>JAVLUU010000053.1:3643363-4857817 GCA_032206185.1 Columba guinea | reverse complement strand
GGACAGTGTGTGTGTCACAAAAACCATTGGATAGCGTATGTGTGTCACAAACTCTATTGGACAGAGTGTGTGTGTCACACACCACATTGGACACCGTGTGCGTCATAAACCCCATTAAACAGCGTGTGTGTCACAAACCCCATTATAAAGTGTGCGTGTTACAAACCCCATTGGACAGCGCGTGTGTCACAAACGCCATTGGACAGTGTGTGTGTCACAAAACCCACTGGACAGCGTGTGTATCAAAAACAGCCATGGACAGTATGAATGTCACAAACCCCATTGGATAGCGTGTGTGTCACAAGCCCATTGGACAGAGTGTGTGTGTCACAAAACCCACTGGACACCATGTGTGTCACAAACCCCATTGGTCAGAATGTGTGTCACAAGCCCCATTGGACAGAGTGTATGTGTCACAAACCCCATTTGACAGCGTGTGTGTCACAAACCCCATTGGACCGCGTCTGTGTCACAAACCCCATTGGACAGCGTGTGTGCCTCAAACACCATTGGACAGCGTGTGTGTGTCGCAATCCCCATTGGACAGTGTGTGTGTCACAAAACCCATTGGATAGCGTGTGTGTCACGAACCCCATTAGAAAGTGTGTGTGTCACAAAACCCATTGGATAGCGTGTGTGTCATGAACCCCATTAGAAAGTGTGCGTGTCACAAAACCCTTTGGATAGTGTGTGTGTCACAAACGCCATTGGACAGTGTGCGTGTCACAAAACCCACTGGACAACATGTGTATCAAAAACAGCCATGGACAGTGTGAATGTCACAAACGCCACTGGATAACGTGTGTTTCACAAACCCTTTGGACAGTGTGTGTGTCACAAGCACCATTGGAAAGTGTGTTTCTCACAAACACCATTGGACAGCATGTGTGTCACAATCCCCATTGGACAGTGTGTGTTTCAAAAACCCCATTGGACAGAGTGTGTGTGTCACAAACCCCTTTGGACAGTGTGTGTGTCATAAACCACAGTGGACAGCGTGTGTGTTTCACAATCCCCATTGGACAGTGTGTGTGTGTCACAATACCCATAGGACACTGTGTGTGTCACAAACTCCATTGGATACCGTGTTTTTCACAAACCCCTTTGGACAGCGTGTGTGTCACAATCCCCATTGGACACGTGTGTGTCACAAACCCCATTGAACAGAGTGTGTGGGTCACAAAACCCATTGGACAGTGTGTGTGTTATAAACCCCACTGGACAGCGTGTGTGTCACAATCCCCATTGGACAGCGTATGTTTTTACAAACCCCATTGGACAGTGTGTGTGTGTGTTACAATATCCATAGGACACTGTGTGTGTCACAAACTCCATTGGATAAATTGTGTTTCACAAACCTCATTGGACAGACTGTGTGTCACAAACAGCCATGGACAGTGTGCGTGTCAGAAACCCCATTGGACATCGTCTGTGTCACAAACCCCTTTGGACAGTGTGTTGTCACAGACCCCATTAGAAAGCGTGTGTGTGTCACAATCCCCATTGGATAGTGTGTGTGTCACAAACCCCATGGGACAGAGTGTGTGTCAGAAACCCCATTGGACAGCGTGTGTGTCAAAAGCGCCATTGGACAGTGTGTGTGTGTCACAAACCCCATTGGGTAGCGTGTGTGTGTAACAAACCCTCTTGGTCAGTGTGTGTGTCACAAAAACCATTGGAAAGCATGCGTGTCACACACAGCATTGCACAGTGTGTGTGTAACAAACCCAATTGGTCAGCGTGTGTGTCACAAACCCCATGGGACAGCATGCGTGTGTGTCACAAACCCCATTGGAAAGTGTGTTTCACAAACCCCATTGGATACAGTGTGTGTGTCACAAACCCTATTGGACAGTTTGTATTTCACAGTCCCCATTGTACAGCGTCTGTGTCACAAAACCCATTGGACAGCGCGTGTGTCACAAAACCCATTAGAAAGTGCGTGTGTCCCAATCACCATTGGATAGCGTATGTGTTTTCACAAACACTATTGGACAGAGTGTGTGTGTCACACACCAAGTTGGACAGCGTTTGTAACATAAATGCCATTGGATAGCGTGTGTGTGTCACAAACCCCATTATAAAGTGTGCGTGTCACAAACCCCATTGGACATTGTGTGTGTCACAAACCCCATTGGACAGTGTGTGTGTCACAAACCACATTCGACAGAGTTTGTGTTTAACAATACCCATTGGACAGTGTGTGTATCACAATCCCAATTGGACAGTGTGTGTGTCACAAACATCATTGGACAGCGTGTGTGTCACAAGCACCATTGGACAGAGTGTGTGTGTCACAATCCCCATTGGAAAGTGTATGTGTCACAAACCCCATTGGATTGCGTGTGTGTTCACAAACCCCATTGGACAGCATGTTTTTTACAAGACCCTTTGGACAGAGTGTGTGTGTAACAATAACCATTGGACAGTGTGTGTGTCAGAAACCCTCTTGGACACTGTGTATGTCACAAACACCATTGGGCAGTGTGTGTGTAACAAACCCAATTGGTCTGCGTGTGTGTCTCAAACCCCATAGGACGGCGTGTCTGTGACGAACCCCATTGGACACCACGTGTGCCACAATCCCCATTGGACAGCTTGTGTGTCACAAACCCCATTGGACAGAGTGTCTGTGTCACAAACCCCACTGGACAGTGTGTGTGTCACAATCCCCTCTGGACAGCGTGTGTGTCACAATCCCCATTGTACAGCGTGTGTGTAAAAAACTCCATTGGACAGCGTGTGTTTTTCACAAAGAAGACGTATGCGCTAGAGACTATAAAGCAAAAAAATGTCCTGCAGCCTAGCCTTGCCTTGCCTGTTCTTGCCTGTTTTTGCCTTGCCTTATTTCCTTCTCATCCTGTTCTCTGTCCCATCCTCTCTCACTAACCACTGGTCTGGCTGCATGTCTCTTCTTTCCTTTTCTCTCACTCTCCTGCTTCCTGCCTCTTTTCTTGCAATTTCTCCATCTCACTCCTGCAGCCCAACACTACTTTTTATTCTTCCTTCCCTTTCTCCTGCTCCCTTCGCTTTCTCCCTCTGTCCCATAACTTTCTTCCCGACTTGTCTCTTGGAGACTTTGGGCCAAATTGGCCCCACGTCTGGGCATGGTTTGACCTGTTTTCAGAGGCCTGGCTGGTGACAGCAGGGACAGCAGGCAGTGACAGGCCCGGGGCTGACAGGCTCCCCATCCCCTAGGGGGCGCCTGGCTGCCACACCCACCTGACATAGAACCTTTGTCACAATGCCCGCTACCGTGGCTAGGCTGCGGTGAGTCTGAAGGTGACAGGGACACTGCAGGACTTGGTGTCAGCTCAGCAATTTCTCAGTTCCCCAAAGAAGCGGAATTCTGCAAATTGCGTCCTTTGCTCTTGAAAGATGTTATCAGGTGGGTGTTTTGGTGTAATACACTGAAAACAGAGCTGAATCTGTGAAATACTCCCATGATATGGATGGTCCCTGCCCCAAACCACCATGACTCAGCTTAAGGAGATCTGCAGCTTCTTTTTTTGTACTGCCAGCAGATTGTTGAAGTACAGTATAAAAACCATCCGTATGGAGAAATCTTCGTGTTATAAGCTTAGTCTAAGTGTCTCAAGTAGCTGGGGTTTTTGCTTGGGCCTAATCCATATGGTCTCATGGCTTTCCTCCTAGTCTGAAGACGAATGTGCTAGAAACTATACAGCAAATAAATGTCCTGGTGCCTAGCCTATCCTTGCCTGTCCTTGCCTAGCCTTATTTCCTTCTCATCCTGTTCTCTGTCCCATCCTCTCTCACTAACCCCTCGTCTGGCTGCATGTCTCTTCTTTCCTTTTCTCTCACTCTCCTGCTTCCTGCCTCTTTTCTTGCAATTCCTCCATCTCACTCCTGCAGCCCAACACTACTTTTTATTCTTCCTTCCCTTTCTCCTGCTCCCTTCGCTTTCTCCCCCTGTCCCATATCTTTCTTCCCAACTTGTCTGTTGGAGACTTTGGGCCAAATTGGCCCCAACTCTGGGCATGGTTTGACCTGTTTTCAGAGGCCTGGCTGGTGACAGCAGGGACAGCAGGCAGTGACAGGCCCCGGGGCTGACAGGCTCCCCATCCCCTAGGGGGCGCCTGGCTGCCACACCCAGCTGACATAGAACCTTTGTCACAATGCCCGCTACCGTGGCGAGGATGCGGTGACTCTGCAGGTGACAGGGACACTGCAGGACTTGCTGTCAGCTCAGCAATTTCTCAGTTGCCCAAAGAAGCGGAATTCTGCAAATTGCTGCCTTTGCTCTTGAAATTCTGCCATCAGGTGGGTGTTTTGGTGTAATACACTGCAAACCAGAGCAGAAATGGTGAAATATTCCCATGATATGCATGGTCCCTGCACCAAAGCACCATGACACAGCCTAAGGAGACCTGCAGCTCATTTTATTGTACTGCCAGTAGATTGTGGAAGTACAGTATATAAACCATCCTTATGGAGAGATCTTGGTATTTTAGGCTTAGTCTAAGTGTCTCAAGTAGCTGGGGTTTTTGCTTGGGCCTAATCCATACGGTCTTATGGCTTTCCTCCTAGTCTGAAGACGAATGTGCTAGAAACTATAAAGCAAAAAAATGTCCTGGTTCCTAGCCTGTCCTTCCCTGCCCTTGCCTTGCCTTATTTCCTTCTCATCCTGTTCTCTGTCCCATCCTCTTTCACTAACCCCTTGTTTGGCTGCATGTCTCTTCTTTCCTTTTCTCTCACTCTCCTGCTTCCTGCCTCTTTTCTTGCAATTCCTCCATCTCACTCCTGCAGCCCTACACTACTTTTTATTCTTCCTTCCCTTTCTCCTCCTCCCTTCGCTTTCTCCCTCTGTCCCATATCTTTCTTCTCGACTTGGAGACTTCGGACCAAATTGGCCCCAACTCTGGGCATGGTTTGACAAGTTTTCAGAGGCCTGGCTGGTGACAGCAGGGACAGCAGGCAGTGACAGGCCCGGGGCTGACAGGCTCCCCATCCCCTAGGGGGCACCTGGCTGCCACATCCAGCTGACACAGGACCTTTGTCACAATGCCCGCTACCGTGGCGAGGATGCGGTGACTCTGCAGGTGACAGGGACACTGCAGGACTTGCTGTCAGCTCAGCAATTTCTCAGTTCCCCAAAGAAGCGGAATTCTGCAAATTGCTGCCTTTGCTCTTGAAAGATGTCATCAGGTGGGTGTTTTGGTGTAATACACTGAAAACTAGAGCAGAAATGGAGAAATATTCCCATGATATGCATGGTCCCTGCCCCAAAGCACCATGACTCAGCCTAAGGAGATCTGCAGCTTCTTTTTTTGTACTGCCAGCAGATTGTGGAAGTACAGTATAAAAACCATCCTTATGGAGAGATCTTCGTATTTTAGGCTTAGTCTAAGTGTCTCAAGTAGCTGGGGTTTTTGCTTGGGCCTAATCCATACGGTCTCATGGCTTTCCTCCTAGTCTGAAGACGAATGTGCTAGAAACTATAAATCAAAAAAATGTCCCGCAGCCTAGCTTTGCCTTGCCTGTACATGCCTTGCCTTATTTCCTTCTCATCCTGTTCTCTGTCCCATCCTCTCTCACTAACCCCTCGTCTGGCTGCATGTCTCTTCTTTCCTTTTCTCTCACTCTCCTGCTTCCTGCCTCTTTTCTTGCAATTCCTCCATCTCAATCCTGCAGCCCAACACTACTTTTTATTCTTCCTTCCCTTTCTCCTGCTCCCTTCGCTTTCTCCCTCTGTCCCATATCTTTCTTCCCGACTTGTCTGTTGGAGACTTTGGGCCAAATTGGCCCCAAGTCTGGGCATGGTTTGCCAAGTTTTCAGAGGCCTGGCTAGTGACAGCAGGGACAGCAGGCAGTGACAGGCCCGGGGCTGACAGGCTCCCCATCCCCTAGGGGGTGCCTGGCTGCCACACCAGGCTGACATAGAACCTTTGTCACAATGCCCGCTACCGTGGCGAGGATGCGGTGACTCTGCAAGTGACAGGGACACTGCAGGACTTGGTGTCAGCTCAGCAATTTCTCACTTCCCCAAAGAAGCTGAATTCTGCAAATTGCTGCCTTTGCTCTTGAAATTCTGCCATCAGGTGGGTGTTTTGGTGTAATACACTGAAAACCAGAGCATAAACTGTGAAATATTCCCATGATATGCATGGTCCCTGCCCCAAAGCACCATGACTCAGCCTAAGGAGATCTGCAGCTTCCTTTTTTGTACTGCCAGCAGATTGTGGAAGTCCAGTATAAAAACCATCCTTATGGAGAGATCTTCGTATTTTACGCTTAGTCTAAGTGTCTCAAGTAGCTGGGGTTTTTGCTTGGGCCTAATCCATACGGTCTCAAGGCTTTCCCCCTAGTCTGAAGACGAATGTGCTAGAAACTATAAATCAAAAAAATGTCCTGGTGCCTAGCCTGTCCTTGCCTGTCCTTACCTTGCCTTATTTCCTTCTCATCCTGTTCTATGTCCCATCCTCTCTCACTAACAACTCGTTTGGCTGCATGTCTCTTCTTTCCGTTACTCTCACTCTCCTTCTTCCTGCCTCTTTTCTTGCAATTCCTCCATCTCACTCCTGCAGCCCAACACTACTTTTTATTCTTCCTTCCCTTTCTCCTGCTCCCTTCGCTTTCTCCCTCTGTCCCATATCTTTCTTCCCGACTTGTCTCTTGTAGACTTTGGGCCAAATTGGCCCCAAGTCTGGGCATGGTTTGACCTGTTTTCAGAGGGCTGGCTGGTGACAGCAGGGACAGCAGGCAGTGACAGGCCCGGGGCTGACAGGCTCCCCATCCCCTAGGGGGTGCCTGGCTGCCACACCCAGCTGACATAGAACCTTTGTCACAATGCCCGCTACTGTGGCGAGGATGCGGTGACTCTGCAGGTGACAGGGACACTGCAGGACTTGGTGTCATCTCAGCAATTTCTCAGTTCCCCAAAGAAGCGGAATTCTGCAAATTGCTGCCTTTGCTCTTGAAAGGATGTCATCAGGTGGGTGTTTTGGTGTAATACACTGAAAACCAGAGCAGAAATGGTGAAATATTCCCATGATATGCATGGTCCCTGCCCCAAAGCACCATGACTGAGTCTAAGGAGATCTGCAGCTTATTTTTTTGTACTGCCAGCAGATTGTGGAAGTACAGTATAAAAACCATCCTTATGGAGAGATCTTAATATTTTAGACTTAGTCTAAGTGTCTCAAGTAGCTGGGGTTTTTGCTTGGGCCTAATCCATACGGTCTTATGGCTTTCGTCCTAGTCTGAATACGAAAGTGCTAGAAACTATAAAGCAAAAAAATGTCCTGCAGCCTAGCCTTGCCTTGCCTGTACATGCCTGTCCTTGCCTTGCCTTATTTCCTTCTTATCCTCTTCTCTGTCCCATCCTCTCTCACTAAGCCCTCGTTTGCTGCATGTCTCTTCTTTCCTTTTCTCTCACTCTCCTGCTTCCTGCCTCTTTTCTTGCAATTCCTCCATCTCACTCCTGCAGCCCAACACTACTTTTTATTCTTCCTTCCCTTTCTCCTGCTCCCTTCGCTTTCTCCCTCTGTCCCATATTTTCTTCCCGACTTGTCTCTTGGAGACTTTGGGCCAAATTGGCCCCAAGTCTGGGCATGGTTTGACCTGTTTTCAGAGGCCTGGCTGGTGACAGCAGGGACAGCAGGCAGTGACAGGCCCGGGGCTGACAGGCTCCCCATCCCCTAAGGGGCGCCTGGCTGCCACACCCAGCTGACATAGAACCTTTGTCAGAATGCCCTCTACCGTGGCGAGGCTGCGGTGACTCTGCAGGTGTCAGGGACACTGCAGGACTTGGTGTCAGCTCAGGAATTTCTCAGTTCCGCAAAGTAGCGGAATTCTGCAAATTGCTGCCTTTGCTCTTGAAAGATGTCATCAGGTGGGTGTTTTGGTGTAATACACTGAAAACCAGAGCAGAAATGACGAAATATTCCCATGATATGCACGGTCCCTGCCCCAAAGCACCATGACTCAGCCTAAGGAGAGCTGCAGCTTCTTTTTTTGTACTGCCAGCAGATTGTGGAAGTACAGTATAAAAACCATCCTTATGGAGAGATCTTCATATTTTAGGATTAGTCTAAGTGTCTCAAGTAGCTGGGGCTTTTGCTTGGGCCTAATCCATACGGTCTCATGGCTTTCCTCCTAGTCTAAAGACGAATTTTCTAGAAACTATACAGCAAAAAAATGTCCTGCAGCCCAGCCTTGCCTTGCCTGTCCTTACCTTGCCTTATTTCCTTCTCATCCTTTTCTCTGTCCCATCCTCTCTCACTAACCCCTCGTCTGGCTGCATGTCTCTTCTTTCCTTTTCTGTCACTCTCCTGCTTCCTGCCTCTTTTCTTGCAATTCCTCCATCTCACTCCTGCAGCCCAACACTACTTTTTATTCTTCCTTCCCTTTCTCCTGCTCCCTTCGCTGTCTCCCTCTGTTCCATATCTTTCTTCCCGACTTGTCTCTTGGAGACTTTGGGCCAAATTGGCCCCAACTCTGGGCATGTTTTGACAAGTTTTCAGAGGCCTGGCTGGTGACAGCAGGGACAGCAGGCAGTGACAGGCCCGGGGCTGACAGGCTCCCCATCCCCTAGGGGGCGCCTGGCTGCCACACCCAGCTGACATAGAACCTTTGTCACAATGCCCGCTACCGTGGCGAGGATGCGGTGACTCTGCAGGTGACAGGGATACTGCAGGACTTAGTGTCAGCTCAGCAATTTCTCAGTTCCCCAAAGAAGCGGAATTCTGCAAATTGCTGCCTTTGCTCTTGAAAGGATGTCATCAGGTGGGTGTTTTGGTGTAACACACTGAAAACAGAGCAGAATCTGTGAAATATTCCCATGATATGCATAGTCCCTGCCCCAAAGCACCATGACTCAGCCTAAGGAGATCTGCAGCTTATTTTTTTATACTGCCAGCAGATTGTGGAAGTACAGTATAAAAACCATCCTTATGGAGAGATCTTCGTATTTTAGGCTTAGTCTAAGTGTCTCAAGTAGCGGGGGATTTTGCTGGTGCCTAATCCATACTGTCTTATGGCTTTCTGCCTAGTCGGAAGACGAATGTGCTAGAAACTATAAAACAAAAAAATGCCCTGGTGCCTAGCCTGTCCTTGCCTGTCCTTGCCTTGCCTTATTTCCTTCTCATCCTGTTCTCTGTCCCATCCTCTCTCACTAGCCCCTCGTCTGGCTGCATGTCTCTTCTTTCCTTTTCTCTCACTCTCCTGCTTCCTGCCTCTTTTCTTGCAATTCCTCCATCTCACTCCTGCAGCCCAACACTACTTTTTATTCTTCCATCACTTTCTCCTGCTCCCTTCGCTTTCTCCCTCTGTCCCATATCTTTCTTCCCGACTTGTCTGTTGGAGACTTTGGGCCAAATTGGCCCCAAGTCTGGGCATGGTTTGACAAGTTTTTAGAGGCCTGGCTGGTGACAGCAGGGACAGCAGGCAGTGACAGGCCCGGGGCTGACAGGCTCCCCATCCCCTAGGGAGCGCCTGGCTGCCACACCCAGCTGACATAGAACCTTTGTCACAATGCCCGCTACCGTGGCGAGGATGCGGTGAATCTGCAGGTGACAGGGACACTGCAGGACTTGCTGTCAGCTCAGCAATTTCTCAGTTCTCCAAAGAAGCAGAATTCTGCAAATTGCTGCCTTTGCTCTTGAAAGATGTCATCAGGTGGGTGTTTTGGTGTAATACACTGAAAACCAGAGCAGAAATGGCGAAATATTCCCATGATATCCATGGACCCTGCCCCAAAGCACCATGACTCAGCCTAAGGAGATCTGCAGCTTATTTTTTTGTACTGCCAGCAGATTGTGGAAGTACAGTATAAAAACCATCCTTATGGAGAGATCTTCGTATTTTAGGCTTAGTCTAAGTGTCTCAAGTAGCTGGGGTTTTTGCTTGGGCCTAATCCATACGGTCTTATGGCTTTCCTCCTAGTCTGAAGACGAATGTGCTAGAAACTATAAAGCAAAAAAATGTCCTGGTGCCTAGCCTGTCCTTGCCTGTCCTTGCCTTGCCTTATTTCCTTCTCATCCTGTTCTCTGTCCCATCCTCTCTCACTAACCCCTCGTCTGGCTGCATGTCTCTTCTTTCCTTTTCTCTCACTCTCCTGCTTCCTGCCTCTTTTCTTGCAAGTCCTCCATCTCACTCCTGCAGCCCAACACTACTTTTTATTCTTCCTTCCCTTTCTCCTGCTCCCTTCGCTTTCTCCCTCTGTCCCATATCTTTCTTCCCGACTTGTCTCTTGGAGACTTTGGGCCAAATTGGCCCCACGTCTGGGCATGGTTTGAGAAGTTTTCAGAGGCCTGGCTGGTGACAGCAGGGACAGCAGGCAGTGGCAGGCCGGGGGCTGACAGGCTCCCCATCCCCTAAGGGTCGCCTGGCTGCCACACCCAGCTGACATAGAACTTTTGTCACAATGCCCGCTACCGTGGCAAGGATGCGGTGACTCTGCAGGTGACAGGGACACTGCAGGACTTGGTGTCAGCTCAGCAATTTCTCAGTTCCCCAAAGAAGCGGAATTCTGCAAATTGCTGCCTTTGCTCTTGAAAGATGTCATCAGGTGGTTGTTTTGGTGTAATACACTGAAAACCAGAGCAGAAATGGTGAAATATTCCCATGATATGCATGGTCGCTGCACCAAAGCACCATGACTCAGCCTAAGGAGATCTGCAGCTTCTTTTTTTGTACTGCCAGCAGATTGTGGATGTACAGTATAAAATCCATCCTTAAGGAGAGATCTTTGTATTTTAGGCTTAGTCTAAGTGTCTCAAGTAGCTGGGGTTTTTGCTTGGGCCTAATCCATACGGTCTTATGGCTTTCGTCCTAGTCTGAATACGAAAGTGCTAGAAACTATAAAGCAAAAAAATGTCCTGCAGCCTAGCCTTGCCTTGCCTGTTCTTGCCTGTACATGCCTTGCCTTATTTCCTTCTCATCCTGTTCTCTGTCCCATCCTCTCTCACTAAGCCCTCGTCTGGCTGCATGTGTCCTCTTTCCTCTCACTCTCCTGCTTCCTGCCTCTTTTCTTGCAATTCCTCCATCTCAATCCTGCAGCCCAACACTACTTTTTATTCTTCCTTCCCTTTGTCCTGCTCCCTTCGCTTTCTCCCTCTGTCCCATATCTTTCTTCCTGACTTGTCTCTTGGAGACTTTGGGCCAAATTGGCCCCACGTCTGGGCATGGTTTGACAAGTTTTCAGAGGCCTGGCTGATGACAGCAGGGACAGCAGGCAGTGACAGGCCCGGGGCTGACAGGCTCCCCATCCCCTAGGGGGCACCTGGCTGCCACACCCAGCTGACATAGAACCTTTGTCACAATGCCCGCTACCGTGGCGAGGCTGCGGTGACTCTTCAGGTGACAGGGACACTGCAGGACTTGCTGTCAGCTCAGCAATTTCTCACTTCCCCAAAGAAGCGGAATTCTGCAAATTGCTGCCTTTGCTCTTGAAAGGATGTCATCAGGTGGGTGTTTTGGTGTAATACACTGAAAACAGAGCAGAAATGGTGAAATATTCCAATGACATGCATGGTCCCTGTCCCAAAGCACCATGACTCAGACTAAGGAGATCTGCAGCTTATATTTTTGTACTGCCAGCAGATTGTGGAAGTACAGTATAAAAACCATCCTTATGGAGAGATCTTCGTATTTTAGGCTTAGTCTAAGTGTCTCAGGTAGCTGGGGTTTTTGCTTGGGCCTAATCCATACGGTCTTATGGCTTTCCTCGAAGTCTGAAGACGAATGTGCTAGAAACTATAAAGCAAAAAAATGTCCTGCAGCCTAGCCTTGCCTTGCCTGTCCTTGCCTGTGCTTGCCTTGCCTTATTTCCTTCTCATCCTGTTCTCTGTCCCATCCTCTCTCACTAACCCCTCGACTGGCGGCATGTCTCTTCTTTCCTTTTCTCTCACTCTCCTGCTCCCTTCTCTTTTCTTGCAATTCCTCCATCTCACTCCTGCAGCCCAACACTACTTTTTATTCTTCCTTCCCTTTCTCCTGCTCCCTTCGCTTTCTCCCTCTATCCCATATCTTCCTTCCCGACTTCTCTGTTGGAGACTTTGGGCTAAATTGGCCCCACGTCTGGGCATTGTTTGAAAGGTTTTCAGAGACCTGGCTGGTGACAGCAGGGACAGCAGGCAGTGACAGGCTTGGGGCTGACAGGGTCCCCATACCCTAGGGGGCACGTGGCTGCCACACCCAGCTGACATAGAACCTTTGTCACAATGCCTGCTACCGCGGCGAGGATGCGGTGACTCTGCAGGTGACAGGGACACTGCAGGACTTGCTGTCAGCTCAGCAATTTCTCACTTCTCCGAAGAAGCGGAATTCTGCAAATTGCTGCCTTTGCTCTTGAAAGGATGTCATCAGGTGGGTGTTTTGGTGTAATACACTGAAAACAGAGCAGAAACTGTGAAATATTCCCATGATATGCATGGTCCCTGACCCAAAGCACCATGACTCAACCTAAGGAGATCTGCAGCTTATTTTTTTGTACTGCCAGCAGATTGTGGAAGTACGGTATAAAAACCATCCTTATGGAGAGATCTTCGTATTTTAGCTTAGTCTAAGTGTCTCAGGTAGCTGGGGTTTTTGCTTGGGCCTAATCCATATGGTCTTATGGCTTTCCTCCAAGTCTGAAGACGAATGTGCTAGAAACTATAAAGCAAAAAAATGTCCTGCAGCCTAGCCTGTCCTTGCCTGTCCTTGCCTGTCCTTGGCTTGCCTTATTTCCTTCTCATCCTGTTCTCTGTCCCATCCTCTCTCACTGACCCCTCGTCTGGCTACATGTCTCTTCTTTCCTTTTCTCTCACTCTCCTGCTTCCTGCCTCTTTTCTTGCAATTCCTCCATCTCACTCCTGCAGCCCAACACTACTTTTTATTCTTCCTTCCCTTTCTCCTGCTCCCTTCGCTTTCTCCCTCTGTGCCATATCTTTCTTCCCGACTTGTCTGTTGGAGACTTTGGGCCAAATTGGCCCCACGTCTGGGCATGGTTTGACAAGTTTTCAGAGGCCTGGCTGGTGACAGCAGGGACAGCAGGCAGTGACAGGCCCGGGGCTGACAGGCTCCCCATCCCCTAGGGGGCGCCTGGCTGCCACACCCAGCTGACATAGAACCTTTGTCACAATGCCCGCTACCGTGGCGAGGATGCGGTGACTCTGCAGGTGACAGGGACACTGCAGGACTTGGTGTCAGCTCAGCAATTTCTCAGTTCCCCAAAGAAGCGGAATTCTGCAAATTGCTGCCTTTGCTCTTGAAAGATGTCATCAGGTGGGTGTTTTGGTGTAATACACTGAAAAAAGAGCAGAAACTGTGAAATACTCCCATGACATGCATGGTCCCTGCCCCAAAGCACCATGACTCAGTCTAAGGAGATCTGCAGCTTATTTTTTTGTACTGCCAGCAGATTGTGGAAGTACAGTATAAAAACCATCCTTATGGAGAGATCTTCGTATTTTAGGCTTAGTCTAAGTGTCTCAAGTAGCTGGGGTTTTTGGTTGGGCCTAATCTATACGGTCTTATGGCTTTCCTCCTACTCTGAAGATGAATGTGCTAGAGACTATAAAGCAAAAAAATGTCCTCCAGCCTAGCCTTGCTCTTCCTCTCCTTGCCTGTCCTTGCCTTGCCTTATTTCCTTCTCATCCTGTTCTCTGTCCCATCCTCTCTCACTGACCCCTTGTCTGGCTACATGTCTCTTCTTTCCATTTCTCTCACTCTCCTGCTTCCTGCCTCTTTTCTTGCAATTCCTCCATCTCACTCCTGCAGCCCAACACTACTTTTTATTCTTCCTTCCCTTTCTCCTGCTCCCTTTGCTTTCTCCCTCTGTATCATATCTTTCTTCCCGACTTGTCTGTTGGAGACTTTGGGCCAAATTGGCCCCACGTCTGGGCATGGTTTGACCTGTTTTCAGAGGCCTGGCTGGTGACAGCAGGGACAGCAGGCAGTGACAGGCCCCGGGGCTGACAGGCTCCCCATCCCCTAGGGGGTGCCTGGCTGCCACACCCAGCTGACATAGAACCATTGTCACAATGCCCGCTACCGTGGCGAGGATGCGGTGGCTCTGCAGGTGACAGGGACACTGCAGGACTTGGTGTCAGCTCAGCAATTTCTCAGTTCCCCAAAGAAGCGGAATTCTGCAAATTGCTGCCTTTGCTCTTGAAAGATGTCATCAGGTGGGTGTTTGGGTGTAATACACTGAAAACCAGAGCAGAAATGGCGAAATATTCCCATGATATGCATGGTCCCTTCCCCAAAGCACCATGACTCAACCTAAGGAGATCTGCAGCTTCTTTTTTTGTACTGCCAGCAGATTGTGGAAGTACGGTATAAAAACCATCCTTATGGAGAGATCTTCGTATTTTAGCTTAGTCTAAGTGTCTCAGGTAGCTGGGGTTTTTGCTTGGGCCTAATCCATATGGTCTTATGGCTTTCCTCCAAGTCTGAAGACGAATGTGCTAGAAACTATAAAGCAAAAAAATGTCCTCCAGCCTAGCCTTGCCTTGCCTGTCCTTGCCTTGCCTTATTTCCTTCTCATCCTGCTCTCTATCCCATCCTCTCTCACTGACCACTCGTCTGGCTGCATGTCTCTTCTTTCCTTTTCTCTCACTCTCCTGCTTCCTGCCTCTTTTCTTGCAATTCCTCCATCTCACTCCTGCAGCCCAACACTACTTTTTATTCTTCCTACCCTTTCTCCTGCTCCCTTCGCTTTCTCCCTCTGTCCCATATCTTTCTTCCCGACTTGTCTGTTGGAGACTTTGGGCCCAATTGGCCCCACGTCTGGGCATGGTTTGACAAGTTTTCAGAGGCCTGGCTGGTGACAGCAGGGACAGCAGGCAGTGACAGGCCCGGGGCTGACAGGCTCCCCATCCCCTAGGGGGCGCCTGGCTGCCACAGCGAGCTGACATAGAACCTTTGTCACAATGCCCGCTACCGTGGCGAGGATGCGGTGACTCTGCAGGTGACAGGGACACTGCAGGACTTGCTGTCAGCTCAGAAATTTCTCAGTTCCCCAAAGAAGCGGAATTCTGCAAATTGCTGCCTTTGCTCTTGAAAGATGTCATCAGGTGGGTGTTTTGGTGCAATACACTGAAAACCAGAGCAGAAATGGCGAAATATTCCCATGATATGCATGGTCCCTGCCCCAAAGCACCATGCCTCAGCCTAAGGAGATCTGCAGCTTATTTTTTTGTACTGCCAGCAGATTGTGGAAGTACAGTATAAAAACCATCCTTATGGAGAGATCTTCGTATTTTAGGCTTAGTCTAAGTGTCTCAGGTAGCTGGGGTTTTTGCTTGGCCCTAAACCATACGGTCTTATGTCTTTCCTCCAAGTCTGAAGACGAATGTGCTAGAAACTATAAAGCAAAAAAATGTCCTGCAGCCTAGCCTTGCCTTGCCTGTCCTTGCCTGTGCTTGCCTGTCCTTGCCTTGCCTTATTTCCTTCTCATCCTGTTCTCTGTCCCATCCTCTCTCACTAACCCCTCGTCTGGCTGCATGTCTCTTCTTTCCTTTTCTCTCACTCTCCTGCTTCCTGCCTCTTTTCTTGCAATTCCTCTATCTCACTCCTGCAGCCCAACACTACTTTTTATTCTTCCTTCCCTTTCTCCTGCTCCCTTCGCTTTCTCCCTCTGTCCCATATCTTTCTTCCCGACTTGTCTCTTGGAGACTTTGGGCCAAATTGGCCCCAACTCTGGGCATGGTTTGACCTGTTTTCAGAGGCCTGGCTCGTGACAGCAGGGACAGCAGGCAGTGACAGGCCCGGGGCTGACAGGCTCACGATCCTCTAGGGAGCGCCTGGCTGCCACACCCAGCTGACATAGAACCTTTGTCACAATGCCCGCTACCGTGGCGAGGATGCGGTGACTCTGCAGGTGACAGGGACACTGCAGGACTTGCTGTCAGCTCAGCAATTTCTCACTTCCCCAAAGAAGCGGAATTTTACAAATTACTGCCTTTGCTCTTGGAAGATGTCATCAGGTGGGTGTTTTGGTGGCATACACTGAAAATCAGAGCAGAAATGGTGAAATATTCCCATGATATGCATGGTCCCTGCCCCAAAGCACCATGACTCAGCCTAAGGAGATCTGCAGCTTCTTTTTTTGTACTGCCAGCAGATTGTGGAAGTCCAGTATAAAAACCATCCTTATGAAGAGATCTTCGTATTTTACGCTTAGTCTAAGTGTCTCAAGTAGCTGGGGTTTCTGCTTGGGCCTAATCCATACGGTCTTATGGCTTTCCTCCTAGTCTGAAGACAAATGTGCTAGAAACTATAAAGCAAAAAAATGCCCTGGTGCCTAGCCTGTCCTTGCCTGTCCTTGCCTTGCCTTATTTCCTTCTCATCCTGTTCTCTGTCCCATCCTCTCTCACTAAGCCCTCGTCTGGCTGCATGTCTCTTCTTTCCTTTTCTCTCACTCTCCTGCTTCCTGCCTCTTTTCTTGCAATTCCTCCATCTCACTCCTGCAGCCCAACACTACTTTTTATTCTTCCTTCCCTTTCTCCTGCTCCCTTCGCTTTCTCCCTCTGTCCCATATCTTTCTTCCCGACTTGTCTGTTGGAGACTTTGGGCCAAATTGGCCCCAAGTCTGGGCATGGTTTGGCAAGTTTTCAGAGGCCTGGCTGGTGACAGCATGGACAGCAGGCAGTGACAGGCCCCGGGGCTGACAGGCTCCCCATCCCCTAGGTGGCGCCTGGCTGCCACACCCCACTGACACAGAACCTTTGTCACAATGCCCGCTACCGTGGCGAGGATGCGGTGACTCTGCAGGTGACAGGGACACTGCAGGACTTGGTGTCAGTTCAGCAATTTCTCAGTTCCCCAAAGAAGCCGAATTCTGCAAATTGCTGCCTTTGCATCAGGTGGGTGGTTTGGTGTAATACACTACCTGCCAAGAAGGATGCAGCCACCCAGGCTTCTGGCTGCACGGTGTGTCTGTGTCTGGCATTAGTATCAGAGAATGGTATGGGAGGCACCTGTGTAAGATCTGACCAGGTCAATGCCTTACTGTGCCTAGTGGTGGAGCTTAAGGAAGAGGTGGAGAGACTAAGGAGCATTAGGGAGAGTGAAGAAGAAATAGCCTGGTGGGGTCAGGCTCTTTTGACTCCTAAGGGTGTGCAACAGGAGATGGCAAAGCCTTGTCCCTCCTGCCATAAGGCGGATACAGCAGATCTAATTGATGGGGGGGAATGGAAACAGGTCCCTGATCGGAGAGGTAAAAAAACCCTCTCTCGAACCCCATCACCACCCTTGGTGCCCCTAACAAGTAGATATGAGGCCCTGGACCCTGAAAATCGGGCAGAGGACAGCCGAGAAGATCCACCTGGAGAGCCCTCTGCATGGACCTCATCAACAAAAAGAATCATAACTGCAGCTGTAAGAGGAAAAAAAAAAAGAAGAGTGGTAGTAGTCTGTGACTCTCTTCTGAGGGGAACAAAGGGCCCTATATGTCGCCCAGACCCATCCCACAGGGAGGTCTGCTGCCTTCCTGGGGCCAGGGTGAGGGACATTAATAGAAGACTTCCCGAGCTGATTCAGCCCTCAGACTACTATCCCCTGTTAGTAGTCCAAGCTGGCAGCGAGGACATCAACAGAAGAAGTATCAAGATAATTAAAAAGGACTTTAAAGCACTGGGTCAGTCAGTTCATGGGACGGGAGCACAAGTGATATTTGCCTCAGTTCCTGTGCTAGCTGGGATGAATGAGAAACTAAATAAAGAGAGGAGCAGAAAAGCCCATCTCATCAACAGGTGGCTTAAGGATTGGTGTCACCGTCAAAATTTTGGGTTTTTTGACCATGGGGCAAGCTCCGTGGTACCCAGTCTCCTCAAATCAGATGGGCTTCATCCTTCTAGGGAGAGCAAGAGGACTATAGCCCATAAGTTGGCAGGGCTGATCAGGAGGGCTTTAAACTAGGTTTGAAGGGGGAAGCGATTGAAACTGGGCTCTCCAAAGATCAGCCTACGGATGGAAAGCCCGAATTAAGAGGGAAATCAGCAGCCCACTTGAAGTGCATGTACACTAATGCACACAGTATGGGCAACAAACAAGAGGAGCTGGAAGCCATCGTGCAGCAGGAAAGCTATGACATAGTTGCCATCACAGAAACATAGTGGGATGACTCATATGACTGGAGTGCTGCTATGTGTGGCTACAAGCTCTTCAGAAAAGATAGGCAGGGTAGGAGAGGTGGAGGGGTGGCTTTATATGTTAGAGAGTCACTCGACTCTGTTAAACTTGAGGTCAGCAGTGACAAGGTTGAGTGCCTGTGGACCAGAATCAGGGGGAAGTCCAACAAGGCTGACATCCTCGTGGGTGTCTGTTATAGACCACCCAACCAGGACGATGAAGGAGATGAATTATTCTACAAGCAGCTGGCAGATGTCTCAAAATCAACGGCCCTTGTTCTTGTGGGTGACTTTAACCTGCCGGATATCTGCTGGGAGCTCAATACTGCACAGAAGAGGCAGTCTAGGAAGTTCCTAGAGTGTATAGAGGACAATTTCCTTCATCAGCTGGTAAATGAGCCCACCAGGGGCAAGACCCCGCTAGACCTACTGTTTACAAACAGAGAAGGGCTGGTGGGAGATGTAGTGGTTGGAGGCCGCCTGGGGCATAGCGACCATGAAATAATAGAATTTTCAATACTCAGAGATGCAGGGAGAACCACTAACAAAACCTCTACGCTGGACTTCCGGAGGGCAGATTTTTGCCTATTCAGAAGTCTAGTTCAGAGCATACCCTGGGAAACAATGCTTAAAAACAAGGGGGCCCAGGAGGGTTGGACATGCTTCAAGCAGGTGGTTTTGAGTGCACAGGAACAGGCTATACCAGTGTGCCGAAAGGCTGGCCGGCGGGGAAGACAACCGGCTTGGCTAAATAGGGAGATTTTGAATGAAATCAGAAATAAAAAGAAACTTTACCGACTGTGGAAAAAAGGGCTGGCTACTTATGAAGAATTTATGGAAATAGCTAGATCATGCAGAAAAAAGATCAGGGAAACAAAAGTGCAATTTGAAGTTAACTTGGCCAATTATGTCAGGGATAATAAAAAGTCCTTCTTCAAATATGTTAATAACAAAAGGAGGGGCAAGGAAAACCTCCATTCTCTGTTGGACTCTGAAGGAAATATAGTTAACAAAGATGAGGAGAAAGCTGAGGTACTTAATACCTACTTTGCCTCAGTTTTTACCAGTAAGACAGGTGGCCCTCAGGACAACTCATCTCTGGAGATGGTTGGCAGAGATAGGAAGCCAAATAGGCCCCTTGTATTCCAGGAGGAAATAGTTGGTGATTTACTGAGCCATCTGGATCCTCACAAGTCTATGGGACCAGATGGGATCCATCCTAGGGTGATGAGGGAGCTAGCAGAAGAACTTGCCAAGCCGCTCTCCATCATCTTCCAACAGTCCTGGCTCACTGGGGAGGTCCCATATGATTGGAAATTGGCCAATGTTACCCCAGTCCACAAAAAGGGCTGCAGAGCTGACCCTGGCAACTCCAGGCCTGTCAGCCTGACCTCGGTGCCTGGCAGGGTTATGGAGCAGATCATCCTGAATGGAATCACACAGCACCTTCAGGATGGACAAGGGATCAGACCCAGCCAGCATGGGTTTAGGAGGGGCAGGTCCTGTCTGACCAACCTGATCTCCTTTTATGATCAGGTGACTCACCTGGTGGATGAGGGGAAAGCTGTGGATGTGGTCTATCTGGACTTCAGCAAGGCCTTTGACACTGTCTCCCATAATATACTCTTGCAAAAGCTGGTAGCCCATGGCTTGGACAAGTGTACTCTACGCTGGGTTAAGAACTGGCTGGAGGGCTGAGCCCACAGAGTGCTGGTGAATGGGGCTGCATCCAGCTGGCGGCCAGTCACTAGTGGTGTTCCCCAGGGGTCAGTGTTGGGTCCAGTCCTGTTTAACATCTTTATTGACGATTTAGATGAGGGGATTGAGACCATCATCAGCAAATTTGCTGATGACACCAAGTTGGGAGGGAGTGTCGACCTGCTGGAAGGCAGGAGGGCTCTGCAGAGGGATCTGGATAGACTGGAAAAATGGGCTGATTCCAATGGGATGAAGTTCAATAAGGCCAAATGCCGGGTGCTGCACTTTGGTCACAACAACCCCTGCAGCGCTACAGGCTGGGCGCAGAGTGGCTGGAGAGCAGTCAGACAGAAAGGGACCTGGGGGTACTAATTGACAGGAAGCTCAACATGAGCCAACAGTGTGCCCAGGTGGCCAAGAAGGCCAACGGTATCCTGTCCTGTATCAAAAACAGCGTGGTCAGCAGGACAAGGGAAGTGATCCTTCCCCTGTACTCTGCATTGGTGAGGTCACACCTGGAGTGTTGTGTTCAGTTCTGGGCCCCTCAGTTCAGGAAAGACATTGAAGTGCTGGAGCAGGTCCAGAGAAGAGCAACACGACTGGTGAAGGGACTTGAACACAAGCCCTATGGGGAGAGGCTGAGGGAGCTGGGGTTGTTTAGTCTAGAGAAGAGGAGGCTTAGAGGTGACCTCATCACTCTCTATAACTACCTGAAGGGAAGTTATAGCCAGGTGGGGATTGGTCTCTTCTCCCAGGCAGTTAGCAATAGGACAAAGGGGCATGGGCGTAAGCTCTACCAGGGGAAATTTAGGCTGGATATTAGAAAGAAATTCTTTACAGAGAGAGTGGTCAGACATTGGAATGGCCTGCCCAGGGAGGTAGTGGACTCGCCTCCCTAGAGGTTTTTAAACTGAGATTGGACATGGCACTTAGTGCCATGATCTAGTAAACGGACTACAGTTGGACCAAGGGTTGGACTCGATGATCTCTGAGGCCTTTTCAAACCCAGTCGATTCTGTGATTCTGATTCTGTGATTCTGTGGATAGCGTGTGTGTGTCACAAAACCTATTGGACAGTGTGTGTGTCACAAAACGCACTGGACAGCGTGTGTGTTCACAAACCCCATTGGACATCGTGTGTGTCACAATCCCCATTGGACAGCTTGTGTGTCACAAACCCCATTGGACAGTGTGCGTGTAACAAACCCCATTGGACATAGTGTGTGTCACAAACCCCTTTGGACAGTGTGTGTGTCACAAACCCCATTGGACAGCGTGTGTGTTACAAACACACATGGACAGTGTGCGTGTCACAAACCCCATTGGACATCGTGTGTGTCACAAAACCCTGTAGACTGTGTGTGTGTCACAAACCCCATTGGTCAGCATGTGTGTGTCACAATCCCCATTGGACAGTGTGTGTGTCACAAATCCCCGTGGACACTGTGTGTGTCACAAACCCCATTGGACAGTGTGCGTGTCACAAACCCCATTGGACATAGAGTGTGTCACAAACACCTTTGGACAGTGTGTGTGTCACAAACCCCATTGGACAGCGTGTGTGTTACAAACACACATGGACAGTGCGGGTGTCACAAACCCCATTGGACATCGTGTGTGTCACAAACCCCTTTGGACAGTGTGTATGTCACAAACCCCATTGGTCAGCATGTGTGTGTCACAATCCCCATTGGACAGTGTGTGTGTCACAAACCACATGGGTCAGAGGGTGTGTCACGAAACCCATTGGACAGCATCTGTGTTCACAAGCGCCATTGGACAGAGTGTGTGTCACAAACCCCATTGGAAAGTGTATGTGTCACAAACACCATTGGATAGCGTGTGTGTGTCACAAACCCTCCTGGTCAGTGTGTGTGTCACAAACCCCATTGGAAAGTGTATGTGTCACAAACCCCATTGGACAGTGTGTGTGTCACAAAACGCACTGGACAGCGTGTGTGTTCACAAACCCCGCTGGACAGCGTGTCTGTCACAAGACCCATTGGACAGAGTGTATGTGTCACAAACCCCATTGGACAGCGTGTGTGTCACGAGTCCCCATGGACACTGTGTGTGTCAAAAATCCCATTGGACAGTGTGTGTGTCACAAACACCCATGGACAGTGTGCGTTTCACAAACCCCATTGGACACCGCGTGTGTTACAAACACCCATGGACAGTGTGTGTGTCACAAACCCCATTGGACACAGTGTTTGTCACAAGCGCCATTGGACAGAGTGTGTGTGTCACGAAACGAATTGGAAAGTGTATGTGTCACAAAGGCCATTGGATAGCGTGTGTGTGTCACAAACCCTCCTGGTCAGTGTGTGTGTCACAAAACCCATTCGACAGCATGCGTGTCACAAACACCATTGGACAGTGTGTGTGTGTAACAAACCCAATTGGTCAACGTGTGTAGTCACAAATCCCATGGGAGAGCGTGTGTGTGTCACAATCCCCATTCGACAGCGTGTGTGTCAAAAACCCCATTGGACAGCGTGTGTGTGTAACCATACGTATTGGACAGTGTGTGTGTCACAATCCCCAGTGGACAGCTTGCGTGCAAAACCCCAGTGGACAGTGCATGTAGAACAAAACCCACTGGACAGCGTGTGTGTCACAAACACCCATGGACAGTGTAAGTGTCAAAAACCCAATTGGACAGCGTGTCGTGTCACAAACCACTTTGGACAGTGTGTGTGTCACAAAGACCATTGGACAGCGTGTGTGTCACAAGCCCGTTGGACAGAGTGTGTGTGTCACAAAACCCAGTGGACAGTGTGTGTGTCACAAACCCCATTGGAAAGTGTATGTGTCACAAACACCATAGGATAGCGTGTGTGTGTCACAAACCCTCCTGGTCTGTGTGTGTGTCACAAAACCCATTGGAAAGTGTACGTGTCACAAACACCATAGGATAGCGTGTGTGTGTCACAAACCCTCCTGGTCTGTGTGTGTGTCACAAAACGCATTGGATAGCGTGTGTGTGTCAAAAAACCCATTAGAAAGTATGTGTGTCACAAACCCCATTGGAGAGCCTGTGTGTGTCACAACTCCCATTGGACAGCGTGTGTGTCACAAACACCATTGGACAGCGTGTGTGTCACGAACCCCTTTGGACAGTGTGTGTCTCACAAGCACCATTGGACAGAGTGTGTGTGTCACAAACCCCACTGGAAAGTGTATGTGTCACAAACCCCACTGGATAGCGTGTGTGTGTCACAAACCCTATTGGACAGTGTGTGTTTACAAAACACACTGGACAGAGTGTGTGTTCACAAACCCCATTGGACAGCGTGTGTGTCACAATCCCCATTGGACAGCTTGTGTGTCACAAACACCATTGGACAGCATGTGTGTGTCACAATCGCCATTGGACAGTGTGTGTGTCACAAACCCAGTGGGACAGAGTGTGTTTCACGAAACCCATTGGACAGCGTGTTTTTCAGAAGCGCAATTGGACAGAGTGTGTGTGTCACAAACCCCATTGTAAAGTGTATGTGTCACAAACACCATAGGATAGCGTGTGTGTGTCACAAACCCTCCTGGTCTGTGTGTGTGTCACAAAACCCATTGGATAGCGTGTGTGTGTCAAAAAACCCATTAGAAAGTATGTGTGTCACAAACCCCATTGGAGAGCCTGTGTGTGTCACAACTCCCATTGGACAGCGTGTGTGTCACAAACACCATTGGACAGCGTGTGTGTCACGAACCCCTTTGGACAGTGTGTGTCTCACAAGCACCATTGGACAGAGTGTGTGTGTCACAAACCCCACTGGAGAGTGTATGTGTCACAAACCCCACTGGATAGCGTGTGTGTGTCACAAACCCTATTGGACAGTGTGTGTTTACAAAACACACTGGACAGAGTGTGTGTTCACAAACCCCATTGGACAGCGTGTGTGTCACAAGACCCATTGGACAGAGTGTGTGTGTCACAAACCCCATTGGACAGCGTGTGTGTCAAAATCTCCATTGGACAGCTTGTGTGTCACAAAAACCATTGGACAGCGTGTGTGTGTCACAATCCCCATTGGAAAGTGTGTGTGTCACAAACCCCATTGGATAGCGTGTCTGTCACGAAGCCCATTGGACAGCATTTGATGTCACCAGCACCATTGGACAGAGTGTGTGTGTCACAAGCCCCGTTGGACACCGTGTGTGTCACAAACCCCTTTGGACAGTGTGTGTGTCAGAAAACCCTTTAGAGAGCGTGTGTGTGTCACAATCCCCAATGGACAGTGTGTTTGTCACAAACCCAGTGGGACAGAGTGTGTGTCACAAACACTATTGGACAGCGTGTGTGTCACAAGCCCATTGGACAGAGTGTGTGTTTCTCAAAACCCACTGGAGAGTGTGTGTGTGATGAACCACATTGGACAGCGTATGTGTTCACAAGCACCATTGGACAGAGTGTGTGTGTCACAAACCCCATTGAAAAGTGTATGTGTCACAAACCCCGTGGATAGCGTGTGTGTGTCACAAACCCCATTGGACAGTGTGAGTGTGTCACAATCCCCATTGGACAGTGTGTGTGTCACAAACCCCACTGCACAGTGTGTGTGTCACAAACCCTACCGGACAGTGTGTGTCACAAATCCCATTGGACAGCGTGTGTGTCACAAACCCCATTGGACAGCATGTGTGTCACAATCCCCACTGCACAGTGTGTGTGTCACAAACCCCATTGGACAGCGTGTCTGTTACAAACCCCATTGGACAGTGTGTGTGTCACAAACCCCATTGGACAGCGTGTGTGTTTAACAATACCCGTTGGACGGTGTGTGTGTCACAAAACCCATTGTGCAGTGTGTGTGTCACAAAAACCATTGGAGACCGTGTGTGTCACAAGCCCATTTGACAGAGTGTGTGTGTCACAAAACACACTGGACAGCGTGTTTTTCACGAACCCCATTGGACAGCGTGTGTGTCACAAGCACCGTTGGACAGAGTGTGTTTGTCAAAAACCCCATTGGACAGCGTGTGTGTCACGAACTCCATTGGACAGCGTGTGTGTCACAAGCGCCATTGAAATTGTGTGTATCACAAACCCCATTGGAAAGAGTGTGTGTCACAAATCCTATTGGACAGTCTGTGTGTCACAAACACCCATGGACAGTGTGCATGTCACAAACCCCATTGGACATCATGTGTGTCAAAAACCACTTTGGACAGTGTTTGTGTCATAAACCCCATTGGATATTGCAGGTGTGTCACAAACCCCATGGGACAGAGTGCGTGTCACGAACCCCATTGGACAGCGTGTGTGTCACAAGCGCCGTTAGACACAGTGTGTGTGTCACAAACCCCATTGGAAAGTGTATGTGTCACATACCCCATTGGTTACGTGTGTATGTCTCAAACCCTCCTGATCGATGTATGTGTCACAAAAGCCATTGGACAGCATGCGTGTCACAAACAATATTGGACAGTGTGTTTGTAACAAACCCAATTGGTCAGCGTGTGTGTCACAAACCCCATGGGACAGCTTGCGTGTGTCACAAACACCATTGGAAAGCGTGTGTGTCACAAACCTTTTTGGACAGCATGTGTGTGTGTCACAAACCGCATTGGAAAGTGTATGTGTCACAAACCCCATTGGATAGCGTATGTGTGTCACAAAACCTCCTGGTCAGTGTGTGTGACACAAAACCCATTGGAGAGCTTGTGTATCACAAGACCTATTGGACAGAGTGTGTGCGTCACAAACCCCATTGGACAGCGTGTGTACCACAATCCCCATTGGACAGCGTGTGTATCACAATCCCCATTGGACAGCGTGTGGGTCACAAACCCCATTGGACAGAGTGTGTGTATCACAAATCCCATTGGACAGTGTGTGTGTCATAAACCCAATTGGACAGCGTGTTTGTTTCACAATCCCCATTGGACAGTGTGTGTGTGTCACAAACCCCTTTAGACAGAGTGTGTGTCACAAGACCCATTGGACAGAGTGTATGTGTCACAAACTCCATTGGACAGCCTGTGTGTCACAGTCCCCATTGGACAGCGTGTGTGTCACAAACCCCATTGCACAGTGTGTGTGTGTGACAATACCCATTGGATAGTGTGTGTGTCACAAACCCCGTTGGACAGAGTTTGTGTCACAAACCCCCGTGGACACTGTATGTGTCACAAACCCCACTGGACAAAGTGTTTATCATAAACTCCACTGGACAGCGTGTGTGTCACAAACACCCATTGACAGTGTGTTTGTCACAAACCCCATTGGACAGCGTGTGTGTCACAAACTCCTTAGGACAGTGTGTGTGTCACAAATCCCATTGGACAGTGTGTGTGTCACAAACACCCATGGACAGTGTGCGTGTAACAAACCCTTTGGACATCGTGTGTGTCACAAAACCCTTTGGTCAGTGTGTGTGTAACAAACCCAGTTGGGCAACGTGTGTGTCACAAACCCCATGGGACCGCATGTGTTTGTCACAAACCCCATTGGAAAGTCTATGTCACAAACCCCATTGGATAGCGTGTGTGTGTCACAAACCCTATTGGAGAGTGTGTGTGTCACAAACACCATTGGACAGAGTGTGTCTGTCACAATCCCCATTGGACAGTGTGTGTGCCACAAACTCCAATGGACAGCGTGTGTAGTCACAAACACCCATGGACAGTGTGCGTGTCACAAACCCCATTGGTCAGAGTTTTTGTCACAAACAACGTTGGACAGCGTGTGTGTGTCACAATACCCATTCGACAGTGTGTGTGTGTCACAGACCCCATTGGACAGTGCGTGTGTCACAAACCCCCGTGGACACTGTGTGTGTCCCAAAGCCCTTTGGACAGTGTGTGTGTCACAAAACCCATTGGAAATTTTTTGTGTCAGAAACCCCACTGGAAATTGTGTGTGTTATAAACCCTTTTGGACAGTGTGTTTGTCACAAACCCCACTGGAAATTTTTTGTGTCAGAAACCCCTTTGGAAATTGTTTGTGTCAAAAACCCGACTGGAGAGCGTGTGTGTGTCACATTCCTCTTTGGACAGTGTGTGTGTCACAAAACCTATTGGAAAGTGTATGTGTCACAAACCCCATTGGATAGAGTGTGTGTGTCACAAACCCCGTTAGAAAGTATGCGAGTGACAAACCCCATTGGATAGCATGTGTGTGTCACAAACCCCATTAGAAAGTTTGCGTGTCACAAACCCCAATGGAAAGTGTGTGTATCACAAACACCATTGGACAGCGTGTGTGTGTCACAATCCCCATTGGACAGTGTGTGTCTCACAAACCCCATTGGATAGCGTGTGTGGTGTTGCAAACCCTATTGGACAGCGTGTGAGTCACAATCCCCACTGGACACCGTGTGGGTCACAAACCCCATTGGAATGTGTGTGTCACAAACCCCATTGGATAGCGTGTGTGTGGCACAAAACCTATTGGACAGCGTGTGTGTTCACAAACCCCTTTGTAAAGTGCGTGTGTCACAAACACCATTGGACAGCGTGTGTGTGTCACAAACCCTATTGGACAGTGTGTGTGTCACAAGCCCCATTGGATAGAGTGTATGTATCAATAACCCCATTGGACAGCGTGTGTGTCACAGTCCCCATTGGACACCGTGTGGGTCACAAACCCCATTGGACAGAGTGTGTGTCACAAGCCCCATTGGACAGAGTGTATGTGTCACAATCCCCATTGGACAGCGTGTGTGTCACAAACCCCTTTGGAGAGCGTGTGTGTCACAAACCCCATTGGAAAGTGTGTGTCACAAACCCCACTGGATCTCGTGTGTGTGTCAAAATCCCCATTAAAAATTATGTGTGTCACAAACCCCATTGGACAGCGTGTGTGTCATAAACCCTATTGGACAGTGTGTATGTCACAATCCCCATAGGACAGCGTCTGTATCACAAATCCCATTGGACAGCGTGTGTGTCACAAACCATATTGGACAGAGTTTGTGTTTAACAATACCCATTGGACAGCGTGTGTGTCACAAACCCCCGTGGACAATGTGTCTGTCACGAACGCCATTGGACAGTGTGTGTGTCACAGACACCACTGGACAGCGTGTGTGTCACAAACACTCATGGACAATGTGCGTGTCAAAACCCCATTGGACATCGTGTGTGTCACAAACCCCTTTGGACAGTGTGTGTGTCACAAACCCAATTGGACTGCGTGTGTATCACAAACCCAATCGGACATAGTGTGTGCCAAGAACCCCATTGGACAGCGTGTGTGTCACAAGCGCCATTGGACAGAGTGTATGTGTCACAAACCCCATTGGAAAGTGTATGTGTCACAAACTCCATTGGATAGCGTGTGTGTGTCACAAAACCTCCTGGTCAGTGTGTGTGTCACAAAATCCATTGGATAGCATGCGTGTCACAAACACCATAGGACAGTGTGTGTGTAACAAACCCAGTTGGTCAGTGTGTGTGTCACAAACCCAATGGGACAGCATGTGTGCGTCACATACCCCATTGGAAAGTGTGTGTGTCATAAACCCCATTGGACAGAGTTTGTGTTTAACAATACCCATTGGACAGTGTGTGTATCACAAACCCCATTGGACAGTGTGTGTGTCACAAACCGCATTGCACATCATGTGTGTCATAAACCCATTTGGACAGTGTGTGTTTCACAAACCCCACTGGACAGCGTGTGTGCCACAAACACCCATGGACAGTGTGCGTGTCACAAACCCCATTGGACATCGTTTGTGTCACAAACCCCTTTCGACAGAGTGTGTGTCACGATCCCCATTGCACAGCGTGTGTGTCACAAGCGCCATTGGACAGAGTGTGTGAGTCAGAAACCCCATTAGAAAGTGTGCGTGTCACAAATCCCATTGGAAAGTGTGTGTGTCACAAACCCCATTGGACAGAGTGTGTGTGTCACAAACCCCATTAGAAAGTGTGCGTGTCACAAACCCCATTGGATAGCATGTGTTTGTCACAAACCCTATTGGACAGTGTGTATGACACAATCCCCATTGGACAGCGTCTTTGTCACAAACCCAATAGGACATATTGTGGGTCACAAACACTATAGGACAGCGTGTGTGTGTCACAAGCCCATTGGACAGAGTGTGTGTGTCACAAAACCCACTGGACAGCGTGTGTGTCAAGAACCCCATTGGACTGCGTGTGTGTCACAAACCCCATTAGACAGTGTGTGTGTTTCACAATACCCACTAGACAGTGTGTGTGTCACAAAACTCATTGGACAGCGTGTGTGTCACAAACACCCATGGACAGTGTGCGTGCCACAAACCACATTGGACAAGGTGTGTGTCACAAACCCCTTTGGACAGTGTGTGTGTCACAAACCCCATTGGACAGCGTGTGTGTGTCACAATCCCATTGGTCAGAGTGTGTGTGTCACAAATCTCATGGGACAGAGTGTGTTTCACGAACCCAATTGGACAGCATGTGTGTCACAAGCGCCACTGGAAAGCATGTGTGTCACATACCCCATTGGACAGCGTGTGTGTGTCAAAATCCCCATTGGACAGGGTGTGTGTATCACAATACCCATTGGACATTTTGTATGTCACAAACCTCATTGGACAGAGTTTGTGTTCACAAAACCCCCGTGGACAATGTGTGTGTCACAAACACCCATGGACAGCGTGCGTGTCACAAACCCCATTGGACATCGTGTGTGTCACAAACACGATGGACAGTGTGTGTGTCACAAACCCCATTGGACAGAGTTTGTCTCACCAACCCCCGTGGTCACTGTGTGTGTCACAAACCCCATTGGACAGAGTGTGTGTCACAAGCCCCATTGGACAGAGTGTATGTGTCACAAAGCCCATTGGACAGCGTGTGAGTCACAATCCCTATTGGACAGCGTATGTGTCACAAACCCCGTTGGACAGGGTGTGTGTGTCACAATACCCATTGGACAGTGTGTGTGCCAAAAACCTCATTGGACAGAGTTTGTGTACAAACCCCCGTGGACACTGTGCGTGTCACAAACGCCAGTGGACAGTGTGTGTGTCACAAACTCCACTGGACAATGTGTGTGTCACAAACACCATGGACAGTGTGCGTGTCACAAACCCCATTGGACATCGTGTGTGTCACAAGCCCCATTGACAGAGTGTGTGTGTCACAGACCCCATTAGACAGCGTGTGTGTCACAAACCCCTTTGGAGAGTGTGTGTGTGTCACAAACACCTTTGGACAGCGTGTGTGTGTCACAATCCCCATTGTACAGTGTGTGTGTCACAAACCCCATTTGACAGAGTGTCTGTCACGAACCCCATTGGACAGAGCGTGTTAGTCACAAACCCCTTTAGAAAGAGTGTGTGTCACAAACCCCATTGGATGGCGTGTGTGTGTATCAATACCCATTGAACAATGTGTGTGTCACACACCCCATTGGACAGAGTTTGTGTCACAAACCCTGATGGACAGTGTGTGTGTCACAAACCCCAGGGGACAGACTGTGTGTCACGAACCCCATTGGACAGCGTGTGTGTCACAAACCCCATTGGACAGATTGTGTGTCACAAACCCCATTGGACAGTGTGTGCGTGTCACAAACCCCATTAGACAGCGTGTGTGTCACAAACCCCTTTGGACAGTGTGCGTGTCACAAACCGCATTGGACAGGGTGTGTGTGTCGTAATACCCATTGGACAGCGTGTGTGTCACAAACCCCATTGGACAGCGTGTGTGTCACAAACCCCATTAGAAAGAGTGTGTGTCACAAACTCCATTGGATAGCGTGTGTGATGTCACAAACCCTATTGGACACTGTGTGTGTCACAAACCCCACTGGACAGCGTGTGTGTCACGAACCCCATTGGACAGGTGTGTGTCACTAACACCATTGGACTGGGTGTGTGTGTCACAAATCCTATTGGACATTGTGTGTGTCATAAACCCCATTGGAGAGCGTGTGTGTTTCACGGTCCCCATTGAACAGAGTGTATGTGTGACAAACCCCATTGGACAGTGTGTGTGTCACAAGCAACATTGGACACTGTGTGTCACAAACTCCACTGGACAGTGTTTGTGTCACAAACACCCATGGAAAGTGTGTGTGTCAGAAACCCCATTGGACATCGTGTGTGTCACAAACCCCTTTGGACAGTGTGTGTGTCACAAACCCCCATTGGACAGCGTGTGTGTCACAAACCCCATTGGACAGAGTGTGTGTCAGAAACCCCACTGGACAGCGTGTGTGTCACAATCCCCTTTGGACAGTGTGTGTGTCATAATCCCCATTGGACAGTATGTGTGTCACAAGCCCATTGGACAGAGTGTATGTGTCACCAAACCCACTGGGTAGCATGTGTGTCACGAACCCCATTGGACAGCGTGTGTATCACAAGCACCATTGGACAGAGTGTGTGTGTCACAAAACCCATTGGAAAGTGTATGTGTCACAAACCCCACTCGATAGCGAATGTGTGTCACAAACCCCATTGGACAGCTTGTGTGTCACAAACACCCGTGGACAGTGTGCGTGTTACAAACCCCATTGGATTTCCTGTTTGTCACAAACCCCTTTGGACAGTGTGTGTGTCACAAACCCCATTGGACATCGTGTGTATGTCACAATCCCCATTGGACAGTGTGTTTGTCACAAACCCCTTTGGACAGTGTGTGTGTCACAAACCCCATTGGACATCGTGTGTGTGTCACAATCGCCATTGGACAGTGTGTTTGTCACAAACCCCTTTGGACAGTGTGTGTGTCACGAACCCCATTGGACACCATGTGTGACAAGCTCCGTTGGACAGAGTGTGTGTGTCACAAACCCCATTGGAAAGTGTGTGTGTCACAAACCCCTATGGACAGTGAGTGTGTCACAAACACAATTGCACAGTGTGTGTGTCACAAACCACCCTGGACAGCGTGTGTGTCACGAACCCCATTGTATAGCGTGTGTGTCACAAGTGCCATTGGAGAGATTGTGTGTGTCACAAACCCATTGGAGAGCGTGAGTGTCATAAATCCTATTGGACAGCGTGTGTGTGTCACAATCCCCATTGGACAGCGTGTGTGTCACATTTCCCATTGGTCAGTGTGTGTGTCACGAACCCCATTGGACATTGTGTGTGTCAAAAACCCCACTAGACAGCGTGTGTGTTTCACAAACCCCATTGGAAAGTGTGTGTCACAAACCGCATTGGATAGCGTGTGTGTGTCACAAACCCCATTGGATAGTATGTGTTTGTTACAAACCCTATTGGACAGTGTGTAGGTCACAATCCCCATTGGACAGCGTCTGTGTCAAAAACCCCATTGGACAGCGTCTGTGTCACAAACACCATTGGACAGCATGTGTGTGTCACAATCCCCATTGTACAGTGTGTGTGTCACAAAACCCATTGGAGAGAGTTTGTGTCACAAACCCCATTAGAAAGTGTGAGTGTCACAAACCCCTTTGGATAGCGTATGTGTGTCACAAAGCCCATTGGGCAGCGTGTGTGTCAGAAAGCCCATTGGGCAGCGTGTGTGTCAGAAACCCCATTGGACAGTGTGTGTCACAAATACCATTGGACAGCGTGTGTGTCACAAACCCCATTGGACAGCGTGTGTGTCACAAACCCCTTTGGATAGTGTGTGTGTCACAAACCCCATTGGACAGCGTGTGTGTGTCACAATCCCCATTGGACAGTGTGTGTGTCACAAACCCCATTGGACAGCGTGTGTGTCACAACCCCCATTGGACAGTGTGTGTATCACAAACCCCATTGGACAGTGTGTGTGTCACAAACCCCATTGGACAGCGTTTGTGTCACAAACCCCCGTGCACACGTTGTGTGTCACAAACCCCTTTTGACAGTGTGTGTGTCAAAAACACCACTAGACAGCGTGTGTGTCACAAACCCCATTGGATAGCGTGTGCGTGTCACAAACCCCATTGGATAGCGTGTGTGTGTCACAAACCCTTTTGGACAGTGTGTAGGTCACAAACCCCATTGGACAGCATCTGTGTCACAAACCCCATTGGACAGCGTGTGTGTCACAAACACCATTGGACAGCGTGTGTGTGTCACAATCGCCATTGGAGCGTGTGTGTGTCACAAAACCCATTGGATAGCATGTGTGTGTGACAAACCCTGTTGGACAGTGTGTGTGTCACAAACCCCCGTGGACACAGTGTGTGTCACGAACCCTGTTGGACAGTATGTGTGTGGAACAATACCCATTGGACAGTGTGTGTGTCACAAACCCCATTGGACAGCGTGTGTTTACAAACCCCTTGCACACTGTGTGTGTCACAATCCTCATTTGACAGCGTGTGTGTCACAAACCCTATTGGAGAGCGTGTGTGTCGTAAAACCCATTGGACAGTGTGTGTGTTTCACAAGCCCGATTGGACAGCGTGTGTGTCACAAACACCATTGGACAGCGTGTGTGTGTCACAAACCCCACTGGAGAGAGTTTGTGTCACAAACCCCTTTAGAAACTGTGTGTGACACAAACCCCATTGGATAGCGTATGTGTGTCACAAACGCCATTGGACAGAGTGTGTAACAAACGCCATTGGACAGAGTGTGTGTGTGACAAAGCCCATTGGACAGCGTGTGTGTGTCACAATCCCCATTGGACAGTGTGTGTGTCACAAACCCCATTGGATAGTGTGCGTGTCAGAATCCCCATTGGATAGCGTGTTTGTCACAAACCCCCGTGGACACGGTGTGTGTCACAAACCCCATTGGATAGTGTGTGTCTCACAAACCCCCTTAGACAGCGTGTGTGTCACAAACACAAATGGACAGTGTGCGAGTTACAAATCGCATTGGACGGCGTGTGTGTGTCAAAATCCCCATTGGACAGTGTGTTTGTCAAAAATCCCAGGGGACAGAGTGTGTGTCACGAACCCCATTGGACAGCGTGTGTGTCACAAGCGCCATTGGACAGAGTGTGTGTGACACAAACCCTTTGGAAAGTGTATATGTCACAAACCCCATTGGATAGCGTGTGTCTGACACAAACCCTTTTGGACAGTGTGTATGTCACAAACCCTCCTGCTCAGTGTGTGTGTCACAAAACCCATGGGACAGCGAGTGTGTGTCACAAAGCCCATTGAAAAGTGTGTGTGTCACAAACCTCATTGGACAGCGTGTGTGTGTAACAAACCCAAATTGGTCAGCGTGTGTGTCACAAAGCCCATTGGACAGCGTGGATGTGTAACAGTACCCATTGGATAGTATGTGTGTCACAAAACCCACAGGAGAGTGTGTGTGCAACAATCTCCAGTGGACAGCGTCTGTGTCACAAACACCCATGGACAGTGTGAGTGTCACAAACCCCATTGGATAGCGTGTGTGTCACAAATCCCTTTGGACAGTGTGTGTCTCAATCCCCATTGGACATCGTGTGTGTGTCACAATCCCCATTTTACAGTGTGTGTGTTCACAAACACCATTGGACAGCATGTGTGTCACAAGCCAATTGGACAGAATGTGTGTGTCACAAAACCCACTGGACAGCGTGTGTGTCACGAACCCCATTGCATAGCGTATTGTGCGTGGCACAAACCCTATTGGACAGTTTGTGTGTCACAAAACCCACTGGACAGCGTGTGTGTCACAAACAGCATTGGATAGTGTGTCTCAAGCCCCACTGGACAGCGTGTGTGTCACAAACACCATTGGACAGCGTGTCTGTGTAACAGTAACCATTGGACAGTGTGTGTGTCACAAAACCCATTGGACAGTGTGTGTGTCGCAAACTCCCGTGGACACGGTATGTGTCACAAACCCCATTGGACAGTGCGTGTGTCACAAACCCCACTGGCAGCGTGTGTGTCACAAACACCCATGGACAGTGTGCGTGTCACAAATCCCTTTGGACATCGTGTGTGTCACAAACCCCTTTGGACAATGTGTGTCACAAACCCCATTGGACAGCGTGTGTGTGTCACAATCCTCATAGGACAGTGTGTGTGTCACAAACCCCATGGGACACAATGTGTGTCAAGAACCCCATTGGAAAGCGCGTGTGTCACAAGCGCCATTGGACAGAGTGTGTGTGTCACAAGCCCCATTGGAAAGTGTGTGTGTCACAAACGCCTTTGGAAAGTATATGTGTCACAAACACCATTGGATAGCGTGTGTGTGTGACAAACCCTATTGGAGACTGTGTGTGTCACAAAACCCACTGGACAGCGTGTGTGTCACAAACACCATTGGACAGAGTGTGTGTGTCATAATACCCATTGGACAGTGTGTGTGTCACAAACCCCATTGGACAGAGTTTGTGTCACAAACCCCATTGGAAAGTGTGTGTGTCACAAACCCCATTGGACAGCGTGTGTGTGTAACAAGCCCATATTGGTCAGCGTGTGTGTCACAAAGCCCATTGTAGAGCGTGTGTGTCAGAAACCCGATTGGACATTGTGTGTCTAAAAATCCCATTGGACAGCGTGTGTAGTCACAAACCCCATTGGACAGCGTGTGTGTGTAACAGTACCCATTGGACAGTGTGTGTGTCACAAAACCCACTGGAGAGCGTGTGTGCAACAATCTCCAGTGGACAGCGTGTGTGTCACAAACACCCATGGACAGTGTGAGTGTCACAAACCCCATTGGATAGCATGTGTGTCAAAACCCCTTTTGACACTGTGTGTGTCACAAAACCCACGGGACAGACTGTGTGTGTCACAAACCCCATGGGGTAGAGTGTGTGTCACAAGCCCATTGGACAGTGTGTGTGTCACAAACCCCATTGGACAGCGCGTTTGTCACAAGCACCATTTCACAGAGTGTATGTCACAAACCCCACTGGACAGTGTGTGTGTGTAACAATCCCCTTTGGACAGTGTTTGTGTCACAAACCCCATTGGAAAGCATGTGTGTCACAAACCCCATTAGAAAGAGTGTGTGTCACAAACCCCATTGGATAGGGTCTGTGTCACAAACCCCCCTGGTCAGTGTGTGTGTCACAAACCCCATTGGACATCGTGTATGTCACAAACACCTTTGGACAGTGTGTGTGTCACAAACACCATAGGACCGAGTGTGTGTCACAAGCCCCATTGGACAGAGTGTATGTGTCACAAAGCCCATTGGACAGCGTCTGTGCCAGAAACCTCATTGGACATAGTTTGTGTCACAAACCCCCATGGACACTGTGTGTGTCACAAACACCCATGGACAGTGTGCGTGTCACAAACCCCATTGGACATTGTGTGTGTCACAAACCCCTTTGGACCGTGTGTGTGTCACAAACACCATTGGAGAGAGTGTATGTGTCACAAAGCCCATTGGACAGCGTGTGTGCCAGAAACCTCATTGGACATAGTTTGTGTCACAAACCCCCATGGACACTGTGTGTGTCACAAAAACCCATGGACAGTGTGCGTGTCACAAACCCCATTGGACATTGTGTGTGTCACAAACACCATTGGACAGCGTGTGTGTCACAAACCCCATTGGAGAGAGTGTATGTGTCACAAAGCCCATTGGACAGCGTGTGTGTCGCAGTCCCAATTGGATAGCGCATGTGTCACAAATCCCATTGGACAGCATGTGTGTGTCACAATCCCCATTGGACAGTCTGTGTGTCACAAACGCCATGGGATAGAGTGTGTGTGTCACAAAACCCACTGGACAGCGTGTGTGTCATAAACCCCTTTGGACATCGTTTGTGTCACAAACCCCATTAGAAAGATTGTGTGTCACAAACACCATTTCACAGCGTGTGTGTTTCAAACACGATGGACAGTGTGCGTGTCACAAACCCCATTGGACAACGTGTGTGTCACAAACCCCTTTGGACAGTGTGTGTGTCACAAACCCCACTGGACAGCGTGTGTGTCACAAACCCCATTGGACAGAGTGTGTGTCAGAAGCCCCATTGGACAGAGTGTCTGTCACGAACCCCACTGGACAGTGTGTATGTCACAAACCCCATTAGACAGAGTGTGTATCACAAAACCCTTTGGACAGTGTGTTTGTCACAAACACCTTTGGACAGCGTTTGTGTGTCACAAAACCCACTGGACAGCGTGTGTGTCATAAACCCCATTGGATACCGTGTGTGTCACAAACCCCATTAGAAAGATTGTGTGTCACCAATCCCATTGGATAGCGTGTGTGTGTAACAATACCTATTGGACAGTGTGTGTGTCACAAACCCCATTGGACAGAGTTTGTGTCACAAACCCCACTGGACATCGTGTGTGTCACAAACCCCATGGGACAGAGTGTGTGTCACGAAACCCGTTGGACAGCGTGTGTGTCATAAACCCCAATGGACAGCGTGTGTGTCATCAACCCCAATGAATAGCGTGTGTGTGTCACAAACCCCATGGGACAGAGTGTGTGTCACAAACCCCATTGGACAGCGTGTGTGTCACAAACCCATTAGAAAGTGTATGTGTCACAAACCACAATGGATAGCTTGTGTGTGTCACAGTCCCCATTGGAGAGCGTGTATGCCAAAACCCCTTTGGATAGTGTGTGTGTCACAAAACCCACTGGACAGCGTGTGTGTTACAAACAAACTTGGACAGTGTGAGTGTCACAAACCCTATTGGACAGTGTGTGTGTCACAAACACCTTTGGACAGTTTGTGTGTCCCAAACCCCATTGGACGGCGTGTGTGTGTCAAAATACCCATTGGACAGTGTGTGTGTGTCACAAACACCATTAGACAGCGTGAGTGTGTCACAATCCTCATTGGACAGTGGTTGTGTCCAAACCCCATGAACAAAGTGTGTGTCACAAACAATATTGGACAGCGTGTGTGTGTCACAAGCCCATTGGACAGAGTGTGTGCTTCACAAAACCCACTGGACAGCGCGTGTGTCACGAACCCCATTGGACAATGTGTGTGTCACAAGCACCATTGGACAGAGTGTGTGTCACAAACCCCATTGGACAGTGTGTGTGTGTCACAAGCCCCATTATACAGAGTGTGGGTTTCACAAACTCAATTAGGCAGCGTGTGTGACACAAACCCCTTTGGACAGTGTGTTTTTCACAAACACCATTAGACAGCGTGTGTGTGTCACAAACCCCATGGGACAGCGTGTGTGTGTCAGAAACCCCATTGGAAAGTGTGAGTCACAAACCCCATTGGATAGCGTGTGCTTTTCAAAAACCTCATTAGAAAGTATGTGTGTCACAAAAGCCATTGGATAGCATGTGTGTGTCACAAACCCCTTTGGACAGTGTGTGTGTGTCACAAACACCATTGGACAGAGTGTGTGTGTCACAATCCCCATTGGACAGTGAGTGTGTCACAAACCCCATTGGACAGCGTGTGTGACACAAGCCCATTGGACAGAGTGTGTATGTCACAAAACCCATTGGAAAGTGTATGTGTCAAAAACCCCATCGGATAGCTTGTGTGTGTCACAAACCCCATTAGACAGCGTGTGTGTTCACAAACCACATTGGACAGCTTGTTTTTCACAAGACCCATTAGACAGAATATGTGTGTCACAAAGCCCATTGGACAGCGTGTGTGTCACAATCCCCATTGCACAGCGTGTGTGTCACAAACACCATTTGACAGCGTGTGTGTGTAACAATACGCATTGGACAGTGTGTGTGTGTGTCACAAACCCCATTAGACAGCCTGTGTGTCACAAACCCCTTTGAACAGTGTGTGTGTCACAAACCCCATTGGACAGCGTGTGTGTGTCACAATTCCCATTGGACAGTGTGTGTGTCGCAAACCCGATGGGACTGAGTGTGTGTCACGAACCCCATTGGACAGTGTGTGTCACAAGCGCCATTGGACAGCGTGTTTGTGTCACAAACCCTCCTGGTCAGTGTGTGTGTCACAAAACCCATTGGACAGAAAGCGTGTCACAAACATAATTGGACAGTGTGTGTGTCACAAACCCCATTGGACACCGTGTGTGTGTCAAAAACTCCATAAGAAAGTATGCGTGTCACAAATCCCATTGGATAGCGTGTGTGTGACACAAACCCCATTAAAAAGTGTGTGTGTCACAAACACCATTAGACAGCGTGTGTGTGTCACAAACCCTATTGGAGAGTGTGTGTGTCACAAACCCCATTGGACAGCGTGTGTGTCACAATCCCCATTGGACTGCGTGTGTGTCACAATCCCCATTGGACAGTGTGTGTGTCACAAACCCCATTGTACAGTGTGTGTGTCACAAACACTACTGGACAAAGTGTGTGTGTCACAAACCCCTTTGGAAAGCGTGTGTGTGTCACAATCCCCATTGGACAGAGCGTATTTGTCACAAACCCCATTATACAGCGTGTGTGTCACAATCCCCAATGGATAGCGTGTGTGTGTCACAAATCCAACTGGACAGTGTGTGTGTGTCGCAATATCCATTGGACAGTGTGTGTGTCACAAACCCTGTTGTACAGTTTGTATGTCACAAACCCCATTGGACATCGTGTGTGTCACAAATACCATTGGAGAGTGTGTGTCACAAACCCCATTGGACAGCGTGTGTGTCAGAAACCCAATTGGGCAGTGTGTGTCACAAATCCCATTGGACAGTGTGTGTATAACAAACCCCATGAGACAGAGTGTGTGTCACAAACACTATTGGACAGCGTGTGTGTCACAAGCCCATTGGACAGAGTGTGTGTGTCTCATAACCCACTGGACAGCGTGTGTGTCACAAACCCCATTGGACAGCGTGTGTGTGTCACAAACCCTATTGGAGACTGTGTGTGTCACAAACCCCATTGGACAGCGTGTGTGTCACAATCCCCATTGGACTGCGTGTGTGTCACAATCCCCATTGGACAGTGTGTGTGTCACAAACCCCATTGTACAGTGTGTGTGTCACAAACATCATTGGACAGCGTGTGTGTGTCAAAAACCCTCCTGGTCAGTGTGTGTGTCACAAACCCCATTGGACAGTGTGTGTATAACAAACCCCTTTGGACAGTGTGTGTGTCACAAACCCTATTGGACACTGAGTGTGTGCCACAAAACCCACTGGACAGCGTGTGTGTCACAATCCCCTTTGGACAGCGTGTGTGTCACAAGCACCATTGGACAGAGTGTATGTGTCACAAACCCCATTGGAAAGTGTATGTGTCACAACCCCCATTGGATAGCTTGTGTGTGTCACAAACCCCATTGGACAGTGTGTGTGTGTCACAATTCCCATTGCGCAGTGTGTGTGTCACAAACCCCATTGGACAATGTGTGTGTGTCACAATCCCCATTGGAGAGAGTGTATGCCAAAACCCCTTTGGATAGTGTGTGTGTCACAAAACCCACTGGACAGCATGTGTGTTACAAACAAACTTGGACAGTGTGAGTGTCACAAACCCTATTGGACAGTGTGTGTGTCACAAACGCCTTTGGACAGTTTGTGTTTCACAAACCCCATTGGACGGCGTGTATGTTTCACAAACCCCGTTGGACAGCGTGTGTGTCAAATGCCACATTGGACAGAGTGTATGTGTTCACAAACCCCATTGGACAGTGTGTGTGTCACAATCCCCATTGGACAGCGTGTGTGTCACAAACCCCATTGGACTGCGTGTGTGTCAGAAAGACCATTGGACAGTGTGTGTGTCACAAACCCCATTGGACAGCGTTTGTGTATCACAAACCCCATTGGACAGCGTGTGTGTGTCACAATCCCCATTGTACAGTGTTTGTGTCACAAACAGCATTGGACAGCGTGTGTGTCACAAGCCCATTGGACAGAGTGTGTGTGTCTCAAAACCCATTGGACAGCGTGTGTGTCACAAACCCCATTGGACAGCGTGTGTGTCACAAGCACCATTGGACAGAGTGTATGTGTCACAAACCCCATTGGAAAGTGTATGTGTCACAAACCCCATTGGATAGCTTGTGTGTGTCACAAGCGCCATTGGACATCCTGTGTGTTTCAAACCCCATTGCACAGCGAGTGTGTGTCACACAACCCACTGGACAGCATGTTTGTCACAAGCCCCATTGGATATCCTGTGTGTTTCAAACCCCATTGCACAGGGAGTGTGTGTCACACAACCCATTGTACAGTGTGTATGTCACAAACCCCATTGGACAGCGTGTGTGTCACAAACCCATTGGAAAGTGTATGTGTCACAAACCACAATGGATAGCTTGTGTGTGTCACAAGCCCCATTGGACAGCGTGTGTGTCACAAGCACCATTGGACAGAGTGTGAATGTCACAAACCCCATTGGACAGTGTGTGTGTGTAAAAAATTCCTCCTGGTCAGTGTGTGTGTCACAAACCCCACTGGACAGTGTGTGTGTGTCACAATCCCCATTGGAGAGCGTGTATGCCAAAACCCCTTTGGATAGTGTGTGTGTCACAAAACCCACTGGACAGCGTGTGTGTTACAAACAAACTTGGACAGTATGTGTGTCACAAACACCTTTGGACAGTTTGTGTGTCACAAACCCCATTGGACGGCGTGTGTGTGTCACAAACCCCGTTGGACAGCGTGTGTGTCAAATGCCACATTGGACAGAGTGTATGTGTTCACAAACCCCATTGGACAGTGTGTGTGTCACAATCCCCATTGGACAGCGTGTGTGTCACAAACCCCATTGGACTGCGTGTGTGTCAGAAAGACCATTGGACAGTGTGTGTGTCACAAACACCATTGGACAGCGTTTGTGTATCACAAACCCCATTGGACAGCGTGTGTGTGTCACAATCCCCATTGTACAGTGTTTGTGTCACAAACAGCATTGGACAGCGTGTGTGTCACAAGCCCATTGGACAGAGTGTGTGTGTCACAAAACCCACTGGACAGCGTGTGTGTCACAAACCCCATTGGACAGCGTGTGTGTCACAAGCACCATTGGGCAGAGTGTGTGTGTCACAAACCCCATTCGAAAGTGTATGTGTCACAAACCCCATTGGATAGCGTGTCTGTTTTACAAATCCTATAGGACAGTGTGTGTGTCACAAACCCCATTAGAGGGAGTGTTTGTGAGAAACCCCATTGGACAGCGTGTGTGTCACAAACACCATTGGACAGCGTGTAGTGTCAGAAACCCCATTGGACTTGTGTGTCACAAATCCCATTGGACAGTGTGTGTGTCACAAACCCGATTGGACAGCGTTTGTGATGTCACAAACCCTCCTGGTCAGTGTGTGTGTCACAAACCCCATTGGACAGCGTGTGTGTGTAACAATAGCTATTGGACAGTGTGTCTGTCACAAACCCCATTGGACAGCGTGTGTGTGTAACAATACGCATTGGACAGTGTGCGTGTCACAATCCCCATTGGAGAGCCTGTATGCCAAAAGCCCATTGGATAGTGTGTGTGTCACAAAACCCACTGGACAGCGTGTGTGTTACAAACAACCTTTGACAGTGTGTGTGTCACAAAGAGCTTTGGACAGTTTGTGTGTCACAAACCCCATTGGACGGCGTGTGTGTGTCACAAACCCCCTTGGACAGCATGTGTGTCACAATCCCCATTGGACAGCGTGTGTGTCACAAACCCCATTGGACAGTGTGTGTGTATCACAATGCCCTTTGGAGAGTGTGTGTGTCACAAACCCAATTGGACAGAGTTTGTGTCACAAACCCCATTGGACTGCGTGTGTGTCAGAAAGACCATTGGACATTGTGTGTGTCACAAACCCCATTGGACAGCGTTTGTGTATCACAAACCCCATTGGACAGCGTGTGTGTGTCACAATCCCCATTGTACAGTGTTTGTGTCACAAACAACATTGGACACCGTGTGTTTCACAAGCCCATTGGACAGAGTGTGTGTGTCACAAAACCCACTGGACACCGTGTGTGTCACAAACCCCATTGGACAGCGTGTGTGTCACAAGCACCTTTGGACAGAGTGTGTGTGTCACAAACCCCATTGGAAAGTGTATGTGTCACAAACCCCATTCTATAGCGTGTCTCTTTCACAAAACCTATTGGACAGTGTGAGTGTCACCAACCCCATTAGAGGGAGTGTGTGTGAGAAACCCCATTGGACAGCGTGTATGTCACAAACCCCATTGGACAGCGTGTGTGTCTAACAATACCCACTGGACAGTGTGTGTGTCACAGTCCCCATTGGACAGAGTGTGTGTCACAAACCCCCGTGGACACTCTGTGTGTCGCAAACACCCATGGTCAGAGTGCGTGTCACAAACCCCATTGGACGTCGTGTGTGTCACAAACGTCTTTGGACAGTGTGTGTGTCACAAACCCCATTGGACATTGTGTGTGTCACAAACCCCTTTTGACAGTGTGTGTGTTACAAAACCCCATTGGACAGAGTGTGTATGTCACAATTCCCATTGGACAGTGTGTGTGTCACAAACTCCTTGGCACAGAGTGTGTGTCATGAACCCTATTGGACAGCATGTGTGTCACAAGGGCCATTGGACAGAGTGTGTGTGTCAGAAACCCCATTGTAAAGTGTATGTGTCACAAACCAATTGGGAAGCCTGTGTGTGTCACAAACCCTCCTTGTCAGCGTGTGTGTCACAAACACCATTGGACAGTGTGTGTGTCACAAACCAAATTGGTCAGCGTGTGTGTCACAAACCGCATGGACAGCCTGTGTGTGTCACAAACCCCATTGGAAAGTGTGTGTCACCAATCCCATTGGATAGCATGTGTGTGTCACAAACCCTATGGGACAGTGTGTATTTCACAATCCCCATTGGACAGCGTCTGTGTCACAATCCCCATTGGACAGCGTGTGTGTTACAAAATCCATTGGATAGCGTGTGTGTCACAAACCCCATTGGATAGCCTATGTGTGTCACGAACCCTATTGGACAGAGTGTGTGTGTCACAAACCCCATTGGACAGCGTGTGTGTCACAAACCCCACTGGACCGCATATGTGTCACGAACCACATTGGACAGCGTGTGTGTCACAAGACCCATTGGACAGAGTGTGTGTATCACAAACCCCGTTGGACAGCGTGTGTGTTACAAAACCCATTGGACAGCGTGTGTGTGTCACAATCGCCATTAGAGATCGTGTGTGTCACAAACCACATTGGACAGCGTATGTGTCATAAACCCCATTGGACAGCGTGTGTGTGTCACAATCGCCATTAGAGATCGTGTGTGTCACAAACCACATTGGACAGCGTATGTGTCATAAACCCCATTGGACAGCGTGTGTGTGTCACAATCCCCTTTGGACAGTGTTTGTGTGGCACAAACACTATTGGACAGCGTGTGTGTCACAATCCCCTTTGGACAGTGTGTGTGTTACAAAACACATTGGACAGCGTGTGTGTCACGAACCCCATTGGACAGCTTGTGTGTCACAAGCACCATTGGACAGAGTGTGCGTGTCACAAAACGCATTAGAAAGTGCATGTGTTACAAACCCCTTTGTATAGCGTGTGTGTGTCACAAACCCCATTGGACAGCATGTGTGTCACAAACTCCATTGGACAGCGTGTGTGTCAGAAACACCACAGGACAGTTTGTGTGTCACAATCCCCACTGGACAGCGTTTGTGTATCACAAACACCACTGGACAGTTTGTGTGTCACAATCCCCACTGGACAGCGTTTGTGTATCACAAACCCCATTGGACTGCGTGTGTGTCACAAACCATTTGGATAGTGTGTGTGTGTCACAAACGACCCTGGTCAGTGTGTGTGTCACAAACAGCATTGGACAGTGTGTGTGTCACAAACCGAATTGGTCAGCGTGTGTGTCAAAAACCCCATTAGAAAGTATGTGTGTCACAAACCCCATTGGATAGCATGTGTGTGTCACAAACCCTATGGGACAGTGTGTGTGTCACAAACCCCAAGGGACAGAGTGTTTGTCACAAACACTATTGGACAGCGTGTGTGTCACAAACCCCACTGGAGAGAGTGTGATGTCATAAACCCCATTGGAAAGTGTATGTGTCACAAACCCATTGGATAGCATGTCTCTGTCACAAACACTATTGGACAGTGTGTGTGTCACAAAACCCACTGGACAGCGTGTGTGTCACAAACCCCACTGGAGAGAGTGTGATGTCATAAACCCCATTGGAAAGTGTATGTGTCACAAACCCATTGGATAGCATGTCTCTGTCACAAACACTATTGGACAGTGTGTGTGTCACAAAACCCACTGGACAGCATGTATGTCACAAACCCCATTGGACACCATGTGTGTCACAAACACCATTGGAGAGCGTGTGTGTGTCACAAACCCTATTGGACAGTGTGTGTGTCACAAAATCCACTGGACAGCATGTGTGCCACAAACCCCATTGGACAGCATGTGTGTCATAAACAACATTGGACAAAGTGTATGTGTCACAAACCCCATTGGGCAGCGGGTATGTCACAATCCCCATTGGACAGCGTGTCGTTTCAGAAACCCCATGGACAGTGTGTGTCACAAATCCCGTTGGACAGCATGTGTGCGTCACAAGACCCATTGTACAGAGTGTTTTTTTCTCGAACCCCATTGGACAGCGTGTGTGTCACAATCCCCATTGAACAGCGTGTGTGTGTCACAATCCCCATTGAACAGCATGTGTGTGTCACAATCCCCGTTGGACAGCGTGTGTGTCACAAGCCTGTTGGACAGAGTGTGTGTGTCACAAACCCCATTGGAAAGTGTAAGTGTCACAAACCCCATTGGATAGCGTGTGTGTGTCACAAACCCTATTGGACATTGTGTCTGTCACAAACCGCACTGGACAGTGTGTGTGTTCACAATCCCCTTTGTACAGCGTGTGTGTCACAAGACCCATTGGACAGAGTGTGTGTCACGAAGCCCATTGGACAGCGTGTGTTTCACAAGACCCATTTTATAGAGTGTGTGAGTCACAAACCCCATTGGACAGTGTGTGTGTCACAATCCCCATTGGACAGCGTGTGTGTGTAACAAGCCTGTTGGACAGAGTGTGTGTGTTCACAAAACCCAGTGGACAGCGTGTGTGTTCACGAACCCCATTGGACAGCGTGTGTGTCACAAACCCCACTGGAGAGAGTGTGGTGTTACAAACCCCATTGGAAAGTGTATGTGTCACAAACCCCATTGGATAGCATGTCTCTGTCACAAACACTATTGGACAGTGTGTGTGTCACAAAACCCACTGGACAGCATGTATGTCACAAACCCCATTGGACACCGTGTGTGTCACAAACACCATTGGACAGTGTGTGTGTCACAAACCGCATGGGACAGAGTGTGTGTCACGAACCCATTGGACAGCGTGTGTGTCAAAAGCGCCATTGGACAGCATGCGTGTGTCACAATCCCCATTGGACAGTTTGTGTGTGTCACAATCCCCACTGGACAGTGTGTGTGTCATAAAACCCATTGGACAGTATGTGTGTCACAAACCCCATTAGAAAGTGTGTGTGTCACAAAAAGTATTGGATAGAGTGTGTGTGTCACAAACCGTATTGGACAGTGTGTGTTTGTCACAACCCCCATTGGACAGTGTGTATGTCACAAAACCCATTGGATAGCGTGTGTGTCACAAACCCAGTTAGAAAGTGTGTGTGTCACAAACCCCACTGGATATCATGTGTGAGTCACAAACCCTATTGGACAGAGTGTGTGTGTGTTACAAACCACATTGGACAGCGTTCGTGTCATAAACCACATTGGATAGCGTGTGTGTGTCACAAACCCCATGGGACAGAGTGTGTGTCAGCAACCCCATTGGACAGCGTGTGTGTCACAAAACCCATTGGACAGCGTGTGTGTCACAAACTCCTTTGGGCAGTGTGTGTGTCCCAAACCCCATTGGACAGAGTGTATGTGTCACGAAACCCATTGGACAGCTTGTGTGTCACAAGACCTATTGGACAGAGTGTGTGTGCCACAAACCCCATTGGACAGCGTGTGGGTCACAATCCCCATTGGACAGCGTGTGTGTCACAAACCCCATTGGACAGTGTATGTGTCATAAACTCCATTGGACAGCGTGTGTTTCACAATCCCCTTTGGACAGTGTCTGTGTGTCACAAACCCCATTGGACAACGTGTGTGTTTAACAATACCCATTGGACAGTGTGTGTGTCACAAAACCCACTGGACAGCGTGTGTGTCACAAACCCCCCTGGAAAGTGTGTGTGCAACAATCCTCCGTGGACGGCGTTTGTGTCACAAACCCCATTGGACAGTGTGTGTGTCACAAAACCCATTGGACAGTGTGTGTGTCACAAATACCATTGGAAAGTGTGTGTGTCACAAGCCCCTTTGACAGAGTGTGTGTGTCACAAAACCCACTGGACAGCGTGTGTGTCACGAACCCCATTGGACAGTGTGTGTGTGTCACAAACCCCATTGGAAAGTGTATGTGTCACAAACCCCATTGGATAGCGTGTGTGTGGCACATAACCTATTGGACAGTGAGTGTGTCACAAAACCCACTGGACAGCGTGTGTGTCAGAAACACCCATGGACAGTATGCGTGTCACAAACCCCATTGGACATCATGTGTGTCACAAACCCTTTTGGACAGTGTGTCTGTCACAAACCCCTATGGACATCGTGTGAGTCACAAACCGCTTTGGACAGTGTGTGTGTCAGAAACCCCATTGTACAGCGTGTGTCACAATCCCCGTTGCACAGTATGTGTGTCACAAGCCCCATGGGACAGAATGTGTGTTACGAAACCAATTGCACAGCGTGTGTGTCACAAGCGCCATTGGACAGAGTGTGTGTGTCACAAACCTCATTGGAAAGTCTATGTGTTACAAAACTTATAGGATAGCGTGTCTCTGTCACAAACCCTCCTGGTCAGTTTGTCGGTCACAAAACCCATTGGACAGCATGCGTGTCACAAACACCATTGGACATGTGTGTGTGTAACAAACCCAATTGGTCAGCGTGTGTGTCACAAACCCCATGGGACAGCGTGTGTGTTTCACAAAACCCATTGGAAAGCGTGTGTGTCACAAACCCTTTTGGATAGCGTGTGTGTGTGTCACAAACCCCACTAGAAAGTATGCGTGTCACAAACCCCATTGGATAGCATGTGTGTGGCACAAACCCTGTCGGACAGTGTGTGTGTCACAAAGCCCACTGGACAGCGTGTGTGTCACAAACCCCATTGGAACGTGTGTGTGTCACAAAACCTTTTGGATAGAGTGTGTGTGTCACAAACCCCATTAGAAAGTATGCATGTCACAAACCCCTCTGGAAAGTGTGTGTGTCACAAACACCATTTGATAGCGTGTGTGTGTCACAATCCCCATTGGACAGTGTGTCTGTCACAAAACACATTGGATAGCGTGTGTTTCACAAACCCCATTAGAAAGAGTGTGTGTCACAAACCCCATTGGATAGCGTGTGTGATGTCACAAACCCTATTGGACAGTGTGTGTGTCACAAACCCCACTGGACACTGTGTGTGTCACGAACCCCATTCGACAGCATGTGTGTCACAATCCACATTGGACAGCGTGTGTGTCACAAACCCCATTGGAAATTGTGTGTCACAAACCCCATTGGATAGCATGTGTGTGTCACAAACACTATTGGACAGTTTGTTTGTCACAATCCCCATTGGACAGCGTCTGTGTCACAAAACCCACTGGACAGCGTGTGTGTCACAAACACCATTGGACAGCGTGTGTGTGTCACAATCCCCATTGGACAGTGTGTGTGTCACAAACCCCGTTGGACAGAGTTTGTGTCAGAAACCCCATTGGACAGAGTTTGTGTCACAAACCCCATTGGACAGCGTGTGTGTGTCACAATCCCCATTGGACAGTGTGTGTGTCACAAAACCTATTGGACAGAATGTGTGTGTCACACACCCCATTGGACAGGGTGTGTGTCATAAACACCATTCGATAGCGTCTGTGTGTCACAAACCCCATTATAAAGTGTGCGTGTCACAAACCCCTTTGGACACTGTGTGTGTCACAAACGGCATTGGACAGTGTGTGTGTCACAAATCCCCGTGGACACTGTGTGTTTCACAAACGCCATTGGACAGTGTGTGTGTCACAAACCCCACTGGAGAGAGTGTGATGTCATAAACCCCATTGGAAAGTGTATGTGTCACAAACCCATTGGATAGCATGTCTCTGTCACAAACACTATTGGACAGTGTGTGTGTCACAAAACCCACTGGACAGCATGTATGTCACAAACCCCATTGGACACCATGTGTGTCACAAACACCATTGGAGAGCGTGTGTGTGTCACAAACCCTATTGGACAGTGTGTGTGTCACAAAATCCACTGGACAGCATGTGTGCCACAAACCCCATTGGACAGCATGTGTGTCATAAACAACATTGGACAAAGTGTATGTGTCACAAACCCCATTGGGCAGCGGGTATGTCACAATCCCCATTGGACAGCGTGTCGTTTCAGAAACCCCATGGACAGTGTGTGTCACAAATCCCGTTGGACAGCATGTGTGCGTCACAAGACCCATTGTACAGAGTGTTTTTTTCTCGAACCCCATTGGACAGCGTGTGTGTCACAATCCCCATTGAACAGCGTGTGTGTGTCACAATCCCCATTGAACAGCATGTGTGTGTCACAATCCCCGTTGGACAGCGTGTGTGTCACAAGCCTGTTGGACAGAGTGTGTGTGTCACAAACCCCATTGGAAAGTGTAAGTGTCACAAACCCCATTGGATAGCGTGTGTGTGTCACAAACCCTATTGGACATTGTGTCTGTCACAAACCGCACTGGACAGTGTGTGTGTTCACAATCCCCTTTGTACAGCGTGTGTGTCACAAGACCCATTGGACAGAGTGTGTGTCACGAAGCCCATTGGACAGCGTGTGTTTCACAAGACCCATTTTATAGAGTGTGTGAGTCACAAACCCCATTGGACAGTGTGTGTGTCACAATCCCCATTGGACAGCGTGTGTGTGTAACAAGCCTGTTGGACAGAGTGTGTGTGTTCACAAAACCCAGTGGACAGCGTGTGTGTTCACGAACCCCATTGGACAGCGTGTGTGTCACAAACCCCACTGGAGAGAGTGTGGTGTTACAAACCCCATTGGAAAGTGTATGTGTCACAAACCCCATTGGATAGCATGTCTCTGTCACAAACACTATTGGACAGTGTGTGTGTCACAAAACCCACTGGACAGCATGTATGTCACAAACCCCATTGGACACCGTGTGTGTCACAAACACCATTGGACAGTGTGTGTGTCACAAACCGCATGGGACAGAGTGTGTGTCACGAACCCATTGGACAGCGTGTGTGTCAAAAGCGCCATTGGACAGCATGCGTGTGTCACAATCCCCATTGGACAGTTTGTGTGTGTCACAATCCCCACTGGACAGTGTGTGTGTCATAAAACCCATTGGACAGTATGTGTGTCACAAACCCCATTAGAAAGTGTGTGTGTCACAAAAAGTATTGGATAGAGTGTGTGTGTCACAAACCGTATTGGACAGTGTGTGTTTGTCACAACCCCCATTGGACAGTGTGTATGTCACAAAACCCATTGGATAGCGTGTGTGTCACAAACCCAGTTAGAAAGTGTGTGTGTCACAAACCCCACTGGATATCATGTGTGAGTCACAAACCCTATTGGACAGAGTGTGTGTGTGTTACAAACCACATTGGACAGCGTTCGTGTCATAAACCACATTGGATAGCGTGTGTGTGTCACAAACCCCATGGGACAGAGTGTGTGTCAGCAACCCCATTGGACAGCGTGTGTGTCACAAAACCCATTGGACAGCGTGTGTGTCACAAACTCCTTTGGGCAGTGTGTGTGTCCCAAACCCCATTGGACAGAGTGTATGTGTCACGAAACCCATTGGACAGCTTGTGTGTCACAAGACCTATTGGACAGAGTGTGTGTGCCACAAACCCCATTGGACAGCGTGTGGGTCACAATCCCCATTGGACAGCGTGTGTGTCACAAACCCCATTGGACAGTGTATGTGTCATAAACTCCATTGGACAGCGTGTGTTTCACAATCCCCTTTGGACAGTGTCTGTGTGTCACAAACCCCATTGGACAACGTGTGTGTTTAACAATACCCATTGGACAGTGTGTGTGTCACAAAACCCACTGGACAGCGTGTGTGTCACAAACCCCCCTGGAAAGTGTGTGTGCAACAATCCTCCGTGGACGGCGTTTGTGTCACAAACCCCATTGGACAGTGTGTGTGTCACAAAACCCATTGGACAGTGTGTGTGTCACAAATACCATTGGAAAGTGTGTGTGTCACAAGCCCCTTTGACAGAGTGTGTGTGTCACAAAACCCACTGGACAGCGTGTGTGTCACGAACCCCATTGGACAGTGTGTGTGTGTCACAAACCCCATTGGAAAGTGTATGTGTCACAAACCCCATTGGATAGCGTGTGTGTGGCACATAACCTATTGGACAGTGAGTGTGTCACAAAACCCACTGGACAGCGTGTGTGTCAGAAACACCCATGGACAGTATGCGTGTCACAAACCCCATTGGACATCATGTGTGTCACAAACCCTTTTGGACAGTGTGTCTGTCACAAACCCCTATGGACATCGTGTGAGTCACAAACCACTTTGGACAGTGTGTGTGTCAGAAACCCCATTGTACAGCGTGTGTCACAATCCCCGTTGCACAGTATGTGTGTCACAAGCCCCATGGGACAGAATGTGTGTTACGAAACCAATTGCACAGCGTGTGTGTCACAAGCGCCATTGGACAGAGTGTGTGTGTCACAAACCTCATTGGAAAGTGTATGTGTTACAAAACTTATGGGATAGCGTGTCTCTGTCACAAACCCTCCTGGTCAGTTTGTCGGTCACAAAACCCATTGGACAGCATGCGTGTCACAAACACCATTGGACATGTGTGTGTGTAACAAACCCAATTGGTCAGCGTGTGTGTCACAAACCCCATGGGACAGCGTGTGTGTTTCACAAAACCCATTGGAAAGCGTGTGTGTCACAAACCCTTTTGGATAGCGTGTGTGTGTGTCACAAACCCCACTAGAAAGTATGCGTGTCACAAACCCCATTGGATAGCATGTGTGTGGCACAAACCCTGTCGGACAGTGTGTGTGTCACAAAGCCCACTGGACAGCGTGTGTGTCACAAACCCCATTGGAACGTGTGTGTGTCACAAAACCTTTTGGATAGAGTGTGTGTGTCACAAACCCCATTAGAAAGTATGCATGTCACAAACCCCTCTGGAAAGTGTGTGTGTCACAAACACCATTTGATAGCGTGTGTGTGTCACAATCCCCATTGGACAGTGTGTCTGTCACAAAACACATTGGATAGCGTGTGTTTCACAAACCCCATTAGAAAGAGTGTGTGTCACAAACCCCATTGGATAGCGTGTGTGATGTCACAAACCCTATTGGACAGTGTGTGTGTCACAAACCCCACTGGACACTGTGTGTGTCACGAACCCCATTCGACAGCATGTGTGTCACAATCCACATTAGACAGCGTGTGTGTCACAAACCCCATTGGAAATTGTGTGTCACAAACCCCATTGGATAGCATGTGTGTGTCACAAACACTATTGGACAGTTTGTTTGTCACAATCCCCATTGGACAGCGTCTGTGTCACAAAACCCACTGGACAGCGTGTGTGTCACAAACACCATTGGACAGCGTGTGTGTGTCACAATCCCCATTGGACAGTGTGTGTGTCACAAACCCCGTTGGACAGAGTTTGTGTCAGAAACCCCATTGGACAGAGTTTGTGTCACAAACCCCATTGGACAGCGTGTGTGTGTCACAATCCCCATTGGACAGTGTGTGTGTCACAAAACCTATTGGACAGAATGTGTGTGTCACACACCCCATTGGACAGGGTGTGTGTCATAAACACCATTCGATAGCGTCTGTGTGTCACAAACCCCATTATAAAGTGTGCGTGTCACAAACCCCTTTGGACACTGTGTGTGTCACAAACGGCATTGGACAGTGTGTGTGTCACAAATCCCCGTGGACACTGTGTGTTTCACAAACGCCATTGGACAGTGTGTGTGTCACAAACCCCACTGGAGAGAGTGTGATGTCATAAACCCCATTGGAAAGTGTATGTGTCACAAACCCATTGGATAGCATGTCTCTGTCACAAACACTATTGGACAGTGTGTGTGTCACAAAACCCACTGGACAGCATGTATGTCACAAACCCCATTGGACACCATGTGTGTCACAAACACCATTGGAGAGCGTGTGTGTGTCACAAACCCTATTGGACAGTGTGTGTGTCACAAAATCCACTGGACAGCATGTGTGCCACAAACCCCATTGGACAGCATGTGTGTCATAAACAACATTGGACAAAGTGTATGTGTCACAAACCCCATTGGGCAGCGGGTATGTCACAATCCCCATTGGACAGCGTGTCGTTTCAGAAACCCCATGGACAGTGTGTGTCACAAATCCCGTTGGACAGCATGTGTGCGTCACAAGACCCATTGTACAGAGTGTTTTTTTCTCGAACCCCATTGGACAGCGTGTGTGTCACAATCCCCATTGAACAGCGTGTGTGTGTCACAATCCCCATTGAACAGCATGTGTGTGTCACAATCCCCGTTGGACAGCGTGTGTGTCACAAGCCTGTTGGACAGAGTGTGTGTGTCACAAACCCCATTGGAAAGTGTAAGTGTCACAAACCCCATTGGATAGCGTGTGTGTGTCACAAACCCTATTGGACATTGTGTCTGTCACAAACCGCACTGGACAGTGTGTGTGTTCACAATCCCCTTTGTACAGCGTGTGTGTCACAAGACCCATTGGACAGAGTGTGTGTCACGAAGCCCATTGGACAGCGTGTGTTTCACAAGACCCATTTTATAGAGTGTGTGAGTCACAAACCCCATTGGACAGTGTGTGTGTCACAATCCCCATTGGACAGCGTGTGTGTGTAACAAGCCTGTTGGACAGAGTGTGTGTGTTCACAAAACCCAGTGGACAGCGTGTGTGTTCACGAACCCCATTGGACAGCGTGTGTGTCACAAACCCCACTGGAGAGAGTGTGGTGTTACAAACCCCATTGGAAAGTGTATGTGTCACAAACCCCATTGGATAGCATGTCTCTGTCACAAACACTATTGGACAGTGTGTGTGTCACAAAACCCACTGGACAGCATGTATGTCACAAACCCCATTGGACACCGTGTGTGTCACAAACACCATTGGACAGTGTGTGTGTCACAAACCGCATGGGACAGAGTGTGTGTCACGAACCTATTGGACAGCGTGTGTGTCAAAAGCGCCATTGGACAGCATGCGTGTGTCACAATCCCCATTGGACAGTTTGTGTGTGTCACAATCCCCACTGGACAGTGTGTGTGTCATAAAACCCATTGGACAGTATGTGTGTCACAAACCCCATTAGAAAGTGTGTGTGTCACAAAAAGTATTGGATAGAGTGTGTGTGTCACAAACCGTATTGGACAGTGTGTGTTTGTCACAACCCCCATTGGACAGTGTGTATGTCACAAAACCCATTGGATAGCGTGTGTGTCACAAACCCAGTTAGAAAGTGTGTGTGTCACAAACCCCACTGGATATCATGTGTGAGTCACAAACCCTATTGGACAGAGTGTGTGTGTGTTACAAACCACATTGGACAGCGTTCGTGTCATAAACCACATTGGATAGCGTGTGTGTGTCACAAACCCCATGGGACAGAGTGTGTGTCAGCAACCCCATTGGACAGCGTGTGTGTCACAAAACCCATTGGACAGCGTGTGTGTCACAAACTCCTTTGGGCAGTGTGTGTGTCCCAAACCCCATTGGACAGAGTGTATGTGTCACGAAACCCATTGGACAGCTTGTGTGTCACAAGACCTATTGGACAGAGTGTGTGTGCCACAAACCCCATTGGACAGCGTGTGGGTCACAATCCCCATTGGACAGCGTGTGTGTCACAAACCCCATTGGACAGTGTATGTGTCATAAACTCCATTGGACAGCGTGTGTTTCACAATCCCCTTTGGACAGTGTCTGTGTGTCACAAACCCCATTGGACAACGTGTGTGTTTAACAATACCCATTGGACAGTGTGTGTGTCACAAAACCCACTGGACAGCGTGTGTGTCACAAACCCCCCTGGAAAGTGTGTGTGCAACAATCCTCCGTGGACGGCATTTGTGTCACAAACCCCATTGGACAGTGTGTGTGTCACAAAACCCATTGGACAGTGTGTGTGTCACAAATACCATTGGAAAGTGTGTGTGTCACAAGCCCCTTTGACAGAGTGTGTGTGTCACAAAACCCACTGGACAGCGTGTGTGTCACGAACCCCATTGGACAGTGTGTGTGTGTCACAAACCCCATTGGAAAGTGTATGTGTCACAAACCCCATTGGATAGCGTGTGTGTGGCACATAACCTATTGGACAGTGAGTGTGTCACAAAACCCACTGGACAGCGTGTGTGTCAGAAACACCCATGGACAGTATGCGTGTCACAAACCCCATTGGACATCATGTGTGTCACAAACCCTTTTGGACAGTGTGTCTGTCACAAACCCCTATGGACATCGTGTGAGTCACAAACCACTTTGGACAGTGTGTGTGTCAGAAACCCCATTGTACAGCGTGTGTCACAATCCCCGTTGCACAGTATGTGTGTCACAAGCCCCATGGGACAGAATGTGTGTTACGAAACCAATTGCACAGCGTGTGTGTCACAAGCGCCATTGGACAGAGTGTGTGTGTCACAAACCTCATTGGAAAGTGTATGTGTTACAAAACTTATGGGATAGCGTGTCTCTGTCACAAACCCTCCTGGTCAGTTTGTCGGTCACAAAACCCATTGGACAGCATGCGTGTCACAAACACCATTGGACATGTGTGTGTGTAACAAACCCAATTGGTCAGCGTGTGTGTCACAAACCCCATGGGACAGCGTGTGTGTTTCACAAAACCCATTGGAAAGCGTGTGTGTCACAAACCCTTTTGGATAGCGTGTGTGTGTGTCACAAACCCCACTAGAAAGTATGCGTGTCACAAACCCCATTGGATAGCATGTGTGTGGCACAAACCCTGTCGGACAGTGTGTGTGTCACAAAGCCCACTGGACAGCGTGTGTGTCACAAACCCCATTGGAACGTGTGTGTGTCACAAAACCTTTTGGATAGAGTGTGTGTGTCACAAACCCCATTAGAAAGTATGCATGTCACAAACCCCTCTGGAAAGTGTGTGTGTCACAAACACCATTTGATAGCGTGTGTGTGTCACAATCCCCATTGGACAGTGTGTCTGTCACAAAACACATTGGATAGCGTGTGTTTCACAAACCCCATTAGAAAGAGTGTGTGTCACAAACCCCATTGGATAGCGTGTGTGATGTCACAAACCCTATTGGACAGTGTGTGTGTCACAAACCCCACTGGACACTGTGTGTGTCACGAACCCCATTCGACAGCATGTGTGTCACAATCCACATTGGACAGCGTGTGTGTCACAAACCCCATTGGAAATTGTGTGTCACAAACCCCATTGGATAGCATGTGTGTGTCACAAACACTATTGGACAGTTTGTTTGTCACAATCCCCATTGGACAGCGTCTGTGTCACAAAACCCACTGGACAGCGTGTGTGTCACAAACACCATTGGACAGCGTGTGTGTGTCACAATCCCCATTGGACAGTGTGTGTGTCACAAACCCCGTTGGACAGAGTTTGTGTCAGAAACCCCATTGGACAGAGTTTGTGTCACAAACCCCATTGGACAGCGTGTGTGTGTCACAATCCCCATTGGACAGTGTGTGTGTCACAAAACCTATTGGACAGAATGTGTGTGTCACACACCCCATTGGACAGGGTGTGTGTCATAAACACCATTCGATAGCGTCTGTGTGTCACAAACCCCATTATAAAGTGTGCGTGTCACAAACCCCTTTGGACACTGTGTGTGTCACAAACGGCATTGGACAGTGTGTGTGTCACAAATCCCCGTGGACACTGTGTGTTTCACAAACGCCATTGGACAGTGTGTGTGTCACAAACCCCACTGGAGAGAGTGTGATGTCATAAACCCCATTGGAAAGTGTATGTGTCACAAACCCATTGGATAGCATGTCTCTGTCACAAACACTATTGGACAGTGTGTGTGTCACAAAACCCACTGGACAGCATGTATGTCACAAACCCCATTGGACACCATGTGTGTCACAAACACCATTGGAGAGCGTGTGTGTGTCACAAACCCTATTGGACAGTGTGTGTGTCACAAAATCCACTGGACAGCATGTGTGCCACAAACCCCATTGGACAGCATGTGTGTCATAAACAACATTGGACAAAGTGTATGTGTCACAAACCCCATTGGGCAGCGGGTATGTCACAATCCCCATTGGACAGCGTGTCGTTTCAGAAACCCCATGGACAGTGTGTGTCACAAATCCCGTTGGACAGCATGTGTGCGTCACAAGACCCATTGTACAGAGTGTTTTTTTCTCGAACCCCATTGGACAGCGTGTGTGTCACAATCCCCATTGAACAGCGTGTGTGTGTCACAATCCCCATTGAACAGCATGTGTGTGTCACAATCCCCGTTGGACAGCGTGTGTGTCACAAGCCTGTTGGACAGAGTGTGTGTGTCACAAACCCCATTGGAAAGTGTAAGTGTCACAAACCCCATTGGATAGCGTGTGTGTGTCACAAACCCTATTGGACATTGTGTCTGTCACAAACCGCACTGGACAGTGTGTGTGTTCACAATCCCCTTTGTACAGCGTGTGTGTCACAAGACCCATTGGACAGAGTGTGTGTCACGAAGCCCATTGGACAGCGTGTGTTTCACAAGACCCATTTTATAGAGTGTGTGAGTCACAAACCCCATTGGACAGTGTGTGTGTCACAATCCCCATTGGACAGCGTGTGTGTGTAACAAGCCTGTTGGACAGAGTGTGTGTGTTCACAAAACCCAGTGGACAGCGTGTGTGTTCACGAACCCCATTGGACAGCGTGTGTGTCACAAACCCCACTGGAGAGAGTGTGGTGTTACAAACCCCATTGGAAAGTGTATGTGTCACAAACCCCATTGGATAGCATGTCTCTGTCACAAACACTATTGGACAGTGTGTGTGTCACAAAACCCACTGGACAGCATGTATGTCACAAACCCCATTGGACACCGTGTGTGTCACAAACACCATTGGACAGTGTGTGTGTCACAAACCGCATGGGACAGAGTGTGTGTCACGAACCCATTGGACAGCGTGTGTGTCAAAAGCGCCATTGGACAGCATGCGTGTGTCACAATCCCCATTGGACAGTTTGTGTGTGTCACAATCCCCACTGGACAGTGTGTGTGTCATAAAACCCATTGGACAGTATGTGTGTCACAAACCCCATTAGAAAGTGTGTGTGTCACAAAAAGTATTGGATAGAGTGTGTGTGTCACAAACCGTATTGGACAGTGTGTGTTTGTCACAACCCCCATTGGACAGTGTGTATGTCACAAAACCCATTGGATAGCGTGTGTGTCACAAACCCAGTTAGAAAGTGTGTGTGTCACAAACCCCACTGGATATCATGTGTGAGTCACAAACCCTATTGGACAGAGTGTGTGTGTGTTACAAACCACATTGGACAGCGTTCGTGTCATAAACCACATTGGATAGCGTGTGTGTGTCACAAACCCCATGGGACAGAGTGTGTGTCAGCAACCCCATTGGACAGCGTGTGTGTCACAAAACCCATTGGACAGCGTGTGTGTCACAAACTCCTTTGGGCAGTGTGTGTGTCCCAAACCCCATTGGACAGAGTGTATGTGTCACGAAACCCATTGGACAGCTTGTGTGTCACAAGACCTATTGGACAGAGTGTGTGTGCCACAAACCCCATTGGACAGCGTGTGTGTCACAAACCCCATTGGACAGTGTATGTGTCATAAACTCCATTGGACAGCGTGTGTTTCACAATCCCCTTTGGACAGTGTCTGTGTGTCACAAACCCCATTGGACAACGTGTGTGTTTAACAATACCCATTGGACAGTGTGTGTGTCACAAAACCCACTGGACAGCGTGTGTGTCACAAACCCCCCTGGAAAGTGTGTGTGCAACAATCCTCCGTGGACGGCGTTTGTGTCACAAACCCCATTGGACAGTGTGTGTGTCACAAAACCCATTGGACAGTGTGTGTGTCACAAATACCATTGGAAAGTGTGTGTGTCACAAGCCCCTTTGACAGAGTGTGTGTGTCACAAAACCCACTGGACAGCGTGTGTGTCACGAACCCCATTGGACAGTGTGTGTGTGTCACAAACCCCATTGGAAAGTGTATGTGTCACAAACCCCATTGGATAGCGTGTGTGTGGCACATAACCTATTGGACAGTGAGTGTGTCACAAAACCCACTGGACAGCGTGTGTGTCAGAAACACCCATGGACAGTATGCGTGTCACAAACCCCATTGGACATCATGTGTGTCACAAACCCTTTTGGACAGTGTGTCTGTCACAAACCCCTATGGACATCGTGTGAGTCACAAACCACTTTGGACAGTGTGTGTGTCAGAAACCCCATTGTACAGCGTGTGTCACAATCCCCGTTGCACAGTATGTGTGTCACAAGCCCCATGGGACAGAATGTGTGTTACGAAACCAATTGCACAGCGTGTGTGTCACAAGCGCCATTGGACAGAGTGTGTGTGTCACAAACCTCATTGGAAAGTGTATGTGTTACAAAACTTATGGGATAGCGTGTCTCTGTCACAAACCCTCCTGGTCAGTTTGTCGGTCACAAAACCCATTGGACAGCATGCGTGTCACAAACACCATTGGACATGTGTGTGTGTAACAAACCCAATTGGTCAGCGTGTGTGTCACAAACCCCATGGGACAGCGTGTGTGTTTCACAAAACCCATTGGAAAGCGTGTGTGTCACAAACCCTTTTGGATAGCGTGTGTGTGTGTCACAAACCCCACTAGAAAGTATGCGTGTCACAAACCCCATTGGATAGCATGTGTGTGGCACAAACCCTGTCGGACAGTGTGTGTGTCACAAAGCCCACTGGACAGCGTGTGTGTCACAAACCCCATTGGAACGTGTGTGTGTCACAAAACCTTTTGGATAGAGTGTGTGTGTCACAAACCCCATTAGAAAGTATGCATGTCACAAACCCCTCTGGAAAGTGTGTGTGTCACAAACACCATTTGATAGCGTGTGTGTGTCACAATCCCCATTGGACAGTGTGTCTGTCACAAAACACATTGGATAGCGTGTGTTTCACAAACCCCATTAGAAAGAGTGTGTGTCACAAACCCCATTGGATAGCGTGTGTGATGTCACAAACCCTATTGGACAGTGTGTGTGTCACAAACCCCACTGGACACTGTGTGTGTCACGAACCCCATTCGACAGCATGTGTGTCACAATCCACATTGGACAGCGTGTGTGTCACAAACCCCATTGGAAATTGTGTGTCACAAACCCCATTGGATAGCATGTGTGTGTCACAAACACTATTGGACAGTTTGTTTGTCACAATCCCCATTGGACAGCGTCTGTGTCACAAAACCCACTGGACAGCGTGTGTGTCACAAACACCATTGGACAGCGTGTGTGTGTCACAATCCCCATTGGACAGTGTGTGTGTCACAAACCCCGTTGGACAGAGTTTGTGTCAGAAACCCCATTGGACAGAGTTTGTGTCACAAACCCCATTGGACAGCGTGTGTGTGTCACAATCCCCATTGGACAGTGTGTGTGTCACAAAACCTATTGGACAGAATGTGTGTGTCACACACCCCATTGGACAGGGTGTGTGTCATAAACACCATTCGATAGCGTCTGTGTGTCACAAACCCCATTATAAAGTGTGCGTGTCACAAACCCCTTTGGACACTGTGTGTGTCACAAACGGCATTGGACAGTGTGTGTGTCACAAATCCCCGTGGACACTGTGTGTTTCACAAACGCCATTGGACAGTGTGTGTGTCACAAACCCCCATGGACAGTGTGTGTGTCACAAACCCCCATGGACAGTGTGTGTGTTCACAAAACCCACTGGACAGCGTGTGTGTCATAAACACCCATGGGACTGATTCTGTGTCACGATTCCCATTGGACAGCGTCTGTGTCACAAGCGCCATTGGACAGAGTGTGTGTGTCACAAAACCTTTTGGACAGTGTGTGTGTCACAAACTCCTGTGGACACTGTGTGTGTCACGAACGCCATTGGACAGTGTGTGTGTCACAAACCCCCGTGGGCGGTGCGTGTGTGACAAAACCCACTAGACAGCGTGTGTGTCACAAACACCCATGGAGAGTGTGAGTGTCAAAAGCCCCATTGGATAGCGTGTGTGTCTCAAACAGCTTTGGACAGTGTTTGTGTCACAAACACCATTGGACAGTGTGTGTGTCACAATCCCCATTGGACAGCCTGTGTGTGTCACAATACCCATTGGACAGTGTGTGTGTCACAATCCCCATTGGACAGCGTGTGTGGTACAAGCCCATTTTACAGAGTGTGTGTATTACGAACGCCATTGGACAGTGTGTGTGTCACAAACCCCACTGGACATCGCATCTGTCACAAACACCCATGGACAGCGTGCGTGTCACAAACCCCATTGGACAGCGTGTGTGTCACAAGCACCATTGGACAGAGCGTGTGGGTCAGAAACCCCATTTTAAAGTGTATTTGTCACACAGCCCATTGTACAGCGTCTTTGTCACAATCCTCACTGGACAACGTGTGTGTCGCAGACCCCATTGGACAGTGTGAGTGTGACAAACCCTATTGGACAGAGTGTATGTCACAAACAGCATTGGACAGCCTGTGTGTGTAACAATACCCATTGGACAGTGGGTGTGTCAGAAACCCCGTTGTACAGCGTGTGTGTCACAAACCCCCGTGGACACTATGTGTGTCATAAACCCCATTGGACAGTGTGTGTGTCACAAACCCCACTGGACAGCGTGTGTGTCACAAATCCCTTTAGACAGTGTGTGTGTCACAAACCCCATTGGAAAGAGTGTGTGTGTTACAATCCTCTTTGGAAAGTGCTTGTGTCACAAACCCCATAGGACAGCCTGTGTGTCACAAAGACTCATGGACAGTGTGCGTGTCACAAACCCCATTGGACATCCTGTTTCTCACAAACCCCTTTGGACAGTGTGTGTGTCACAAACTCCATTGGACATCATGTGAGTGTCACAATCCCCAATGGACAGTGTGTGTGTCACAAACCCCATGGGACAGAGTGTGTGTCACGAACCCCATTGGACAGCGTGTGTCTCACAAGCGCCATTGGACACAGTGTGTGTGTCACAAACCCCACTGGAAAGTGTATGTGTCACAAACCCCATTGGATAGCGTGTGTGTGTCACAAACCCCATTGGAAAGTGTGTGTGTCACAAACCCCATTGGAAAGTGTGTGTGTCACAAACCCTATTGGAGAGCGTGTGTGTGTCACAATACACATTGGACAGTGTGTGTGTCACAAATCCCATTGGACAGCGTGTGTGTCACAAACCCCATTGGACAGCGTGTGTGTCACGAACCCCATTGGACAGCGAGTGTATCACAAGCACCATTGGACAGAGTGTGTGTGTGACAAAACCAGTTGGAAAGTGTATGTGTCACAAACCCCATTGGATAGCGTGTGTGTGTCGCAAACCCTATTGGACAGTCTGTGTGTAGAATCCCCATTGGACAGCGTGTGTGTCACAAACTCCTTTGGACAGAGTGTATGTGTCACAATCCCCATTGGACAGAGTGTGTGTCATAATCCCCATTGGACAGTATGTGTGTCACAAGCCCATTGGACAGAGTGTATGTGTCACCAAACACACTGGACAGCGTGTGTATCACAAGCACCATTGGACAGAGTGTGTGTGTCACAAAACCAATTGGAAAGTCTATGTGTCACAAACCCCACTGGATAGCGTGTGTGTGTCACAAACCCCATTGGACAGCGTGTGTGTCACAATCCCCATTGGACAGTGTGTGTGTCACGAACCCCATTGGAAAGTGTATGTGTTACAAACCAATTGGATAGTGTGTGTATTTGTCACAAACCCTCCTGGTCAGTGTGTGTGTCACAAAACCCATTGGACAGCATGCGTGTCACAATCACCATTGGACAGTTTGTGTGTAAGAAACCTAATTGGTCAGCATGTGTGTCACAAACCCCATTGGAAACTGTGTGTCACAAACCCATTGGATAGCGCGTGTTTTTCAAAAAACCCATTAGAAAGTATGTGTGTCACAAACCCCATTGGATGGCATTTGTGTGTCACAAACCCTATTGGACAGTGTGTGCATCACAATCCCCATGGGACAGCGTCTCTGTCACAAACCCCATTGGACAGCGTGTGTGTGTCACAAGACCCATTGCACAGTGTGTGTGTCACAAACCCCATTGGAGAGAGTTTGTGTCACAAACCCCATTAGAAAGTGTGTGTCTAACAAACCCCATTGGAGAACAAATGTGTGTTACAAACCTTATTGAACAGAGTGTGTGTGTCACAAACGCCATTGGACAGCGTGTGTGTCACAAAGCCCATTGCACAGCGTGTGTGTCAGAAACCCCATTGGACAGTGTGTGTCACAAATACCATTGGACAGCGTGTCTGTCACAAACCCCATTGGACAGCGAGTGTGTCACAAACCTCATGGCACAGCGTGTGTGTTTCACAAACCCCATTGGAAAGTGTGTGTCACAAACCGCATTGGATAGCGTGTGTGTGTCAAAAACCCCATTAGAAAGTATGTGTGTCACAAACCCCATTGGATAGCGTGTGTGTGTCACAAACCCCATTATGAAGTGTGTGTGTCACAAACCCCATTGGATAGCGTGTGTTTGTTACAAACCCTATTGGACAGTGTGTAGGTCACAATCCCCATTGGACAGCGTCTGAGTCACAAACTCCATTGGACATCGTGTGTGTGACAAATACCATTGGACAGCGTGTGTGTGTCACAATCCCCATTGGACAGTGTGTATGTCACAAAACCCATTGGATATATAGCGTGTGTGTCACAAACCCCTTTTCAAAGTGTGTGTGTCACAAAACCCATTGGATAGCGTGTGAGTGTCACAAACCCTATTGGACAGTGTTTGTGTTACAAACCCCATTGGATAGCGTGTGTGTGTGACAAACCCCATTGGACAGTGTGTGTGTCACAAACCCCATTGGACAGCGTTTGTGTTTAACAATACCCATTGGACAGTGTGTGTGTCACAAACACCATTGGACAGTGTGTGTGTGACAAAACCCAATGGAAAGCGTGTGTGTCACAAACACCCATGGACAGTGTGAGTGTCACAAACCCCATTGGATAGCGTCTGTGTCACAATCCTTTTTGGACAGTGTGTGTCAGAAAACCTATTGGACAGCGTCTGTGTGTCACAAACCCCATTGGACAGTGCGTGTGTGTAACAATACCCATTAGACGGTGTGGAGTGTCACAAACCCCATTGGACAGCGTGTGTGTCACAAACCCCATTGGACAGCGTTTGTGTTTAACACTACCCGTTGGACAGTGTGTGTGTCACGAACGCCATTGGACAGTGTGTTTGTCACAAACCCCCCTGGACAGTTTGAGTGTCACAATCCCCAGTGGACAGCGTGTGTGTCAAAACCTCATTGGACAGTGTGTGTGTGAGAAAACCCACTGGACAGAGTGTGTGTCACAATCACCCATGGACAGTGTGAGTGTCACAAACCCCATTGGATAGGGTCTGTGTCACGAACAACTTTGGACAGTGTGTGTGTCAGAAACCCCATTCGACAGCGTCTGTGTGTCACAATCCACATTGGACAGTGTGGGTGTCACAATCCCCAGTGGACAGCGTGTGTGTCTCTAACCCCGTGCACACTGTGTGTGTCACAAACCCCATTGGACAGTGTGTGTATCATAAACTCCACTGGACAGCGTGTGTGTCACAAACACCGATGGACAGTGTGCGTGTCACAAACCCCATTTTACATCGTGTGTGTCACAAACACCTTTGGACAGTGTGTGTGTCACAAACCCCATTGGACAGAGTGTGTTTTTCAAAAAATCCTTTAGAAAGTATGTGTGTCACAAACCCCTCTGGATAGCATGTGTGTATCACATACCCGATTGGACAGTGTGTATGTCACAATCCCCATTGGACAGCGTCTGTGTCAAAAAACCCATTGGACAGCGTGTGTGTCACAAACACCATTGGACAGCGTGTGTGTGTCACAATCCCCATTGGACAGTGTGTGTGTCACAAACCCCATTGGACAGTGAGTGTGTGTCACAAACCCCATTGGACAGTGTGTGTGTCAGAATCCCCATTAGACAGCGTGTGTGTCACAAACCCCAGTGGACAGTGTGTGTGTCACAAACCCCACTAGATAGCGTGTGTGTCACAAACACAAATAGACAGTGTGCCTGTTACAAACCCCATTGGACAGCGTGTGTGTGTCACAATAACCATTGGACAGTGTGTGTGTCAAAAACCCCATGGGACAGAGTGTGTGTCACGAACCCCATTGGACAGCGTGTGTATCACAAGCGCCGTTGGACAGAGTGTGCGTGACACAAACCCCTTTGGAAAGTGTATGTGTCACAAACCCCATGGGACAGCGAGTGTGTATCACAAAGCCCATTGGAAAGTGTGTGTGTCACAAACCCCATTGGAAAGCGTTTGTGTGTAACAATACCCATTGGACACTGCGTGTGTCAAAAACCCCATTGGAAAGTGTGTGTGTCACAAACTCCACTGGACAGTGTGTGTGTCACAAACACCCATGCACAATGTGCGTGTCAGAAACCCCATTGGACATAGTGTGTGTCACAAACCCCTTTGGAAAGTGTGTGTGCCACAAACACCATTGGACAGCGTGTGTGTGTCAGAATATCCATTGGACAGTGTGTGTGTCACAAACCCCATTGTACAGTGTGTGTGTCACAAACTCCACTATACAGCGTGTGTGTCACAAACACCCATGGACGATGTGCGTGTTAGAAACCCCACTGGACATCGTGTGTGTCACAAACACCTTTAGACAGTGTGTGTGTCACAAACCCCATTGGAGAGCGTGTGTGTGTCACAATCCCCATTGGACAGTGTGTGTGTCACAAACCCCATGGGACAATGTGTGTGTGTCACAAACCCCATTGGAAAGTGTGTGTCACAAATCATATGGAATAGCGTGTGTGTGTCAAAAACCCCATTAGAAAGTATGTGTGTCACAAACCCCATTGGATAGCATGTGTCTGTCACAAACCCTTTTGGACAGTGTGTGTTTCACAAAACCCACTGGACACCGTGTGTGTCCACAATCCCAATTGGACAGCGTGTTTGTCACAATCCCCATTTGACAGTGTGTGTGTCACAAAACCCATTGGATAGCGTGTCTGTGTAAGAAACCCTATTAGACAGTATGTGTGTCACAAAACCCACTGGAAAGCGTGTGTGTCACAAACGCCCCTGGAAAGTGTGTGTGTCACAAAACCCAGTGGACAGCGTGTGTGTCACAAACTCCCATGGACAGTGTGCGTGTCACAAACCCCATTGTACAACGTGTGTGTCACAAACCCTTTTGGACAGTGTGTGTGTCACAAACCCGACTGGACAGCGTGTGTGTCACAAACACCCATGGACAGTGTGCGTGTCACAAACCCCATTGTACATCGCGTGTGTCACAAACCCTTTTGGACAGTGTGCGTGTCACAAAACCCAATGGATATTGTTTGTGCCACAAACCTCTTCGGACAATGTGTGTGTCAGAAACCCCATTGGTCAGCGTATGTGTGTCACAATCCCCATTGGACAGTGTGTGTGTCACAAAACCCATTGGATAGCGTGTCTGTGTCACAAACCCTATTGGTCAGCGTCTGTTTCACAAAACCCACTGGACAGCGTGTGTGTTCACAAACCCCATTGGACAGAGTTTGTGTTTAACAATACCCATTGGACAGTGAGTGTGTCACAAACACCATTGGAGAGCGTGTGTGTCACAATACCCCCGTGGACAATGTGTGTGTCACGAACGCCATTGGTCAGTGTGTGTGCAACAAACCCCATTTGAAAGTATGCGTGTCACAAACCCCATTGGATAGAATGTGTGTGTCACAAACAGCCATGGAAAGCATGTGTGTCACAAACCCCCGTGAACACTGTTTGTGTCACAAACCCCATTGGACAGTGTGTGTGTGACAAACCCAACTGGACAGCGTGTGTGTCACAATCCCCATTTGACAGCGTGTGTGTCACAAACACCATTGGACAGATTGTGTGTGTCACAAACCCCATTGGACATCGAGTGTGTCACAATCCCCATTGGACAGCGTGTGTGTCACAAACCCCATTGGACAGCGTGTGTGTCACAAGCGCCATTGGAAAGTGTGTGTGTCATAACCCCCATTTTACAGAGTGTGTGTTTCACAATCCTCATTGGACAGTGTGTGTGTGTCACCAAACCAATTGGACATCGTGTGTATCACCATCCCCATTGGACAGCGTGTGTGTCACAAGCCCATTGGACAGCGTGTGTGTGTCACAAACGCAATTAGAAAGTGTGCGTGTTACAAACCCCATTGGATAGCTTGTGTGTGTTACGAACCCCATTGGAAAGCATTTGTTTCACAAGACCCATTGGACAGAGTGAATGTGTCACAAACCCCATTGGACATCGTGTGTATCACCATCCCCATTGGACAGCGTGTGTGTCACAAACCCCTTTGAACAGCGTGTGTGTCACAAACACCCGTTGACAGTGTGCATGTCACAAACCCCATTGGAGAGTTTGTGTGTCACAAACCCCATGGGACAGTGTGCGTGTCACAAACCCCATTGGACATCGTGTGTGTGTCACAAAACCTATTAGAAAGTGTGCGTGTCAAAAACCCCATTTGAAAGTGTGTGTGTCAAAAACCTCATTGGAGAGCGTGTGTGTGTCACAAACCCTATTGGACAGTGTGTGTGTCACAAACCCCAGTGGACAGCGTGTGTGTCACAAAAAGCAATATGACCGCGTGTGTGTGTAACAATACCCATTGGACAGTGTGTGTGTGTCACAAAACCCACTGGAAAGTGTGTGTGTCACGAACCCCATTGAACAGCGTGTGGGTCACAAGCACCATTGGACAGAGTGTGGTGTCACAAACCCCATTGGAAAGTGTATGTGTCACAAGCACCATTTGACAGAGTGTGGTGTCACAAACCCCATTGGAAAGTGTATGTGTCACAAACCCCATTGGATAGCGTGTGTGTGTCACAAACCGCATTGGACAGTGTGTATGACACAATCCCCATTGGACAGCGTGTGTATCACAAACCCCACTGTATAGCGTGTGTGTCACAAACTACTTCAGACAGTGTGTGTGTCACAAACCCCATGGGACAGAGTGTGTGTCACAAACACCATTGGCAGCGTCTGTGTGACAAGACCATTGGACAGCGTGTTTGTCACAAGTGCCATTGGAAAGTGTGTCTATCAAAAACCCCACTGGAAAGTGTGTCACAAACCCCATTGGAAAGTGTGTGTGTCACAAACCCCATTGGACACCGTTTGTGTGTCACAAACCCCATTAGAAAGTGTGCGTGTCACAAACCCCATCGGATAGAATGTGCGTGTCACAAAACCTATTGGACAGTGTGTATGTCACAATCCCCATTGGACAGCGTCTGTGTCACAAACCCCATTGGACAAGGTGTGTGTCACAAACCCCATTGGATAGCATGTGTGTGTCACAAACCCTATTTGACAGCGTGTAGTGTCAGAGACACCACTGGACAGTGTGTGTCACAAGTCCCATTGGACAGCGTGTGTGTCACAAACCCCATTGGACACCGTTTGTGTGTCACAAAGCCAATTTTGGCCGAGTGTGTGTCACAAACATCATTGGACAGTGCGTGTGTCACAAACCCCATTGGACAGCGTGTGTGTGTCACAAAGCTTCCTGGTCAGTGTGTGTGTGACAAACCCCATTGGAAAGTGTGTGTGTCACAAACCCCATTGGAACGCGTGTGTGTCACAAACGCCATTAGAAAGTGTGTGTGTCACAAACACCATTTTACAGCGTGTGTGTCATAAACCCCATTGGACAGCGTGTGTGTGTCACAATTCCCATTGGACAGTGTGTGTGTCACAAACCCCATGTGACAGACTGTGTGTCACAAACACAATTGGACAGCGTTTGTGTCACAAGCCCATTGGACAGAGTGTGTGTGTCAGAAAACCCACTGGACAGTGTGTGTGTCACGAACCCCATTGGACAGCGTGTGTGTCAAAAGCACCACTGGACAGAGTGTGGTGTCACACACCCCATTGGAAAGTGTATGTGTCACAAACACCATTGGATAGCGTGTGTGTGTTACAAACCCTATTGGACAGCGTGTGTGTCACAAACCCCGTTGGACAGCTTGTGTGTCACAAGCCGCATTGGACAGCGTGTGTGTCAGAAACCCCATTGGACAGTGTGTGTGTGTCACAATACCCATTGGACAGGGTATGTGTCACAAACTCCTTTGGACAGAGTGTGTGTGTGACAAACCCCATTGGACAGCGCGTGTGTGTTACATTCCCCATTGGACAGCGTAGTGTGTCACGAACCCCATTGGACACCTTGTGTGTCACAAGACCCTTTGGACGAAGTGTGTGTTTCACAAACCCCATTGGACATCGTGTCTGTCACAAATACCCATGGACAGCGTGTCTGTCACAAACACCCATGGACAGCCTGCGTGTCACAAACCCCATTGGACATGGTGTGTGTCACAAATCCCTTTAGACAGTGTGTGTGTCACAAACCAAATTGGACAGCGTGTTTGTCACAAACCCCATGGGACAGAGTGTTTGTCACAAACACTATTGGACAGCGTGTGTGTCACAATCCCCATTGGACAGCGTGTGTGTCACAAACCCCACTGGACAGCGTGTGTGTGTCACAAAACACCTTGGACAGTGTGTGTGTGTCACATACCCCATTGGACAGAGTTTGTGTCACAAACCCCATTGGACAGCCTGTTTGTCACAAACCCCAATGGACAGCGTGTGTGTCTCAAACCCCTGTGGACACTGTGTGTGTCACGAATGCCATTGGACAGTGTGTGTGTCACAACCCGCCCAGGACAGTGTGTGTGTCACAATCCCCAGTGGACAGAGTTTGTGTCACAAACCCCATTGGAAAGTGTGTGTGTCGCAAACCCCATTGGACAGCGTGTGTGTCACAAGAACAATTGGACATAGTGTGTGTCAGAAACCCCATTGGAAAGTGTATGTATACAAACCCCATTGGATAGCGTCTGTGTGTCACAAACCCTATTGGACAGTGTGTGTGTCACAAACCCTATTGGACACCGTCTGTGTCACAAACCCCATTGGAATGTGTCTATGTCACAAACCGCATTGGATAGTGTGTGTGTGTCACAAACCCCATTGTACAGCGTGTTTGTCACAAGACCTTTATACAGAGTGTGTGTGTCACAAACCACATTGTACATTGTCTATGTCACAATCCTCACTGGACAGCATGTGTGTCGCAGACCCCATTGGACAGAGTGTGTTTGACAAACCCCATTGGACAGAGTATGTGTCACAAACCCCACTGGACAGCGTGTGTGTCACAAAGCCCATTGGACAGTGTGTGTGTCACAAACCCCACTGGACAGCGTGTGTGTCACAAACACCCATGGACAGCGTGCGTGTCACAAACCCCATTATACATAGTGTGTTTCACAAACCCCTTTGGACAGTGTGTGTGTCATAAACACCATTGGATAGCGTGTGTGTGTCACAAACCCCATTGTACAGAGTGTTTGTCACAAGCTCATTGGACCTAGTGGGTGTGTCACAAACCCCATTGGACAGTGTGTTTGTCACAATCCCCATTGGACAGCGTGTGTGGTACAAGCCCATTGGACAGAGTGTGTGTGTTACGAATGCCATTGGAGAGTGTGTGTGTCACAATCCCTATTGAACAGCGTCTGTGTCTCAAACCCCCGTGGACACTGTGTGTGTCACATACCCCACAGGACATCGCATCTGTCACAAACCCCTTTGGATAACGTGTGTGTGTCACAAACCCCATTGGACAGAGTGTGTGGGTCAGAAACCCCATTGGAAAGCGTAATTGTCACACAGCTCATTGGATAGCGTGTGTGTGTCACAAACCCTATTGGACAGTGTGTGTGTCACAAACCCCACTGGACAGCGTGTGTGTCACAAACCCCTTTGGACAGTGTGCAACAAACCACATTGGACAGCGTGTGTGTGTCACAAAACCCACTGGACAGCGTGTGTGTCACGAAACCCATTGGACAGCGTGTGTGTCACAGGCAGCATTGGACAGAGTGTGTGTGTCGGAAACCCCATTGGAAAGTGTATTTGTCACACAGCCCATTGGATAGCGTGTGTGTCACAAAACATATTGGACAGTGTGTGTTTCAAAAAACCCACTGGACAGCGTGTGTGTCAAAAACTCCATTGGACAGCATGTGTGTCACAAACCTCATTGGATAGCGTATATGAGTCACAAACTCCGTTGTACAGCGTGTTTGTCAGAAGCCCAATGGACAGCGTGTGTGTCACAAGCCCATTGGACAGAGTGTGTGTGTCACAAAACCCCGTGAACACTGTGTGTATCACGAACGCCATTGGACTGTGTGTGTGTCACAAACCCCCCTGAACAGTGTGTGTGTCACAAACCCCAGTGGACAGTTTGTGTGTCACAAACCCCAGTGGACAGTGTGTTTGTCACAAACACCCATGGACAGCGTGCGTGTCACAAACTCTGTTGGACATCGTGTGTGTCACTAACCCCTTTGGACAGTGTGTGTGTCACAAACCCCTTTGTACAGTGTGTGTGTCACAAACCCCATTGGATAGTGTGTGTGTCACAAATCCCATTGGACAGTGTGTGTGTCACAAACCCCATTCGACAGCGTGTGTGTCACAAGCACCATTGGACATAGTGTGTGTGTCAGAAACCCCATTGGAAAGTGTATGTGTCAAAAACCCCATTGGATAGCGTGTGTGTGTCACAAACCCTATTGTACAGTGTGTGTGTCAGAAAACCCACTGGACAGCGTTTGTGTGACAAACCCCATTGGACAGCGTGTGTTTCAAAATCCACTTTGGACAGAGTATATATGTCACAAACCCATTGGACAGCGTGTGTGTCACAATCCCCATTGGACAGCGTGTGTGTCACAAACGCATTGGACAGCGTGTGAGTCACAAACCCCATTAGACAGGGTGTGTGTCACAAACCCTATTGGACAGAGTTTCTGTCACAAACCCCATTGGACAGCGTCTGTGTCACAAACCCCATTGGAATGTGTCTATGTCACAAACCGCATTGGATAGCGTGTGTGTGTCACAAACCCCATTGTACAGCGTGTTTGTCACAAGACCTTTATACAGAGTGTGTGTCACAAACCACATTGTACATCGTCTATGTCACAATCCTCACTGGACAGCGTGTGTGTCGCAGACCCCATTGGACAGAGAGTGTGTCACAAACACCCATGGACAGCGTGCGTGTCACAATCCCCATTGGAATCATGTGTATCACAAACCCCTTTGGACAGTGTGTGTGTCATAAACACCATTGGATAGCGTGTGTGTGTCACAAACCCCATTGTACAGAGTGTTTGTCACAATCCCCATTGGACAGCGTGTGTGGTACAAGCCCATTTTGCAGAGTGTGTGTATTACGAACGCCATTGGACAGTGTGTGTGTCACAAACCCCACTGGACATCGCATCTGTCACAAACACCCATGGACAGCGTGCGTGTCACAAACCCCATTGGACAGCGTGTGTGTCACAAGCACCATTGGACAGAGCGTGTGGGTCAGAAACCCCATTTTAAAGTGTATTTGTCACACAGCCCATTCTACATCGTCTTTGTCACAATCCTCACTGGACAAAGTGTGTGTCGCAGACCCCATTGGACAGTGTGAGTGTGACAAACCCTATTGGACAGAGTGTGTGTCACAAACAGCATTGGACAGCCTGTGTGTGTAACAATACCCATTGGACAGTGGGTGTGTCAGAAACCCCGTTGTACAGCGTGTGTGTCACAAACCCCCGTGGACACTATGTGTGTCATAAACCCCATTGGACAGTGTGTGTGTCACAAATCCCTTTAGACAGTGTGTGTGTCACAAACCCCATTGGAAAGCGTGTGTGTGTCACAATCCTCTTTGGAAAGTGCTTGCGTCACAAAACCCATAGGACAGCCTGTGTGTCACAAAGACTCATGGACAGTGTGCGTGTCACAAACCCCATTGGACATCATGTGAGTGTCACAATCCCCAATGGACAGTGTGTGTGTCACAAACCCCATGGGACAGAGTGTGTGTCACGAACCCCATTGGACAGCGTGTGTGTCACAAGCGCCATTGGACAGAGTGTGTGTGTCACAAACCACACTGGAAAGTGTATGTGTCACAAACCCCATTGGATAGCGTGTGTGTGTCACAAACCCCATTGGAAAGTGTGTGTGTCACAAACCCCATTGGACAGTGTGTGTGTGTCACAAACCCTATTGGACAGCGTGTGTGTGTCACAATACACATTGGACAGTGTGTGTGTCACAAATCCCATTGGACAGCGTGTGTGTCACAAACCCCATTGGACAGCGTGTGTGTCACGAACCCCATTGGACAGCGTGTGTATCACAAGCACCATTGGACAGAGTTTGTGTGTCACAAAACCAGTTGGAATGTGTGTGTGTCACAAACCCCATTGGATAGCGTGTGTGTGTCGCAAACCCTATTGGACAGTCTGTGTGTAGAATCCCCATTGGACAGCGTGTGTGTCACAAACTCCATTGGACAGAGTGTGTGTGTCACAATCCCCATTGGACAGAGTGTGTGTCATAATCCCCATTGGACAGTATGTGTGTCACAAGCCCATTGGACAGAGTGTATGTGTCACCAAACCCACTGGACAGCGTGTGTATCAGAAGCACCATTGGACAGAGTGTGTGTGTCACAAAACCAATTGGAAAGTGTATGTGTCACAAACCCCACTGGATAGCGTGTGTGTGTCACAAACCCCATTGGACAGCGTGTGTGTCACAATCCCCATTGGACAGTGTGTGTGTCACGAACCCCATTGGAAAATGTATGTGTTACAAACCAATTGGATAGTGTGTGTATTTGTCACAAACCCTCCTGGTCAGTGTGTGTGTCACAAAACCCATTGGACAGCATGCGTGTCACAATCACCATTGGACAGTTTGTGTGTAAGAAACCCAATTGGTCAGCATGTGTGTCACAAACCCCATTGGAAACTGTGTGTCACAAACCCATTGGATAGCGCGTGTTTTTCAAAAAACCCATTAGAAAGTATGTGTGTCACAAACCCCATTGGATGGCATTTGTGTGTCACAAACCCTATTGGACAGTGTGTGCATCACAATCCCCATGGGACAGCGTCTCTGTCACAAACCCCATTGGACAGCGTGTGTGTGTCACAAGACCCATTGCACAGTGTGTGTGTCACAAACCCCATTGGAGAGAGTTTGTGTCACAAACCCCATTAGAAAGTGTGTGTCTCACAAACCCCATTGGATAGCAAATGTGTGTCACAAACCTTATTGAACAGAGTGTGTGTGTCACAAACCCCATTGGACAGCGTGTGTGTCACAAAGCCCATTGGACAGCGTGTGTGTCAGAAACCCCATTGGACAGTGTGTGTCACAAATACCATTGGACAGCGTGTGTGTCACAAACCCCATTGGACAGCGTGTGTGTCACAAACCCCTTTCGGCAGTGTGTGTGTCACAAACCCCATTGGGCAGCGAGTGTGTCACAAACCTCATGGGACAGCGTGTGTGTTTCACAAACCCCATTGGAAAGTGTGTGTCACAAACCGCATTGGATAGCGTGTGTGTGTCAAAAACCCCATTAGAAAGTATGTGTGTCACAAACCCCATTGGATAGCGTGTGTGTGTCACAAACCCCATTATGAAGTGTGTGTGTCACAAACCCCATTGGATAGCGTGTGTTTGTTACAAACCCTATTGGACAGTGTGTAGGTCACAATCCCCATTGGACAGCGTCTGAGTCACAAACTCCATTGGACATCGTGTGTGTGACAAACCCCATTGGACAGCGTGTGTGTGTCACAATCCCCATTGGACAGTGTGTATGTCACAAAACCCATTGGATATATAGCGTGTGTGTCACAAACCCCTTTTCAAAGTGTGTGTGTCACAAAACCCATTGGATAGCGTGTGAGTGTCACAAACCCTATTGGACAGTGTTTGTGTTACAAACCCCATTGGATAGCGTGTGTGTGTGACAAACCCCATTGGACAGTGTGTGTGTCACAAACGCCATTGGACAACGTTTGTGTTTAACAATACCCATTGGACAGTGTGTGTGTCACAAACACCATTGGACAGTGTGTGTGTCACTATCCCCAGTGGACAGCGTGTGTGTCAAAACCCCATTGGACAGTTTGTGTGTGACAAAACCCAATGGAAAGCGTGTGTGTCACAAACACCCATGGACAGTGTGAGTGTCACAAACCCCATTGGATAGCGTCTGTGTCACAATCCCCTTTGGACAGTGTGTGTCAGAAACCCTATTGCTCAGCGTCTGTGTGTCACAAACCCCATTGGACAGTGCGTGTGTGTCACAAACCCCATTGGACAGCGTTTGTGTTTAACACTACCCATTGGACAGTGTGTGTGTCACGAACGCCATTGGACAGTGTGTGTGTCACAAACCCCCCTGGACAGTTTTAGTGTCACAATCCCCAGTGGACAGCGTGTGTGTCAAAACCTCATTGGACAGTGTGTGTGTGACAAAACCCACTGGACAGCGTGTGTGTGTCACAATCCCCATTGGACAGTGTGTGTGTCACAAAACCCCATTGGACAGTGTGTGTGTCAGAATCCCCATTAGACAGCGTGTGTGTCACAAACCCCAGTGGACAGTGTGTGTGTCACAAACCCCACTAGATAGCGTGTGTGTCACAAACACAAATGGACAGTGTGCCTGTTACAAACCCCATTGGACAGCGTGTGTGTGTCACAATAACCATTGGACAGTGTGTGTGTCAAAAACCCCATGGGACAGAGTGTGTGTCACGAACCCCATTGGACAGCGTGTGTGTCACAAGCGCCATTGGACAGAGTGTGCGTGACACAAACCCCTTTGGAAAGTGTATGTGTCACAAACCCCATGGGACAGAGAGTGTGTATCACAAAGCCCATTGGAAAGTGTGTGTGTCACAAACCCCATTGGATAGCGTGTGTCTGTCACAAACCCTTTTGGACAGTGTGTGTTTCACAAAACCCACTGGACACCGTGTGTGTCCACAATCCCAATTGGACAGCGTGTTTCTCACAATCCCCATTGGACAGCGTGTGTGTCGCAGATACCATTGGAAAGCGTTTGTGTGTAACAATACCCATTGGACACTGCGTGTGTCAAAAACCCCATTGGAAAGTGTGTGTGTCACAAACTCCACTGGACAGTGTGTGTGTCACAAACACCCATGGACAATGTGCGTGTCAGAAACCCCATTGGACATCGTGTGTGTCACAAACCCCTTTGGAAAGTGTTTGTGCCACAAACACCATTGGACAGCGTGTGTGTGTCACAATACCCATTGGACAGTGTGTGTGTCACAAACCCCATTGTACAGTGTGTGTGTCACAAACTCCACTATAAAGCGTGTGTGTCACAAACACCCGTGGACCATGTGCGTGTTAGAAACCCCACTGGACATCGTGTGTGTCACAAACACCTTTAGAAAGTGTGTGTGTCACAAACCCCATGGGAAAGAATGTGCGTCACAAACACTATTGGACAGCGTGTGTGTCACAAACCCCATTGGACAGCGTGTGTGTCACAAACCACTTTGAACAGTGTGTGTGTCACAAACCCCATTGGACAGCGTGTGTGTCACAAGCACCATTGTACAGAGTGTGTGTGTCACAAACACCATTGGAAAGTGTATGTGTCACAAACCCCGTTGGATAGCGTATTTTGTGTGGCACAAACCCTATTGGACAGTTTGCGTGTCACAAAACCCACTGGACAGCGTGTGTGTCACAAACAGCATTGGATAGTGTGTGTGTCTCAAACCCAACTGGACAGTGTGTGTGTCACAAACACCATTGGACAGCGTGTGTGTGTAACAATAACCATTGGACAGTGTGTGTGTCACAAACCCCATTGGACAGAGTTTGTGTCACAAAACCCATTGGACAGCGCGTGTGTGTAACAAACCCATATTGGTCAGCATGTGTGTCACAAAGACCATTGGAGAGCGTGTGTGTCAGAAACCCCTTTGGGCATTGTGTGTCAAAAATCCCATTGGACAGCGTGTGTGTCACAACCCCATTGGCCAGCGTGTGTGAGTCACAATCCCCATTGGACAGTGTGTGTGTGTCACAAACCCTATTGGACAGTGTCTGTGTCACAAACCCTATTGGACAGCGTGTGTGTCACAAACCCCTCTGGACAGCGTGTGTCTATGTAACAGTACCCATTGGACAGTGTGTGTGTCACAAAACCCACTGGAGAGTGTGTGTGCAACAATCCCCAGGGGACAGTGTGAGTGTCACAAACCCCATTGGATAGCGTGTGTGTCAAAACCCCTTTTGACACTGTGTGTGTCACAAAACCCACTGGAGTGTGTGTGTCACAAACCCCATGGGAAAGAGTGTGTGTCACAAACACTATTGGACAGCGTGTGTGTCACAATACCCATTGGACAGCGTGTGTGTCACAAACCGCCGTGGACACTATGTGTGTCACAAACCCCATTGGACAGTGTGTGTGTCACAAACCCCACTGGACAGCGTGTGTGTCACAAATCCCTTTAGGCAGTGTGTGTGTCACAAACCCCATTGGACAGCGTGTGTGTGTCACAATCCTCTTTGGAAAGTGTGTGTGTCACAAACCCCATTGGACAGCCTGTGTGTCACAAAGACTCATGGACAGTGTGTGTGTCACAAACCCCATTGAACATCATGTGTGTGTCAGAATCCCCAATGGACAGTGTGTGTGTCACAAACCCCATGGGACAGAGTGTGTGTCACGGACCCCATTGGACAGCGTGTGTGTCACAAGCGCCATTTGACAGAGTGTGTGTATCACAAAACCCATTGGAAAGTGTATGTGTCACAAACCCCAATGGATAGCGTGTGTGTGTCACAAAACCCATTGGAAAGTGTGAGTGTCACAAACCCCATTGAAAAGTGTGTGTGTCACAAACCCTATTGGACAGCGTGTGTGTGTCACAATACACATTGGACAGTGTGTGTGTCACAAACCCTCCTGGTCAGTGTGTGTGCCACAAACCCCATTGGACAGCGTGTGTGTCAGAAACACAATTGCACAGTGTGTCTCACAAATCCCATTGTACAGCGTGTGTGTCACAATCCCCATTGAACAGCGTGTGTGTCAAAAACCCCATTGGACAGCGTGTGTGTGTCACAATTCCTCCTGGTCAGTGTGTGTGTCACAATCGCCATTGGACAGCTTGTGTGTCAGAAACCTCATTGGACAGCGTGTGTGTCACAAACCCCATTGTACAGCGTGTGTGTCACAAACCCCTTTGGACAGTGTGTGTCTCACAAGCAATATTGGACAGAGTGTATGTGTCACAAACCCCATTGGAAAGTGTATGTGTCACAAACCCCATTGGAAATTGTGTGTTTCACAAAAAGCATTTGACAGCGTGTGTGTCATAAACACCCATGTACAGTGTGCGTGTCACAAACCCCATCGGACATCGTGTGTGTCACAATCCCCATTGGACAGTGTGTGTGTGACAAACCCCATGGGACAGAGTGTTTGTCACAAATACTATTGGACAGCGTGTGTGTCACAAGCCCATTGGACAGAGTGTGTGTGTCACAAAACCCACTGGACAGCGAGTGTGTCACAAACCCCATTGGACAGTGTGTGTGTGTCACAAACCCTCCTGGTCAGTGTGTGTGTCGCAAACCCCATTTGACAGTGTGTGTGTCACAAAACCTATTAGATAGCGTGTGTGTGTCACAAACCCAAGTGGACAGTGTCTGTGTCACAAAACCCACTGGACAGCGTGTGTGTCATAAGCCCCATTGGACAGAGTGTATGTGTCACAAACCGCATTGGACAGCGTGTGTGTCACAAACCCCATTGGACAGTGTGTGTGTGTAAAAATACCCATTGGACTGTGTGTGTGTCACAAAACCCATTGGACAGGGTGTGTGTGTAACAATACCCAATGGACAGTGTGTGTGTGTCACAAAATCCATTGGACAGCATGCGTGTCGCAAAGACCATTGGACAGTGTGTGTGTAAGAAACCCAATTGGTCAGCGTGTGTGTCACAAACCCCATGGGAGAGCATGTGTTTTTCACAAACCCCATTGAAAAGTCTGTGTGTCACAATCCCCATTGGAAAGTGTGTGTGTCACATACCCCATTGAATAGCGTTTGTGTGTCACAAACCCCATTGGAAATTGTGTGTCTCACAAACCCCATTGGATAGCGTGTGTGTCACAAACCCTACTGGACACTGTGTGTGTCACAAGACCCTTTGGACAGAGTGTGAGTGTCACAAACCCCATTGGACTGCGTGTGTGTCACAAACGCCCATTGGACAGTGTGTTTTATGTAACAAGACCCATTGGAGAGTGTGTGTGTCACAAACCCCATTAGACAGCGTGTGTGTCATAAACCCCCGTGGACACTGTGTGTGTCATGAACGCCATTGGAGAGTGTGTGTGTCACAAACCACCCTGGACAGTGTGTGTGTCACAATCCGCAGTGGACAGCGTGTGTGTCAAAACCCCATTGGACAGTGTGCGTGTCAAAAACACCATTGGACATCCTGTGTGTCACAAACCCCTTTGGACAGTGTGTGTGTCACAAACCGCATTGGACAGCGTGTGTGTGTCACAAACCCTATTGGACAGTGTGTAGGTTACAATCCCCATTGGACAGCATCTGTGTCACAAAACCCATTGGACAGCGTGTGTGTCGCAAGCCCATTGTACAGAGTGTGTGTGTCACAAAACCCATTGGAAAGTGTATGTGTCACAAAACCCATTGGATAGAGTGTGTGTGTCACAAACCCTATTGGACCGTGTGTGTGTCACAAAACCCACTGGACAGCGTGTGTGTTCACAAATCCCATTGTAAAGCGTGTACGTCACAAGACCCATTGTACAGAGTGTGTGTATCACAAACCCCATTGGACAGCGTGTGTGTCACAATCCCCATTTGACAGCTCGTGTGTCACAAACATCATTGGACAGCGCATGTGTCACAACCCCATTAGTCAGTGTGTGTATCACAAATCCCATTGGAAAGTGTATGTGTCACAAACCCCATTTGATATCGTGCGTATGTCACAAACCCTCCTGGTCAGTGTGTGTGTCACAAACCCTATTGGACAGCGTGTGTGTGTAACAATACCCAAAGCACAGTATGTGTGTCACAAACCCCATTGTACAGCGTGTGTGTTACAAAACCCCGTGGACACTGTGTGTCACGAACGCCACTGGACAGTGTGTGTGTCACAAACCCCCGTGGACAGTGTGTGTGTCACAATCCCCAGTGGACAGCGTGTCTGTCAAAACCCCATTGGACAGCGTGTGTGTCAAAAGAACCCTATGAAAGTGTGTGTGTGTCACAAACCCCATTGGAAAGTGTATGTGTCACAAACCCCATTGGATAGCGTGTGTGTGTCACAAAACCTATTGGACAGTGTGTAGGTCACAATCCCCATTGGACAGCGTGTGTGTCACAATCCCCATTGGACAGCGTTTTTTTTTCACAAACATTATCGGACAGTGTGTAGTGTCACAAACCGCATTGGACAGCGTTTGTGTGTAACAATACCCATTGGACAGTGTGTGTGTCACAAACCCCATTGGAAAGTGTATGTATCACAAACCCCTTTGGATAGCGTGTGTGTGTCACAAACCCTATTGGACAGTGTGTGTGCAACGAACCCCATTGGACAGAGTGTGTGTCACAAGACCCATTGGACAGAGTGTGTGTGTCACAAGCCCCATCGGACAGCGTGTGTGTCAAAAACCCCACTGAACAGTGTGTGTGTCACAAACCCCATTGGACAGCGTGTGTTATGTAACAAGACCCATTGGAGAGTGTGTTTGTCACAAACCCCATTAGACAGCGTGTGTGTCATAAACCCCCGTGGACACTGTGTGTGTCATGAACGCCATTGGAGAGTGTGTGTGTCATGAACGCCATTGGAGAGTGTGTGTGTCACAAACCACCCTGGACAATGTTTGTGTCACAATCCGCAGTGGACAGCGTGTGTGTCAAAACCCCATTGGACAGTGTGCGTGTCAAAAACGCCATTGGACATCCTGTGTGTCACAAACCCCTTTGGACAGTGTGTGTGTCACAAACCGCATTGGATAGCGTGTGTGTGTCACAAACCCTATTGGACAGCGTGTGTGTGTAACAATCCCCATTGGACAGTGTGTGTGTCACAAAAACCATTGGACAGCGTGTATGTCACAAACCCCCGTAGACACTCTATGTGTCACAAAACCCATTGGAGAGTGTGCGTGTCAAAATCCCTATTGGGCAGCGTGTGTGTCACAAAACCCACTGGACAGCGTGTGTGTCACAATCCCCACTGGTCATCGTGTGTGTCACAATCCCCATTGTACAGTGTTGGTGTGAAAAACACCATTGGACAGCATGTGTTTCATAAACCCCATTGGACAGCGTGTGTGTGTCATAATCCCCATTGTACAGTGTTTGTGTGTCACAAACCCCACTGGACAGCGTGTGTGTCACGAACCCCATTGGACAGCGTGTGTGTCACAAGACCTATTGGACAGCGTGTGTGTCACAAACCCCATTGGAAAGTGTGTGTCACAATCCCCATTGGACAGCGTGTGTGTCACAAACCCCATTGGAAAGTGTGTGTCACAAACCCCATTGGATAGTTTGTGTGTGGCACAAACCTATTGGACAGCGTGTTTGTCTCAAACCCCATTGGAAAGTGCGAGTGTCACAAACACCATTGGACAGCGTGTGTGTTTCACAATCCCTATTGGACAGTGTGTGTGTCACAAAACCCATTGGATAGCGTGTGTTTCACAAACCCCATTAGAAAGAGTGTGTGCCACAAACCCCTTTGGACAGTGAGTGTATCACAAACCACATTGGACAGTTTGTGTGTAACAAACCATATTGGAGAGAGTTTGTGTTTAACAATACCCATTGGACAGCGTGTGTGTCACAAACCCCACTGGACAGCGTGTGTGACACAAACCCCACTGGACAGCGTGTGTGTCACAAACACTCATGGACAGTGTGCGTGTCAAAACCCCATTGGACATCGTGTTTGTCACAACCCCTTTTGCACAGTGTGTGTGTCACAAACCCAACTGGGCACCATGTGTGTCATAAACACCCATGGACAGTGTGTATGTCACAAACGCCATTGGACATCCTGTGTGTCACAAACCCCTTTGGACAGTGTGTGTGTCACAAACCCCATTGGATTGCGTGTGTGTCACAAACCCAATGGGACAGAGTGTGTGCCACGAACCAAATTGGACAGCATGTGTGTCACAAGCGCCATTGGATAGCGTGTGTGTGTCACAAACCCTCCTGGTCAGTGTGTGTGTCACAAAACCCATTGGAGAGCATGCGTGTCACAAACACCATTGGACAGTGTTTGTGTAACAAACAAGTTGGTCAGAGTGTGTGTCACAAACCCCATGGGACAGCATGTGTGTGTCACAAACCCCTTTAGAAAGTATGCGTGTCACAAACCCTATTGGATAGCGTGTGTGTGTCACAAACCCCTTTGGAAAGTGTGTGTGTCACAAACCCCATTGGACACCGTGTGTGTCAGAAACGGCCATGGACTGTGTGCGTGTCACAAACCCCGCTGGACATCGTCTGTGTCACAAACCCCTGTGGACAGTGTGTGTGTTACAAACCCCATTGGACAGCGTGTGAGTGTCACAATCCCCATTGGATAGTGTGTGTGTCACAAACACCATGGGACAGAGTGTGTGTCACGAACCCCATTGGACAGCGTGTGTGTCACAAACACCGTTGGACGGCGTGTGTGTGTCACAATCCCCACTGGACAATGTGTCTGTGTGACACAAAGCCCATTGGATAGCGTGTGTGTGACAAACCCCCGTGGACACTGTGTGTGTCACGAAAGCCATTGCACAGTGTGTGTGTCAAAAACCCCCGTGGACAGTGTGTGTGTCACAATCCCCAGTGGACAGTGTGTGTGTCAAAACCCCTTTGGACTGTATGTGTGTGACAAAACCCACTGGACAGAGTGTGTGTCACAAACACCCATGGACAGTGTGAGTGTCTCAAACCGCATTGGACAGCGTGTCTGTGTCACAGTCCCCATTGGACAGTGTGTGTGTCACAAACACCATTGGACAGCATGAGTGTCACGAACCCAATTGGACAGCGTGTGTGTCACAAGCACCATTGGACAGAGTGTGTGTGCCACAAACTCCATTGGAAAGTGTATGTGTCGCAAACCCCATTGTATAGCGTGTGTGTGTCAGAAACCCTATTGGATAGTATGTGTGTCACAAAACCCACTGGACAGCGTGTGTGTTCACAAAACCCATTGGACAGTGTGGTTTTCACAAGACCCATTGTACAGAGTGTGTGTGTCACAAAGCCCACTGGACAGCGTGTGTGTCACAAACACTATTGGACATCGTGTGTGTGTAACAATACCCATTGGACAGTGTGTGTGTCACAAAACCCATTGTACAGCGTGTGTGTCACAAACCGCCGTGGACAATGTGTGTGTCACAAACGCCATTGGACAGTGAGTGTGTCACAAACCCCCCTGGACAGTGTGTGTGTCACAATCCACAGTGGACAGCGTGTGTGTCAAAACCGCGTCGGACGATGTGTGTGACAAAACCCACTGGACAGCGTGTGTGTCACAAACACCCATGGACAGTGTGAGTGTCATAAGCCCCATTGCATAACGTGTGTGTCTCAAACCGCTTTGGACAGTGTGTGTGTCACAATTCCCATTGGACAGTGTGTCTGTCACAAACACCTTTGGACAGCGTGTGTGTCACAAGCCTATTGGACAGTGTGCGTGTGTCACAAAACCCACTGGACAGCGTGTGTGTTCACAAACCCCATTGGACAGATTGTTTTTCACCAGACCCATTGGACAGAGTGTGTGTGTCACAAAGCCCATTGGACAGCGTTTGTGTCACAAACCCCATTGGCAGCGTGTGTGTCACAAACCCCATAGGACAGAGTTTGTGTCACCAACCACCGTGGACACTGTGTGTGTCACAAACCCCATTGGACAGTGTGTGTGTCACAAACTCCACTGGACAGCGTGTGTGTCACAATACCCTTTGGAAAGTGTGTGTGTCACAAACCACATTGGACAGAGTTTGTGTCACAATCCCCATTGGACAGCGTGTGTGTCACAAACCACATTGAACAGCGTGTTTTTCACAAGACACATTTGACAGGGTGTGGGTGTCACAAAGCCCATTGGACAGCGTGTGTGTCACAGTCCCCATTGGACGGTGTGTATGTCACAAACTCCACTGGACAGCATGTGTGTCACAATACCCATTGGACAGTGTGTGTGTCACAAACCCCCTTGGACAGAGTTTGTGTCACAAACCCCATTAGACAGCGTGTGTGTCATGAACCCCAATGGACAGCGCGTGTGTCACAATCCCCATTGGAGAGCGTGTGAGTCACAAACCCCATTGGGCAGATTGTGTGTTATAAACACCATTAGACAGCGTGTGTGTGTCAGAATCCCCATTGGATAATGTGTGTTTTACAAACACCATGGGACAGAGTGTGTGTCACAAACACTATTGTACAGAGTGTGTGTGTCACAAGGCCATTGGACAGAGTGTGTGTCATGAACCACATTGGACAGTGTGTGTGTCACAAGAACCATTGGACAGAGTGTGTGTGTCACAAACTCCATTGGAAAGTGTATGTGTCACAAACTCCATTGGATAGCGTGTGTGTGTCACAAACCATATTGGACAGTGTGTGTGTCACAAACCCCATTGGACAGCGTGTGTGTGTCACAATCTCCATTGGCCAGTGTGAGTGTCACAAACACCATTGGAAAGCGTGTGTGTCACAAGCCCATTGGACAGAGTGTGTGTGTCACAAAACCAACTGGACAGCGTGTGTGTCACAAACCACATTGGACAGCGTGTGTGTGTCACAATCCCCATTAGACAGCGTGTGTGTCACAAACCACATTGGACAGCGTGTGTGTTTCTCAATTCCCATTAGACGGTGTGTGTGTCACAAACACCATTGGACAGCGTGTGTGTGTCACAAACCCTATTGGACAGTGTGTGTGTCACAAACCCCATTGAAGTGCATGTGTGTCATGAACCCCATTGGACAGCGTGTGTGTCACAAGACCCATTGGACAGAGTTTGTGTGTCACAGACCCCATTGGACAGATTGTGTGTCATAAACCCCATTGGACTTCGTGTGTGTCACAAACCCCATAGTACAGCGTGTGTGTCACAAACCCCATTGGACAGCGTGTGTGTTTCTCAATTCCCATTAGACAGCGTGTGTGTCAGAAACACCTTTGGACAGTGTGTGTGTCACAAACACCATTGGACAGTGTGTGTGTGTCACAAACCCTATTGGACAGTGTGTGTGTCACAAACTCCATTGAAGAGCATGTGTGTCATGAACCCCATTGGACTTCGTGTGTGTCACAAACCCCATAGTACAGCGTGTGTGTGTCACAATCCCCATTGGACAATGTGTGTTTCACAAACCACTTGGGACAGATTGTGTTTCACAAACACTATTGGACAGCGTGTATGTGTGTCACAAAACCCACTGGACAGCGTGTGTGTCACGAACCCCATTGAACAGCGTGTGTGTCACAAGCACCATTGGACATAGTGCGGTGTCACAAAGCCCATTGAACAGCGTGTGTGCCACAAGCCCTATTGGACAGAGTGTGTGTGTCACAAACCCCATTGGACAGCGTGTGTGTCACAATCCCCATTAGACAGCGTTTGTGTCACAAACGCCCGTAGACACTGTGTGTGTCATTAACCCCATTGGACAGTGTGTGTGTCACCAACCCCTTTGTACAGTGTGTGTGTCACAAACCCCATTGGACAGTGTGTGTGTCACAAACCCCATTGGACAGTGTGTTGTGTGTCAGAATACCCATTGGACAGTGTGTGTGTCACAAACCCCATTGGACAGAGTTTGTGTCACAAACCGCATTGGATAGCGTGTGTGTGTCACAATCCCAATTGTACAGTGTGTGTGTCACAAACACCATTGGACAGCCTGTGTGTCACAAGCCCATTGGACAGAGTGTGTGTGTCACAAAACCCACTGGGCAGTGTGTGTGTCACAAACCCCATTGGACAGAGTGTGTGTGTCACAAACCCCATTGGAAAGTGTATGTGTCACAAACCCCATTGGACAGAGTGTGTGTGTCACAAACCCTATTGGACAGTGTGTGTGTCACAAAACCCACTGGACAGCGTGTGTGTTCACAAATCCCATTGTAAAGCGTGTACGTCACAAGACCCATTGTACAGAGTGTGTGTATCACAAACCCCATTGGACAGCGTGTGTGTCACAATCCCCATTTGACATCTCGTGTGTCACAAACATCATTGGACAGCGCATGTGTCACAACCCCATTAGACAGTGTGTGTATCACAAATCCCATTGGAAAGTGTATGTGTCACAAGCCCCATTTGATATCGTGTGTATGTCACAAACCCTCCTGGTCAGTGTGTGTGTCACAAACCCTATTGGACAGCGTGTGTGTGTAACAATACCCAAAGCACAGTATGTGTGTCACAAACCCCATTGTACAGCGTGTGTGTCACAAAACCCCGTGGACACTGTGTGTCACGAACGCCACTGGACAGTGTGTGTGTCACAAACCCCCGTGGACAGTGTGTGTGTCACAATCCCCAGTGGACAGCGTGTCTGTCAAAACCCGATTGGACAGCGTGTGTGTCAAAAGAACCCTATGAAAGTGTGTGTGTGTCACAAACCCCATTGGAAAGTGTATGTGTCACAAACTCCATTGAATAGAGTGTGTGTGTCACAAAACCTATTGGACAGTGTGTAGGTCACAATCCCCATTGGACAGCGTGTGTGTCACAATCCCCATTGGACAGCGTTTATTTTTCACAAACATTATTGGACAGTGTGTAGTGTCACAAACCGCATTGGACAGCGTTTGTGTGTAACAATACCCATTGGACAGTGTGTGTGTCACAAACCCCATTAGAAAGTGTATGTATCACAAACCCCTTTGGATAGGGTGTGTGTGTCTTCAAACCCTATTGGACAGTGTGTGTGCAACGAACCCCATTGGACAGAGTGTGTGTCACAAGACCCATTGGACAGAGTGTGTGTGTCACAAACCCCATTGGACAGCGTGTGTGTCAGAAACCCCACTGAACAGTGTGTGTGTCACAAACCCCATTGGACAGCGTGTGTTATGTAACAAGACCCATTGGAGAGTGTGTGTGTCACAAACCCCATTAGACAGCGTGTGTGTCATAAACCCCCGTGGACACTGTGTGTGTCATGAACGCCATTGGAGAGTGTGTGTGTCACAAACCACCCTGGACAATGTTTGTGTCACAATCCGCAGTGGACAGCGTGTGTGTCAAAACCCCATTGGACAGTGTGCGTGTCAAAAACGCCATTGGACATCCTGTGTGTCACAAACCCCTTTGGACAGTGTGTGTGTCACAAACCGCATTGGATAGCGTGTGTGTGTCACAAACCCTATTGGACAGCGTGTATGTGTAACAATCCCCATTGGACAGTGTGTGTGTCACAAAAACCATTGGACAGCGTGTATGTCACAAACCCCCGTAGACACTGTATGTGTCACAAAACCCATTGGAGAGTGTGCGTGTCAAAATCCCTATTGGGCAGCGTGTGTGTCACAAAACCCACTGGACAGCGTGTGTGTCACAATCCCCACTGGTCATCGTGTGTGTCACAATCCCCATTGTACAGTGTTGGTGTGAAAAACACCATTGGACAGCATGTGTTTCATAAACCCCATTGGACAGCGTGTGTGTGTCATAATCCCCATTGTACAGTGTTTGTGTGTCACAAACCCCACTGGACAGCGTGTGTGTCACGAACCCCATTGGACAGCGTGTGTGTCACAAGACCTATTGGACAGCGTGTGTGTCACAAACCCCATTGGAAAGTGTGTGTCACAATCCCCATTGGATAGTGTGTGTGTGGCACAAACCTATTGGACAGCGTGTTTGTCTCAAACCCCATTGGAAAGTGCGAGTGTCACAAACACCATTGGACAGCGTGTGTGTTTCACAATCCCTATTGGACAGTGTGTGTGTCACAAAACCCATTGGATAGCGTGTGTTTCACAAACCCCATTAGAAAGAGTGTGTGCCACAAACCCCTTTGGACAGTGAGTGTATCACAAACCACATTGGACAGTTTGTGTGTAACAAACCATATTGGAGAGAGTTTGTGTTTAACAATACCCATTGGACAGCGTGTGTGTCACAAACCCCACTGGACAGCGTGTGTGACACAAACCCCACTGGACAGCGTGTGTGTCACAAACACTCATGGACAGTGTGCGTGTCAAAACCCCATTGGACATCGTGTTTGTCACAAACCCTTTTGCACAGTGTGTGTGTCACAAACCCAACTGGGCACCATTTGTGTCATAAACACCCATGGACAGTGTGTATGTCACAAACGCCATTGGACATCCTGTGTGTCACAAACCCCTTTGGACAGTGTGTGTGTCACAAACCCCATTGGATTGCGTGTGTGTCACAAACCCAATGGGACAGAGTGTGTGCCACGAACCAAATTGGACAGCATGTGTGTCACAAGCGCCATTGGATAGCGTGTGTGTGTCACAAACCCTCCTGGTCAGTGTGTGTGTCACAAAACCCATTGGAGAGCATGCGTGTCACAAACACCATTGGACAGTGTTTGTGTAACAAACAAGTTGGTCAGAGTGTGTGTCACAAACCCCATGGGACAGCATGTGTGTGTCACAAACCCCTTTAGAAAGTATGCGTGTCACAAACCCTATTGGATAGCGTGTGTGTGTCACAAACCCCTTTGGAAAGTGTGTGTGTCACAAACCCCATTGGACACCGTGTGTGTCAGAAACGGCCATGGACTGTGTGCGTGTCACAAACCCCGCTGGACATCGTCTGTGTCACAAACCCCTGTGGACAGTGTGTGTGTTACAAACCCCATTGGACAGCGTGTGAGTGTCACAATCCCCATTGGATAGTGTGTGTGTCACAAACACCATGGGACAGAGTGTGTGTCACGAACCCCATTGGACAGCGTGTGTGTCACAAACACCGTTGGACGGCGTGTGTGTGTCACAATCCCCACTGGACAATGTGTCTGTGTGACACAAAGCCCATTGGATAGCGTGTGTGTGACAAACCCCCGTGGACACTGTGTGTGTCACGAAAGCCATTGCACAGTGTGTGTGTCAAAAACCCCCGTGGACAGTGTGTGTGTCACAATCCCCAGTGGACAGTGTGTGTGTCAAAACCCCTTTGGACTGTATGTGTGTGACAAAACCCACTGGACAGAGTGTGTGTCACAAACACCCATGGACAGTGTGAGTGTCTCAAACCGCATTGGACAGCGTGTCTGTGTCACAGTCCCCATTGGACAGTGTGTGTGTCACAAACACCATTGGACAGCATGAGTGTCACGAACCCAATTGGACAGCGTGTGTGTCACAAGCACCATTGGACAGAGTGTGTGTGCCACAAACTCCATTGGAAAGTGTATGTGTCGCAAACCCCATTGTATAGCGTGTGTGTGTCAGAAACCCTATTGGATAGTATGTGTGTCACAAAACCCACTGGACAGCGTGTGTGTTCACAAAACCCATTGGACAGTGTGGTTTTCACAAGACCCATTGTACAGAGTGTGTGTGTCACAAAGCCCACTGGACAGCGTGTGTGTCACAAACACTATTGGACATCGTGTGTGTGTAACAATACCCATTGGACAGTGTGTGTGTCACAAAACCCATTGTACAGCGTGTGTGTCACAAACCGCCGTGGACAATGTGTGTGTCACAAACGCCATTGGACAGTGAGTGTGTCACAAACCCCCCTGGACAGTGTGTGTGTCACAATCCACAGTGGACAGCGTGTGTGTCAAAACCGCGTCGGACGATGTGTGTGACAAAACCCACTGGACAGCGTGTGTGTCACAAACACCCATGGACAGTGTGAGTGTCATAAGCCCCATTGCATAACGTGTGTGTCTCAAACCGCTTTGGACAGTGTGTGTGTCACAATTCCCATTGGACAGTGTGTCTGTCACAAACACCTTTGGACAGCGTGTGTGTCACAAGCCTATTGGACAGTGTGCGTGTGTCACAAAACCCACTGGACAGCGTGTGTGTTCACAAACCCCATTGGACAGATTGTTTTTCACCAGACCCATTGGACAGAGTGTGTGTGTCACAAAGCCCATTGGCAGCGTTTGTGTCACAAACCCCATAGGACAGAGTTTGTGTCACCAACCACCGTGGACACTGTGTGTGTCACAAACCCCATTGGACAGTGTGTGTGCCACAAACTCCACTGGACAGCGTGTGTGTCACAATACCCTTTGGAAAGTGTGTGTGTCACAAACCACATTGGACAGAGTTTGTGTCACAATCCCCATTGGACAGCGTGTGTGTCACAAACCACATTGAACAGCGTGTTTTTCACAAGACACATTTGACAGGGTGTGGGTGTCACAAAGCCCATTGGACAGCGTGTGTGTCACAGTCCCCATTGGACGGTGTGTATGTCACAAACTCCACTGGACAGCATGTGTGTCACAATACCCATTGGACAGTGTGTGTGTCACAAACCCCCTTGGACAGAGTTTGTGTCACAAACCCCATTAGACAGCGTGTGTGTCATGAACCCCAATGGACAGCGCGTGTGTCACAATCCCCATTGGAGAGCGTGTGAGTCACAAACCCCATTGGGCAGATTGTGTGTCATAAACACCATTAGACAGCGTGTGTGTGTCAGAATCCCCATTGGATAATGTGTGTTTTACAAACACCATGGGACAGAGTGTGTGTCACAAACACTATTGTACAGAGTGTGTGTGTCACAAGGCCATTGGACAGAGTGTGTGTCATGAACCACATTGGACAGTGTGTGTGTCACAAGAACCATTGGACAGAGTGTGTGTGTCACAAACTCCATTGGAAAGTGTATGTGTCACAAACTCCATTGGATAGCGTGTGTGTGTCACAAACCATATTGGACAGTGTGTGTGTCACAAACCCCATTGGACAGCGTGTGTGTGTCACAATCTCCATTGGCCAGTGTGAGTGTCACAAACACCATTGGAAAGCGTGTGTGTCACAAGCCCATTGGACAGAGTGTGTGTGTCACAAAACCAACTGGACAGCGTGTGTGTCACAAACCACATTGGACAGCGTGTGTGTTTCTCAATTCCCATTAGACGGTGTGTGTGTCACAAACACCATTGGACAGCGTGTGTGTGTCACAAACCCTATTGGACAGTGTGTGTGTCACAAACCCCATTGAAGTGCATGTGTGTCATGAACCCCATTGGACAGCGTGTGTGTCACAAGACCCATTGGACAGAGTTTGTGTGTCACAGACCCCATTGGACAGATTGTGTGTCACAAACCCCATTGGACTTCGTGTGTGTCACAAACCCCATAGTACAGCGTGTGTGTCACAAACCCCATTGGACAGCGTGTGTGTTTCTCAATTCCCATTAGACAGCGTGTGTGTCAGAAACACCATTGGACAGTGTGTGTGTGTCACAAACCCTATTGGACAGTGTGTGTGTCACAAACTCCATTGAAGAGCATGTGTGTCATGAACCCCATTGGACTTCGTGTGTGTCACAAACCCCATAGTACAGCGTGTGTGTGTCACAATCCCCATTGGACAATGTGTGTTTCACAAACCACTTGGGACAGATTGTGTTTCACAAACACTATTGGACAGCGTGTATGTGTGTCACAAAACCCACTGGACAGCGTGTGTGTGTCACAATCTCCATTGGCCAGTGTGAGTGTCACAAACACCATTGGAAAGCGTGTGTGTCACAAGCCCATTGGACAGAGTGTGTGTGTCACAAAACCAACTGGACAGCGTGTGTGTCACAAACCACATTGGACAGCGTGTGTGTTTCTCAATTCCCATTAGACGGTGTGTGTGTCACAAACACCATTGGACAGCGTGTGTGTGTCACAAACCCTATTGGACAGTGTGTGTGTCACAAACCCCATTGAAGTGCATGTGTGTCATGAACCCCATTGGACAGCGTGTGTGTCACAAGACCCATTGGACAGAGTTTGTGTGTCACAGACCCCATTGGACAGATTGTGTGTCACAAACCCCATTGGACTTCGTGTGTGTCACAAACCCCATAGTACAGCGTGTGTGTCACAAACCCCATTGGACAGCGTGTGTGTTTCTCAATTCCCATTAGACAGCGTGTGTGTCAGAAACACCTTTGGACAGTGTGTGTGTCACAAACACCATTGGACAGTGTGTGTGTGTCACAAACCCTATTAGACAGTGTGTGTGTCACAAACTCCATTGAAGAGCATGTGTGTCATGAACCCCATTGGACTTCGTGTGTGTCACAAACCCCATAGTACAGCGTGTGTGTGTCACAATCCCCATTGGACAATGTGTGTTTCACAAACCACTTGGGACAGATTGTGTTTCACAAACACTATTGGACAGCGTGTATGTGTGTCACAAAACCCACTGGACAGCGTGTGTGTCACGAACCCCATTGAACAGCGTGTGTGTCACAAGCACCATTGGACATAGTGCGGTGTCACAAAGCCCATTGAACAGCGTGTGTGCCACAAGCCCTATTGGACAGAGTGTGTGTGTCACAAACCCCATTGGACAGCGTGTGTGTCACAATCCCCATTGGACAGCGTTTGTGTCACAAACGCCCGTAGACACTGTGTGTGTCATTAACCCCATTGGACAGTGTGTGTGTCACCAACCCCTTTGTACAGTGTGTGTGTCACAAACCCCATTGGACAGTGTGTTGTGTGTCAGAATACCCATTGGACAGTGTGTGTGTCACAAACCCCATTGGACAGAGTTTGTGTCACAAACCGCATTGGATAGCGTGTGTGTGTCACAATCCCAATTGTACAGTGTGTGTGTCACAAACACCATTGGACAGCCTGTGTGTCACAAGCCCATTGGACAGAGTGTGTGTGTCACAAAACCCACTGGGCAGTGTGTGTGTCACAAACCCCATTGGACAGAGTGTGTGTGTCACAAACCCCATTGGAAAGTGTATGTGTCACAAAACCCATTGGGTAGAGTGTGTGTGTCACAAACCCTATTGGACAGTGTGTGTGTCACAAAACCCACTGGACAGCGTGTGTGTTCACAAATCCCATTGTAAAGCGTGTACGTCACAAGACCCATTGTACAGAGTGTGTGTATCACAATCCCCATTTGACATCTCGTGTGTCACAAACATCATTGGACAGCGCATGTGTCACAACCCCATTAGACAGTGTGTGTATCACAAATCCCATTGGAAAGTGTATGTGTCACAAGCCCCATTTGATATCGTGTGTATGTCACAAACCCTCCTGGTCAGTGTGTGTGTCACAAACCCTATTGGACAGCGTGTGTGTGTAACAATACCCAAAGCACAGTATGTGTGTCACGAACGCCACTGGACAGTGTGTGTGTCACAAACCCCCGTGGACAGTGTGTGTGTCACAATCCCCAGTGGACAGCGTGTCTGTCAAAACCCCATTGGACAGCGTGTGTGTCAAAAGAACCCTATGAAAGTGTGTGTGTGTCACAAACCCCATTGGAAAGTGTATGTGTCACAAACTCCATTGAATAGAGTGTGTGTGTCACAAAACCTATTGGACAGTGTGTAGGTCACAATCCCCATTGGACAGCGTGTGTGTCACAATCCCCATTGGACAGCGTTTATTTTTCACAAACATTATTGGACAGTGTGTGTGTGTCACAAACCCCATTTGATAGAGTGTGTGAGTCACAAACCCCATTAGAAAGTATGCGTGTCACAAACCCCATTGGATAGCGTGTGTGTGTCACAAGCACCATTGGACAGAGTGTGGTGTCACAAACCCCATTGTATAGTTTATGTGTCACAAACCCCTTTTGATAGAGTGTGTGTGTTACAAACCCCATTAGAAAGTATGCGTGTCACAAACCCCAGTGGATAGCGTGAGTGTGTCACAAGCACCATTGGACAGAGTGTGGTGTCACAATCCCCATTATACAGCGTGTGTGTCACAAACCCCATTGGACAGTGTGCGTGTGTCACAAACCCAATTTGATAGAGTGTGTGTGTCACAATCCCCATTGGACAGAGTGTGTGTCACGAACCCCATTGGACAGCGTGTGTGTTAAAAGCGCCATTGGACAAAGCGCGTGTGTCACAAACCCCATTAGAAAATATTCGTGTCACAAACCCCATTGGATAGCACGTGTGTGTCACAAACCCTACTGGACAGTGTGTGTGACATAATCCCCATTGGACAGCGTCTTTGTCACAAACCCAATGGGACAGAGTGTGTGTCACAAACACTATAGGACAGCGTGTGTGTGTTTCAAGCACATTGGACAGTGTGTGTGTCACAAAACCCACTGGATAGCATGTGTGTCACAAACCGCTTTGGACAGTGTGTGTGTCACAAACCGCTTTGGACAGTGTGTGTGTCACAAACCCCATTGGACAGGGTGTGTGTGTCACAAACCCCATTGGACAGGGTGTGTGTGTCACAATACCCATTGGACAGTGTGTGTGTCACAAACCTCATTGGACAGAGTTTGTGTCACTAACCCCCGTGGACACTGTGAGTGTCACAAAACCCATTGGAAAGTGTATGTGTCACAAACCCCATTTCATAGAGTGTGTGTATCACAAACCCCATTGGAAAGTATGCGTGTCACAAACCCCAATGGATAGCGTGTGTGTGTCGCAGTCCCCTATGGACAGTGTTTGTGTCACAAACCCCATTGGATAGCGTGTGTGTGTCACGAACCCTCCTCGTCAGTGTGTGTGTCACAAAACGCATTGGACTGCATGCGTGTCACAAACACCATTGGACAGCGTGTGTGTGTCACAAAGCCCATTGGAATGTGTGTGTCACAAACCCCATTGGATAGCGTGTGTGTGTCAAAATCCCCATTAGAAAGTATGTGTGTCACAAACCCCATTGGACAGCATGTGTGTGTCACAAACCCTCCTGGTCAGTGTGTGTGTGTCACAATCCCCAACGACAGTGTGTGTGTGTCACAAACCCCATTAGACAGCATGTGTGTGTGTGACAATCCCAATTGGACAGTGTGTGTGTCACAAACCCCATGGGACAGACTGTGTGTCACAAACACTATTGGTCAGCGTGTGTGTCACAAGCCCATAGGACAGAGTGTGTGTGTCACAAAACCCACTGGGCAGCGTGTGTGACACAAACCCTATTGGACAGCGTGTGTGTCACAAACCGCATGGGACAGAGTGTGTGTCACAAGCGTTATTGGACAGAGTGTGTGTGTCAAAAACCCATTAGAATGTATGTGTGTCACAAACCCCATTGGATAGTGTGTGTGTGTCACAAACCCTATTGGACAGAGTGTGTGTTTCACAAACCCCATTGGACAGCGTGTGTGTCACAAACCCCTTTGGACAGTGTGTGTGTCACAAACCCCATTGGACAGCGTGTGTGTGTCACAAGCCCCATTGGACAGTGTGTGTGTCACAAGCCGATTGGACAGAGTGTGTGTGTCACAAAACCCACTGGGCAGCGTGTGTGTCACGAACCCCATTGGACAGCGTGTGCGTCACAAACCCCATTGGACAGTGTGTGTGTGTGTGTCACAAACCCCATGTGATAGAGTGTGTGTGTCACAAACACCATTAGAAAGTATGCATGTCACAAACCCCATTGGACAGTGTGTGTGTGTCAGAAACCCCATCAGACAGCGTGTGTTTCACAAACCCCTTTGGACTGTGTGTGTCACAAGCCCATTGGACAGCGTGTGTGTCACATACCCCATTGGACAGTGCGTGTGTGTCACAATCCCCTTTTGATAGAGTGTGTGTGTCACAAATCCCATTAGAATGTATGCGTGTCAAAAACCCCATTGGATAGCGTGTGTGTGTCACAAGCACCATTGGACAGAGTGTGGTGTCACAAACCCCATTGGAAAGTGTATGTGTCACAAACCCCATTTGATAGAGTGTGTGTGTCACAAACCCCATCAGAAAGTATGCGTGTCACGAACCCCATTGGATAGCGTGTGTGTGTCACAGGCACCATTGTACAGTGTGTGGTGTCACAGTCCCCACTGGACAGCGTGTGTGTGTCAGAAACCCCATTTAATAGAGTGTGTGTGTCACAAACCCTGTTGGACAGTGTGTGTGTCACAAAACCCACTGGATAGCGTGTGTGTCACAAAGGCCATTGGACAGCGTGTGTGTCACAAGCCCCATTGTACAGAGTGTATTTGTCACAAAGCCCACTGGACAGCGTGTGTGTCACAAACCCCTTTGGACAGTGTGTGTGTCACAAACCCCATGGGACAGGGTGTGTGTCACAAACACCATTGGTCAGCGTGTCTGTGTCACACGCCCATTGGACAGAGTGTGTGTGTCACAATCTCCATTGGAGAGCGTGTGTGTCAAAAGCACCGTTGGACAGAGTGTGGTGTCACAATCGCCATTGGACAGTGTGTGTGTGTCACAAACCCCATTGGATAGAGTGTGTGTGTCACAAACCCCATTGGATAGCGTGTGTGTCACAATCCCCATTTGACAGCGTTTGTGTCACAAAACCCATTGGTCAGGGTGTGTGTGTCACAATACCCATTGGACAGTACTGCGTGTCACAAACCCCATTGGACATCGTGTGTGTCACAAATGCCTTTGGACAGTGTGTGTGTCACAAATCCCATTAGACAGCCTGTGTGTGTCACAATCCCCATTGGACAGAGTGTGTGTTTCACAAACCCCATTGGACAGCGTGTGTGTCACAAACCCCTTTGGACAGTGTGTGTGTCACAAACCCCATTGGAGAGCGTGTGTGTCACAAACCCCTTTGGACAGTGTGTGTGTGTCACAATCCCCATTGGACAGTGTGTGTGTCACAAGCCGATTGGACAGAGTGTGTGTGTCACAAAACCCACTGGACAACGTGTGTGTCACAAACCCCATTGGACATCGTGTGTGTCACAAACGCCTTTGGACAGTGTGTGTGTCACAAATCCCATTAGACAGCCTGTGTGTGTCACAATCCCCATTGGACAGAGTGTGTGTGTCACAAACCGCATGGCACAGAGTGTGTGTCACGAAACCCATTGGACAGAGTGTGTGTCACAATCGCCATTGGACAGAGTGTGTGTGTCACAAACCCCATTGGAAACTGTATGTGTCACAAACCCCACTGGATAGCTTGTGTGTCACAAACCCCTTTGGATAGCGTGTGTGTGTCACAAACCCTCCTGGTCAGTGTGTGTTTAGAAAACACACTGGACGTCATGCATGTTACAAACACCATTGGACAGTGTGTGTGTGTCACAAACCTCACTGGATAGCGTGTGTGTATCAAAAACACCATTAGAAAGTATGTGTGTCACAAACCTCATTGGATAGCATGTGTGTGTCACAAACGCCATGTGACAGAGTGTGTGTCACAATCTCCATTGGACAGTGTGTGTGTGTCACAAACCCCATTGGACAGCGTGTGTGTCACAAACCCCTTTGGACAGTGTAGTGTGTCACAAACCCCACTGCACATCATGTGTGTGTAAAAATCCCCATTGGACAGTGTGTGTGTCACAAACCCCATGGGACAGAGTGTGTGTCACAAACACTACTGGACACAGTGTGTGTGTCACAAAACCCACTAGACAGCGTGTGTGTCACGAACCCCCTTGGACAGCGTGTGTGTCACAATCCCCATTGGACAGCGTGTGTGTCAAAAACCTCATTGGACAGTGTGTGTGTGTCACAAACCCCATTGGACAGAGTTTGTTTCACAAACCCCATTGGACAGCATGTGTGTCAGAAACACCATTGGACAGTGTGTGTGTCACAAACCCCATTGGACAGAGTTTGTTTCACAAACCCCATTGGACAGCATGTGTGTCAGAATCACCATTCAACACTGTGTGTGTCACAAACCCCGTTGGACAGTGTGTGTGTCACAAACTCCACTGGACATGGTGTGTGTGTCACAATCCCCAGTGGACAAAGTGTGTGTGTCACAAACCACATGGGACAGAGTGTGTTTCACGAACCCCATTGGACAGCGTGTGTGTTACAAGATCTATTGGACAGAGTGCGTGTGTCACAAACCCCATTGGATAGCGTATGTGTGTCACAAACCGTATTGGACATTGTGTGTGTCACAAAACCCACTGGATAGCGTGTGTGTCACAAACCCCATTGGACAGCGTGTGTGTCACAAACCCCATGGGACAGAGTGTGTGTCACGAACCCCATTGGATAGCGTGTGTGTCACAAGCATTATTGGACAGAGTGTGTGTGTCAAAAACCCCATTAGGAAGCATGTGTGTCACAAACCACATTGGATGGCATGCGTGTGTCACAAACCCTATTGGACAGCGTGTGTGTTTCACAAACCCCATTGGACAGTGTGTGTGTGTCACAAACCCCATTAGACAGCGTGTGTGTCACAAACCCCTTTGGACACTGTGTGTGTCACAAACCCCATTTGATAGAGTGTGTGTCTCACAAACCCTATTAGAAAGTATGCGTGTCACAAACCCCATTGGATAGCGTGAGTGTGTCACAAGCACCATTGGACAGAGTCTGGTGTCACAATCCCCATTTTACAGCATGTGTGTCACAAACCCCATTGGACAGTGTGTGTGTGTCACAAACCCAATTTGATAGAGTGTGTGTGTCACAAACCCTATTGGACAGTGTGTGTGTCACAAAACCCACTGGATAGCATGTGTGTCACAAACCCCATTGGACAGCGTGTGTGTCACAAACCCCATGGGACAGAGTGTGTGTCACGAACCCCATTGGACAGCGTGTGTGTCACAAGCGCCATTTGACAGAGTGTGTGTGTCACAAACCCCATTTGAAAGTCTATGTGTCACAAACCCAATTGGATAGCGTGTGTGTGTCAGGAACCCTGCTGGTCAGTGTGTGAGTCAGAAAACCCATTGGACAGCATGCGTGTCACAAACACCATTGGATAGCGTGTGTGTGTCAGGAACCCTGCTGGTCAGTGTGTGAGTCAGAAAACCCATTGGACAGCATGCGTGTCACAAACACCATTGGATAGCATGTGTGTGTCACAAACCTTACTGGACATTGTGCATGGCACAATCCCCATTGGACAGAGTCTTTGTCACAAACTCAATGGGACAGAGTGTGTGTCACAAACACTATAGGACAGCGTGTGTGTGTCACAAGCCCATTGGACAGAGTGTGTGTGTCACAAACCCCATTGGACAGTCTGTGTGTGTCACAAACCACATTGGACAGGGTGTGTGTATCACAATACCCATTTGACAGTGTGTGTGTCACAAGCACCATTGGACTGAGTGTGCTGTCACAATCCCCATTGGACAGCGTGTGTGTGTCACAACACCATTGGACAGAGTGCGGTGTCGCAAACCCCATTTGAAAGTGTATGTTTCACAAACCCCATTAGATAGCGCGTGTGTATCACAAACCCTATTGGACAGTGTGTGTGTCACAAAACCCACTGGATAGCATGTGTGTCACAAACCCCATTGGACAGCGTGTGTGTCACAAGCCCCATTGGACAGAGTGTATTTGTCAAAAAGCCCATTGGAGAGCGTGTGTGTCACAATCCCCATTGGACACCGTGTGTGTCACAAACCCCATTGCACAGGGTGTGTGTGTCACAATACCCATTGGACAGTGTGTGTGTCACAAACCTCATTGGACTGAGTTTGTGTCACAAACCCCCGTGGACACTGTGTGTGTCACAATCCCCATTGGACAGCGTGTGTTTCACAAACCCCATTGCACAGGGTATGTGTGTCACAAACCCCATTAGAAAGTGTGCATGTCACAAGGCCTTTGGATAGCATGTGTGTGTCACAAACCCTATTGGACAGTGTGTATGACACAATCCCCATTGGACAGCGTCTTTGTCACAAACCCAATGGGACAAAGTGTGTGTCACAGACACTATAGGACAGCGTGTGTGTGTTTCAAGCCCATTCGACATAGTGTGTGTGTCACAAAACCCACTGGACAACGTGTGTGTCATGAACTCCATTGCTCAGCGTATGTGTCACAAGCACCATTGGACAGAGTGCGGTGTCACAAACCCCATTGGAAAGTGTATGTGTCACAAACCCCATTGGATAGTGTGTGTGTGTCAAAAACCCTATTCGACAGTGTGTGAGTCACAAACCCCACTGGAAAGGGTGTGTGTTCACAAACCCCATTGGACAGCGTGTTTTTCACAAGAACCATTGGACAGAGTGTGTGTGTCACAAAGCCCATTGGACAGCGTGTGTGTCACAATCCTTATTGCACAGCATGTGTGTCACAAACCCCATTAGACAGCCTGTGTGTCACAAACCCCTTTGGACAGTGTGTGTGTCACAAACACTATTGGACAGCACGTGTGTGTCACAAGCCCATTGGATAGAGTGTGTGTGTCACAAAACCCACTGGACAGCATGTGTGTCACGAACCGCATTGAACAGCGTGTGTGTCACAAGCACCATTGGACAGAGTGCGGTGTCACAAACCCCATTGGAAAGTGTATGTTTCACAAACCCCATTGGAAAGCGTGTGTGTGTCATAAACTCCATTGCATAGCGTGTGTGTGTCACAAACCCCATTGGATAGGGTGTGTGTGTCAGAAGCACCATTGGACAGAGTGTGGTGTCACAAACACCCATGGACAGTGTGCGTGTCACAAACCCCATTGGACAGCGTGTGTGTGTCACAATCCCCATTGGAAAGTGTGTGTGACACAAACCCCATGGGACAGAGTGTGTGTCACGAACACCATGGGACAGGGTGTGTTTCACAAGCGCCATTGGACAGAGTGTGTGTGTCACAAACCCCATTTTATAGAGTGTTTGTTTCACAAACCCCATTGGAAAGTGTGTGTCACAAAGCCCATTGGATAGCGTGTGTGTGTCAAATCCCCTTTAGAAAGTATGTGTGTCACAAACCTCATTGGACAGCGTGTGTGTAATAAACCCCATTCGACAGCATCTGTGTGTCACAGTCCCCATTGGACAGTGTGTGTGTGTCACAAACTCCATTAGATAGTGTGTGTGTCACAAACCCCTTTGGACAGTGTGTGTGTCACAAACCCCATTGGACAGCGTGTGTGAGTCACAATCCCCATTGGACAGTGTGTGTTTCACAAACCCCATGGGACAGAGTGTGTGTCACAAACACTATTGGACAGCGTGTGCGTGTCACAAGCCCATTGGACAGAGTGTAGTGTCACAATCCCCGTTGGACAGCGTGTGTGTCACAAACCCCATTGGACAGCGTGTGTGTGTCACAATACCCATTGGACAGTGTGTGTGTCACAAACCCCATTGGACAGTGTGTGTGTCACAAACCTCATTGAACAGCATGTGTGTCACGAACACCACTGGACATCGTGTATGTCACAAGACCCATTGGACAGTGTGAGTGTCACAAACCCCATTGTACAGAGTGTGTTTGTCACAATTCCCATTGGACAGTGTGTGTGTCACAAACACCATTGGACAGCGTTTGTGTCACAAACCCCATTGGACAGCATGTGTTTGTCACAGTTCCGATTGGACAGAATATGTGTGTCACAAAACCCACTGGACAGCGTGTGTGTCACGAACCCCATTGGACAGCGTGTGTGTCACATGCACCATTGGACAGAGTGTGAATGTCATAAACCCCATTAGATAGTGTGTGTATCACAAACCCTATTGGACAGTGTGTGTGTCACAAACGCAACTGAACAGCATGTGTGTCACGAACCCCATTGGACAGCGTGTGTGTCACAAGACCCATTGGACAGAGTGTAGTGTCACAAGCCCCATTGGAAAGTGTATGTGTCAGAAACACCATTGGACATCGTGTGTGTCACAAACCCCTTTGGACAGTGTGTGTGTCACGAACACCATTGGACAGCGTGTGTGTGTCACAATCCCCATTGGACAGTGTGTGTGTCAAAACCCAATTGGACAGTCTGTGTGTCACAAAACCCACTGGACAGCGTGTGTTTGTCACAATTCCCATTGGACAGAGTGTGCGTGTCACAAACGCCATTGGAAAGTGTCTGTCTCACAAACCCCATTCGATAGAGTGTGTGTGTCACAAATCCTCTTGGACAATGTGTGTCTCACAAACCCCACTGGACAGCGTGTGTGTTCGCAAACCCCATTGGACAGCGTGTTTTTCACAAGACTGATTGTACAGAGTGTGTGTGTCACAAAGCCCATTGGACAGTGTGTGTGTCACAAACCCCTTGGGACAGAGTGTGTGTCACAAACACTATTAGACAGCGTGTCTGTGTCACAATCCCATTGGACAGAGTGTGTGTGTCACAAAACCCACTGGACAGCGTGTGTGTCACGAACCCCATTGAACAGCGTGTGTGTCTCAAGCCTCATTGGACAGAGTGTGTGTGTCACAAACCGTATTGGACAGTGTGTGTGTCACAAACACCATTGGACAGTCTGTGTGTAACAAACCGAATTGGTCAGCGTGTGTGTCACAAACCCCATGGGACAGCGTGTGTGTGTCAAAAACCCCATTAGAATGTATATGTGTCACAAACCCCATTGTATAGCATGTGTGTGTCACAAACCCTTTTGGACAGTGTGTATGTCACAATCCCCATTTGACAGCGTCTCTGTCACAATCCCCGTTGGACAGTGTGTGTGTCAGAAACCCCATTAGAAAGTGTGTGTGTCATAAACACCATTGGATAGCGTATGTGTTTCACAAACCCTATTGGACAGAGTGTGTGTGTCACAAACCCCGTTGGACAGCGTGTGTGTCATAAACCCCGTTGGATAGTGTGTGTGTGTATCACAAACCCCATGGGACAGAGTGTGTGTCACGAACCCCATTTTAGAGCGTGTGTATGACACAATCCCCATTGTACAGTGTGTGTGTCACAAACCCTATTGGACAGTGTGTGTGTCACAAACCCCACTGGACCGCGAATGTGTCACGAACCACATTGGACAGCGTGCGTGTCACAAGACCCATTGGAGATCCTGTGTGTCACAAACCCCATTGGACCGAGTTTGCGTGTCACAATCACCATTGGACCGTGTTTGTGTGTCACAAACCCTATTGGACGGTGTGTGTGTCACAAACCCCTTTAGAGAGTTTGTGTGTCACAAACCCCATTGGACAGCGTGTGTGGGTCACAAACCCCATTGGACAGCCTGTGTGTCACAAACACCATTGCACAGCGTGTGTGTGTCACAATCCCCAATGGACAGTGTGTGTGTTACAAAACCCATTGGAGAGGGTGTGTGTCAAGAACACCATTAGAAAGTGTTTGTGTCACAAACCCCACTGGATAACGTATGTGTGTCACAAAAACTATTGGATAGAGTATGTGTGTCACACACCCCATAGGACAGCGTGTGTGTCAGAAACCCAAATGGATAATGTGTGTATGTCACAAACCCCATTATAAAGTGTGCATGGCACAAACCCCATTGGACAGCATGTGTGTCACGAACCCCCGTTGACACTGTGTGTTTCACGAACGCCATTAGACAGTGTGTGTGTCACAAACCCCCCTGGACAGTGTGTTTTTCACAATCCCCAGTGGATTGTATGTCAAATTCCAGTGGACAGTGTGTGTGTCACAAAACCCACTGGACAGCGTCTGTGTCAAAAACACCCATGGACAGTGTGAGTGTCACAAACCCCACTGGATAGCATGTGTGTCACAAACCCCTTTGGACAGTGTGTATGTCAAAAATCCCATTGGACAGTGTGTGTGTCACAAACCCCATTGGACAGCATGTATTGTCACAATCCCCATTGAACAGCGTCTGTGTCACAAACCCCCCTGGACAGTGTGTGTTTCACAAACCCCAGTGGACAGCGTGTTTGTCACAAACATCCATGGACAGCGTGCGTGTCACAAACCCCATTGGACATCGTGTGTGTCACTAACCCCTTTATACAGTGTGTGTGTCACAAACCCCTTTGTACAGGGTGTGTGTCACAAACCCCATTGGATATCGTGTGTGTGTCACAAACCCTGTTGGAGAGTGTGTCTGTCACAAAACCAGTGGACAGCGTGTATGTCACATACGCCATTGGACAGCGTGTGTGTCAAAAGCCACATTGGACAGAGTGTGTGTGTCTTAGACCTCATTGGACAGAGTGTGTGTCACAAACCTCATTGGACAGAGTGTGTGTGTCACAATCCCCATTGGACACATGTGTGTCACAAGCCCATTGTACAGAGTGTGTGTGACAAACCCCATTGGACAGAGTGTGTGTCACAAACAGCATTGGACAGCGTGTGTGTGTCACAAACCCCATTGAACAGCGTGTGTGTCACAAACCCCATTGGACAGCGTGTGTGTCACAAGCCCATTGTACAGACTGTGTGTGACAAACCCCACTGGACAGCGTGTGTGTCACAAACCCCATTGGACAGTGTGTGTTTCACAAACCCCACTGGACAGCGTGTGTGTCACAAACACCCATGGACAGCGTGCGTGTCACAATCCCCATTGGACATCGTGTGTACCACAAACCCCTTTGAACAGTGTGTGTGTCATAAACACCATTGGATAGCCTGTGTGTGTCACAAACCCCATTGTACAGAGTGTTTGTCACAAGCTCATTGGACAGAGTATGTGTGTCACAGACCCCTTTGGACAGTGTGTGTGTCACAAACCCCATTGGACAGAGCGTGTGTGTTGCTATCCCCATTGGACAGCGTGTGTGTCACAAAACCCTTTGGACAGATTGTGAGTGTCACAAACCCCATTGCACAGCGTGTGTGTCACAAAACCCATTGGACAGCATGCGTTCCACAAACATCATTGGACAGTGTGTGTGTAACAAACCCAGTAGGACAGCGTGTGTGTCACAAACCCCATGGGACAACGTGTGTGTGTCACAATACACACTGGACGGTGTGCGTGTCAGAAACCCTCCTGGTCAGTGTGTGTGTCACAAACCCCATTGGACAGCGTGTGTGTCAGAAACCTGATTGGACAGTATGTGTGTCACAAAACCCACTGGACAGCGTCTGTGTTATCAAACCCCCTTGGACAGGGTGTGTGTCACAAGACCCATTGGACAGAGTGTGTGTGTCAAAAACCCCATTAAACAGCTTGTGTGTCACAATCCCCATTGGACAGTGTGTGTGGCACAAACGCCATTGGACACAGTTTGTGTCACAAACCCCATTGGACAGCGTGTGTGTCACAAACCCCATTGGACAGTGTATGTGTCACAAACAGCATTGTATAGCGTATCTGTGTAAAAACCCCATTGGACAGCGTTTTTGTCACAATCCCCATTGGACAGCGTGTGTGTCACAAGCCCATTGGACATAGTTTGTATGTCACAAAACCCCGTGGACACTGTATGTGTCACAAACCCTTTTGGAATCTGTGTGTGTAACAAACCCCACTTGACAGCGTGTATGTCACAAACACCCATGGACAGCGTGCGTGTCAAAAACCCCATTGGACAGAGGGTGTGTCATAAACCCCATTGGACAGCATATGTGTCACAATCCCCATTGGACAGTGTGTGTGTCACAATCCCCATTGGACAGCGTGTGTGTCACTAACCCTGTGTACACTGTGTGTGTCACAAACCGCATTGGAACGTGTGTGTGTCATAAACTCCACTGGACAGCGTGTGTGTCACAAACACCGATGGACAGTGTGCGTGTCACAAACCCCATTTTACATCGTGTGTGTCACAAACCCCTTTGGACAGTGTGTGTGTCACAAACCCCATTGGACAGCGTGTGTGTCAGAAACACCCATGGTCAGTGTGCGTTTCACAAACCCCATTGGACAGCGTGTGTGTCAGAAACACCCATGGTCAGTGTGCGTTTCACAAACCCCATTGGACATCGTGTGTTTCACGAACCCCATTGGACAGCTTGTGTGTCACAAACCCCACTAGACAGCGTGTGTGTCACAAACACCCATGGACAGTGTGTCTGTCACAAAACCCATTGGACACTGTATGTGTCACAAACCCTTTTTTACAGTGTGTTTGTCACAAACCCCACTGGACAGTGTGCGTGTCACAAACCCCATTGGACAGCGTATGTGTCACAATCCCCTTTGGACAGAGTTTGTGTCACAAACCCCATTGGACATCGTGTGTGTCACAAACACCTTTGGACAGTGTGTGTGTCACAAACCCCATTGGCCAGCGTGTGTGTCACAATCCCCATTGGATAGAGTGTGTGTGTCACAAACCCCATTGGACAGCGTGTGTGTCACAAACCCCATTGGACAGCGTCTGTGTGTCACAAACCCCATTGGATAGTGTGTGTGTGTCACAAACCCTATTGGACAGTGGGTGTCTCACAATACCTTACTGTACAGCGTGTGAGCAACGAACCCCATTGGACAGCATGTGTGTCACAAGACCCATTGGATCGAGTGTGTGTGTCACAAACCCATTGGACAGCGTGTGTGTCACAAACCCCATTGGACAGCGTGTTTGTCAAAAACACCATTGGACAGCACGTGTGTGTCACGATACCCATTGGACAGAGTGTGTGTGTCACAAAACCCATTGGACAGCGTGTTTTTCATAAACACATTGGACAGCGTGTGTGTGTCACAATACCCATTGGACAGTGTTTGTGTGTCACAAACGCCATTGGACAGCATGTGTTTGACAAACCCCTTTGGACAGCGTGTGTGTCACAAAGCCCATTGGACAGCGTGTGTTTCATAAACCCATTGGACAGCATGTGTGTGTCACAATACCCATTGGACAGTGTTTGTGTGTCACAAACCCCATTGGACAGCGTGTGTTTGACAAACCCCTTTGGACAGTGTGTGTGTCACAAACCCCATAGGACAGGCTGTGTGTCACAAACACTATTGGACAGCGTTTGTGTCACAAACCCATTGGACAGAGTTTGTGTGACAAACCCCATTGGACACCGTGTGTGTCATAACCCCCATTTTACAGCGTGTGTGTGTTACAATCCCCATTGGACAGAGTGTGTGTCACAAAACCCATTGGATAGTGTGTGTGTTACAAACCCCTTTGGACAGTGTGTGTGTCACAAACCCCATTGGACAGTGTGTGTGGCACACAACCCACTGGACAGCTTGTGTGTCACATACCCCATTGGACAGCATGTGTGTCAAAAGCCACATTGGACAGAGTGTTTGTGTCATAAAACCCACTGGACAGCGTGTGTGTCACAAACCTCTTTTGAAAGTGTATGTGTTAGTAATCCCATTGGATAGCGTGTGTGTGTCACAAACCCTATTGGACAGTGTTTGTGTCACAATCCCCATTGGACAGAGTGTGTGTCAAGAACCACATTGGCAGCGTGTGTGTCACAAGCACCATTGGACAGGGTGTGTGTATCAGAAAACCCATTGGAAAGTGTATGCGTCACAAACCCCATTGGAGAGGGTTTGTGTGTCACAAACCCTATTGGACAGTGTGTGTGTCACAAAATCCACTGGACAGCGTGTGTGTCACAAACCCCATTGGACAGCGTGTGTGTCACAAACGCCATTGGACAGCGTGTGTGTGTCACAATCCCCATTGGACAGCGTGTTTGTCACAAAACCCACTGGATAGCGTTTGTATCACAAACCCTATTTGAAAGTGTGTGTGTCACAAAACCCATTGGAGAGCGTGGGTGTCACAAGACCCATTGGACAGAGTGTGTGTGTCACAAACCCCATTGGGAGCGTGTCTGTCACAAACCCCATTGGACAGCGTGTGTGTCTCAAACCCTATTGGACAGACTGTGTCACAAACCCCATTGAACAGCGTGTCCCATTAGAAAGACTGTGTGTCACAAACCCCATCAGACAGTGTGTGTGTCACAAACCGCATTGGACAGCGTGTGTGTGTCACAACCCCCCCTGGACAGTGTGTGTGTCACAATCCCCACTGGACAGCGTGTGTGTCAAAACTCCATTGGACAGCGTGTGTGTCACAAAACCCTCTGGACAGCGTGTGTGTCACAAACAACCATGGACAGTGTGTGTGTCACAAACACCATGGGAAAGCAGTGTGTGTCACAATTCCCTTTGGACAGTGTGTGTGTGTCACAATCCTTCCTGGTCAGTGTCTGTGTCACAAACCCCATTGGACATTGTGTGTGTCACAAACCCCATCGGACAGCGTGTGTGTGTCACAAAACCCACTGGACAGCGTCTGTTTCACGAACCCCATTGGACAGCGTGTGTGTCACAAGCACCATTGGACAGAGTGTGTGTGTCAGAAATCCCATTGGAAAATGTATGTGTCACACAGCCCATTGGATAGCGTGTGTGTTTCACAAACCCTATTGGACAGTGTGTGTGTCACAAAACCCACTGGACAGCGTGTGTGTCAAAAACCCCATTGGACAGCGTGTGTGTCACAAGCCCATTGGACAGAGTGTGTGTGTCAAAAATCCCTGTGGACAATGTGTGTGTCACGAATGCCATTGGACAGTGTGTGTGTCACAAGCAGCATTGGACATAGTGTGTGTGTCACAAACCCCATTGGCAAGTGTATGTGTCACAGACACCATGGGATAGTGTGTGTGTGTGACAAACCCTATTGGAGACTGTGTGTGTCACAATACCCATTGGACAGTGTCTGTGTCACAAACCCCATTGGACAGAGTTTGTTTCATATACCTCATTGGACAGCATGTGTGTCACAAACCCCATTGGACAGCGTGTGTGTGTCAGTAACCCCATGGGACAGAGTGTGTGTCACAAACACTATTGGACAGCGTGTGTGTCACAAGCCCATTGGACAGAGTGTGTGTCACAAAACCCACTGGATAGTGTGTGTGTCACGAACCCCATTGCACAGCGTGTGTGTCACAAGCAGCATTGGACAGAGTGTGTGTGTCACAAACCCCATTGGCAAGTGTATGTGTCACAAACACCATTGGATAGCGTGTGTGTGTGACAAACCCTATTGGAGACTGAGTGTGTCAAAAAACCCGCTGGACAGCCTGTGTGTCACAAACCCCTTTGGACAGTGTGTGTGTCACAAACCCCGTTGGACAGCGTGTGTGTGTCACAATACCCGTTGGACAGTGTGTGTGTCACAAACCCCAGTGGACAGAGTTTGTGTCACAAAGCCCATTGGACAGAGTGTGTATGTAACAGTACCCATTGGACAGTGTGTGTGTCACAAAACCCACTGGAGAGTGTGTGTGCAACAATCTCCAGTGGACAGCGTCTGTGTCACAAACACCCATGGACAGTGTGAGTGTCACAAACCCAATTGGATAGCGTGTGTGTCACAAATCCCTTTGGACAGTGTGTGTGTCAGTCCCCATTGGACATCGTGTGTGTGGCACAATCCGCATTTTACAGTGTATGTGTTCACAAAAACCATTGGACAGCGTGTGTGTCACGAACCCCACTGGACAGCGTGTGTGTCACAAGCACCATTGGACAGAGTGTGTGTGTCACAAACCCCATTGGAAACTGTATGTGTCACAAACCCCATTGGATAGCGTATTGTGTGTGGCACAAACCCTATTGGACAGTTTGCGTGTCACAAAACCCACTGGACTGCGTGTGTGTCACAAAGAACATTGGATAGTGTGTGTGTATCAAGCCCCACTGGACAACGTGTGTGTCACAAACCACATTGGACAGTGTGTGTGTCACAAACCCCACTGGACAGCGTTTGTGTCAAAAACACCCATGGACAGTGCGCATGTCACAAATCCCTTTGGACATCGTGTGTGTCACAATACCCTTTGGACAATGTGTGTGTCACAAACCCCTTTGGACAGCGTGTGTTGTGTGTCACAATCCTCATTGGACAGTGTGTGTGTCACAAACCCCATGGGACAGAGTGTGTGTCAAGAACCCCATTGGAAAGCGCGTGTGTCACAAGCGCCATTGGACAGAGTGTGTGTGTCACAAACCCCATTGGACAGAGTTTGTGTCACAAACCTCATTGGACAGCATGTGTGTCACAGACCCCATTGGACAGCGTGTTTGTGTCACAATACCCACTGGACAAAGTTTGTGTCACAAACCCCATTGGAAAGTGTGTGTGTTACAAACACCATTGGACAGTGTGTGTGTCACAAACCCCATTGGACAGCGTGTGTGTGTAACAAACCCATATTGGTCAGCGTGTGTGTCACAAAGCCCATTGGAGAGCGTGTGTGTCAGAAACCCCACTGGACAGCGTGTTTGTCACAAACCCTATTGGACAGCGTGTGTGTCACAAACTCCACTGGACAGTGTGTATGTTTGTAACAGTACCCATCGGACAGTGTCTGTGTCACAAAACCCACTGGAGAGTGTCTGTGCAACAATCCCCAGTGGACAGCATGTGTGTCACAAACACCCATGGACATTGTGAGTGTCACAAAACCCATTGGATAGCGTGTGTGTCAAAAGCACTTTTGACACTGTGTGTGTCACAAAACCGACTGGACAGAGTGTGTGTGTCACAAAGCCCATTGGACAGTGTGTGTGTCATAAACCCCATTGGACAGCCTGTGTGTTTCACAGTCCCCATTAGACAGTGTGTGTGTGTCACAAACCCCATTGGACAGCGTGTGTTTCACAATGCCCATTGGACAGTGTGCGTGTCACAAACTACATTGGACAGAGTTTGTGCCACAAAACACCCTGGACACTGTGTGTGTCACAAACCCCATTGGACAGTGTGTGTGCAACAAAACCCCCTGGACAGCGTGTGTGTCATGAACCCCATTGGACAGTGTGTGTCACAAGCACCATAGGACAGAATGTGGTGTCACAAAACCCATTGGAAAGTGTATGAGTCAGAAACCCCACAGGATATCGTGTATGTGACACAAACCCTATTGGACAGTGTATGTGTCACAAAACCCACTGGACAGCGTGTGTGTCACAAACCCCATTGGACAGTGTGTGTGTGTCACAAAACCTCCTGGTCAGTGTGTGTGTCACAAGCCCCATTGGACAGCGTGTGTGTCACAAACCCCATGGGACAATGTGTGTGTCTCACAAACCCCATTGGAAAGTGTGCGCGTCACAAACCCCATTGGACAGCGTGTGTGTGTCACAAACCCTATTGGACAATCTATAGTTCACAAACCCCATTGGACAGCGTCTGTGTCACAAACCCCATTGGACAGTGTGTGAGTCACATACACCATTGGACAGCGTGTGTGTGTCACTATCCCCATTGAAATGTGTGTGTGTCACAAACCCCATTGGATTGCGTGTGTGTGACACATACCCTCCTGGTCAGCGTGTGTGTCACAAAAACCATGGGAAAGTGTGTGTGTGTCACAAACCCCATTGGAAAGTGTGTGTCAGAAACCCCATTGGATTGCGTGTGTGTGTCAAAAACCCCATTAGAAAGTATGTGTGTCACAAACCCCACTGCATATATTATGTGTGTCACAAACCCTATTGTACAGAGTGTGTGTGTCACACGCCCCATTGGATAGCGTGTGTGTCATAATCCCCATTGGATAGCGTGTGTGTGTCACAAAACCCAAGGGACAGATGTGTGTCACAAATTCCATTGGACAGCATGTGTGTCATAAACCCCATTGGACATCGTGTGTGTGTCACAATCCCAATTGGACAGTGTGTGTGTCACAAACCCCATGGGACACAGTGTGTGTCACAAGCCCCATTGCACAGAGTGTATGTTTCACAAACCCCATTGGACAGCATGTGTGTCACAATCCCCATTGGACAGCGTGTGTGTCACAAACCCCATTGGACAGCGTGTGTGTCACAAACCCCATTGGACATCCTGTGTGTCACAAACCCCATTGGACAGTGTGTGTGTAACAAACCCCATTGGACAGCGTGTGTGTGTCACAATCGTCATTGGACAGTGTGTGTGTCACAAACTCCTTGGGACAGCGTGTGTGTCACAAGCGTTTTTGGACAGAGTGTGTGTGTCACAAAACCCAAAGGAAAGTGTGTGTGTCACAAACCCCATTGGACAGCGTGTGTGTCATAAGCCCCATTGGACAGCGTGTGCGTGTCACAATGCCCATTGTACAGTGTTTGTTTCTCACAAACCCCACTGGACAGAGTGTGTGTCATAAAACCCATTGGACAGCGTGTGTGTGTGTCACAATCCCCATTGTACAGTGTTTGTGTGTCACAAACCCCTTTGGACCGTGTGTGTGTCACAAACCCCTTTGGACAGCGCGTGTGTGTCCCAGTCCACTTTGGACAGTGTGTGTGTCACAAACCGCATTGGACAGCGTGTGTGTCACAAACACTCATTGGACAGCATGTGTGTGTCCCAATCTCCTTTGGACATCGTGTGTCTCACAAGCCCCATTGGACAGTGTCTGTGTCACAAAACCCATGTGACAGAGTGTTTGTCACAAACAGTATTGGACAGCATGTGTGTCACAAGCCCATTGGACATAGTGTGTGTGTCACAAAACCCACTGGACTGCGTGTGTGTCACGAATCCCATTGGACAGCGTGTGTGTCACAAGCACCATTGGAGAGAGAGTGGTGTTCACAAACCCCATTGGAAAGTGTACGTGTCACAAACCCCATTGGATAGCGTGTGTGTGCCTCAAACCCTATTGGACAGTGTGTGTCTCACAAACCCCATTGGACAGTGTGTGTGTCACAAACACCATTGGACAGCGTGTGTGTCACAAACACCCATGGACAGTGTGCGTTCCACAAGCCCAATTGGACAACGTGTGTGTCACAAACCCCTTTGGACAGTGTGTGTTTCACAAACCCCATTGGACAGCGTGTGTGTGTCACAATCCCCAGTGGACAAAGTGTGTGTGTCACAAACCACATGGGACAGAGTGTGTTTCACAAACCCCATTGGACAGCGTGTGTGTTACAAGATCTATTGGACAGAGTGCGTGTGTCACAAACCCCATTGGATAGCGTATTTGTGTCACAAACCCCATTGGACAGCGTGTGTGTCACAAACCCCATGGGACAGAGTGTGTGTCACGAACCCCATTGGACAGCGTGTGTGTCACAAGCGTTATTGGACAGAGTGTGTGTGTCAAAAACCCCATTAGGAAGCATGTGTGTCACAAACCACATTGGATGGCATGTGTGTGTCACAAACCCTCCTGGTCAGTGTGTGTTTACAAAACACACTGGACGTCATGCATATTACAAACACCATTGGACAGTGTGTGTGTGTCACAAACCGCACTGGATAGCGTGTGTGTGTCAAAAACACCATTAGAAAGTATGTGTGTCACAAACCTCGTTGGATAGCATGTGTGTGTCACAAACGCCATGTGACAGAGTGTGTGTCACAATCTCCATTGGACAGTGTGTGTGTCACAAACCCCATGGGACAGAGTGTGTGTCACAAACACTACTGGACACAGTGTGTGTGTCACAAAACCCACTAGACAGCGTGTGTGTCCCGAACCCCCTTGGACAGCGTGTGTGTCACAAGCACCATTGGACAGAGTGCGGTGTCACAATCCCCATTGGAAAGCGTGTGTGTCAAAAACCTCATTGGACAGTGTGTGTGTGTCACAAACCCCATTGGACAGAGTTTGTTTCACAAACCCCATTGGACAGCATGTGTGTCAGAAACACCATTGGACAGTGTGTGTGTCACAAACCCCATTGGACAGAGTGTGTGTCACAAACCCCCGTAGACACTATGTGTGTCACAAACCCCATTGGACTGTGTGTGTGTCACAAACCCCATTGGACAGCGTGTGTGTGTAACAATACCCATGGGACAGTGTGTGTGTCACAAACACCATTGGACAGGGTGTGTGTCACAAGCCCATTGGACAGAATGTGTGTGTCACAAAACCCACTGGACAGCGTGTGTGTCACAAACCCCATTGGACAGCGTGTGTGTGTCACAATCCCCATTGGACAGTGTGTGTGTCACAAACCCCATTGGACATCGTGTGTGTGTAACAATACCCATTGGACAGTGTGTGTGTCACAAACCCCATCGGACAGCGTGTTTTTGACAAACCATCGTGGACACTGTGTGTGTTACAAACCCAACTGGACAGTGTCTGTGTTACACACCCCACTGGAAAGCGTGTGTGTCACAAACCCCATTGGACAGCGTGTATGTGTCACAAACACCATTGGGCAGCGTGTGTGTGTAACGATACCCATTGGACAGTGTGTGTGTCACAAACCCCATTGGACAGCGTGTGTGTTTCTCACAAACCCCCGGGGACACTGTGTGTGTCACAAAACCCATTGGACAGCGTGTGTGTGACACAATCCCTTTTGGACAGCTTGTGTTTCACAAAACCCATTGGACAGTGTGTGTTTCACGAACCCCATTGGACAGCGTGTTTGTCACAAGCACCATTGGACAGTGTGTGTGTCTCACAAACCCCATTGGACATCGTGTGTTTTCACAAACACGTTTGGACAGCGTGTGTGTCACAAACCGCATTGGACAGCGTGTGTGTGTCACGAACCCCATTGGACAGACTCTGTGTGTCACAATAGCCACTGGAGAGAGTGTGTGTGTCACAAACTCCATTGGAAATTGTATGTGTCACTAACCCCATTGGATAGCGTGTGTGTGTCACAAACCCTCCTGGTCAGTGAGTGTGTCACAAAACCCATTGGACAGCATGCGTGTCACAAACACCATTGGACAGTGTGTGTGTAACAAACCCAATTGATCAGTGTGTGTGTCACAAACCCCATGGGACTGCGTGTGTGTCACAAACCCCATTGGAAAGTGTGTGTGTCACAAACCACATTGGATAGCGTGTGTGTTTCACAAAGCCTTTGGACAGAGTTTGTGTGTCATAAACCCCGTTGGACAGCGTGTGTGTGTCAGAATCCCCATTGGACAGTGTGTGTGTGTCACAAACCCCATTGGACAGAGTGTGTGTGTCACAAGCACCATTGGACAGTGTGTGTGTCAAAAACCCCATGGGAAAGAGTATGTGTCACAAACGCTATTGGACATCGTGTGTGTTACAAGCCCATTGGACAGAGTGTGTGTGTCACGAAACCCACTGGACAGCATTTGTGTCACAAACCCCATTGGACAGCGTATTTGTCACAAGCCACATTGGACAGAGTGTGTGTGTCACAAACTGCATTGGACAGCGTGTGTATCACAATCCCCATTGGACAGCGTGTGTGTCACAAAACCCATTGGACAGCGTGTGTGTGTCACAATCCCTATTGGACAGCGTATGTGTCACAACCCCCATTGGACAGGGTGTGTATGTCACAATACCCATTGGACAGTGTGTGTGTGTCACAATACCCCCGTGAACATTGTGTGTGTCACGAATGCCATTACAGTATCACACAGTATCACAGTATGTTTGGGATTGGAAGGGACCTCAAAAGATCATCTAGTCCAATCCCCCTGCTGGAGCAGGAACGCCCAGGTGAGGTCGCACAGGGACATGTCCAGGCGGGTTTTGAATGTCTCCAGAGAAGGAGACTCCACAACCTCCCTGGGCAGCCTGTTCCAGTGGCTGTCACCCTTACTGAGAAGAAGTTTTTTCTCAAATTTAAGCAGAACCTCTTGTGTTCCAGCTTGATCCCATTACCCCTTGTTCTATCACTGTTTGCCACTGAGAAGAGCCTGGCTCCATCCTCATGGCACTCACCCTTTATATATTTATAAACATAAACATTAATGAGGTCCCCCCTTAGTCTCCTCTTCTCCAAACTAAAGGGCCCCAGCTCCCTCAGCCTTTCTTCATAAGGGAGGTGCTCCACTCCCTTAATCATCTTGGTTGCCCTACGCTGGACCCTCTCCAGCAGTTCCCTGTCCTTCTTGAACTGAGGGGCCCAGAACTGGACACAATATTCCAGATGTGGTCTCACCAGGGCGGAGTAGAGGGGAAGGAGGACCTCTCTCGATCTACTAGCCACCCCCCTTCTAATACACCCCAGGATGCCATTGGCCTTCCTGGCCACAAGGGCACAGTGCTGGCTCATGGTCATCCTGTTGTCCACCAGGACCCCCAGGTCCCTTTCCTCTACACTGCTCTCTAATATGTAATTTCCCAACCTATACTGGAACCTGGGGTTGTTCCTGCCCAGATGCAGGACTCTATACTTTCCCTTGTTAAATTTCATCAGGTTATTCCCCGCCCAACTCTCCAGCCTGTCCAGGTCCCGCTGGATGGCAGCACAGCCTTCTGGCGTGTCAGCCACTCCTCCCAGCTTAGTGTCATCAGCAAACTTGCTGATAGTGCACTCTATTCCCTCGTCTAAATCGTTAATGAATATATTGAATAATATTGGCCCCAGCACTGACCCCTGAGGCACTGCACTAGATACTGGCCTCCAACTAGACTCCGCACCATTGACTACCACTCTCTGGCTTCTCTCCTTAAGCCAGTTTGCAACCCACCTCACTACTCTATTGTCTAGACCACACCTCCTCAACTTAGCTGTGAGGATGCTGTGGGAGACTGTGTCAAAGGCTTTACTGAAGTCAAGGTAGACCACATCCACCGCTCTGCCATCATCCATCCACCTTGTTACATTCTCATAAAAGGCTATGAGGTTGGTCAAGCATGACTTACCCTTGGTAAAGCCATGCTGACTGCCCCTAATAACCCTCTTATCCTTGATATGCCTTGAGATGGCACCAAGGACAAGCTGTTCCATTACTTTCCCAGGGACAGAGGTGAGGCTGACCGGTCTATAATTACCCGGTGTCTCAAACCCCATTGGACAGAGTGTGTGCGTCACAAACCCCATTGGACAGCGTGTGTGTCTCAAACCCCATTGGACAGAGTGTGTGTTTCACAAACCACATTGGACAGCGTGTGTGTCACAATCCCTGTTGGACAGCGTGTGTGTCAGAAACCCCATTGCATAGAGTGTGCGTGTCACAAACTCCATTAGAAAGTGTGTGTGTCACAAACCCCATTGGATAGCGTGTGTGTGTCACAAACTCTATTGGTCAGTGTGTGTGTCACAACCCCCAGTGGACAGCGTTTGTGTGTAACAATAATCATTGGACTGTGTGTGTGTCACAAACCCCATTGGACAGCGTGTGTGTGTAACAATACCCATTGGACAGTGTGTGTGTCACAAACCCCATTGGACAGCGTGTGTGTCACAAACCCCATGGGACAGCGTGTGTGTGTCACAAACCCCATTGGAAACTGTGTGTGTCACAAAACCCATTGGACAGCGTGTGTGTCACAAACCCCACTGGACAGCGTGTGTGTCACAAACAACCATGTACAGTGTGCGTGTCACAAACCCCATTGGACATCGTGTATGTCACAAACCCCATTGGACAGTGTGTGTGTTTCACAATCCCCATTGGACAGTGTGTGTGCCACAAACCCCATGGGACAGAGTTTGTGTCACAAACCCTATTGTACAGCGTATGTGTCACAAACACCATTGGACAGTGTGTGTGTCACAAAACCTTCTGGTCAGTGTGTGTGTCACAAACCCCATAGGACAGTGTTTCTGTCACAAACCCCATTGGACAGTGTGTGTGTGTCACAAACCCCATTATAAAGTGGGCGTGTCACAAACCGCGTTGGATAGCGTGTGTGTGTCACAAACCCTAATGGAGAGCTTGTGTTTCAAAAACACCATTGGAGAGAGTGTGTGTCACAAACCCCACTGGACAGCGTGTGTGTCACAATCCCCACTGGACAGCATGGGTGTCTCAAACCCCATTGGACAGAGTGTGTGTGTAACAATAATCATTGGACTGTGTGTGTGTCACAAACCCCATTGGAAATCGTGTATGTCACAAACCCCACTGGACAGTGTGTGTGTTTCACAATCCCCATTGGTCAGTGTGTGAGTCACAACCCCCATTGGACAGCGTGTGTGTGTAACAATAATCATTGGACAGCGTGTGTGCCATAAACTCCTTTGGACAGTGTGTGTGTCACAAACGCCATTGAACAGCATGTGTGTGTCACGAACTCCACTGGACAGTGTGTGTGTCACAAGCACCATTGGACGGAGTGTGTGTCACAAACCCCATTAGAAAGTTTATCTGTCACAAACCCCATTGCATAGCGAGTGTGTGTCACAAACCCTATTGGACAGCGTGCATGTCACAAAACCCACTGGACAGCGTGTGTGTCACAAACACCACTGGACAGCGTGGGTGTCTCAAACCCCATTGGACAGAGTGTGTGTGTCACAAACCCCATTGGACAGCGTGTGTGTCACAAACACCATTGGACAGCGTGTGTGTCACAAACACCATTGGACAGCGTGTGTGTGTCAAAATCCCCATTAGAAAGTATGTGTGTCACAAACCCCTTTGGACAGCGTGTCTGTCACAAACCCTCGCAGACACTGTATGTGTCACAAACCCCATTGGACAGTGTGTGTGTCACTAACCCCATTGGACAGCGTGTCTGTCACAAACTCCATTAGAAAGTGTGTGTGTCACAAAACCCATAGGAAAGTGTGTGTGTAACAAACCCCATTGGACAGCGTGTTTGTGTCACAAACACGACTGGACAGCGTGGGTGTCTCAAACCCCATTGGACAGAGTGTGTGTGTCACAAACCCCATTGGACAGCGTGTGTGTCTCAAACCCCATTGGACAGAGTGTGTGTTTCACAAACCCCATTGGACAGCGTGTGTGTCACAATCCCTGTTGGACACCGTGTGTGTCAGAAACCCCATTGCACAGAGTGTGCGTGTCACAAACTCCATTAGAATGTGTGTGTGTCACAAACCCCATTGGATAGCGTGTGTGTGTCACAAACTCTATTGGTCAGTGTGTGTGTCACAACCCCCATTGGACAGCGTGTGTGTGTAACAATAATCATTGGACTGTGTGTGTGTCACAAACCCCATTGGACAGCGTGTGTGTGTAACAATACCCATTGGACTGTGTGTGTGTCACAAACACCCATGTACAGTGTGCGTGTCACAAACCCCATTGGACATCGTGTATGTCACAAACCCCATTGGAAACTGTGTGTGTCACAAAACCCATTGGACAGCGTGTGTGTCACAAACCCCACTGGACAGCGTGTGTGTCACAAACACCCATGTACAGTGTGCGTGTCACAAACCCCATTGGACATCGTGTATGTCACAAACCCCATTGGACAGTGTGTGTGTTTCACAATCCCCATTGGACAGTGTGTGTGCCACAAACCCCATGGGACAGAGTTTGTGTCACAAACCCTATTGTACAGCGTATGTGTCACAAACACCATTGGACAGTGTGTGTGAAAAGCCCATTGGACAGAGTGTGTGTGTCACAAAACTGACTGGACAGCGTGAGTGTCACAATCCCCATTGGACAGCATGTGTGTCACAAACACCATTGGACAGTGTGTGTGTCACAAAACCTTCTGGTCAGTGTGTGTGTCACAAACCCCATTGGACAGTGTTTGTGTCACAAACCTCATTGGACAGTGTGTGTGTGTCACAAACCCCATTATATAGTGGGCGTGTCACAAACCGCGTTCGATAGCGAGTGTGTGTCACAAACACTAATGGAGAGCGTGTGTGTCAAAAACACCATTGGAGAGAGTGTGTGTCACAAACCCCACTGGACAGCGTGTGTGTGTCACAAACCCTCCTGGTCAGTGTGTGTGTCATAAACCCCATTGGGCAACGTGTGTGTCACAAGCCCCTTTTGACAGAGGGTGTGTCACAAACCCCGTTGGACAGCGTGTGTGTGTCACAAACTCTCCTGGTCAGTGTGTGTGTCACAAACCCCATTGGACAGCGTGTGTGTCACAAACCCCATTGGACAGCGTGTGTGTGTCACAAACCCTCCTGGTCAGTGTGTGTGTCACAAAACCCATTGGACAGCGTGTGTGTCACAAACACCATTGGACAGTGTGTGTGTAACAAACCCCATTGGACAGCGTGTGTGTCACAAACCCCATTGGAAAGTGTGTGCGTCACAAACCCCATTGGATAGTGTGTGTGTGTCACAAACCCCATTATAAACTGGGCGTGTCAAAAACCCCATTGGATAGCCTGTGTGTGTCACAAACCCCATTGGATAGCGTGTGTGGGTCACAAACCCTATTGGACAGTGTGTGTGTCAGAAACCCCACTGTACAGCGTGTGTACAACGATCCCCATTGGACAGAGTGTGTGTACCAAGACCCATTGGACAGCGTGTGTGTCACAAACCCCATTGGACAGTGTGTGTGTCACAAACCCCATTGGACAGCGTGTGTGTGTAACAATACCCATTGGACTGTGTGTGTGTCACAAAACCCATTGGACAGCGTGTGTGTGTAACAATACCCATTGGACAGTGTGTGTGTCACAAACCTCATTGGACAGCATGTGTGTCATAAACCCCTGTGGACACTGTGTGTGTCACAAACCCCATTGGAAAGTGTGTGCGTCACAAACCCTATTGGATAGCGCGTGTGTGTCACAAACTCTCCTGGTCAGTGTGCGTGTCTCAAAACCCATTGGACAGCGTGTGTGTCACAAACCCCATTGGACATCCTGTGTGTCACAAACCCCTTTGGACAGTGTTTGTGTTACAAAACCCACTGGACAGCGTGTGTTTCAAAATCCCATTGGATAGTGTGTGTGTCACAAAACCCACTGTACAGCGTGTGTGTCACAAACACCAAAGGAGAGTGTGAGTGTCTCAAAGCCCTGTGGACAGGGTGTGTGTTCACAAACCCCTTTGGACAGTGTGTGTGTCACAAACCCCATTGGACAGCGTGTGTGTGTCACAATCCCCAATGGACAGCGTGTGTGTCACAAACACTAAAGGAGAGTGTGAGTGTCACAAAGCCCTGTGGACAGGGTGTGTGTTCACAAACCCCTTTAGACAGTGTGTGTGTCACAAACCCCATTGGACAGCGTGTGTGTGTCACAATCCCCAATGGACAGCATGTGTGTCACAAGCCCATTGGACAGAGTGTGTGTGTCACAAAACCCACTGGACAGCGTGTGTGTCACGAACCCCATTGGACAGCGTGTGTATCACAAGCACCATTGGACAGAGTGTGTGTGTCACAAACCCTATTGGACAGTGTGTAGGTTACAATCCCCATTGGACAACATCTGTGTCACAAACCCCATTGGACAGCGTGTGTGTCAAAACTCCATTGGACAGGATGTGTGTCAGAAAACCCACTGGACAGAGTGTGTGTCACAAACACCATTGGAGAGTGTGTGTGTCACAAACCCCCATGGACAGTGTGTGTGTCACAATCCCAATTGGACAGCGTGGGTATGTTACAAACCCTCCTGGTCAGTGTGTGTGTCACAAACCCTATTGGACAGCGTGTGTGTGTAACAATACCCATTGGACAGTGTGTGTGTCACAAACCCCCGTGGACAGTGTGTGTGTCACAATCCCCAGTTGACAGCCTGTGTGTCAAAACCCCATTGGACAGCGTGTGTGTCAAAACAACCCTATGACAGTGTGTGTGTGTCACAAACCCCACTGGAAAGTGTATGTGTTCCAAACCCCATTGGATAGCGTGTGTGTGTCACAAACCCTATTGGACAGCGTCTGTGTCACAAACCCCCGTGGACACTGTGTGTGTCAAAAGAATCATTGGACAGAGTGTGTGTGTCACAAACCCTGTTGGACAGTGTGTAGGTCACAATCCCCATTGAACAGAGTCTGTGTCACAAACCACATTGGACAGCGTGTGTGTGTAACAAACCCCATTGGACAGCGTGTGTGTGTCACAGTCCCCATTGGACAGTGTGTGTTTCACAAACACTCATGGACAGTGTGGTTGTCAGGAACCCCATTGGACATCGTTTGTGTCAGAAACCCCTTTGGACAGTGTGTGTGTCACAAGCACCATTGGACAGAGTGTGTGTGCCACAAACCCTTTTGGAATGTGTATGTGTCATAAACCCCATTGGATAGCGTGTGTGTGTCACAAACCCTATTAGACAGTGTGTGTGTCACAAAACACACTGGACAGCGTGTGTGTCACAAACCCCATTGGATATTGTGTGTGTGTCACAATCCCCATTGGACAGTGTGTGTGTCACAAACCCCATGGGACTGAGTGTGTCTCACGAACCCCATTGGACAGTGTGTGTGTCACAAGTGTCATTGGACAGAAAGTGTGTATCTCACAAACCCCATTTGAAAGTGTAGGTGTCACAAACCTCATTGGACAGCGTGTGCGTGTCACAAACCCTCCTGGTCAGCGTATGTGTCACAAACCCCATGGGACTGCGTGTGTGCGTCACAAATATAATTGGACAGCGTGTGGGTCACAATCCCCATTGGATAGCGTGTGTGTGTCACAAAGCCCATTAGAAATTGTGCGTGTCACAAAACCCATTGGAAAGTGTGTCTGTCACAAACCTCATTGGACAGCGTCTGTGTCACAAACCCCATTGGACAGCACGTGTGTCACAAGACCTATTGGACAGAGTGTGTGTATCACAAACCCCATTGGACAGCGTGTGTGTCACAATCCCCATTGGACACCGTGTGGGTCGCAAACCCCATTGGATCTCGTGTGTGTGTCAAAATCTCCATTAAAAAGTATGTGTGTCACAGACCCCATTGGACAGCGTGTGTGTCACAAACACGATTGGACAGTGTGTGTGTGTCACAATCCCCATTGAACAGTGTGTGTGTCACACACCCCATTGGATAGCGTGTGTTTCATAAACCCCATTGGATAACGTGTGTGTGTCACAAACCCCATTATAAAGTGTGCGTGTCACAAACCCATTGGACAGCGTGTGTGTCACAAACCCCACTGGACAGCATGTGTGTCACAAACCCCATTGGACAGTGTATGTGTCACAAACCCCATTGGACAGACTTTGTGTGTAACAATACCCATTGGACAGTGTGTGTATCACAAACCCCACTGGACAGTTTGTGTGTCACAAACAATATTAGACAGAGTTTGTGTTTAACAACACCCATTGGACAGCGTGTGTGTCACAAACCCCGTGGACAATGTGTGTGTCACAAACCCTTTTGGACAGTGTGTGTGTCACAAACCCCACTGGGCAGCGTGTGTGTGTCACAATCCCCATTGGACTGCGTGTGTGTCACAAACGCAATGGGACAGAGTGTGTGCCACGAACCCCATTGGACAGCGTGTGTGTCACAAGCGCCATTGGAGAGAGTGTGTGTGTCACAAACCCCATTGGAAAGTGTATGTGTCACAAACCCCATTGGATAGCGTGTGTGTGTCACAAACCCTCCTGGTCAATGTGTGTGTCACAAAACCCATTGGACAGCATGCGTGTCACAAACACCATTGGACAGTGTGTGTGTAACAAACCCAGTTGGTCAGCGTGTGTGTCACATACCCAATGGGACAGCGTGTGTGCGTCACATGCCCCATTGGAAAGTGTGTTTGTCACAAACCCCATTGGACAGAGTTTGTGTTTAACAATACCCATTGGACAGTGTGCCTGTCACAAACCCCATTGGACATCGTGTGTGTCACAAACCCCTTTGGACAGTGTGTGTGTCACAAACCCCATTGCACAGTGTTTGTGTGTCACAATCCCCATTGGTAAGTGTGTGTGTCACAATACCCATGGGACAGAGTGTGTGTCACGAACCCCATTGCACAGCGTGTGTGTCACAAGCGCCATTGGACAGAGTGTGTGCGTCAGAAACCCCATTGGAACGTGTATGCGTTACAAAACCCATTGAATAGTGTGTGTGTGTCACAAACCCTCCTGGTAAAGTGTGTGTGTCACAAAACCCATTGGACAGCATGCGTGTCTCACACACCGTTGGACAGTGTGTGTGTAACAAACCCAATTGGTCAGCGTGTGTGTCTCAAACCCCATGGGACAGCGACTGGGTGTCACAAACCCCATTGGATAGTGTGTGTCACAAACCCCATTGGATAGCGTGTGTGTGTCTAAAACCCCATTAGAAGGTATGATTGTCACAAACCTCATTGGATAGCATGTGTGTGTCAGAAACCCCATTGGACAGCGTGTGTGTCATAAACCCCATTGGATAGCGTGTGTGTGTCACAAACCCCATTATAAAGTGTGCGTGTCACAAACCCCGTTGGACATTGTGTGTGTCACAAACCCCCGTGGACACTGTGTGTGTCACAAACACCCATGGACAGTGTACGTGTCTCAAACCCCATTGGACAGCGTGTGTGTCACAAACACCCATGGACAGTGTGTGTGTCACAAACCCCTTTGGACAGTCTGTGTGTCAAAAGAATCATTGGACAGCATGTGTGTGTCACAAACCCCTTTGGATAGCATGTGTCTGTCACGAACCCCATTGGACAACGTGCGTGTCACAAGCCCCACTGGACAGAATGTGTGAGTCACAAAACCCATTAGAAAGTGTGCGTGTCACAAACCCCTTTGGATAGCATGTGTGTGTCACAAACCCTATTGGACAGTGTGTATGACACAATCCCCATTGGACAGCATCTTTGCAATAAACCCCATGGTACAGAATGTGTGTCACAACCACTATTGGACAGCGTGTGTGTGTCACAAACCCATTGGAAAGAGTGTGTGTGTCACAATCCCCACTGTACAGTGTGTGTGTCACAAACCCCTTTGGACAGTGTGTGTGTCACAGACCCCTCAGTACAGGGTGTGTGTCACAAATCCCATGGGACAGTGTGTGTGTCACAATCCCCATTGGACAGTGTGTGTGTGTCACAAACCCTTTTGGACTTTGTGTGTGTCAGAAACCCCACTGGACAGCGTGTGTGTCACAAACACCCATGGAGGGTGCGCGTGTCACAAACCCCATTGGACACTGTGTGTGTCACAAACCCCACGGGACAGACTGTGTGTAACGAACCCCATTGGACAGTGTATGTGTAACAAAACCAATTGGTCAGAGTGTGTGTCACAAACCCAATGGGACAGAGTGTGTGTCACAAACCCCATTGGAAAGTGTGTGTGTCACACTTTCCATTGGATAGCGTGTGTGTTTCACAAAACCAATTAAACAGTATGCGTGTCACAAACCCCATTGGATAGCTTGTGTGTGTCACAAACCCCATTAGAAAGTGTGCGTGTCACAAACCCCATTTGAAAGTGTGAGTGTCACAAACCCCATTGGATAGTGTGTGTGTCACTAGCCCATTGGACAGAGTGTGTGTGTCACAAAACCCACTAGACAGCGTGTGTGTCACGGATCCCATTGGACAGCGTGTGTGTCACATGCGCCATTGGAATGTGTGTGTGTCACAAACAACATTGGATAGCGTGTGTGTGTCACAAACCCTTTTGGACAGTGTGTGTGTCAGAAACCCCACTGGATAGCCTGTGTGTCACAAACACCCATGGACAGTGTGCGTGTCAGAAACCCCATTGGACATCGTGTGTGTTCACAAGCACCATTGGACAGAGTGTGTGTGTCACAAACCCCATTGGAAAGTGTATGTGTCACAAACCCCATTGGATAGCGTGTGTGTCACTAGCCCATTGGACAGAGTGTGTGTGTCACAAAACCCACTGGACAGCGTGTTTTTCACGAACCCCATTGGACAGCGTGTGTGTCACAAGCACCATTGGACAGAGTGTGTGTGTCACAAACCCCATTGGAAAGTGCATGTGTCACAAAGCCCATTGGATAGCGTGTGTGTCACAAACACCATTGGACATCATGTGTGTGTAACAATACCCATTGCACAGTGTGTGTGTCACAAATCCCATTGGACAGTGTGTGTGTCACAAACACCCATGGACAGTGTGCGTGTCACAAACCCCATTGGACATCATGTGTGTCACAAACCCTTTTGGACAGTGTGTGTGTCACAAACCCCATTGGACATTCTGTGAGTCACAAACCACTTTGGACAGCGTTTGTGTCATAAACCCCATTGGATATTGCAGGTGTGCCACAAACCCCATGGGACAGAGTGCGTGTCACGAACCCCATTGGACAGCGTGTGTGTCACAAGCGCCATTGGACAGAGTTTGTGCGTCACAAACCCTATTGGAAAGTGTATGTGTCACATACCCCATTGGATAGCGTGTGTGTGTCACAAACCCTATTGGACAGTGTGTATGTCACAATCCCCATTGGACAGCGTCTGTGTCACAAACTTCACTGGACAGCGTGTGTAGTCAAAAACACCCATGGACAGTGTGCGTGTCACAAACCCCATTGTACAGAGTTTGATTCACAAACCCCATTGGACAGCGTGTCTGTGTCACAATACCCATTGGACAGTGTGTGTGTAACAATACCCATTGGACAGTGTGTGTGTCACAAACCCCATTGGACAGCGTGTGTGTCAAAAACCCTGGTGGACACTGTGTGTGTCACAAACCCCATTGGACAGTGTGTGTGTCACAAACACCCATGGACAGTGTGCGTGTCAGAAACCCCATTGGACATCGTGTGTGTCACAAACCATTTTGGACAGTGTGTGTGTCACAAACCCCATTGGACAGCGTGTGTGTGCCACAATCCTCATTGGAAAGTGTGTGTGTCACAAAACCCGTGGGACAGAGTGTGTGTCACCAACGCCATTGGACAGCATGTGTTTCACAAGCGCCATTGGACAGCGTGTGTGTCACAAAGCCCATTGGAAAGTGCATGTGTCACAAACCCCGTTGGATAGCGTGTGTGTGTCACACACCCTCCTGGTCAGTGTGTGTGTCACAAAACCCATTGGACATCATGCGTGTCACAAACACCATTGGACAGTGTGTGTGTAGCAAACCCAATTTGTCAGCGTGTGTGTCACAAACCCAATTGGATAACATGTGTGTGTCACAAACCCCTTTAGAAAGTGTGCGTTTCACAAACCCCATTGGACAGTGTGTGTGTCACAAACACCATTGGACAGCGTGTGTGTCATAAACCACATTAGAAAGAGAGTGTGCCACAAACCTCATTGGATAGCATGTGTGTGTCACAAACCCCATTGGACAGCGTGTGTGTCACAAGTACCATTGGACAGAGTGTGAGTGTCACAAACCCCATTAGATAGTGAGTGAGTCACAAACCCGTTCGGACATTGTGTGTGTCACAAAAACCATTTGATAGTGTGTGAGTGTCACAAACCCTATTGGACAGTGTGTGTGTCACAAACCCAATTGAACAGCGTATGTGTCACAAACACCATTAGACACCATGTGTGTCACAAGACCCATTGGAGAGAGTGTGCGTGTCACAAACCCCATTGGACAGCGTGTGTGTCACAATCCCCATTGGACCGATTGTGTGTCATAAACCCCATTGGACAGAGCGCGTGTGTCACAATGCCCGTTGGACAGCGTGTGTGTCACAAACACCATTGGACAGCGTGTGTGTCAGAAGCCCATTGGACAGAGTGTGTGTGTCACAAACACCATTAGACAGCGTGTGTGTGTCACAAACACAATTGGACAGCGTGTATGTGTCACAATCCTATTGGACAGTGTGTGTGTCACAAACACCATGGGACAGAGTGTGTGTAACAAACACTGTTGGACAGCGTTTGTGTGTCACAAGCCCATTGGACAGCCTGTGTGTCACAAACACCATTGGACAGCGTGTGTGTCTCAAGACCCATTGGACAGAGTGTGTGTGTCACAAACCCCATTGGACAGATTGTGTGTCAGAAAACACCATTGGACAGTGTGTGTGTCACAAACACAATTGGACAGTGTGTGTTTCACAAGCCCATTGGACAGAGTGTGTGTGTCACAAAACCCACTGGATAGCGTGTGTGTCACGAACGCCATTGGACAGCATGTGTGTCACAAGCACCATTGGACAGAGTGTCAGTGTCACAAAGCCCATTGGATAGTGTGTGTGTCACAATTCTCATTACAAACTGTGTGTGTTTTTCAAACCCCATTGGACTGCGTGTGTGTCATAAACCCCATTGGATAGCGTGTGTGTCACAAAACCCATGGGACAGAGTGTGTGTCACAAGCCACATTGGACAGATTGTGAGTGTCACAAAGCCCTTTGCATAGTGTGTGTGTCACAAACCCCATTAGAAATTGTGTGTGTCACAAACCCTATTGGACAGTGTGTGTGTCACAATCCTCATTGGACAGCGTGTGTCTCACAAACCCCATTGGACAGATTGTGTGTCACAAACGCCATTCGATAGCATGTGTGTGTCACAAACTCTATTGGACAGTGTATGTGTCACAAACCCCACTGGACAGTGTGCGTGTCACAAGTCTTATTGGACAGAGTGTATGTGTCACAAACCCCATAGGAAAGTGTGTGTGTCACAATCCCCATTGTACAGCGTGTGTCACAAACCCCATTGGACAGAGTTTGTGTCACAAACCCCATTGGACAGCGTGTGTGTCATAAACTCCATTGGACAGTGTGTATGTCACAAAACCCATTGGACAGCGTTTGTGTCACAATCCCCAGTGGACAGCGTGTGTGTCAAAACCCAATTGGACAGTGTGTGTGTCACAAAACCCACGGGGCAGCGTGTGTGTCACAAACACCCATCAACAGTGTGAGTGTCACAAACCCTATTGGACAGTGTGTGTGTTACAAACCCCTTTGGACAGTTTGTGTGTCACAAACCCCATGTGACAGCGTGTGTGTGTCACAAACCCCGTTGGACAGCGTGTGTGTCAAATGCCCCATTGGACAGAGTGTATGTGTTCACAAACCCCATTGGACAGTGTGTGTGTATCACAATGCCCTTTGGAGAGTGTGTGTGTCACAAACCCCATTGGACAGAGTTTGTGTCACAAACCCCATTGGACAGCGTGTGTCTCAGAAACACCATTGGACAGCGTGTGTGTCACAAACCCCATTGGACAGTGTGTGTGTATCACAATGCCCTTTGGAGAGTGTGTGTGTCGCAATCCCCATTGCACAGTGTTTGTGTCACAAACAACATTGGACAGCGTGTGTGTCACAAACCCCATTGGACAGTCTGTATGTCACAAAACCCATTGGATAGCGTGTGTGTCACAATCCCAATTAGAAAGTGTGTGAGTCACAAACCCTATTGGACAGAGTGTTTGTGTTACAAACCACATTGGACAGCGTTTGTGTCATAAACCACATTGGATAGCGTGTGTGTGTCACAAACCCCATGGGACAGAGTTTGTGTCACAAACCCCATTGAACAGCGTGTGTCTCACAAGCGCCATTGGAAAGAGTGTGTGTGTCACAAAATCCCATTGGAAAGTGTATGTGTCACAAACCCCTTTGGATAGCGTGTGTGTGTCACAAATCCCATTGGGGAGTGTGCGTGTCACAAACCCCATTGGAGATCGTATGTGTCACAAACCATTTTGTACAGTGTGCGTGTCACAAACCCCATTGGACATCGTGTGTGTCACAAACCAAGTTGGACAGTGTGTGTGTCACAAACCCCATTGGACAGCGTGAGTGTGTCACATTCCCCATTGGACAGTGTGTGTGTCACAAACCCCATTGGACAGCATGTGTGTTTCACAATCCCCATTGGACAGTGTCTCTGTGTCACAAACCCCATTAGACAGAGTGTGTGTCACAATCTCCATTGGACAGTGTCTGTGTGTCACAAACCCCATTAGACAGAGTGTGTGTCACAATCCCCATTGGACAGTGTGTGTGTCACAAACCCCATTGGACAGCGTGTGTTTCACAAACTCCTTTGGGCAGTGTGTGTGTCCCAAACCCCATTGGACAGAGTGTATGTGTCACGAAGCACATAGGACAGTTTGTGTGTCACAAGACCTATTGGACAGAGTGTGTGTGTCACAAACCCCATTGGACAGCGTGTGGGTCACAAACCCCATTGGACAGAGTGTGTGTGTCACAAAACCCATTGGACAGTGTGTGTGTCATAAACCCCATTGGACAGCGTGTGTGTTTCACAATTCCAATTGGACAGTGTCTGTGTGTCACAAACCCCATTAGACATAGTGTGTGTCACAATCCCCATTGGACAGTGTGTGTGTCACAAAGCCCATTGGACAGCGTGTGTGTCACAAACTCCTTTGGGAAGTGTTTGTGTCACAAACCCCATTGGACAGAATATGTGTGTCACAATCCCCACTGCACACTGTGTGTGTCACAAACCCCATTGGACAGCGTGTTTGTCACAAACCCCATTGGACAGTTTGTGTGTCACAAACCCCATTCGACAGCGTGTGTGTTTAACAATACCCATTAATCAGTGTGTGTGTCACAAAACCCACTGGACAGCTTCTGTGTCACAAACCCCCCTGGAAAGTGTGTGTGCAACAATCCTCCGTGGACAGCGTGTGTGTCAGAAACCCTATTGGACAGCATGCGTGTCACCATTGGACAGTGTGTGTGTAACAAACCCAATTGGTCAGCCTGTGTGTCACAAAACCCATGGGACAGCGTGTGTGTTTCAGAAAACCCATTGGAAAGCGTGTGTGTCACAAACCCTTTTGGATAGCGTGTGTGTGTGTCACAAACCCCACTAGAAAGTATGCGTGTCACAAACCCCATTGGATAGCGTGTGTGTGTCACAAACCCCATTGGAAAGTGTGTGTGTCACAAACCCTTTTGGATAGAGTGTGTGTGTCACAAACCCCATTAGAAAGTATGCGTGTCACAAACCCCACTGGAAAGTGTGTGTGTCACAAACACCATTGGATAGCGTGTGTGTGTCACAATCCCCATTAGACAGTGTGTGTGTCACAAAACCCTTTGGATAGCGTGTGTGTCACAAAACCCATTGGACAGAGTGTGTGTGTCACAAACCCCATTGGACAGTGTGTGTGTCATAAAAACCTTTGGACAGCGTGTGTGTTTCACAATCCCCATTGGACAGTGTCTGTGTATCACAAACCCCATTAGACAGAGTGTGTGTCACAAGCCCCATTGGACAGCGTCTGTGTCACAAAGCCCACTGGACAGCGTGTGTGTCACAATCCACATTGGACAGTGTGTGTGTCACAAACTCCACTGGACAGCGTGTAGTGTCACAAAACCTATTGGATAGAGTGTGTGTCACGAACCCCATTAGAAAGTGTGTGTGTCACAAACCCCATTGGATAGCGTGTGTGTGTCAAAAACCCTATTGGACAGAATGTGTGTGTCACAAACCCCATTACAAAGTGTGCATGTCACAAACCCCTTTGGACACTGTGTGTGTCACAAACCCCATTGGACAGTGTGTGTGTCACAAACCCAGTGGACACCGTGTGTGAAACGAACCCCATTGGACAGTGTGTGTGTCACAAGCACCATTGGACAGTGTGTGTGTCAGGAACCCCATTAGAAAGTGTGTGTGTCACAAACCCCATTGGATAGCATATGTGTGTCACAAAACCTATTGGACAGAATGTGTGTGTCACACACCCCATTGGACAGCATGTGTGTCATAAACACCATTGGACAGCGTGTGTGTGTCACAAACCCCATTAGAAAGTGTGCATGTCACAAACCCCTTTGGACACTGTGTGTGTCACAAACCCCATTGGACAGTGCGTGTGTCACAAACCCCCGTGGACACTGTGTGTTTCACGAACGCCATTGGACAGTGTGTGTGTCACAAACCCCACTGGACATTGAGTGTCTCACAATCCCCAGTGGACACCGTGTGTGTCAAAACCCCAGTGGATAGTTTGTGTGTCACAAAACCCACTGGACAGCGTGTGTGTCATAAACACCCATGAACAGTGTGAGTGTCACAAACCTCATTGGACAGTGGGTGTTTCAAAAACCGCATTGGACAGTGTGCGTGTCACAAACATCATTGGACAGCATGTGTGTCACAAAACCCACTGGACACCGTGTGTGAAACGAACCCCATTGGACAGTGTGTGTGTCACAAGCACCATTGGACAGAGTATGTGTGTAACAAACCCCATTGGAAAGTGCATGTGTCACAAACCCCATTGGATAGCGTGCGTTTTTGCACATACCCTATTGGACAGTGTGTGTGTCACAAAACCCACTGGATAGTGTGTTTGTCACCAGCCCTGTTGGACAGCGTCTGTGTCACAAACACCATTGGACAGCGTGTGTGTGTAACAATACACATTGGACAGTGTGTGTGTCACAAACAGCATTGTACTGCGTGTGTGAGCCACAAATCCTATTGGACAGTGTGTGTGTCAGAATCCCCATTGGACAGTGTGTGTGTCACAAGCGCCATTGGACAGAGTGTGTGTGTTGCAAACCCCATTGGAAAGTGTATGTGTCACAAACCCCATTGGATAGCGTGTGTGTGTCACAAACCCTCCCGGTCAGTGTGTGTGTCACAAAACCCATTGGACAGCGTGTGTGTCACAAGCCCATTGGACAGAGTGTGTGTGTCACAAAGCCCACTGGACAGCGTGTGTGTCACGAACCCCATTAGACAGCTTTTGTGTCACAAGCACCATTGGAGAGAGTGTGGTGTCACAAACCCCACTGGAAAGTGTGCGTGTCACAAACGCCATTGGACAATGTGTGTGGAACAAACACAACTGGTCAGCGTGTGTGTCACAAACCCCGTGGGACAGCGTGTGTGCGTCACAAACCCCTTTGGAAAGTGTGTGTTTCACAAACCCCATTAGAAAATATGCGTCTCACAAAGCCCATTGGACAGTGTGTATATCACAAAACCCATTGGACAGCTTGTGTGTCACAAACCCCATTAGAAAGAGTGTGTGTCACAAACCCCATTGCACAGCGTGTGTGTCACTAACCCCATTGGACAGCGTGTGTGTCACAATCGCCTTTGGACAGCGTGTGTGTCACTAACCCCATTGGACAGCGTGTGTCTCAAAATCCCCTTTGGACAGCGTGTGTGTCAAAATCCCCACTGGACAGGGTGTGTGTCACAAACCCCATTGGACAGTGTGTGTGTGTCACAATACCCATTGGGCACTGTGTGTGTCACAAACACCATTGCACAGCGTGTGTGTCACAAGCGCCGTTGGACAGTCTGTGTGTGTCACAATCTTCACTGGACAGTGTGTGTGTCACAAAACCCATTGGATAGCGTGTGTGTCACGAACCCCATGGGACAGAGTGTTTGTCACAAACACTATTGGACAGCATGCGTGTCACTAGCCCATTGGACAGAGTGTGTGTGTCACAAAACCCACTGGACAGCGTGTGTGTCACGAACCCCATTAGACAGCTTTTGTGTCACAAGCACCATTGGAGAGAGTGTGGTGTCACAAACCCCATTGAAAAGTGTATGTGTCACAAACACATTGGTTAGCGTGTGTGTCACAAACCACGTTGGACAGCGTGTGTGTCACAAACCACATTGGACAGCATGTGTGTGTCAGAATATGCATTGGACAGTGTGTGTGTCACAAACGCCATTGGACAGAATTTGTGTCACAAACCCCATTGGACAGCGTGTGTGTCACAAACCACATTGGACAGCGTGTGTGTCACAAACCCCATTGGACAGCATGTGTGTGTCACAATACGCATTGGACAGAATTTGTGTCACAAACCCCATTGGACAGAATTTCTGTCACAAACCCCATTGCGCAGCGTGTGTGTCACATACACCATTGGACAGTGTATGTGTCACAAACCCCATTGGACAGCGTGTGTGTCACAAATCCCTTTGGCAGCATGTGTGTGTCACAAACCCCATTTGACAGAGTATGAGTCACAAACACCATTGGACAGTTTGTGTGTCACAAACCCACTGGACAGCGTGTGTGTCACAAACCCTATGGGACAGTGTGTGTGTGTCACAAACCCCATTATAAAGTGTGCGTGTCAAAACCCCATTGGATAGCGTGTGTGTGTCACAAACCCCATTGGACAGTCTGTGTGTCACAAACCCCATTGGACAGCGTGTGTGTCACAAACGCCCGTAGACACTGTGTGTGTCACACACACCATTGGACATCGTGTGTGTCATAAACCCCATTGGACATCGTGTGTGTCACAAATTCTTTTGGACAGTGTGCGTCTCACAAACCCCGCTGGACAGCGTGTGTGTCACAAATACCCATGGATAGTGTGCGTGTCACAAACCCCACTAGACATCATGTGTGTCACAAACCCCTTTGGACAGTGAGTGTGTCTCACAATCCCCATTGGACAGTTTTTGTGTGTCTCAAACCCCATTGGATAGCATGTGTGTCACAATCCGCAATGGTCAGAGTGTGTGTCACAAACCCCATTGGACAGTGTGTGTGTGTCACAAACCCCATTGGACAGCGTGTGTCTCATAAACCCCATTGGACAGCGTGTGTGTGTCACAAACCCCATTGGACAGTGTTTGTGTGTTACAAACCCCATTGGACAGCGTGTGTGTCACAAGCCCCATTGGACAGCGTTTGTATCACAAGCCCCATTGGACAGTGTGTGTGTCACAAACCCCATTGGACAGCGTGTGTGTCACAAACCCCCATAGACACGGTGTGTGTCACAAACCCCATTTGACAGTGTGTGTGTCACAAACCCCACTGGACATCGTGTGTTTCATAAACCCCATTGGACATCCTGTGTGTCACAAATCCTTTTGGACAGTGTGTATGTCACAAACCCCGCTGGACAGCGTGTGTGTCACAAACACCCATGGACAGTGTGCATGTCAAAAACCCCATTGGACATCATGTGTGTCACAAACCCCTTTGGACAGTGTGTGTGTCACAAACCCCATTGGACAGCGTGTGTGTGTCACAATCTCCATTGGACAGTGTGTTTGTGTGTCATAAACCCCATTGGACATCATGTGTGTCACAAACTGCATTAGAAAGTGTGTGTGTCACAAATACCATTGGAACATGTGTGTGTCACAAACCCCATTGGATAGTGTGTGTTTGTCACAAATCCCACTGGACAGCTTGTGTGTCACAAGACCCATTGGACAGAGTGTGTGTGTCACAAATCCCATTAGACATCGTGTGTGTCAAAAACCCCATTGGACAGCGTGTGTGTCACAAGCTCCATTGGACAGCGTATGTGTCACAACCGCCATTGGACAGAGTGTGTGTGTCACACCCCTTTAGAAAGTATGCATGTCACAAACCCCATTGGAAAGTGTGTGTGTCACAAACCCTATTTGATAGCGTGTTTTTGTCACAAACCCCACTGGACAGCGTGTGTGTCACGAACCCATTGGACAGCGTGTGTGTCAGAAACACCATTGGACAGCGTGTGTGTGTAATAATACCCAATGGACAGTGTGTGTGTCACAAACCCCATTGGACAGGGTGTGTGCCACAAACCCCCGTATACACTGTGTGTGTCACAAACCCCATTGGACAGTGTGTGTGTCTTAAAACCCGCTAGAGAGCATGTGTGTCGCAAGCCCCATTCGACAGCGTGTGTGTCACAAACACCATTGGACAGCGTGTGTGTGTCACAATACCCATTGGACAGTGCGTGTGTCACGAACCCCATTGGACAACATGTGTGTCAAAAATCCCATTGGAGAGCGTGTGTGTGTCACAAACCCCATTTGACAGAGTGTTTGTCACAAACACCATTGGACAGCGTGTGTGTGTCACAAACCCTATTGGACAGCGAGTGTATGTCACAAACCCTCCTGGTCAGTGTGTGTGTCACAAAACCCATTGGACAGCGTGTGTGTCACAAGCCCATTGGACAGAGTGTGTGTCACAAGCACCATTGGACAGTGTGTGTGTCACAAACCCCATTGGAAAGTGTATGTGTCACAAACCCCATTGGATATTATGTGTGTGTCACAAACCCTATTGGACAGTGTGTGTGTCACGAATCCAATTGGACAGAGTGTGTGTGACACAATCCCCATTGGACAGTGTGTGTGTCACAATACCCATTGGACAGCGTGTGTGTCACAATCACCTTTGGACAGAGTGAGTGTCACAAACCCCATTGGACAGCGTGTGTGTCACAAACCCCATTGGATAGCGTGTGTGTGTCACAAACCCTATTGGACAGTGTGTGTCTCAGAATACCTTACTGTACAGCGTGTAAGCAACGAACCCCATTGGACAGCATGTGTGTCACAAGACCCATTCGACAGAGTGTGTGTGTCACATACCCATTGGACAGCGTGTGTGTCACAAACCCCATTGGACAGAGTGTGTGTGTAATAATACCCATTTCACAGCGTGTGTGTGTCACAAACAGTATTGGACAGCATGTGTGTGTCAAAAATCTTTGGACAGTGTATGTGTCACAAACCCCACAGGACAGCGTGTGTGTCACAAACGCCCCTGGACAGTGTCTGTGTCACAATCCTCATTGGACAGCGTGTGTGTCACAAACCCCCCTGGACAGTGTGTGTGTCACAATCCCCATTGGACAGCGTGTGTTTCAGAAACCCCATTGGACAATCTGTGTGTCACAAACACCTCTGGACAGCTTGTGTGTCACAAAAACCCCTGGACAGTGTGTGTGACACAAACCACATTGGACAGCGTGTGTGTCTCTCAATTCCCATTGGACAGTGTGTGTCACAAACCCCATTGGACAGAGTTTGTGTCACAATCCCCTTTCGACAGAGTGTGTGTTACAAGCCCAAGTGGACAGAGCGTGTTTTTCACGATCCCCATTGGATAGCGTGTGTATGTCACAAACCCCATTGGATACCATATGTGTGTCACAAACCCCGCTGGACAGTGTGTGTGTCACAAAACCCACTTGACAGCGTCTGTGTCATGAACCCCATTGCACAGCGTGTGTCTCACAAGCCCCTTTGGACAGAGTGCGTGTGTGACAAACCCCATTTGACAGTGTGTGTGTCACAAACCTCATTTTTACAACGTGTTTGTGTCACAGTACCCATTGGACAATATGGGTCTCACAAACCCCACTGGACAGCGTGTGTGCCACAAACTCACCTGGACAGCATGTGTGTCACAAGTGCTATTGGACAGTGTGCGTGTCACAAACCCCATTGGACAGAGTGTATGTCACAAGCCCCATTGGTTAGAGTGTGTCTGCGACAATCCCCATTGGACAGAGTGTGTGTGACAAACTCCATTGGACAGTGTGTGTATCACAATCCCCATTGGACGGCGTGTGTGTCACAAACCCTATTGGACAGTGTGTGTGTCACAAACCCCACTGGACAGCGTGTGTGTCACAAACACCCATGGACAGTGTGCGTGTCACAACCCCATTGGACATCCTGTGTGTCACAAACCCTTTTAGACACTGTGTTTGTCACAAACCCTATTGGACAGTGTGTGTGTCACAAACCCCACTGGACAGCGTGTCTGTCACAAACACCCATGGACAGTGTGCGTGTCACAAACACCATTGGACAGCGTGTGTGTCACAAGCGACTTTGGACAGACTGTGTGTGTCACAAACACCATTGGAAAGTGTATGTGTCACAAACCTCATTGGATAGAGTACGTGTGTCACAAATCCCATGGGACAGAGTGTGTGTCACAAACCCCATTGGACAGCGTGTGTGTCAAAAGCCCCATTGGACAGCATGCGTGTCACAAACACCATTGGACAGTGTGTGTGTAACAAATCCAATTGGTTAGCGTGTGTGTCACAAACCCCTTTGGAAAGTGTGTATGTCACAAACCCCATTGGAAAGTGTGTGTGTCACAAACCTCATTGGATAGCACGTGTGTGTCACAGTCCCCATTAGAATGTATGAGTGTCACAATCCCCATTGGATAGCGTGTGTATGTCACAAAACCTATTTGACAGTGTGTGTGTCACAAACCCCACTGGACAGCGTGTGTTTCACAAACCCAATTGGACAGCGTGTGTGTGTCACAATCCCCGTTGGACAGTCCGTGTGACACAAACACCACTGCACAGCGTGTGTGTCACAACACCCATTGGACAGCTTGTGTGTGTCACAATCCCCATTGGACAGTGTGTGTGTCACAAAACCCATTCAATAGCGTGTGTGTCACAAACCCCTTTAGAAAGTGTGTGTGTCACAAACCCCATTGAATAGTGTGAGTGTGTCACAATCCCCATTGGACAGTGTGTCTGTATCAAACCCCATGGGACAGAGTGTGTGTCACAAACACTATTGGACTGCGTGTGTGTTTCACAAGACCATTGGACAGACTGTGTGTGTCACAAAACCCACTGGACAGCATGTGTGTCACAAATCTCGTGGGACAGTGTGTATTTCAAAATCTCCATTGGACAGCGTGTGTGTGTCACAATCCCCATTGGACAGAGTGTGTTTCACAAACCCCATTGGACACTGTGCATCATAAAAGCCATTGGACACCGTGTGTGTCACAATCCCCACTGGACAGCGTGTCTGTCACAGTTTCCATTGGACAGCGTTTGTGTCAGAAACCCCATTTTAGAGTGTGTGTGTCACAAACACCATTGGAAAGCGTGTGTTTGTGACAAACCACAATGGACAGTGTGTCTTTCACAAAACCCATTGGAAAGTGTGTGTGTCACAAACACCATTGTATAGTGTGTGTGTGTCACAAAAACCATTAGAAAGTTTGTGTGTCAGAAACACAATAAGATAGCGTGTCTGTGTTACAAACACTATTGAACAGTTTGTGTGTCAGAAACCCTACTGGACAGAGTGTGTGTCACTAACCCCATTTGACAGCGTGTGTATCAGAAACCCCATTGGAAAGTGTGTTTGTCACAAAACCCATTGGACAGAATGCGTGTCACAAAACACATTGGACAGCGTGTGTGTCACAAATCCCATTGGACAGTGTGTGTGTTACAATCCCCCGTGTACAATGTCTGTGTCACAAACCCCATTGGACAGCGTGTGTGTCACAAACACCGTTGGACAGCGTGTGTTTGTCAGAAACTCCACTGGACAGTGCGTTTGTAAAAAACCTAATTGGTCAGCGTGTGTGTGTCGCAAATGCCATTGGTCAGTGTGTGTGTCACAATTGCCCCTGGACAGTGTGTGTGTCACAAACCCTATTGGACAGCGTGTGTGTCACAAACCTCCCTGGACAGCGTGTGTGTCACAATCCCAGTTGGACAGAGTTTGTGACAGAAACCCCATTGTAGAGTGTGTGTGTCACAAACCCCATTAGACAGGGAGTGTGTCACAAACACCATTGGACAGCGTGTGTGTGTGACAAACCCCATTGAACAGTGTGTGTGTCACAATCCTCATTGGACAGTGTGTGTGTGACACAATACCCATTGGGGAATGTGTCTGTCACGAACCCCACTGGACAGCATGTGTGTCACGAAACCCATTGGACTGCGTGTGTGTCACAAACACCATTGGACAGCCGCGATTCACAAACACCATTGGACAGTGTGTGTTTCACAATCTTCATTGGACTGTGTGTGTGTGTCACAAATCCCATGGGACAGTGTGTGTGTCACAATCCCCATTGGACTGTGTGTGTGTGTCACAAACCCCTTTGGACACTGTGTGTGTCACAAACGCCATTGTACAGCATCCATGTCACGAACACCGTTTGACAGCGTGTGTATGTCATAATTCCCAATGGACAGCGTGTGTGTCATAAACCCCATTGGACCATGTGTTTGTCACAATCCCCATTGGACAGTGTGTGTGTGTCCCAATTCCCATTGGACAGTGTGCGTGTCACAAACCCCATTGCAGAGCGTGTGTGTCACAAGCACCATTGTACAGCGTGTGTGTCACAAACACCATTGGACAGCGTGTGTGTGTAACAATACCCATTGGACAGTGTGTCTGTCACAATCCTTATTGAACTGCGTGTGTGTCACAAACCCCCGTGGACACTGTGTGTGTCACAAACCTCACTGGACAGTGTGTGTGTTACAAACTCCACAGGACAGCGTCTGTGTCACAAACACCCATTGACAGTGTGCGTGTCACAATTCCCATTGGACATCGTTTGTATCAGAAACCCCATTGGACAGTGTGAGTGTCACAAACCCCATTGGACAGTGTGTGTGTGTCACAATCGCCATTGGACAGTGAGTGTGTGACAAACCCCATGGGACTGAGTGTGTGTCACAAAATTCGTTGGACAGCTTGTTTGTCACAAGCGCCATTGGACAGAGTGTGTGTGTCACAAAGCCCGTTGGAAAATGTATGTGTCACAAACCTCATTGGATAGCGTGTGTGTGTCACAATCCCCATTGGACAGTGTGTGTGTCACAAACACCATGGGACTAATTGAGTGTCACGAAGCCCATTGCACAGCGTGTGTGTCACAAGCGCCATTGGAGAGAGTGTGTGTGTCACAAACCCCATGGGAAACTGTATGTGTCACAAACCTAATTGGATAGCGTGTGTGTGTCGCAAACCCTCCTGGTCAGTGTGTGTGTCACAAAACCCACTGGACAGCATGCGTTTCAAAAACACCTTTGGACAGTGTGTGTGTAACAAACCCAATTGGTCAGCGTTTGTGTCACAAAACCCATGGGACAGCATGAGTGTGTTACAAACCCCATTGGAAAGCGTGTGTGTCACAAACCCCATTGGATAGCGTGTGTGTGTTACAAACCCCATTAGAAAGTATGCGTGTCACAAACCCCATTGGACAGTGTGTGTGTCACAATCCCCATTGGAGAGTGTGTGTGTCTCAAAACCCATTGGATAGCGTGTGTGTGTCACAAACCCCATTAAAGTGTGTGTGTCACAAAACCCATTGGATAGCGTGTGTGTGTCACGAACCCTATTGGACAGTGTGTGTGTCACAAACCCCATTGGACAGCGTGTGTGTCACAAGCGCCATTGGAAAGCGTGTGTGTCACAAGACCCATTGGACAGAGTGTGTGTGTCACGAACCCCATTGAACAGCGTGTGTGTCACCAACTCCATTGGACAGGTTGTGTGTCACAAGCGCCATTGGAAAGTGTGTGTCACAAATGCCATTGGAAAGAGTGTGTGTCACACACCCCATTGGATACCCTCTTGTGTATGTCACAAACCCCATCAGCAAGCGTGCGTGTCACAAACCTCATTTGATAGCGTGTGTGTTTCACGAAGCCTATTGAAGAGTGTGTGTGTCACAAACCCCCTTGGACAGGGTGTCTGTCACGAACACCATTGGATAGCGTGTGTGTCACAAGACCCATTGGACAGCGTGCGTGTCACAATCCGCATTGGAAAGGGTGTGTGTCACAAACCCCATTGGAGAGAGTGTGTGTGTCACAAACCCCATTGGACAGCTTGTGTGTCATAAACGCCATTAGACAGTGTGTGTGTAACAAACCCAAATGGTCAGCGTGTGTGTAACAAACACCATGGAACAGCCTGTGTGTGTCACAAACCCCTTTGGAAAGTGTGAGTCACAAACCCCTTTGGATAGCTTGTGTTTGTCAAAAACCTCATTAGAAAGTATGTGTGTCACAAAACCCATTGGATAGCATGTGTGTGTCACAAACCCTATTGGACAGAGTGTGTGTGTCACAAACCCCATGAGACAGAGTGTGTGTCACGAACCCCATTGGACAGCGTGTGTGTTACAAGCGGCATTGGACAGAGTGTGTGTCACAAAACCCACTGGATAGCGTGTATGTCACAAACCCCTTTGGACATCGTGTGTGTCACAAGCCCCATTGGACCTTGTGTGTGTCACAAACCTCATTGGACAGAGTTTGTGTCACAAACTCCCGTGGACACTGCGTGTGTCACAAAGCCCATTGGACAGTGTGCGTGACACAAACCCCATTGGACACCGTGTGTGTCACAAACCCCTTTGGACAATGTGTGTGTCACAAACCCCATGGGACAGAGTTTGTGTCACAAACCCCCTTGGACACTGTGTGTGTCACAAACCCCATTGGACAGTGTGTGCGTCACAAACTCGTTGGACAGTGTGTGTGTCACAAACACCCATTGACAGTGTGCGTGTCACAAACCCCATTGGACATCGTGTGTGTCACAAACCCCTTTGGACTGTGTGTGTGTCACAAACACCATTGGACAGAGTATGTGTCACAAGCCCCATTGGACAGAGTGTATGTCTCACAAAGCCCATTGGACAGCGTCTGTGTCACAATCCCCATTGAACAGCGTATGTGTCACAAATCCCATTGGACAGGGTGTGTGTGTCACAATACACATTGGACAGTGTGTGTGCCACAAAGCTCATTGGACAAAGTTTGTGTCACAAACCGCCATGGACATGGTGCGTGTCACAAACCCCATTGGACATCGTGTGTGTCACAAGCCCCTTTGGACAGTGTGTGTGTCACAAACACCATTGGACAGCATGTGTGTCACAAACACCCATGGACAGTGTGTGTGTGTCAGAATCCCCACTGGACAGAGTGTGTGTCACAAACCCCATGGGACAGAGTGTCTGTCACGAACCCCATTGGACAGCGTGTGTGTTACAAGCGGCATTGGACAGAGTGTGTGTCACAAAACCCACTGGATAGCGTGTATGTCACAAACCCCTTTGGACATCGTGTGTGTCACAAGCCCCATTGGACCTTGTGTGTGTCACAAACCTCATTGGACAGAGTTTGTGTCACAAACTCCCGTGGACACTGCGTGTGTCACAAAGCCCATTGGACAGTGTGCGTGACACAAACCCCATTGGACACCGTGTGTGTCACAAACCCCTTTGGACAATGTGTGTGTCACAAACCCCATGGGACAGAGTTTGTGTCACAAACCCCCTTGGACACTGTGTGTGTCACAAACCCCATTGGACAGTGTGTGCGTCACAAACTCGTTGGACAGTGTGTGTGTCACAAACACCCATTGACAGTGTGCGTGTCACAAACCCCATTGGACATCGTGTGTGTCACAAACCCCTTTGGACTGTGTGTGTGTCACAAACACCATTGGACAGAGTATGTGTCACAAGCCCCATTGGACAGAGTGTATGTCTCACAAAGCCCATTGGACAGCGTCTGTGTCACAATCCCCATTGAACAGCGTATGTGTCACAAATCCCATTGGACAGGGTGTGTGTGTCACAATACACATTGGACAGTGTGTGTGCCACAAAGCTCATTGGACAAAGTTTGTGTCACAAACCGCCATGGACATGGTGCGTGTCACAAACCCCATTGGACATCGTGTGTGTCACAAGCCCCTTTGGACAGTGTGTGTGTCACAAACACCATTGGACAGCATGTGTGTCACAAACACCCATGGACAGTGTGTGTGTGTCAGAATCCCCACTGGACAGAGTGTGTGTCACAAACCCCATGGGACAGAGTGTCTGTCACGAACCCCATTGGACAGCGTGTGTGTGTCACAATCCCCATTGGACAGAGTGTGTGTGTCACAAACCCCATGGGACAGAGTGTGTGTCACGAACCCCATTGGACAGCGTGTGTGTTACAAGCGGCATTGGACAGAGTGTGTGTCACAAAACCCACTGGATAGCGTGTGTGTCACAAACCCCTTTGGACATCGTGTGTGTCACAAGCCCCATTGGACCTTGTGTGTGTCACAAACCTCATTGGACAGAGTTTGTGTCACAAACTCCCGTGGACACTGTGTGTGTCACAAAGCCCATTGGACAGTGTGCGTGACACAAACCCCATTGGACACCGGTGTATGTCACTAACCCCTTTGGACAATGTGTGTGTCACAAACCCCATGGGACAGAGTTTGTGTCACAAACCCCCTTGGACACTGTGTGTGTCACAAACCCCATTGGACAGCGTGTGCGTCACAAACTCCCTGGACAGTGTGTGTGTCACAAACACCCATTGACAGTGTGCGTGTCACAAACCCCATTGGACATCGTGTGTGTCACAAACCCCTTTGGACTGTGTGTGTGTCACAAACACCATTGGACAGAGTATGTGTCACAAGCCCCATTAGACAGAGTGTATGTGTCACAAAGCCCATTGGACAGCGTCTGTGTCACAATCCCCATTGAACAGCGTATGTGTCACAAATCCCATTGGACAGGGTGTGTGTGTCACAATACACATTGGACAGTGTGTGTGCCGCAAAGCTCATTGGACAAAGTTTGTGTCCCAAACCGCCATGGACACGGTGTGTGTCACAAACACCCATGGACATGGTGCGTGTCACAAGCCCCATTGGACAGAGTGTGTGAGCCACAAACCCCATTAGACAGCTTATGTATCACAAACCCCTTTGGACAGCGTGTGTGTGTCACAATCCCCATTGGACAGTGTGTGTGCCATAAACCCCATTGGACAGAGTTTGTGTCACAAACCCCACTGGACAGCGTGTGTGTCACAAACCCCATGGGACAGAGTGTGTGTCACAAACACTATTGGTCAGCGTGTGTGTGTCACAAGCCCATTGGACAGAGTGTGTGTGTCACAAAACCCACTGGACAGCGTGTGTGTAACGAACCCCATTGGACCGCTTGTGTGTCACAAGCACCGTTGGACAGACTGTTGTGTCACAATCCCCATTAGACAGCATGTGTGTCACATACCCCATTGGACAGTGTGTGTGTGTCAAAATCCCCATTTGATAGATTGTGTGTGTCACAAACCCCAATAGAATGTATGCGTGTCAAAAACCCCATTGGACAGTGTGTGGTGTCACAATCCCCATTGGCCATCGTGTGTATCAGAAACCCCATTGGACAGTGTGTGTGTGTCAGAAACCCCATTTGATAGAGTGTTTGTGTCACAAACCCTATTGGACAGTGTGTGTGTCACAAAACCCACTGGATAGCGTGTGTGTCACAAATGCCATTGGACAGCGTGTGTGTCACAAGCCCCATTGGACAGCGTGTGTGTCACAAACCCCTTTGGACAGTGTGTGTGTCACAAACCCCAATGGACAGCGTGTGTGTGTCAAAATCCCCATTAGAAAGGATGTGTGTCACAAAACCCATTGTATAACATGTGTGTGTCACAAACCCTTTTGAACAGAGTGTGTGTTTCACAAACCCCATTGGAGAGCGTGTGCGTCACAAACCCCATTGGATAGTGTGTGTGTAATAAACCCCATTGGACAGCGTGTGTGTGTCACAATCCCCATTGGACAGTGTGTGTGTCACAAACCCCATTGGAAAGTGTGTGTCACAAACCGCATTGGATAGCGTGTGTGTGTCAAAAACCCCATTAGAAGGTATGTGTGTCACAATCCCCATTGGACAGAGTGTGTGTGTCACAAAACCCACTAGACTGCGTGTGTGTCACGAACCCCATTGGACAGCATGTGTGTCACAATCCCCATTGGACAGAGTGTGTGTGTCACAAACTCCACTGGACAGCGTGTGTGTCACAAACACCCATGGACAGTGTGCGTGCCACACACCCCATTGGACTTTGTGTGTGTCACAAACCCCTTTGGACAGTGTGTGTGTCACAAACACCATTGGACATCGTGTGTGTCACAAACACCCATGGAAAGTGTGTGTTCCACAAACCCAATTGGACAACGTGTGTGTCACAAACCCCATTGGACAGCGTGTGTGTGTCACAAGCGCCATTGGACAGACTTTGTGTTTCAGAAAAGCCATGGGACAGCGTGTGTGTCACAAGCGCCATTGGACAGAGTGTGTGTGTCACAAACCCCATTAGAAAGTGTGCGTGTCACAAACCCCATTGGATAGCAAGTGTGTGTCACAAACCCTATTGGACAGTGTGTATGACACAATCCCCATTGGACAGCGTCTTTGTCACAAACCCAATGGGACAGAGTGTGTGTCACAAACACTATAGGACAGCGTGTGTGTGTCAGAAGCACCACTGGACAGAGTGTGGTGTCACAAACCCCATTGGATACCATGGGTGTGTCACGAACCCTATTGGACAGTGTGTGTGTCACAAAACCCACTGGATAGCGTGTGTGTCACAAACCCCATTGGACAGCGTGTGTGTCACAAGCCCCATTGGACAGTGTATTTGTCACAAAACCCATTGGATAGCGTGTGTGTCACAATCCCCATTGGACAGGGTGTGTGTGTCACAATACCCATTGGACAGTGTGTGTGTCACAAACCTCATTGGACAGAGTTTGTGTCACAAACCCCCGTGGACACTGTGTGTGTCACAAACCCAATTGGACAGCGTGTGTGTCACAAACTCCACTGGACATCTTGCGTGTCACAAACCCCTTTGGACAGTGTGTGTGTCAAAAACCCCATTGGACAGCGTGTGTGTGTCACCAAGTTGGGAGGGAGTGTCGACCTGCTGGAAGGCAGGAGGGCCCTGCAGAGGGATCTGGATAGACTGGAAAAATGGGCTGATTCCAATGGGATGAAGTTCAATAAGGCCAAATGCCGGGTGCTGCACTTTGGTCACAACAACCCCCTGCAGCGCTACAGGCTGGGCGCAGAGTGGCTTGAGAGCAGTCAGACAGAAAGGGACCTGGGAGTACTAATTGATAGGAAGCTCAACATGAGGCATCAGTGTGCCCAGGTGGCCAAGAAGGCCAATGGTATCCTGTCCTGTATCAAAAATAGCGTGGTCAGCAGGACAAGGGAAGTGATCCTTCCCCTGTACTCTGCATTGGTGAGGCCACACCTGGAGTATTGTGTTCAGTTCTGGGCCCCTCAGTTCAGGAAAGACATTGAAGTGCTGGAGCGGGTCCAGAGAAGAGCAACACGACTGGTGAAAGGACTCGAACATAAGACCTATGAGGAGAGGCTGAGGGAGCTGGGGTTGTTTAGTCTAGAGAAGAGGAGGCTTAGAGGTGACCTCATCACTCTCTATAACTACCTGAAGGGAAGTTATAGCCAGGTGGGGATTGGTCTCTTCTCCCAGGCAGTTAGCAACAGGACAAGGGGGCATGGGCTTAAACTCTACCAGGGGAAATTTAGGCTGGATATTAGAAAGAAATTCTTTACAGAGAGAGTGGTCAGGCATTGGAATGGTCTGCCCAGGGAGGTAGTGGACTCGCCGTCCCTGGAGGTTTTTAAACTGAGATTGGACATGGCACTTAGTGCCATGATCTAGTAAATGGACTAGAGTTGGGCCAAGGGTTGGACTCGATGATCTCTGAGGTCTTTTCCAACCCAGTCGATTCTGTGATTCTGTGATTCTGTGAATCCCCATGCTACAGAGTGTGTGTCACGAACCCCAATGGACAGCGTGTGTGTGACAAACCCCAATGGACAGCGTGTGTGTGTCGCAAACCCCATGGGACAGAGTACGTGTCACAAACCCAATTGGACAGCGCGTGTGTAATAAACCCCATTGGACAGCGTGTGTGTGTCACAATCCCCACTAGACAGCGTGTGTGTGTCACAAACCCCATTAGAAAGTATGAGTGTCACAAACCCCATTGGTCAGCGTGTGTGTGTCACAAGCCCATTGGACAGAGTGTGTGTGTCACAAAACCCACTGGGCAGCGTGTGTGTCACGAACCCCATTGGACAGAGTGTGTGTCACAAACCCCATTGGACAGTGTGTGTGTGTCAGAAACCCCATGTGATAGAGTGTGTGTGTCACAAACCCCATTAGAAAGTATGCGTGTCACAAACCTCATTGGTCAGCGTGTGTGTGTCACGAACCCCATTGGACAGAGTGTGTTTCACAAACCCCTTTGGACAGTGTGTGTGTCACAAACCCCATGGGACAGAGTGTGTCACAAACACTATTGGTCAGCGTGTGTGTGTCACAATCCCCATTGGACAGAGTGTGTGTGTCACAAAACCCACTGGACAGCGTGTGTGTAATGAACCCCATTGGACAGCGTGTGTGTCACAAGCACCGTTGGACAGAGTGTTGTGTCACAATCCCCATTAGACAGCGTGTGTGTCAAAAACCCCATTGGACAGTGTGGGGTGTCACAAAAACGATTGGACAGCGTGTGTGTCACAAACCCCATTGGACAGTGTGCGTGTGTCACAAACCCCATTTGATAGAGTGTGTGTGTCACAAACCCTATTGGACAGTGTGTGTGTCACAAAACCCATTGGATAGTGTGTGTGTCACAAAGCCCACTGGACAGCGTGTGTGTCACGAACCCCATTGGACAGCGTGTGTGTCAAAAGCACCGTTGGACAGAGTGTGGTGTCACAATCGCCATTGGACAGCGTATGTGTCACAAACCCCATTGGACAGTGTGTGTGTGTCACAAAGCCCATTGGACAGCGTGTGTGTCACAATCCCAATTGGACAGCGTGTGTGTGTCACAAGCACTGTTGGACAGAGTGTGGTGTCACAAACCCCATTGGAAAGTGGATGTGTCACAAACCCCATTGGATAGCGTGTGTGTGTCACAAGCCCTATTGGACAGTGTGTGTGTCACAAAACCCACTGGATAGCGTGTGTGTCACAAACCCGATTGGAAAGTGTGTGTCACAAACACCATTGGATAGCGTGTGTGTGTCAAAAACCCCATTAGAAAGTATGTGTGTCACAAACCCCTTTGGATGGCATGTGTGTGTCACAAACCCTACTGGACAGTGTGTGTGTGTTGCAAACCCCATGGGACAGAGTGTGTGTCACAAACCACATTGGACAGCGTGTGTGTGTTGCAAACCACATGGGACAAAGTGTGTGTCACAAACATCATTGGACAGCATGTGTGTAATAAGCCCCATTGGACAGCGTGTGTGTCACAAGCCCCATTGGACAGAGTGTATTTGTCACAAAGGCCATTGGACAGCGTGTGTGTCACGAACCCCATTGGACAGCGTGTGTGTTACAAACCCCATTGGATAGCATGTGTGTGCAACAAACCCTATTGGACATTGTGTGTGACAAAATCCCCATTGGACAGCGTCTTTGTCACAAACTCAATGGGACAGAGTATGTGTCACAAACACTATAGGACAGCGTGTGCGTGTCACAAACCCAATGGACAGAGTGTGTCTGTCACAAAACACACTGGACAGCGTGTGTGTCACGAACCCCTTTGGACGGCGTGTGTGTCACAAGCACCATTTGACAGAGTGTGGTGTCACAAACCCCATTAGAAAGTATGCGTGTCACAAACCCCACTGGAAAGTGTGTGTGTCACAAACCCCATTGGATAGCGTGTGTGTGTCACAAACCCCATTGGACAGTGTGTGTGTGTCACAAAACCAACTGGTAGCATGTGTGTCACAAACCCCTTTGGATAGCGTGTGTGTGTCACAAACCCCATTGGACAGTGTGTGTGTGTGTCACAAAACCAACTTGTAGCATGTGTGTCACAAACCCCATTGGACAGCGTGTGTGTCACAACCCCCATTGTACAGAGTGTAATTGTCACAAAGCCCATTGGACAGTGTGTGTGTCACAAAACCCTTTGGACTGTGTGGGTGTCACAAAACCCATTGGACAGCATGTGTGTGTCACAATCCCCATTGGACAGAGTGTGTGTGTCACAAACCCCTTTGGACAGCGTGTGTGTCACAAACCCCTTTGGACTGTGTGTGTGTCACAAAACCCATTGGACGGAGTGTGTGTGTCACAAACCCCATTAGAAAGTATCCGTGTCACAAACCCCATTGGATAGCGTGTGTGTGTCACAAGCACCATCGGACAGAGTGTGGTGTCACAAACCCCATTGGAAAGTGTATGTGTCACAAACCCCATTGGATAGCGTGTGTGTGTAACAAACCCTATTGGACAGCGTGTGTGTCACAAAACCCACTGGACAGCGTGTGTGTCACAAGCCCCATTGGACAGATTGTGTATGTCACAATCCCCATTAGACAGCGTGTGTGTCACAAACCCCATCGGACAGCGTGTGTATGTCACAATACCCGTTTGACAGTGTGTGTGTCACAAACCCGTTTCGAGAGATTTTGTGTCACAAACCCCATTGGACAGCGTGTGTGTCACAAACCCCTTTGGGCAGAGTGTGTGTGTCACAAACCGCATTGGTCAGCAAGTGTGACACAAGCACCATTGGACAGAGTGTGTGTGTCACAAAACACATTGGACAGTGTGTGTGTCACAAACCCCATTGTACAGCGTGTGTGTCACAAACCCCTTTGGGCAGAGTGTGTGTGATAAACCCCATTGGAGAGAGTGTGTTTCACAAAACCCATAGGACAGAATGTGTGTGTCACAAACCCTCCTGGTCAGTGTGTCTGTCAAAAAACCCATTGGACCGCGTGTGTGTTAGAAACCCCATTGGACAGTGTGTGTGTGTTACAAACCCCATTGGACAGCGTGTGTGTCACAAACCCCATTGGACAGCGTGTGTGTGTCACAAAACCCACTGAACAGCGTGTGTGTCACAAACACTATTGGACAGTGTGTGTGTGTCACAAAACCCACTGAACAGCGTGTGTGTCACAAACACTATTGGACAGTGTGTGTGTCACAAAACCCACTGGACAGTGTGTGTGTCTCAAACCCCATTGGACAGCGTCTGTGTGTCACAATCCCCATTGGACAGTGTGTGTGTCACAAACCCATTGGACAGCGTGTGTGTGTCACAATACCCATTGGTCAGCAAGTGTGTCACAAGACCATTGGACAGAGTGAGTGTGTCACAAAACCCACTGAACAGCGTGTGTGTCACAAACACTATTGGACAGTGTGTGTGTCACAAAACCCGCTGGTCAGTGTGTGTGTCACAAACCCCATTGTACATCGTGTTTGTCACAAGCCCTTTGGACAGAGTGTGTGTGTCAAAAACCCCATTGTACAGTGTGTCTGTCACAAACCCCATTGGATAGAGTGTGTGTGATAAACCCCATTGGAGAGAGTGTGTGTCACAAAACCCATAGGCCAGCGTGTGTGTGTCACAATCCCTATTGGACAGTGTGTGTTTCACAAGCCTATTGGACAGAGTGCGTGTGTCACAAAACCCACTCGACAGCGTGTGTGTCACGAACCCCATTGGACAGCGTGTGTGTCACAAGCACTATTGGAAAGTGTATGTGTCACAAACCCCATTGGATAGCATGTGTGTGTGTCACAAAGCCAATTGGAGAGTGTGTGTAGTCACAAAACCCACTGGACAGCGTGTATGTCACAAACCCCATTGGACAGCATGTGTGTGATAAACCTCTTTGGACAGCGTGTGTGTGTCACAAACCTCCTGGTCAGTGTGTGTGTCACAAACTCCATTGGACAGCGTGTGTATCAAAATCCACATTGAACAGAGTGTTTGTGTCACAAACCCCATTGGACAGAATTTGTGTCATGAACGCCATTGGACAGTGTGTTTTTCACAAACCCCATTGGACAGCGTGTGTGTGTCACAATCCCCATTGCACCGTGTCTGTGTCACAAACACCATTGGACAGCGTGTGTGACACAAGCCTATTGGACAGAGTGCGTGTATCACAAAACCCACTGGACTGCATGTGTGTCACGAACCCCATTGGAGAGTGTGTGTGTCACAAGCACCATTGGAAAGTGTATGTGTCACAAAAGCCATTGGATAGCATGTGTGTGTGTCACAAAGCCTATTGGAGAGTGTGTGTATCACAAAACACACTGGACAGCAAGTGTGTCAGAAACCCCATTGGAGAGCGTGTGTGTAACAAACCTCTTTGGACAGCGTGTGTGCTTCACAATACCCTTTCGACAGTGTGTGTGTCAGAAACCCCATTGGACAGAGTTTGTTTCACAAACCCCATTGGACAGTGTGTGTGTCACAGACCCCATTGAAAAGCGTGTGTGTGTAACAAACCTCCTTGTCAGTGTGTGTGTCACAATCACAAGTGGACAGCGTGTGTGTCACAATACCCATTGGACAATGTGTGTGTCACAAACCCATTTGGAGAGAGTTTGTGTCACAAACCCCTTTGTACAGCGTGTTTGTCACAAGCCCTTTGGGCAGAGTGTGTGTGTCACAAACGTCATTGTACAGCGTGTTGGTCACAATCCCCATTTTACAGCGTGTGTGTCAGAAACCCCATTGGACAGAGTGTGTGTGACAAACCCCATTGGAGAGAGTGTGTGTCACAAACCAAATTGGAGATCGTGTGTGTCACAAACCCCCCCGGACAGTGTGTGTGTCACAATCCCAAGTGGACAGCGTGTGTGTCAAAACCCCATTGGACAGCGTGTGTGACAAAACCCACTGGACAGCGTGTGTGTCACAAACACCCATGGACAGTGTGAGTGTCACAAACACCACTGGACAGCGTGTGTGTCACAAGCCTATTGGACAGAGTGTGTGTGTCACAAACCCCATTGGAAAGTGTATGTGTCACAAACCCCATTGGATAGACTCTGTATGTCTCAAAGACTATTGGGGAGTGTGTGTGTCACAAAACCCACTGGACAGCGTGTGTGTCACAAACCCCATTGGACAGAGTTTGTGTCACAAACCCCATTGGACAGCGTGTGTGTCACAGTCACCATTGGACAGAGCGTGTGTTCACAAACCCCATTGGAAAGTGTATGTGTCACAAACCGCACGGGAGAGCGTGTGTGTGTTACAAACCCCATTGTACAGCGTGTTTTTCACAAGCCCTTTGAACAGAGTGTGTGTGGCACAAATCCCATTGTACAGCTTGTTTGTCATAATCCCCATTCGACAGCGTGTGTGTCACAAACCCCATTGGACAGAGTGTGTGTGACAAACCCCATTTTACAGTGTATGTGTCACAAACCCCATTGGACAGCGAGGGTGACACAGACACCATTGGACAGAGTGTGTGTGTCACAAAACCCACTGCACAGTGTGTGTGTCACAAACCCCGTTGGACAGCGTGTATGTCAAAAACCCCTTTAGACAGTGTGTGTGTCACAAAGCACATTGTACAGCGTGTGTGTGTCACAATCCCCATTGGACAGTGTGTGTGTCACAAACCCCATTGGGCAGCGTGTGTGTCACAATCCCCATTGGACAGTGTGTGTGTCACAAACCCCATGGGACAGAGTGTTTGTCACAAACACTATTGGACATCGTGTGTATCACAAACATCATTTTACAGCCTGTCTGTGTCACAATCCCCACTAGACAGTGTGTGTGTCACAAAAACCATTGGATAGCGTGTATGTCACAAAATCCTTTTGAAAGTATGTGTGTCACAAACCCTATTGGATAGCGTGTGTGTGTCACAAACCCTATCGCACAGTGTGTGTTTCACAAACCCCACTGGACAGTGTGCGTGTCACATAACCCGTTGGTCATCGTGTGTGTCACAAACCCCTTTGGACAGTGTGTGTTTCACAAAGCCCATTGGACAGCGTGTGTGTCACAATCACAATTGTACAGTGTGTATGTGTCACAAACCCCATTGGACATCGTGTGTGTCACAAACCCCTTTGTACATCGTGTGTGTCACAAACCCTTTTGGACAGTGTGTGTCTTACAGACCCCACTGGACAGTGTGCGTGTCACAAACCCCATTGGACATCGTGTTTGTCACAAACCCCTTTGGGCAGTGTGCGTGTCACAAACCCCATTGGACATCGTGTTTGTCACAAACCCCTTTGGACATTGTGTGTGTCACAATCCCACTTGTACAGTGTTTGTGTGTAACAAACACTATTGGACAGTGTGTGTTTCACAAACCCCATTGGACAGCATGAGTGTCACAAGCCCCATTGGACAGCGTGAGTGTCACAAACCCTTGCAGACACTGTATGTGTCACAAACACATTGGACAGTGTGCGTGTCACAAACCGCTCTGGACAGCGTGTGTGTGACAATCCCCATTGGACAGCGTGTGTGTCACAATTCCCATGGCACAGCGTGTGTGTCAGAAACCCCATTAGACATTGTGTGTGTCACAAACCCTTTTGGACAGTGTGTGTATCGCAAACCCCTCTGGACAGTGTGCGTGTCACATAACCCATTGGACATCGTGTGTGTAACAAACCCCACTGGACAGCGTGTGTGTCACGAACCCCATTGGACAGCTTGTGTGTCACAAGACACATTGGACAGAGTGTGTGTGTCACAAGACACATTGGACAGAGTGTGTGTGTCACAAACCCCATTGGACAGCGTGTGTGTCACAAACACCCATGGAACAGAGTGTGTGTGTCACAAACCCCATTGGACAGCGTGTGTATGTAACAATAATCATTGGACTGTGTGTGTGTCACACACCCCATTGGACAGCGTATATGTGTAACAGTACCCATTGGACAGTGTGTGTGTCACAAACACCATTTGACAGCGTGTGTGTGTAACAATACCCATTGGACAGCGTGTGTGTCATAAACCCCACGTGGACACTGTGTGTGCCACGAATGCCATTGTGCAGTGTGTGTGACACAAACCCCCCTGGACAGTGTGTGTGTCACAATCCCCACTGTACAGTGTGTATGTGTCACAAACACCATTGGAGAGTGTGTGTGTCAAAACCCCAATGGACAGCGTGTGTGTGTCACAAAACCTCCTGGTCAGTGTGTGTGTCACAAACCCCATTGGACAGCGTGTGTGTCACAAACCGCATTGGACAGCATGTGTGTCACAATCCCCATTGGACACCGTGTGTGTCAGAAACCCAGTTGGGCAGAGTGTGTGTGTCACAAACCCCATTGGACATCGTGTGTATCACAAACTCCTTTGGACAGTTTGTGTGTCACAAACCCCATTGGACAGTGTGTATGTGTCACAAACCCCTTTGGACAGTGTGTGTGTAACAAACCCCATTGGACAGCGTGTGTGTGTCACAAACCCCATTGGACAGTGTGTGTGTCACAAAACCCACTGTATAGCCTGTGTGTCACAAAACCATTTGAAAGTGTGTGTGTCACAAACCCCATTGGATAGCATGTGTGTGTCACAAACCCTATTGAACAGTGTGTGTGTCACAAACCCCACTCTAAAGCATGTACTCAACGAACCCCATTGGATAGAGTGTGTGTCACAAGACCCATTGGAGAGAGTGTGTGTGTAACAAAACCCATTGGACAGTGTGTGTGTCACAAAGCCCATTGGACAGCATGTGTGTCATAAACCCCCGTGGACACTGTGTGTGTCACGAATGCCATTCGACAGTGTTTGTGTCACAAACACCCCTGGACAGTGTGTGTGTCACAAACCCCTTTGGACAGTGTGTGTGTCAAAAGAATCATTGGACAGAGTGTGTGTGTCACAAACCCTGTTGGACAGAGTGTAGGTCACAATCCCCATTGGACAGCGTCTGTGTCACAAACCCCATTGGACAGCGTGTGTCTCAAAAACCCCATTGGACAGAGTGTGTGTGTAACAAACCCCTTTGGACAGCGTGTGTGTCACAAACACCATTGGGCAGCGTGTGTGTGTCACAATCCCCATTGGACAGTGTGTGTGTCACAAACCCCATGGGACTGAGTGTGTCTCATGAACTCCATTGGACAGTGTGTGTGTCACAAGCGCCATTGGACAGAGTGTGTATGTCACAAACCCCTTTGGACAGCGTGTGTGTCACAAACACCATTGGATAGCGTGTGTGTGTCACAAACCCTCCTGGTCAGCGTATGTGTCACAAACCCCATGGGACAGCATGCGTGTCACAATCCCCATTGGACACCGTGTGGGTCACAAACCCCATTGGACAGCGTGTGTGTCACAAACCCCATTGGACAGAGTTTGTGTTTAACAATACCATTGGACAGCGTGTGTGTCACAAACCCCCGTGGACAATGTGTGTGTCACGAACGCCAATGGGCAGTGTGTGTGTCACAAACCCCACTGGACAGCATGTGTGTCACAAACACTCATGGACAGTGTGCGTGTCAGAACCCCATTGGACATCGTGTGTGTCACAAACCCTTTTGGACAGTGTGTGTGTCACAAACTCCACTGGGCAGCGTGTGTTTCATAAACACCCATGGACAGTGTGCGTGTCACAAACACCATTGGGCAGCGTGTGTGTGTCACAATCCCCATTGGACTGTGTGTGTGTCACAAACCCAATGGGACAGAGTGTGTGCCACGAACCCCATTGGGCAGCGTGTGTGTCACAAGCGCCATTGGACAGAGTGTGTGTGTCACAATCCCCATTGGAAAGTGTATGTGTCACAAACCCCATTGGATAGTGTGTGTGTGTCACAAACCCTCCTGGTCAGTCTCTGTGTCACAAAACCCATTGGACAGCATGCGTGTCACAAACACCATTGGACAGTGTGTGTTTAACAAACCCAGTTGGTCAGCGTGTGTGTCACAAACCCAATGGGACAGTGTGTGTGCGTCACATACCCCACTGGAACGTGTGTGTGTCACAAACCTCATTGGACAGAGTTTGTTTTTAACAATACCCATTGGACATCATGTGTGTCATAAACCCATTTGGACAGTGTGTGTTTCACAAACCCCACGTGACAGCGTGTGTGCCACAAACCCCATGGACAGTGTGCGTGTCACAAACCCCATTGGACATCGTGTGTGTCACAAACCTTTTTGGACAGTGTGTGTGTCAAAAACCCCATTGGATAGTGTGTATGTCACAATACCCATTGGACAGCGTCTGTGTCACAATCCCCATTGGACAGAGTGTGTGTCACAAACCCCCTTTGGACAGTGTGTGTGTCACAAACACTATTGGACAGTGTGTGTGTAACAAACCCATTTGGTCAGCGTGTGTGTCACAAACCCCATGGGACAGCATGTGTGTGTCAGAATCATCATTGGACAGTGTGTGTGTCACAAACCCCAAGGGACAGAGTGTGTGTCACGAATCCTATGGACAGCGTGTGTGTCACAAGCCCCATTGGACAGCGTGTGTGTCACAAACACCATTAGAAAGTGTGCGTTTCACAAACCCCACTGGAAAGTGTGTGTGTCACAAAACCCATTGGATAGTGTGTGTGTCACAAACCCCATTTGATAGCGTGTGTGTGTCAGAAACCCTACTGGACACCGTGTAGGTCACAATCCCCATTGGACAGCGTCTGTGTCACAAACCCCATTGGACAGAGAGTGTGTGTCACAATCCCCATTGGACAGTGTGTGTGACACAAAACCCATTGGATAGCGTGTTTGGTCACAAACCCCATTGGACAGCATGTTTGTCAAAACCCCATTGGACAGCGTGTGTGTCACAAACACCCATGAACAGTGTGCGTGTCACAAACCCAATTGGAAAGTGCGTGTGTCACAAACCCCACTGGACAGCGTGTGTGTTGCATACACCCATGGACAGTGTGCGTGTCTGAAACCCCATTGTAGATCGTGTCACAAACCCTTTTGGACAGTGTGTGTGTCACAAACCCCATTGCATAGCGTGGTGTGTCACAAACCCCATTATAAAGTGTGCTTGTCACATACCCCATTTGATAGCGTGTGTGTGGCACAAACCCTATTGGACAGTGTGTAGGTCAAAATCCCCATTGGACAGCGTCTGTGTCACAAACCCCATTGGACAGTGTGTGTGTCACAAAACCCATTGGACAGCGTGTGTGCCACGAACCCCATTGGACAGTGTGTGTGTCACAAGCACAATTGGACAGGGATTGTGTGTCACAAACCCCATTGGAAAGTGTATGTTTCACAAACCCCATTGGATAGCGTGTGTCTGTCACAAACCCTTTTGGACAGTGTTTGTCACAAAACCCACTGAACACCGTGTGTGTTCACAAACCCCATTGGACAGCGTCTGTGTCACAAACCCCCGTGGACAATGCATGTGTCACAAACCCCACTGGAAAGTGTGTGTCACAAACCCCATTGGATAGCGCTTGTGTGTCACAAACCACATTATAAAGTGTGCGTGTCACAAACCCCATTTGATAGCGTGTGTGTGTCACAAACCTTATTGGACAGTGTATAGGTCACAATCCCCATTGGACAGCGTCTGTGTCACAAACCCCATTGGACAGCATTTGTGTCACAAGCACCATTGGACAGAGAGTTTGTGTCACAAACCTCATTGGAAAGTGTATGTTTCACAAACCCCTTTGGATAGCGTGTGTCTGTCACAAACCCTTTTGGACAGTGTTTGTCACAAACCCCACTGGACACCGTGTGTGTTCACAAACCCCATTGGACAGCGTGTGTGTGTCACAAAGCCCGTTGGACAGAGTGTGTGTCACAAACCCCGTTGGACAGCGAGTGTGTTTCACAATCCCCATTGGACAGTGTGTGTGTCACGAAACTCATTGGATAGCGTGTCTGTGTCACAAACCATATTTAACAGTTTGTGTGTCACAAAACCCATTGAACAGTGTGTGAGTCACAAAAACCCATGCACAGTATGCGTGTCACAAACCCCATTGCACATCGTGTGTGTCACAAACCCTTTTGGACAGTGTGCCTTTCAGAAACCCCAATGGATATCGTGTGTGTCACAAACCACTTCGGACAATGTGTGTGTCACAAACACCATTGGACAGTGTGTGTGTCACAAAACCCATTGGAAAAGGGTGTATCACGAACCCCATTGGACAGCCTGTGTGTCACAAGCGCCATTGGACAGAGTGTGTGTGTCACAAACGCCATTGGACAGCGTGTGTGTCACAAACACCCATGGACAGTGTGCGTGTCACAAACCCCATTAGACATCGTGTGTGTCACGAACCCCATTGGACACCGCGTGTGTCACAATCCCCATTGGACATCGTGTGTGTTACAAACCCCATTGGACAGAGTGTGTGTGTCACAAACACCATTGGACAGCGTGTGTGTTTCACAATCCCCATTGCACAGTGTATGTCTGTCACAAACCCGATTAGACAGTGTGTGTGTCACAAGCCTCATTGGACAGCGTGTGTGTCACAATCCCCACTGGACAGCGTGTGTGTCACAAACCCCATTGGACAGCATGTGTGTCACAATACCCATTGGACACTGTGTGTGTCACAAACCCATTGGATATCGTGTGTGTCACAAGCCCATTGGACAAAGTGTGTGTGTCACAAGCACCATTGGACAGAGTGTGTGTGTCACAAACCCCATGGGACAGTGTGTGTGACCAACCCCATTGGACAGCGCGTGTGTCACAATCCCCATTGTACAGCGTGTGTGTAAAAAACTCCATTGGACAGCGTGTGTTTTTCACAAACCCCATTGGATAGCGTGTGTGTCACGAACCCCATTAGAAAGTGTGTGTGTCACAAACCCTATTGGATAGCGTATGTGTGTCACAAACCCTATTGGAAAGACTGTGTGTGTAACACTATCCATTGGACAGTGTGTGTGTCACAAACCCCATTGGACAGCGTGTGTGTCACAATCCCCATTGTACAGCGTGTGTGTGACGAACCCCATTGGACAGCGCGTGTGTCACAATCCCCATTGTACAACGTGTGTGTAAAAAACTCCATTGGACAGCGTGTGTGTTTCACAAACCCCATTGGACAGCGTGTATGTTTCACAAGCCCTTTGGAAAGAGTGTGTGTGTCACAAAACCCATTGTACAGCGTGTGTGTCACAAAACCCATTTTACAGCGTGTGTGTCACGAACCCCATTGAACAGCGTGTGTGTCACAAGCACCATTGGACAGAGTGCGGTGTCACAAACTCCATTGAGCAGCGTGTGTGCCACAATCCCCATTGGACAGAGTGTATGTGTCACAAACCCCATTGGACAGCCTGTGTGTCACAAGCCCCATTGGACAGTGTATTTGTCACAAACCCAATTGGACAGCGTGTGTGTCACAAACACCTTTGGACAGCGTGTGTGTGTCACAATCCACATTGGAGAGCGTGTGTGTCACAAACCCAATTGGACAGCGTGTGTGTCACAAACACCTTTGGACAGCGTGTGTGTGTCACAATCCACATTGGAGAGCGTGTGTGTCAAAACCCAACTGGACAGTGTGTGTGTCAAAAAACACACTGGAGAGCGTGTGTGTAACAAACACCCATGGACAGTTTGTGTGTCACAAAACCCCATTGGAAACCGTGTGTGTCACAAACCCCAATGGACAGCGTGTGTGTGTCACAATCCCCATTAGACAGCGTGTGTGTCATAAACCCCATTGAACAGAGTATGTGTGTCACAAAGCCGATTTGACAGCGTGTGTGTCACAATCCCCATTGGACAAGGTGTGTGTCACAAACACCATTGGACAACGTGTCTGTGTCACAATCCCCAATGGACAATCTGTGTTTTACAAACACCATTTGACAGAGTGTGTGTCACAAACACTATTGGACAGAGTGTGTGTGTCACAAGGCCATTGGACAGAGTGTGTGTCATGAACCCCATTGGACAGTGTGTGTGTCACAAGCCCATTGGACAGAGTGTGTGTGTCACAAAACCCACTGGACATTTTGTGTGTCACAAACCCCATTGGACAGCGTGCGTGTCACAAGAACCATTGGACAGCGTGTGTGTCACAAACCCCATTGAACAGCGTGTGTGTGTCACAATCCCCATAAGACAGCTTGTGTGTCACAAACCCCATTGGACAGCGTTTGTGTTTTTCAATTCCAATTAGACAGCGTGTGTGTCAGAAACCCCTTTGGACAGTGTGTGTGTCATAAACCCCATTGGACAGCGTGACTGTGTCACAAACCCTATTGGACAGTGTGTGTGTCACAAACCCCATTGAAGAGCATGTGTGTCATGAACCCCATTGGACAGCGTGTGTGTCACAAGACCCATTGGACAGAGTTTGTATGACACAAACCCCATTGGACAGCTTGTGTGTCACATTCCCCATTGGACAGCGTGTGTGTCACAGACCCCATCGGACAGATTGTGTGTCATAAACCCCATTGGACAGCGTGTGTGTCACAAACCCCATAGTACAGTGTCTGTGTGTAACAATCCCCATTGGACAATTTGTGTGTCACAAACCACTTGGGACAGAGTGTGTGTCACGAACACTATTGGACAGCGTGTATATGTCACAAGCCCTTTGGAAAGAGTGTGTGTGTCACAAAACCCACTGGACAGCGTGTGTGTCACGAACCCCATTGAACAGCGTGTGTGTCACAAGCACCATTGGACAGAGTGCGGTGTCACAAACCCCATTGAGCAGCGTGTGTGCCACAAGCCCCATTGGACAGAGTGTATGTGTCACAAACCCTATTGGACAGCCTGTGTGTCACAATCCCCATTGGACAGCGTGTGTGTCACAAACCCAATTGAACAGTGTGTGTGTCACCATCTCCATTGGATAGCGTGTGTGTCACAAACCCCATTGGACAGCGTTAGTGTCACAAACGCCCGTAGACACTGTGTGTGTCACCAACCCCTTTGGACAGTGTGTGTGTCACAAAACCCACTGGACAGCGTGTGTTTCACAAACCCCATTAGACAGCGTGTCTGTCACAAGCCCATTGGACAGAGTGTGTGTGTCACAAAACCCACTGGACAGCGTGTGTTTTCAAACCCCATTGAACAGCGTGTGTGTCACAAGCACCATTGTACAAAGTGTGTGTGTCACAAAACCCATTGGAAAGTGTATGTGTCACAAACCGCATTGGACAGCGTGTGTGTGTCACCTTCCCCATTAGACAGCGTGTGTGTCACAAACCCCATTGGACAGCATGTGCGTATCACAATCCTATTGGACATCGTGTGTGTCACAAACACCCATGGACAGTGTGCGTGTCACAAACCCCATTTTACATCGTGTGTGTCACAAACCCCATTGGACAGAACGTCTGTGTCACGAACCCCATTGGAAACTGTGTGTCTCACAAACCCCATTGGAGAGTGTGTGTGTGTCACAAACCCTGTTGGACAGTATATATGTCACAATCCCCATTGGAGAGCGTCTGTGTCACAAACCCCATTGGACAGCGTTTTTGTCACAAACACCATTGGACAGCGTGTGTGTGTCACAATCCCCTTTGGACAATGTGTGTGTCACAAAACCTATTGGACAGTGTGTGTCACAAGACCCATTGGACAGAGTTTGTGTGTAACAAACCCCATTGCACAGCGTGTGTAACAATCCCCATTGGACAGCGCGTGTGTCACAAACCCCTTTGGACAGTGTGTGTGTCACAAACCCCACTGGACACCATGTGTGTTCACAAACCCCATTGGACAGCGTGTGTGACATAAACCCCATTGGACAGCGTGTATGTTTCACAATCCCCATTGGACAGTTTGTGTGTGTCACAAACCCCTTTAGACAGACTGTGTGTGACAAACCCCACTGGACAGAATGTGTGTTACAAACCCCATTTGACAGTGTGTGTGTGTATCAATACCCATTGGACAGTGTGTGTGTCACAAACCCCATTGAAAAGCGTGTGTGTCACTAACACCCGTGGACACTGTGTGTGTCACAATCCCCAGTGGACAGCGTGTGTGTCACAAACCCCCGTGGACACTGTGTGTGTCATAAACTCCACTGGACAGCGTTTGTGTCACAAACAACTTTGGACAGTGTGTGTGTCACAAACCATATTGGACAGTGTGTATGTCACAATCCCCATTGGACAGCGTCTGTGTCACAAACCCCATTGGACAGCGTGTGTGTCACAAACCCCATTGGACAGCGTGTGTGTGTCACCATCCCCATTGGACAGTATTTGTGTCGCAAAACCTATTTGATATAGTGTGTGTCACAAACCCCATTGGATAGCGTGTGTGTGTCACAAAGCCTATTGGACAGCGTGTGTGTCCCAAGACCCATTGGACAGAGTGTGTGTGTGACACACCCCATTGGTCAGCGTGTGTGTCACAAGCCACACTGGACACTGTGTGTGTAACAAACCCCAGTGATCAGCGTGTGTGTCACAAACCCCATTGGAAAGTGTGCGTATCACAAACCCCATTGGATAGATTGTGTGTGTCACGAACCCTATTGGACAGTGTGTATGTCAGAAACCCCACTGGACAGCGTGTGTGTCACAAACACCCATGGACAGTGTGCGTGTCACAATACCCATTTGGACATCGTGTGTGTCACAAACCCTTTCGGACAGTGTGTCTGTCAGAAACCCCATTGGACAGAGCGTATGTGTCATAAACCCCATTGGAAAGTGTGTGTCTCACAAACCCCGTTGGATAGTGTGTGTGTGTCACAAACCCTATTGGACAGTGTATATGTCACAATCCCCATTGGACAGCGTCTGTGTCACAAACCCCATTGGACAGCGTGTGTGTCACAAACACCATTGGACAGCGTGTGTGTGTCACAATCCCCATTGGACAGTGTGTGTGTCAGAAAACCTATTGGATAGCGTGTGTGTCACAAACACCATTAGAAAGTGTGCGTGTCACAAACCCCATAGGAAAGCGTGTGTGTTTCACAAAACGCATTGGACAGCGTGTCTGTCACAAACCCCATTGGACAGAGTGTGTGTGTGACACACTCCATTGGACAGCGTGTGTGTCACAAACCCCATTGGACAGCGTGTGTGTCACAAACCCCATTGGAAAGTGTGTGTGTCACAAACCCCATTGGAAAGCGTGTGTGTTTCACAAAACCCATTAAAAAGTACGCGTGTGACAAACCCCATTGGATAGCGTGTGTGTGCCACAAACCCCATGAGAAAGTTTGACTGTCACAAATCACATTTGAAAGTGTGTGTGTCAAAATCCCCATTGGACAGTGTGTGTGTCACAAAACCCATTGGATAGCGTGTGTGTCACAAACCCCATTAGAAAGTGTGTGTCTCACAAACCCCATTGGATAGCGTGTGTGTCACAAACCCTATTGGACAGTGTGTGTGTCACAAACCCCATTGGACAGCTTGTGTGTCACAATCCCCATTGGACAGCGTCTGTGTCACAAACCCCATTGGACAGCGTTTGTGTCACAAACACCCATGGACAGTGTGCGTGTCAAAACCCCATTGGACATCGTGTGTGTCACAAACCCTTTTGGACAGTGTGTGTGTCACAAACTCCACTGGGCAGCGTGTGTTTCATAAACACCCATGGACAGTGTGCGTGTCACAAACACCATTGGGCAGCGTGTGTGTGTCACAATCCCCATTGGACTGTGTGTGTGTCACAAACCCAATGGGACAGAGTGTGTGCCACGAACCCCATTGGGCAGCGTGTGTGTCACAAGCGCCATTGGACAGAGTGTGTGTGTCACAATCCCCATTGGAAAGTGTATGTGTCACAAACCCCATTGGATAGTGTGTGTGTGTCACAAACCCTCCTGGTCAGTCTCTGTGTCACAAAACCCATTGGACAGCATGCGTGTCACAAACACCATTGGACAGTGTGTGTTTAACAAACCCAGTTGGTCAGCGTGTGTGTCACAAACCCAATGGGACAGTGTGTGTGCGTCACATACCCCACTGGAACGTGTGTGTGTCACAAACCTCATTGGACAGAGTTTGTTTTTAACAATACCCATTGGACATCATGTGTGTCATAAACCCATTTGGACAGTGTGTGTTTCACAAACCCCACGTGACAGCGTGTGTGCCACAAACCCCATGGACAGTGTGCGTGTCACAAACCCCATTGGACATCGTGTGTGTCACAAACCTTTTTGGACAGTGTGTGTGTCAAAAACCCCATTGGATAGTGTGTATGTCACAATACCCATTGGACAGCGTCTGTGTCACAATCCCCATTGGACAGAGTGTGTGTCACAAACCCCCTTTGGACAGTGTGTGTGTCACAAACACTATTGGACAGTGTGTGTGTAACAAACCCATTTGGTCAGCGTGTGTGTCACAAACCCCATGGGACAGCATGTGTGTGTCAGAATCATCATTGGACAGTGTGTGTGTCACAAACCCCAAGGGACAGAGTGTGTGTCACGAATCCTATGGACAGCGTGTGTGTCACAAGCCCCATTGGACAGCGTGTGTGTCACAAACACCATTAGAAAGTGTGCGTTTCACAAACCCCACTGGAAAGTGTGTGTGTCACAAAACCCATTGGATAGTGTGTGTGTCACAAACCCCATTTGATAGCGTGTGTGTGTCAGAAACCCTACTGGACACCGTGTAGGTCACAATCCCCATTGGACAGCGTCTGTGTCACAAACCCCATTGGACAGAGAGTGTGTGTCACAATCCCCATTGGACAGTGTGTGTGACACAAAACCCATTGGATAGCGTGTTTGGTCACAAACCCCATTGGACAGCATGTTTGTCAAAACCCCATTGGACAGCGTGTGTGTCACAAACACCCATGAACAGTGTGCGTGTCACAAACCCAATTGGAAAGTGCGTGTGTCACAAACCCCACTGGACAGCGTGTGTGTTGCATACACCCATGGACAGTGTGCGTGTCTGAAACCCCATTGTAGATCGTGTCACAAACCCTTTTGGACAGTGTGTGTGTCACAAACCCCATTGCATAGCGTGGTGTGTCACAAACCCCATTATAAAGTGTGCTTGTCACATACCCCATTTGATAGCGTGTGTGTGGCACAAACCCTATTGGACAGTGTGTAGGTCAAAATCCCCATTGGACAGCGTCTGTGTCACAAACCCCATTGGACAGTGTGTGTGTCACAAAACCCATTGGACAGCGTGTGTGCCACGAACCCCATTGGACAGTGTGTGTGTCACAAGCACAATTGGACAGGGATTGTGTGTCACAAACCCCATTGGAAAGTGTATGTTTCACAAACCCCATTGGATAGCGTGTGTCTGTCACAAACCCTTTTGGACAGTGTTTGTCACAAAACCCACTGAACACCGTGTGTGTTCACAAACCCCATTGGACAGCGTCTGTGTCACAAACCCCCGTGGACAATGCATGTGTCACAAACCCCACTGGAAAGTGTGTGTCACAAACCCCATTGGATAGCGCTTGTGTGTCACAAACCACATTATAAAGTGTGCGTGTCACAAACCCCATTTGATAGCGTGTGTGTGTCACAAACCTTATTGGACAGTGTATAGGTCACAATCCCCATTGGACAGCGTCTGTGTCACAAACCCCATTGGACAGCATTTGTGTCACAAGCACCATTGGACAGAGAGTTTGTGTCACAAACCTCATTGGAAAGTGTATGTTTCACAAACCCCTTTGGATAGCGTGTGTCTGTCACAAACCCTTTTGGACAGTGTTTGTCACAAACCCCACTGGACACCGTGTGTGTTCACAAACCCCATTGGACAGCGTGTGTGTGTCACAAAGCCCGTTGGACAGAGTGTGTGTCACAAACCCCGTTGGACAGCGAGTGTGTTTCACAATCCCCATTGGACAGTGTGTGTGTCACGAAACTCATTGGATAGCGTGTCTGTGTCACAAACCATATTTAACAGTTTGTGTGTCACAAAACCCATTGAACAGTGTGTGAGTCACAAAAACCCATGCACAGTATGCGTGTCACAAACCCCATTGCACATCGTGTGTGTCACAAACCCTTTTGGACAGTGTGCCTTTCAGAAACCCCAATGGATATCGTGTGTGTCACAAACCACTTCGGACAATGTGTGTGTCACAAACACCATTGGACAGTGTGTGTGTCACAAAACCCATTGGAAAAGGGTGTATCACGAACCCCATTGGACAGCCTGTGTGTCACAAGCGCCATTGGACAGAGTGTGTGTGTCACAAACGCCATTGGACAGCGTGTGTGTCACAAACACCCATGGACAGTGTGCGTGTCACAAACCCCATTAGACATCGTGTGTGTCACGAACCCCATTGGACACCGCGTGTGTCACAATCCCCATTGGACATCGTGTGTGTTACAAACCCCATTGGACAGAGTGTGTGTGTCACAAACACCATTGGACAGCGTGTGTGTTTCACAATCCCCATTGCACAGTGTATGTCTGTCACAAACCCGATTAGACAGTGTGTGTGTCACAAGCCTCATTGGACAGCGTGTGTGTCACAATCCCCACTGGACAGCGTGTGTGTCACAAACCCCATTGGACAGCATGTGTGTCACAATACCCATTGGACACTGTGTGTGTCACAAACCCATTGGATATCGTGTGTGTCACAAGCCCATTGGACAAAGTGTGTGTGTCACAAGCACCATTGGACAGAGTGTGTGTGTCACAAACCCCATGGGACAGTGTGTGTGACCAACCCCATTGGACAGCGCGTGTGTCACAATCCCCATTGTACAGCGTGTGTGTAAAAAACTCCATTGGACAGCGTGTGTTTTTCACAAACCCCATTGGATAGCGTGTGTGTCACGAACCCCATTAGAAAGTGTGTGTGTCACAAACCCTATTGGATAGCGTATGTGTGTCACAAACCCTATTGGAAAGACTGTGTGTGTAACACTATCCATTGGACAGTGTGTGTGTCACAAACCCCATTGGACAGCGTGTGTGTCACAATCCCCATTGTACAGCGTGTGTGTGACGAACCCCATTGGACAGCGCGTGTGTCACAATCCCCATTGTACAACGTGTGTGTAAAAAACCCCATTGAACAGCGTGTGTGTGTCACAATCCCCATAAGACAGCTTGTGTGTCACAAACCCCATTGGACAGCGTTTGTGTTTTTCAATTCCAATTAGACAGCGTGTGTGTCAGAAACCCCTTTGGACAGTGTGTGTGTCATAAACCCCATTGGACAGCGTGACTGTGTCACAAACCCTATTGGACAGTGTGTGTGTCACAAACCCCATTGAAGAGCATGTGTGTCACGAACCCCATTGGACAGCGTGTGTGTCACAAGACCCATTGGACAGAGTTTGTATGACACAAACCCCATTGGACAGCTTGTGTGTCACATTCCCCATTGGACAGCGTGTGTGTCACAGACCCCATCGGACAGATTGTGTGTCATAAACCCCATTGGACAGCGTGTGTGTCACAAACCCCATAGTACAGTGTCTGTGTGTAACAATCCCCATTGGACAATTTGTGTGTCACAAACCACTTGGGACAGAGTGTGTGTCACGAACACTATTGGACGGCGTGTATATGTCACAAGCCCTTTGGAAAGAGTGTGTGTGTCACAAAACCCACTGGACAGCGTGTGTGTCACGAACCCCATTGAACAGCGTGTGTGTCACAAGCACCATTGGACAGAGTGCGGTGTCACAAACCCCATTGAGCAGCGTGTGTGCCACAAGCCCCATTGGACAGAGTGTATGTGTCACAAACCCTATTGGACAGCCTGTGTGTCACAATCCCCATTGGACAGCGTGTGTGTCACAAACCCAATTGAACAGTGTGTGTGTCACCATCTCCATTGGATAGCGTGTGTGTCACAAACCCCATTGGACAGCGTTAGTGTCACAAACGCCCGTAGACACTGTGTGTGTCACCAACCCCTTTGGACAGTGTGTGTGTCACAAAACCCACTGGACAGCGTGTGTTTCACAAACCCCATTAGACAGCGTGTCTGTCACAAGCCCATTGGACAGAGTGTGTGTGTCACAAAACCCACTGGACAGCGTGTGTTTTCAAACCCCATTGAACAGCGTGTGTGTCACAAGCACCATTGTACAAAGTGTGTGTGTCACAAAACCCATTGGAAAGTGTATGTGTCACAAACCGCATTGGACAGCGTGTGTGTGTCACCTTCCCCATTAGACAGCGTGTGTGTCACAAACCCCATTGGACAGCATGTGCGTATCACAATCCTATTGGACATCGTGTGTGTCACAAACACCCATGGACAGTGTGCGTGTCACAAACCCCATTTTACATCGTGTGTGTCACAAACCCCATTGGACAGAACGTCTGTGTCACGAACCCCATTGGAAACTGTGTGTCTCACAAACCCCATTGGAGAGTGTGTGTGTGTCACAAACCCTGTTGGACAGTATATATGTCACAATCCCCATTGGAGAGCGTCTGTGTCACAAACCCCATTGGACAGCGTTTTTGTCACAAACACCATTGGACAGCGTGTGTGTGTCACAATCCCCTTTGGACAATGTGTGTGTCACAAAACCTATTGGACAGTGTGTGTCACAAGACCCATTGGACAGAGTTTGTGTGTAACAAACCCCATTGCACAGCGTGTGTAACAATCCCCATTGGACAGCGCGTGTGTCACAAACCCCTTTGGACAGTGTGTGTGTCACAAACCCCACTGGACACCATGTGTGTTCACAAACCCCATTGGACAGCGTGTGTGACATAAACCCCATTGGACAGCGTGTATGTTTCACAATCCCCATTGGACAGTTTGTGTGTGTCACAAACCCCTTTAGACAGACTGTGTGTGACAAACCCCACTGGACAGAATGTGTGTTACAAACCCCATTTGACAGTGTGTGTGTGTATCAATACCCATTGGACAGTGTGTGTGTCACAAACCCCATTGAAAAGCGTGTGTGTCACTAACACCCGTGGACACTGTGTGTGTCACAATCCCCAGTGGACAGCGTGTGTGTCACAAACCCCCGTGGACACTGTGTGTGTCATAAACTCCACTGGACAGCGTTTGTGTCACAAACAACTTTGGACAGTGTGTGTGTCACAAACCATATTGGACAGTGTGTATGTCACAATCCCCATTGGACAGCGTCTGTGTCACAAACCCCATTGGACAGCGTGTGTGTCACAAACCCCATTGGACAGCGTGTGTGTGTCACCATCCCCATTGGACAGTATTTGTGTCGCAAAACCTATTTGATATAGTGTGTGTCACAAACCCCATTGGATAGCGTGTGTGTGTCACAAAGCCTATTGGGCAGCGTGTGTGTCCCAAGACCCATTGGACAGAGTGTGTGTGTGACACACCCCATTGGTCAGCGTGTGTGTCACAAGCCACACTGGACACTGTGTGTGTAACAAACCCCAGTGATCAGCGTGTGTGTCACAAACCCCATTGGAAAGTGTGCGTATCACAAACCCCATTGGATAGATTGTGTGTGTCACGAACCCTATTGGACAGTGTGTATGTCAGAAACCCCACTGGACAGCGTGTGTGTCACAAACACCACTGGACAGCGTGTGTGTCACAAACCTATTGGACAGAGTGCGTGTGTCACGAAACCCACTGGACAGCGTGTTTTTCACAAGACCCTTTGGACAGAGTGCGTGTATCACAAACCCCATTGGACAGAGTTTGTGTAACCAACCACCGTGGACACTGTGTGTGTCACAAACCCCATTGGACAGTGTGTGTGTCACAAACTCCACTGGACAGCGTTTGTGTCACAAACACCCATTGAAAGTGTGCGTGTCAGGAACCCCACTGGGCATCGTGTGTCTCACAAACCCCACTGGACAGCGTGTGTGTCACGAACCCCATTGGACAGCTTGTGTGTCACAAGACCTATTGGACAGAGTGTGTGTGTCACAATCCCCATTAGACAGGTGTGTGTCACAAACACCATTGGACTGGGTGTGTGTGTCACAAACCCTATTGGACAGTGTGTGTGTCATAAACCCCATTGGAGAGCGTGTGTGTTTCACGATCCCCATTGAACAGAGTGTATGTGTCACAAACCCCATTGGACAGCGTGTGTGTCACAAACCTCATTGGACAGTGTGTGTGTGTCACAATACCCATTGGACAGTGTGTGTGTCACAAACACAATTGGACAGAGTTTGTGTCACCAACCCCCGTGGACACTGTGTGTGTCACAAACAACAGTGGACAGTGTGTGTGTCACAAACTCCACTGGACAGTGTGTGTGTCACAAACACCCATGGAAAGTGTGCGTGTCAGAAACCCCATTGGACCTCGTGTGTGTCACAAACACCCATGGACAGCGTGCCTGTCACAAACCCCATTGGACTTCGTGTGTGTCACAAACCCCTTTGGACAGTGTGTGTGTCACAAACCCCATTGGACAGCGTGTGTGTGTCACAATCCCCATTGGACAGTGTGTGTGTCACAGACGCCATGGGACTGAATTTGTGTCACGAACCCCATTGGACAGCGTCTGTTTCACAAGCGCCATTGGATAGAGTATGTGTGTCACAAACCCTCCTCGTCAGTGTGTGTGACACAAAACCCTTTGGACAGCATGCTTGTCACAAACACAATTGGACAGCGTGTGTGTAATAAACCCCATTGCACAGCGTGTGTGTGTCACGAAACCCATTGGAAGGTTTGTGTCACAAACCTCTTTGGATAGTGTGTGTGTGTCAAAAACCCCATTAGAAAGTATATGTGTCACAAACGCCATTGGATAGCATGTGTGTGTCACAAACCCTATTGGACAGTAAGTATGTCACAATCCACGTTGGATAGCGTGTGTGTGTCACAAACCCTATTGGATAGCGTGTAGGTCACAATCCCCATTGGAGAGCGTCTGTGTCACAAACCCCATTGGACAGTGTGTGTGTCTCAAACACCATTGGACAGCGTGTGTGGTTCACAATCCCCATTGGACACTGTGTGTGTCTGTGACAAAACCCACTGGACAGCGTGTGTGTCACTAACACCCATGGACAGTGTGAGTGTCACAAACCCCATTGGACAGCGTGTGTGTGTCACAATCCCCATTGGAGAGTGTGTGTGTCACAAACACCATTGGACAACGTGTGTGTCACAAGCCTATTGGACAGAGTGCATTTGTCACAAATCCCAATGGAAAGTGTATGTGTAACAAACCCCATTCGATAGCGTGTGTGTGTCACAAACCCTATTGAATAGTATGTGTGTCACAAAACCCACTGGACAGCGTCTGTGTTCACAAACACCATTGGACAGCGAATTTTTAACAAGACCCATTGTACAGAGTATGTGTGTCACAAACCCCCGTGGACACTGTGTGTGTCACAAACCCCATAGGACAGTGTGTGTGTCACAAACCCCGTTGTACATCATGTGTGTCACAAACCCTTTTGGACAGCGTGTGTGTCACAAATACCCATGGACAGTGTGCGTGTCACAAACCCCATTGGACATCTTGTGTGTCACAAACCCCTTTGGAAAGTGTGTGTGTCACAAACCCCATTAGACAGAGTTTGTGTCACAAAACCCACTGGACAGCGTGTGTGTCACGAACCCCTTTGGACAGCGTGTGTGTCACAAGCGCCATTGGAGAGAGTGTGTTTCACAAACCCCATGGGACAGAGTGTGTGTCACGAACCACATTGGATAGCGTGTGCGTTTCACAAACCCTCCTGGTCAGTGTGTGTGTCACAAAACCCATTGGACAGCATGCGTGTCATAAACACCATTGTACATCGGGTGTGTTAAAAACACAATTGGTCAGCGTGTGTGTCACAAACCCATTTGGATAGCATGTGTGTGTCACGAAACATATTGGAAAGTGTGTGTGTCACAAAATCTATTGGATAGCGTGTGTTTCACAAACCCCATTAGAAAGACAGTGTGTCACAAACCCCATTGTACAGCGTGTGTGTCACGAACCCAATTGGACAGCTTGTGTGTCACAAGACCTATTGAACAGAGTTTGTGTGTCACACACCCCATTGGACAGCGTGTGTGTCACAAGCCCCATTGGTCAGAGTGTATGTGTCACAAACTCCATCTGGCAGCGTGTGTGTCACAAACCCCATTGAACAGCGTGTGTGTCACAAACCCCATTGGACAGTGTGTGTGCCACAAACACCATTGGATAGCGTGTGTATCACGAACCCCATTAGAAAGTGTGTGTGTCATAAAACCCATTGGATAGCGTATGTGTGTCACAAACTCTATTGGACAGAGTGTGTGTGTCACACACCACATTGGACAGCGTGTGTGTCACAAACCCCGTTTGACAGCATGTGTGTCACAAACCCCATTGGACCGCGTCTGTGTCACAAACCCCATTGGACAGCGTGTGTGCCACAAACACCATTGGACAGCGTGTGTGTGTCGCAATCCCCATTGGACAGTGTGTGTGTCACAAAACCCATTGGACATCTTGTGTGTCACGAACCCCATTAGAAAGTGTGTGTGTCACAAAACCCATTGGATAGCCTATGTGTGTCACAAACTGTATTGGACAGAGTGTGTGTGTCACACACCACATTGGACAGCATGTGAATAATAAACCCCATTATAAAGTGTGCGTGTCACAAACCCCATTGGACAGCGTCTGTGTCACAAACCCCATTGGACAGGGTGTGTGTTCACAAACACCATTGGACAGTGTGTGAAGTGTCACAATCCTCATTGGACAGTGTGTGTGTCAAAAAACCCATTGGACAGCGCGTGTGTCACAAAACCCATTAGAAAGTGCGTGTGTCCCAAACACCATTGGATAGCGTATGTGTTTTCACAAACACTATTGGACAGAGTGTGTGTGTCACACACCAAGTTGGACAGCGTTTGTGACATAAATGCCATTGGATAGCGTGTGTGTGTCACAAACCCCATTATAAAGTGTGCGTGTCACAAACCCCATTGGACATTGTGTGTGTCACAAACCCCATTGAACAGTGTGTGTATCACAAACCACATTCGACAGAGTTTGTGTTTAACAATACCCATTGGACAGTGTGTGTATCACAATACCCATTGGACAGTGTGTGTCACATACATCATTGGACAGCGTGTGTGTCACAAGCACCATTGGACAGAGTGTGTGTGTCACAATCCCCATTGGAAAGTGTATGTGTCACAAACCCCATTGGATTGCGTGTGTGTTCACAAACCCCATTGGACAGCGTTTTTTTTACAAGACCCTTTCGACAGAGTGTGTGTAACCATTGGACAGTGTGTGTGTCAGAAACCCTCTTGAACACTGTGTATGTCACAAACACCTTTGAGCAGTGTGTGTGGTAACAAACCCAATTGGTCTGCGTGTGTGTCTGAAACCCCATGGGACAGCGCGTCTGTGACAAAACCCATTGGACACCATGTGTGCCACAATCCCCATTGGACAGCTTGTGTGTCACAAACCCCATTGGACAGAGTGTGTGTGTCACAAACCCCATTGGACAGCGTGTGTGTCACAATACCCATTGGACACTGCGTGTGTCACAAACCCCATTGGATATCGTGTGTGTCACAAGCCCATTGGACAAAGTGTGTGTGTCACAAGCACCATTGGACAGACTGTGTGTGTCACAAACCCCATGGGACAGCTTGTGTGTGACGAATCCCACTGTACAGCGCGTGTGTCACAATCCCCATTGTACAGCGTGTGTGTAAAAAACTCCATTGGACAGCGTGTGTGTCACAAACCCCATTGGATAACGTGTGTGTGTCAAAAACCCCATTAGAAAGTATTTGTGTCACAAACCCCATTGGATAGCCTGTGTGTGTCACAAACCCCCTTGGACAGTGTGTATGTCACAATCCCCATTGGACAGCGTCTGTGTCACAAACCCCATTGGACAGGGTGTGTGTCACAAACCCCATTGGACAGCGTGTGTGTGTGACAATCCCCATTAGACAGCGTGTGTGTCAGAAACCCCTTTGGACAGTGTGTGTGTCACAAACCCCATTGAAGAGCATGTGTGTCACGAACCCCATTGGACAGCGTGTGTGTCACATTACCCATTGGACAGAGTGTGTGTCGCAGACCCCATTGGACAGATTGTGTGTGATAAACCCCATTGGACAGCGTGTGTGTCACAAACCCTATAGTACAGCGTGTGTGTGTAACAATCCCCATTCGACAATTTGTGTGTCACAAACCACTTGGGACAGAGTGTGTGTCACAAACACTATTCGACAGCGTGTATGTGTCACAAGCCCTTTGGACAGAGTGTGTGTGACACAAAACCCACTGGACAGCGTATGTGTCACGAACCCCATTGAACAGCGTGTGTGTCACAATCACCATTGGACAGAGTGTGTGTGTCACAAAGCCGATTTGACAGCGTGTGTGTCACAATCCTAATTTGACAGCGTGTGTGTCACAAACCCCATTGGACAGTGTGTGTGTCACCATTTCCATTGGATAGCGTGTGTGTCACAAACCCCATTGGACAGTGTGTGTGTCACCAAACCCTTTGGACAGTGTGTGTGTCACAAAACCCACTGGACAGCGTGTGTGTCACAAACCCCATTGGACAGTGTGTGTGTCTCAATCCCCATTAGCCAGCGTGTGTGTCACAAACCCCATTGGACAGAGTTTGTGTCACAAACCCCATTGGATAGCGTGTGTGTGTCACAATCCCAATTGTACAGTGTGTGTGTCACAAACACCATTGGACAGCGTGTGTGTCACAAACACCATGGGACAGATTGTGAGTGTCACAAACCCCATTGGATATTGTGTGTGTTACAAACCCCATTAGAAAGTGTGTGTGTCACAAACCCATTGAACAGCGTGTGTGTCATGAACCCCATTGGACAGAGACTGTAGTCACAGTCCCCATTGGACAGCGTGTGTGTCACAAACCCCATTGGACAGATTGTTTGTCATAAACCGCATTGGACAGCGTGTGTGTCAGAAACACCATTGGACAGTGTGTGTGTCACAAACCCGAATTGGACAGCGTTTGTGTCACAATCCCCAGTGGACAGCGTGTGTGTCAAAACCCAAATGGACAGTGCGTGTGTCACAAAACCCTCTGGACAGCGTGTGTGTCACAAACCCCCCTGGTCAGTGTGTGTGTCACAATCCCCAGGGGACAGCGTGTGTTTCAAAATCCCATTGGACAGTGTGTGTGTCACAAAACGCACTGGACAGCGTGTGTGTCACAAACAGCAATAGACAGTGTGAGTGTCACAATACCCATTGGACAGTGTGTGTGTCACAAACCCCTTTGGACAGCATGTGCGTGTCACAATCCTGTTGGACAGTGTGTGTGTCACAAACACCATGGGACAGATTGTGAGTGTCACAAACCCCATTGGATATTGTGTGTGTCACAAACCCCATTAGAAAGTGAGTGTGTCACAAACCCCATTGGATAGCGTGTGTGTGTCAGAAACCCATTGAACAGCGTGTGTGTCAAAAACCCCATTGGACAGATTGTGTGTCATAAACCCCATTGGACAGCGTGTGTGTGTCACAATCCACACTGGACAGGGTGTGTGTCACAAACCCCCCTAGTCAGTATGTGTGTCACAATCCCCAGGGGACAGCGTGAGTGTCAAAACCCCATTGGACAGCATGTGTGTCAAAACCCCATTGGACAGTGTGTGTGTCACAAAACCCACTGGACAGCGTGTGTGTCACAAACAACAATATACAGTGTGAGTGTCACAAACCCCTTTGGATAGCGTGTGTGTCACAAACCCCTTTGGGCTGTCTGTGTGTCACAAACCTCATTGGACAGAGTGTGTGTGTAACAATCCTTATTGGACAGCGTGTGTGTCACAAGCACCATTGAACAGCGTGTGAGTCACAAGCCCATTGGACAGAGTGTGAGTGTCACAAAACCCACTGGACAGCGTGTGTGTCACGAAACCCATTGGACAGCGTGTGTGTCACAAGCACCATTGGACAGAGTGTGAGTGTCACAAACCCCATTAGATAGTGTGTGTGGCACAAACCCCTTCGGACATTGTGTGTGTCACAAAAACCATTTGATAGTGTGTGAGTGTCACAAACCCTATTGGACAGTGTGTGTGTCACGAACACCATTAGACACTGTGTGTGTCACAAGACCCCTTGGAGAGAGTGTGCGTGTCACAAACCCCATTGGACAGCGTGTGTGTCACAATCCCCATTGGACCGATTGTGTGTCATAAACCCCATTGGACAGAGTGTGTGTGTCACAAACCCCTTTGGACAGCGTGTGTGTGTCACAAACACAATTGGACAGCGTGTATGTGTCACAATCCTATTGGACAGTGTGTGTGTCACAAACACCATGGGACAGAGTGTGTGTCACAAACACCGTTGGACAGCATTTGTGTGTCACAAGCCCATTGGACAGAGTGTGTGTGTCACAAAGCCGATTGGACAGCGTGTGTGTCACAATCCCCATTAGACAGCGCGTGTATCAGAAACCCCTTTGGACAGTGTGTGTGTCACAAACCCCATTGGACAGCGTGTGTGTGTCACAATACCCATTGGACAGTGTGTGTTTTACAAACACCATGGGACAGAGTGTGTGTCACAAACACTATTGGACAGCGTGTGTGTGTCACAAGCCCATTGGACAGAGTGTGTGTGTCACAAAACCCACTGGACAGCGTGTGTGTTACGAACCCCCTTGAACATTGTGTGTGTCACAAGCACCATTGGACAGAGTGTGAGTGTCACAAACCCCATTGGAAAGCGTATGTGTCACAAACTCCATTGGAAAGCGTGTCTGTCACAAACCCGATTGGACAGTGTGTGTGTCACAAGCCCCATTGGACAGAATGAATGTGTCACAAACCCCATTAGACAGTGTGTGTGTGTCACAATACCCATTGGAAAGCGTGTGTGTCACAAACCCCATTGGACAGTGTGCGTGTGTCAAAATACCCATTAGAGAGTGTGTGTGTCACAAACCCCATTGGACAGAGTTTGTGTCACAAACCCCATTGGACAGCGTGTGTGTCAGAAACAACGTTGGTCAGTGTGTATGACACAAAAAACATTGGACAGCGTTTGTTTCAAAACCCAATTGGACAGTGCGTGTGTCACAAAACCCACTGGACAGCGTGTGTTTCACAAACCCCTTTGGACAGAGTGTGTGTGTCACAATCCCCATCGAATTGCTTGCGTGTCACAAAACCTTTTGGACAGTGTATTTGTCACAAAGCCCATTGTATAGCATGTGTGTTCAGAATCCCATTAGACAGATTGTTTTTCACAAGACCCATTGGACAGAATGTCTGTGTCACAAAGCCCATTGGACAGAGTGTGTGTCACAATCCCCATTGGACAGCGTGTCTGTCACAAACCCCATTGGACAGCATGTGTGTGTCACAATACCCATTTTACAGTGTGTGTGTCACAATCCCCATTGGATAGATTGTGTGTCACAAACCCCCATGGACACTGTGTGTCACAAATCCCATTGGACAGCGTGTGTGTGTCATAATCCCCATTGAACAGTGTGTGTGTCACAAACCCCATGGGACAGAGTGTGTGTCACGATCCCCATTGGACAGTGTGTGTTTCACAAACCCCATGGGACAGAGTGTGTGTCACGATCCCCATTGGACAGCGTGTCTGTAACAATCACGACTGGACAGAGTGTGAGTGTCACAAACTCCATTGGATAGTGTGTGTGTCACAAACCCCATTAGAAAGTGTGTGTGTCACAAACCCCATTGGATAGTATGTGTGTGTCACAAACTCTATTGGACAGTGTGTGTGTCACAAACCCCATTGAACAGTATGTGTGTCACGAACCCCATTGAACAGCGTGTGTGTCACAAGACCCATTGGACAGCTTGTGTGTCATAAACCCCATTGGACAGCGTGTGTGTGTCACAAACCCTATTGGACAGTGTGTGTGTCACAAAACGCACTGGACAGCGTGTGTGTGTCACAATCCCCATTGGACAGTGTGTGTGTCACAAACACCATTGGACAGCGTGTGTGTCACAAGCCCATTTTACAGAGTGTGTGTGTCACAAACCCCATTGGAAAGTGTATGTGTCACAAACCCCTTTAAATAGCGTGTGTGTTTCACAAACCCATTGAACAGCGTGTGTGTCACGAACCCCATTGGACAGAGTCTGTAGTCACAATCCTCATTGGACAGCGTGAGTGTCACAAACCCCTTTGGATAGCGTGTGTGTCACAAACCCCTTTGGGCTGTCTGTGTGTCACAAACCTCATTGGACAGAGTGTGTGTGTAACAATCCTTATTGGACAGCGTGTGTGTCACAAGCACCATTGAACAGCGTGTGAGTCACAAGCCCATTGGACAGAGTGTGAGTGTCACAAAACCCACTGGACAGCGTGTGTGTCACGAAACCCATTGGACAGCGTGTGTGTCACAAGCACCATTGGACAGAGTGTGAGTGTCACAAACCCCATTAGATAGTGTGTGTGGCACAAACCCCTTCGGACATTGTGTGTGTCACAAAAACCATTTGATAGTGTGTGAGTGTCACAAACCCTATTGGACAGTGTGTGTGTCACGAACACCATTAGACACTGTGTGTGTCACAAGACCCCTTGGAGAGAGTGTGCGTGTCACAAACCCCATTGGACAGCGTGTGTGTCACAATCCCCATTGGACCGATTGTGTGTCATAAACCCCATTGGACAGAGTGTGTGTGTCACAAACCCCTTTGGACAGCGTGTGTGTGTCACAAACACAATTGGACAGCGTGTATGTGTCACAATCCTATTGGACAGTGTGTGTGTCACAAACACCATGGGACAGAGTGTGTGTCACAAACACCGTTGGACAGCATTTGTGTGTCACAAGCCCATTGGACAGAGTGTGTGTGTCACAAAGCCGATTGGACAGCGTGTGTGTCACAATCCCCATTAGACAGCGCGTGTATCAGAAACCCCTTTGGACAGTGTGTGTGTCACAAACCCCATTGGACAGCGTGTGTGTGTCACAATACCCATTGGACAGTGTGTGTTTTACAAACACCATGGGACAGAGTGTGTGTCACAAACACTATTGGACAGCGTGTGTGTGTCACAAGCCCATTGGACAGAGTGTGTGTGTCACAAAACCCACTGGACAGCGTGTGTGTTACGAACCCCCTTGAACATTGTGTGTGTCACAAGCACCATTGGACAGAGTGTGAGTGTCACAAACCCCATTGGAAAGCGTATGTGTCACAAACTCCATTGGAAAGCGTGTCTGTCACAAACCCGATTGGACAGTGTGTGTGTCACAAGCCCCATTGGACAGAATGAATGTGTCACAAACCCCATTAGACAGTGTGTGTGTGTCACAATACCCATTGGAAAGCGTGTGTGTCACAAACCCCATTGGACAGTGTGCGTGTGTCAAAATACCCATTAGAGAGTGTGTGTGTCACAAACCCCATTGGACAGAGTTTGTGTCACAAACCCCATTGGACAGCGTGTGTGTCAGAAACAACGTTGGTCAGTGTGTATGACACAAAAAACATTGGACAGCGTTTGTTTCAAAACCCAATTGGACAGTGCGTGTGTCACAAAACCCACTGGACAGCGTGTGTTTCACAAACCCCTTTGGACAGAGTGTGTGTGTCACAATCCCCATCGAATTGCTTGCGTGTCACAAAACCTTTTGGACAGTGTATTTGTCACAAAGCCCATTGTATAGCATGTGTGTTCAGAATCCCATTAGACAGATTGTTTTTCACAAGACCCATTGGACAGAATGTCTGTGTCACAAAGCCCATTGGACAGAGTGTGTGTCACAATCCCCATTGGACAGCGTGTCTGTCACAAACCCCATTGGACAGCATGTGTGTGTCACAATACCCATTTTACAGTGTGTGTGTCACAATCCCCATTGGATAGATTGTGTGTCACAAACCCCCATGGACACTGTGTGTCACAAATCCCATTGGACAGCGTGTGTGTGTCATAATCCCCATTGAACAGTGTGTGTGTCACAAACCCCATGGGACAGAGTGTGTGTCACGATCCCCATTGGACAGTGTGTGTTTCACAAACCCCATGGGACAGAGTGTGTGTCACGATCCCCATTGGACAGCGTGTCTGTAACAATCACGACTGGACAGAGTGTGAGTGTCACAAACTCCATTGGATAGTGTGTGTGTCACAAACCCCATTAGAAAGTGTGTGTGTCACAAACCCCATTGGATAGTATGTGTGTGTCACAAACTCTATTGGACAGTGTGTGTGTCACAAACCCCATTGAACAGTATGTGTGTCACGAACCCCATTGAACAGCGTGTGTGTCACAAGACCCATTGGACAGCTTGTGTGTCATAAACCCCATTGGACAGCGTGTGTGTGTCACAAACCCTATTGGACAGTGTGTGTGTCACAAAACGCACTGGACAGCGTGTGTGTGTCACAATCCCCATTGGACAGTGTGTGTGTCACAAACACCATTGGACAGCGTGTGTGTCACAAGCCCATTTTACAGAGTGTGTGTGTCACAAACCCCATTGGAAAGTGTATGTGTCACAAACCCCTTTAAATAGCGTGTGTGTTTCACAAACCCATTGAACAGCGTGTGTGTCACGAACCCCATTGGACAGAGTCTGTAGTCACAATCCTCATTGGACAGCGTGTGTGTCACAAACCCCATTGGACAGATTGTGTGTCATAAACCCCATTGGACAGCCTGTGTGTGTCACAATCCCCATTGGACAGCGTGTGTGTCACAAAAACCCCTGGTCAGTGTGTGTGTCACAATCCCCAGGGGACAGCGTGTGTGTCAAAACCTCATTGGACAGTGTGTGTGTCACAAAACCCACTGGACAGCGTGTGTGTCACAAACAACAATATACAGTGTGAATGTCACAAACCCCTTTGGATAGCGTGTGTGTCACAAACCCCTTTGGGCAGATTGTGTGTCACAAACCTCATTGGACAGAGTGTGTGTGTAACAATCTTTATTGGACAGCGTGTGTGTCACAAGCACCATTGAACAGCGTGTGAGTCACAAGCCCATTGGACAGAGTGTGAGTGTCACAAAACCCACTGGACAGCGTGTGTGTCACGAACCCCATTGGACAGCGTGTGTGTCACTAGCACCATTGGACAGAGTGTGAGTGTCACAAACCCCATTAGATAGTGTGTGTGGCACAAACCCCTTCGGACATTGTGTGTGTCACAAAAACCATTTGATAGTGTGTGAGTGTCACAAACCCTATTGGACAGTGTGTGTGTCACAAACCACATTGAACAGCGTGTGTGTCACGAACACCATTAGAAACTGGGTGTGTCACAAGACCCATTGGAGAGAGTGTGCGTGTCACAAACCCCATTGGACAGCGTGTGTGTCACAATCCCCATTGGACCGATTGTGTGTCATAAACCCCATTGGACAGAGTGTGTGTGTCACAAACGCCTTTGGACAGCGTGTGTGTCACAAACACCATTGGACAGCGTGTGTGTCACAAGCCCTTTGGATAGAGTGTGTATGTCACAAACAACATTAGACAGCGTGTGTGTGTCACAAACACAATTGGACAGCGTGTATGTGTCACAATCCTATTGGACAGTGTGTGTGTCACAAACACCATGGAACAGAGTGTGTGTCACAAACACTGTTGGACAGCGTTTGTGTGTCACAAGCCCATTGGACACAGTGTGTGTGTCACAAAGCCGATTGGACAGCGTGTGTGTCACAATCCCCATTGGACAGAGTGTGTGTCACAATCCCCATTAGACAGCGTGTGTATCAGAAACCCCTTTGGACAGTGTGTGTGTCACAAACCCCATTGGACAGCGTGTGTGTGTCACAATCCCCATTGGACAGTGTGTGTTTTACAAACACCATGGGACAGAGTGTGTGTCACAAACACTATTGGACAGCGTGTGTGTGTCACAAGCCCATTGGACAGAGTGTGTGTGTCACAAAACCCACTGGACAGCGTGTGTGTTACGAACCCCCTTGAACATCGTGTGTCACAAGCACCATTGGACAGAGTGTGAGTGTCACAAACCCCATTGGAAAGTGTGTGTGTCACAAACCCCATTGGATAGTATGTGTGTGTCACAAACTCTATTGGACAGTGTGTGTGTCACAAACCCCTTTGGACAGTATGTGTGTCACGAACCCCACTGAACAGCGTGTGTGTCACAAGCCCCATTGGACAACTTGTGTGTCATAAACCCCATTGGATAGTATGTGTGTGTCACAAACTCTATTGGACAGTGTGTGTGTCACAAACCCCATTGAACAGTATGTGTGTCACGAACCCCATTGAACAGCGTGTGTGTCACAAAACCCACTGGACAGCGTGTGTGTGTCACAATCCCCATTGGACAGTGTGTGTGTCACAAACCCTTTTGGACATTCTGTGTGTCAGAAACCCCACTGGACAGCGTGTGTGTCACAAACACCGATGGACAGAGTGTGTGTCACAAACCCCAAGGGACAGAGTGTGTGTCACGAACCTCATTGGACAGCGTGTGTGTCACAAGCGCCATTAAACAAGCGTGTGTGTCACAAACCCCATTGGAAAGTGTATGTGTCACAAACCACATTGGAGAGCGTGTGTGTGTCATAAAACCCATTAAAGAGCATGCGTGTCACAAAAGCCATTGGATTCCGTGTGTGTGACACAAACCCCATAAGAAAGTGTGTGTGTCACAGACCCCATTAGAAAGTGTGCCTGTGACAAACCCCATTGGATAGAATGTGCGTGTCACAAACCCTATTGCACAATGTGTATGTCACAAGCCCCATTGGACAGCGTCTGTGTCACAAACCCCATTGGACAGCGAGTGTGTCACAAACACCATTGGACAGCATGTGTGTGTCACAATCCCCATTGGACAGTGTGGGTGTCACAAAACGTATTGGATAGAGTGTGTGTCACGAACCCCATTAGGAAGTGTGCGTGTCACAAACCCCATTGGTCATTGTGTGGGTCACAAACTCCATTGGACAGTGTGTGTGTCACAAACCCCATGAGACAGCGTGTGTGTCACGAACCCCATTGGACAGCGTGTGTGTCACAAGCGCCATTGGACAGAGTGTGTCTGTCACAAACCCCATTGGAAAGTGTGTGTGTCGCAAACCCCATTGGATAGCGTGTGTGTGTCATAAAACCCACTAAAGACTATGCGTTTCACAAAACACATTGGATTCCGTGTGTGTGTCACAAACCCCATTAGAAAGTGTGCATGTCACAAACCCCATTGGACAGTATGTATGTCACAGTCCCCGTTGGACAGCGTCTGTGTCACAAACCCCATTGGACACCGTGTGTGTCACAAACACCATTGGAAAGCGTGTGTGTGTCACAATCCCCATTGGACAGCGTGTGTGTCAGGAACCCCATTGGACAGCGTGTGTGTCACAAGCGCCATTGGAAAGTGTATGTGTCACAAACCCCATTGGAAAGTGTGTGTGTCATAACCCCCATTTTACAGCGTGTGTGTGTCACAATCCTGATTGGACAGTGTATGTGTATCACAAACCCCATTGGACATCGTGTTTATCACAATCCCCATTGGACACTGTGTGTTTGTCACAAACCCCATTGGACATCGTGTGTATCACCATCCCCATGGGACAGCGTGTGTGTTACAAACCCCATTGGGCAGCGTGTGTGTCACAATCCCCATTGGACAGTGTGTGTGTGTCACAAACCTCATTGGACAGCGTATGTATCACAAACCCCTTTAGACTGTGTGTGTGTCACAAACCCCATTCTACAGTGCGTGTGTGTCACATTCCCCATTGGACAGCGTGCGTGTAACAATACCCATTGGACAGAGCGTGTGTGTCACAATCCCCATTGGACAGCATGTGTGTCACAAAACCCATTGGATAGCATGTGGGTCACAAACCCCATTTGAAAGTGTGTGTGTCACAAACACCATTGGACAGCGTGTGTGTGCCACAAAACACATTGCATAGCATGTGTGTGTCACGAACCCCATTAGACACCTTGTGAGTCAAAAGACCCATTGGTCAGAGTGTGTGTGTCACAATCCCCATTAGATAGCATGCGTGTCACAAACACCATTGGACAGTGTGTGTGTAACAAAACCAATTCGTCAGCGTGTGTGTCACAAACCCCATGGGACAGCGTGTGTGTGTCACAAACCCCATTGGACAGAGTGTGTGTCACAAACCCCATTGGATAGCGTGTGTGTGTGACAAGGGCCATTAAAAAGTGTGCGTGTCACAAACCCCATTTGAAAGTGTGTGTGTCACAATCCCCATTGGAGAGTGTGTGTGTCACAAAACCCATTGGATAGCGTGTGTGTCACAATCCCCATTAGATAGTGTGTGTGTGTCACAAACCCCTTTGCACAGAGTGTGTCATAAACCCCATTGGACAGTGTGTGTGTCAGAAACCCGTTGCACAGAGTGTGTGTCATAAACCCCATTGGACAGCGTGTATTTGTCACAATCCCCATTGGACAGTGTGTGTGTGTCACAAACCCTTTTGGATAGCGTGTGTGTCACAAACACCACTGGACAGCGTGTGTGTGTCAAAATCCCCATTGAACAGTGTGTGTGCCACAATACCCATTGGACAGTGTGTCTGTCTCAATCCCCATTGGACAGAATTTGTGTCACAAACCCCATTGGATAGCATGTGAGTGTGTCACAAACCCCATTGGACAGCGTGTAGTGTCAGAAACCCCATTGGACACTGTGAGTCACAAATCCCATTGTGCAGCGTGCGTGTGTCACAAAGCCCAGTTGACAGAGTGTATGTCACAAACCCGATTGGATAGCGTGTGTGTCACAATCACCATGGGACAGCGTCTGTGTGTCACAATCCCCATTGAACAGTGTGTGTGTCACAAAACGCATTAGATAGCGTGTGTGTCACAATACCCATCGGATAGTGTGTGTGTCACAAACACCATTGGACAGTGTGTGTGTCTCAAACCCCATTGGACAGACTGTGTGTGTCACACACCCCATTGGATAGCATGTGAGTGTGTCACAAACCCCATTGGACAGCATGTAGTGTCAGAAACCCCATTGGACAGTGTGTGTCACAAATCTCATTGAATAGCGTGTGTGTGTCACAAACCGTATTGGACAGTGTGTATGACAAAATCCCCATTGGACAGCGTGTGTGTCACAATCCCCATTGGACAGAGTGTGCGTGTGACAAACCCCATTGGACAGCGTGTGTGTCATAAGCCCAATTTTACAGCGTGTGTGTGTCACAATCCCCATTGGACAGTGTGTGTGTGTCACAAACCCCATTGGACAGCGTGTGTATCACAAACCCCTTTGGACAGTGTGTGTGTCACAAATCCCATTCTACAGTGCGTGTGTGTCACATTCCCCATTGCACAGCGTGTGTGTCACGAATCCCATTGGACAGCGTGTGTGTCACAAGCACCTTTGGACAGAGTGTGTGTGTCACAAATACCATTGGACAGCGTGTTTGTGTCACAAGCCCCATTGGACAGTGTGTGTGTCACAAACCCCATTGGACAGCCTGTGTGTCACAAACCCCCGTGGACACTGTATGTGTCACAATCCCCATTGGACAGTGTGTGTGTCACAAACCCCACTGGACAGCGTGTGTGTCACAAACACCCATGGACAATGTGCCTGTCAGAAACCCCATTGGACATCATGTGTGTCACAAACCCCAGTGGACAGTGTGCGTGTCACAAACCCCATGGGACAGAGTGTGTGTAACAAACCCCATTGGACAGCGTGTGTGTCACAAGCCCATTGGACACAGTGTGTGTCACAAAACCCACTGGACAGCGTGTGTGTCACGGACCCCATTGAACAGCGTGTGCGTTACAAGCGCCATTGGAAAGTGTGTGTGTCACAAACCCCATTGGATAGCGTGTGTGTGTCACAAACCCCATGAGAAAGTTTGCGTGTCACAAACCCCATTGGAAAGTGTGTGTGTCAGAAACCCCATTGGATAGCGTGTGTGTGTCACAAACCGCATTAGAAAGTGTGCGTGTCACAAAGCCCATTGGTCATCGTGTGGGTCACAAACTCCATTGGACAGTGTGTGTGTCACAAACCCCATGAGACAGCGTGTGTGTCACGAACCCCATTGGACAGCGTGTGTGTCACAAGCGCCATTGGACAGAGTGTGTCTGTCACAAACCCCATTGGAAAGTGTATGTGTCACAAACCGCATTGGATAGCGTGTGTGTGTCATAAAACCCACTAAAAAGTATGCGTTTCACAAAACACATTGGATTCCCTGTGTGTGTCACAAACCCCATTAGAAAGTGTGCATGTCACAAACCCCATTGGACAGTATGTATGTCACAGTCCCCATTGGACAGCGTCTGTGTCAGAAACCCCAATGGACATCGTGCGGGTCAAAATCCCCATTGGACAGCGTGTGTGTCAGGAACCCCATTGGACAGCGTGTGTGTCACAAGCGCCATTGGAAAGTGTGTGTGTCATAACCCCCATTTTACAGCGTGTGTGTGTCACAATCCTCATTGGACAGTGTGTGTGTGTCACAAACCCCATTGGACATCGTGTGTATCACCATCCCCATCGGAGAGCGTGTGTGTCACAAACCCCATTGGGCAGCATGTGTGTGTCACAATCCCCATTGGACAGTGTGTGTGTGTCACAAACCTCATTGGACAGCGTATGTATCACAAACCCCTTTAGACTGTGTGTGTGTCACAAACCCCATTCTACAGTGCGTGTGTGTCACATTCCCCATTGGACAGCGTGTGTGTAACAATACTCATTGGACAGAGCGTGTGTGTCACAATCCCCGTTGGACAGCGTGTGTGTCATGAATCCCATTGGACAGTGTGTCTGTGTCACAATGCCCATTACACAGTGTGTGTGTTACAATCCCCGTTGGACAGCATGTGTGTCACAAAACCCATTGGATAGCATGTGGGTCACAAAACCCATTTGAAAGTGTGTGTGTCACAAACCCCATTGGACAGCGTGTGTGTGCCACAAAAAACATTGGATAGCATGTGTGTGTCACGAACCCAATTAGACACCTTGTGAGTCAAAAGACCCATTGGTCAGAGTGTGTGTGTCACAATCCCCATTAGATAGCATGCGTGTCACAAACACCATTGGACAGTGTGTGTGTAACAAAACCAATTCGTCAGCGTGTGTGTCACAAACCCCATGGGACAGCGTGTGTGTGTCACAAACCCCATTGGACAGAGTGTGTGTCACAAACCCCATTGGATAGCGTGTGTGTGTGACAAGGGCCATTAAAAAGTGTGCGTGTCACAAACCCCATTTGAAAGTGTGTGTGTCACAATCCCCATTGGAGAGTGTGTGTGTCACAAAACCCATTGGATAGCGTGTGTGTCACAATCCCCATTGGATAGTGTGTGTGTGTCACAAACACCATTGGACAGCGTTTGTGTCATAAACCCCATTGGACAGCGTGTCTGTGTCACAATCCCCAATGGACAGTGTGTGTGTGTCACAAACCCCATTGGAAAGTGTGTGTGTCACAAACACCACTGGATAGCATGTGTGTGTCGCAAACCCCATTGGACAGTGTGTGTGTCACAAACCCCACTCGACAGTGTGTGTGTCAGAATCCCCATTTGACAGCGTGTTTGTCACAAACCCCCGTGGACACTGTTTGTGTCACAAACCCCATTGGACAGTGTGTGTGTCACAAACCCCTTTGGACAGTGTGTGTGTCACAATCCCCATTTGACAGCGTGTTTGTCACAAACCCCCGTCCACACTGTTTGTGTCACAAACACCATTGGACAGTGTGTGTGTCACAAACCCAACTGGACAGCGTGTGTGTCACAATCCCCATCGGACAGCGTGTGTGTCACAAACCCCATTGGACAGATTGTTTGTGACACAAACCCCTTTGGACATCGAGTTTGTCACAGTCCCCATTGGACAGCGTGTGTGTCAGGAACCCCATTGGACAGCGTGTGTGTCACAAGCGCCATTGGAAATTGTGTTGTCACAAACCCCATTCTACAGTGTGTGTGTGTCACATTCCCCATTGGACAGCGTGTGTGTCACAAGCGCCATTGGAAAGTGTGTGTGTCACAAACCCCATAGGAAAGTGTGTGTGTCATAACCCCCATTTTACAGCGTGTGTGTGTCACAATCCTCATTGGACAGTGTGTGTGTGTCACAAACCCCATTGGACATCGTGTGTATTACCAGACACATTGGACAGCGTATGTGTCATAAATCCCATTGGACAGCGTGTGTGTGTCACAATCCCCATTGGACAGTGTGTGTGTGTCACAAACCTCGTTGGACAGCGTGTGTATCACAAACCCCTTTGGACAGTGTGTGTGTCACAAAGCCCATTCTACAGTGCGTGTGTGTCACATTCCCCATTGGAGAGCGTGTGTGTCACAATACCCATTGGACAGAGTGTGTGTGTCACAATCCCCATTGCACAGCATGTGTCACTAAACCCATTGGATAGTATGTGGGTCACAAACCCCATTTGAAAGTGTGTGTGTCACAAACCCCGTTGGATAGCATGTGTGTGTCACATTCCCCATTGGACAGTGTGTGTGTCACAAAACCCATTATATAGCATGCGTGTCACAAACACCATTGGACAGTGTGTGTGTAACAAAAGAAATTCGTCAGCGTGTGTGTCACAAACCCCATTGGAAAGTGTGTGTGTCACAATCCTTATTGGAGAATGTGTGTGTCACAAAACCCATTGAATAGCATGTGTAGTCACAATCCCCATTGGACAGTGTGTGTGTGTGACAAACACCATTGGACAGCGTGGGTGTCATAAACCCCATTGGACATAGTGTGTGTGTCACAATCCCCATTGGACAGTGTGTGTGTGTCGCAAACCCCATTGGACAGCGTGTGTGTCACAATCCCCATTGGAGAGTGCGTGTGTCTCAAAAGCCTTTGGATAGCATGCGTGTCACAAATACCATGGGACAGTGTGTGTGTCACAAACCCCATTGGAAAGTGTATGTGTCACAAACCCCATTGCGTAGCGTGTGTGTGTTTCAAACCCCATTGGACAGCGTGTGTGTCACAAACCCCCGTGGACACTGTGTGTGTCACAATCCCCATTGGAAAGTGTATGTGTCACAAACCCCATTGAATAGCGTGTGTGTGACACAAACCCTCCTGGTCAGTGTATGTGTCACAAAACCCTTTGGATAGCATGCGTGTCACAAAACCCACTGGACAGCGTGTGTGTCACAAACCCCATTGGATAGGGTCTGTGTCACAAACCCCATTTGAAAGTGTGTGTATCACAAACCCCATTGGATAGCGTCTGTGTGTAACAAACCCTATCGGACAGTGTGTGTGTCACAAACGACATTGAACGGCATGTGTGTCACGAACCCCATTGGACAGCGTGTGTGTCACAACCCCATTGCACAGCATGTGTGTCACAAACCCCATGGGACAGAGTGTGTGTCATAAAACCCATTGGACAGCGTGTATGTCACAAGCACCGTTGGACAGAGTGTGAGTGTCACAAACCCCATTGGATAGTGTGTGTGTCACAAACCCCATTAGAATGTGTGTGTATCACAAACCTCATTGAACAGCATGTGTGTCACGAATCCCATTGGACAGCGTGTGTGTCACAAGACCCATTGGACAGAGTGTGTGTGTCACAAACCCCATTGGACAGAGTGTGTGTCACAATCCCCATTGGACAGCGTGTGTGTCACAAACCCCATTGGATAGAGTATGTGTGTCACAAACCCTCCTGGTCAGTGTGTGTGTCACAAAACGCATTGGACAGCATGAGTGTCACAAACACCATTGGACAGCGTGTGTGTGTCATAAACACCTTTGGAAAGTATGTGTCACAAATCCCATTGGATAGCGTGTGTGTTTCACAAACCCTATTGGACAGTGTGTGTGTCACAAGCCCCATTGGACAGAGTGTATGTGTCACAAATCCCATTGGCCAGGGTTTGTGTTACAAACCCCATTGGACAGCGTTTGTGTCACAATCCCCATTGGACAGAGTGTGTGTCACAAACCCCATTGGACAGATTGTAAGTGTCACAAACCCCTTTGCATAGTGTGTGTGTCACAAACCCGATTAGAAAGTGTGTGTGTCATAAACCCCTTTGGATAGTGTGCGTGTATCACAAACCCCTTTGGACAGAGTGTCTCTCACTAACCCCATTGGACAGCGTGTGTATAACACAATCCCCATTGGACAGTGTGTGTTTCACAAAACCGATTGGATAGCGTGTGTGTCACAGTCCCCACTGGAGATCCTGTGTGTGACAAACCCCATTGGACAGAGTGTGCGTCACAAACCCCACTGAACAGATTCTGTGTCATAAACACCATTGGACAGCGTGTGTGTGTCACAATCCCCATTGCACAGCGTGTGTGTCAAAACCCACGTGGACATTGTGTGTGTCAGAAAACCCACTGGACAACGTGTGTGTCACAAACACCCATGGACAGTGTGAATGTCACAAACTCCATTGTAGAGCGTGTGTGTGTGTCACAATTCCCATTGGACAGTGTGTGTGTCACAAACCCCATTGGACAGCGTGTTTTTCACGAGACCCATTAGACAGAGTGTGTGTGTCACAGACCCTATTGGACAGGGTGTGTGTCACAAACCCCATTGTACAGCGTGTGTGTCGCAATCCCCATTGGACAGCGTGTGTGTCACAAACCCCATTGGACAGATTGTGTGTCATAAACCCCATTGGACAGCGTGTGTGTGTCACAATCCCCATTGGAGAGCGTGTCTGTCAAAACCCAATTAGACAGTGTGTGTGTCACAAAACCCACTGGACATCTTATGTGTCACAAACACCCATCGACATTGTAAGTGTCACAAACCCCACTGTACAGCGTATGTGTTTCACAATCCCCATTGGACAGTGTGTGTGTCACAAACAGCATAGCACAGCGTGTGTGTCACAAGCCCATTGGACAGAGTGTGTGTGTCACAAACCCCTTTGGACAACGTGTGTGTCAAAATCCCCATTGGACAGCGTGTGTGTCACAAACCCCATTGGACAGATTGTGTGTCATTAACAGAATTGGACAGCGTGTGTGTCACAATCCCCATTGGACAGAGTGTGTGTCAAAACCCAATCGGACAGTGTGTGTGTCACAAACACCCATGGACAGTTTGTGTGTCACAAAACCCCACTGAACAGCGTGTGTGTCAGAAACACCATTGGACACTGTGTTTGTCACAAATCCCATTGGACAGCGTTTGTGTCACAATCCCCAGTGGACAGTGTGTGTGTCAAAACCGCATTGGACAGTGTGTGTGCTAGAATACCCACTGAAGAGTGTGTGTGTCACAAACCCCATTGGATAGCGTTTGTGTCACAAACCCCCATGGACAGTGTGAGTGTCACAAACCCCATTGGACAGCGTGTGTGTGTCACAATCCCCATTGGACCGTGTGTGTGTCACAAACACCATAGGACAGCGTGTGTGTCACAAGCACCATTGGACAGATTGTGAGTGTCTCAAACCCCATTAAAAAGTGTGTGTGTCACAAACCCTATGGGACAGTGTGTATGTCACAATCCCCATTGGACAGCGTGTGTGTCACAAAACCCATTGGAAAGTGTGTGTCTCACAAAACCCATTGGATAGCGTATGTGTGTCACAAACCCTATTGGACAGAGTGTGTGTGTCACAAACCCCTTTGGACAGCATGTGTGTCTTAAAGCCCATTGGATAGCGTCTGTGTGTCACAAACCCCATGGGACAGAGTGTGTGTCACGAACCCAATTGGACAGCGTGTGTGTGACACAATCCCCATTGGACAGTGTGTGTGTCACAAAACCCATTGGACAGCGTGTGTGTCACCAACCCCACTGGACCGCATATTATGTGTCACGAACCACACTGGACAGCGTGAGTGTCACAAGACCCATTGGACAGAGTGTGCGTATCACAAAACCCATTGGACAGCGTGTGTGTGTCACAAGCCCCGTTGGACAGCGTGTGTGTCACAAACCCCATTGGACAGAGTTTGTGTCACAAACCCCATTAGACAGCGTGTGTGTCAGAAACACCATTGGACAGTGTGTGTGTCACAAACCCCATTGGACAGCGTTTGTGTATCACAAACACCATTGGACAACGTGTGTGTGTCACAATCCCCATTCTACAGCATTTGTGTCACAAACAGCATTGGACAGCGTGTGTGTCACAAGCCCATTGTACAGAGTGTGTGTGTCACAAATCCCATTGGACAGCGTGTGTGTGTCACAAACCCCATTTGACAGAGTGTGTGTCACAAACACCATTGGACAGTGTGTGTGTCACAAACCCCATTGGAAAGCATGTGTGTGTCACAATCCCCATTGGACAGTGTATGTGTCACAAACCCCATGGGACAGAGTGTTTGTCACAAACACTATTGGACAGCGTGTGTGTCACAAGGCCATTGGACAGAGTGTGTGTGTCACAAAACCCACTGGACAGCGTGTATGTCACCAACCCCATTGGACAGAGTGTGTGTCACAAGCACCATTGGACAGCGTGTGTGTCACAAACCCCACTGGACAGCGTGTGTGTGTCACAAGCCCCATTTGACAGGGTGTGTGTCACAAACACCTTTGGACATTGTGTGTGTCACAAACCCCACTGGACAGCATGTGTGTGTAACAATACCCATTGGACAGTGTGTGTGTCACAAACCCCATTGGACAGTGTGTGGGTCATAAACAACATTGGACAGAGTGTATGTGTCACAAACCCCATTTTGCAGCGTGTATGCCACAATCCCCATTGGACAGAGTTTTTGTCACAAACCCTATTGGACACCGTGTGTGTCATAAACACGATTAGACAGTGCGTGTGTCACAAACCCCATTGGACAGCGTTTGTGTCACGAACCCCATTGGACAGCGTGTGTGTGTAACAATACCCATTGGACAGTGTGTGTGTCACAAACCCCATTGAACATCGTGTGTGTCAGAAACCCCATTGGACAGCATGAGTATGTCACAATCCCCATTGGACAGTGTATGTTTCACGAACCCCATGGGACAGAGTGTTTTTCACAAACACTATTGGACAGAGTGTGTGCCACAAGCCTGTTGGACAGAGTGTGTGTGTCACAAAACCCACTGGACAGCGTGTATGTCACAATCCCCATTGGATACCGTGTGTGTGTCACAAAACCTATTGGACAGTGTGTATGTCACAAATCGCACTCGACAGCGTGTGTGTTCACAAACCCCTTTGGACAGTGTGTGTGTCACAAGACCCATTGGACATTAATAGGAGACTTCCGGAGCTGATTCAGCCCTCAGACTACTATCCCCTGTTAATAGTCCAAGCTGGCAGTGAGGACATCAACAGAAGAAGTATCAAGACAATTAAAAAGGACTTTAAAGCACTGGGTCAGTCAGTTCATGGGACCGGAGCACAAGTGATATTTGCCTCAGTTCCTGTGCTAGCTGGGATGGATGATGAACTAAATAAAGAGAGGAGCAGAAAAGCCCATCTCATCAACAGGTGGCTTAAGGATTGGTGTCACCGTCAAAATTTTAGGTTTTTTGACCATGGGGCAAGCTCCGTGGTACCCAGTCTCCTCAAATCAGATGGGCTTCATCCTTCTAGGGAGAGCAAGAGGACTATAGCCCATAAGTTGGCAGGGCTGATCAGGAGGGCTTTAAACTAGGTTTGAAGGGGGAAGGGATTGAAACTGGGCTCTCCAAAGATCAGCCTAAGGATGGAAAGCCCGAATTAAGAGGGAAATCAGCAGCCCACTTGAAGTGCATGTACACTAATGCACGCAGTATGGGCAACAAACAAGAGGAGCTGGAAGCCATCGTGCAGCAGGAAAGCTATGACATAGTTGCCATCACAGAAACATGGTGGGATGACTCTCATGACTGGAGTGCTGCTATGTGTGGCTACAAGCTCTTCAGAAAAGATAGGCAGGGTAGGAGAGGTGGAGGGGTGGCTTTATATGTTAGAGAGTCTCTTGACTCTGTTAAACTTGAGGTCGACAGTGACAAGGTTGAGTGCCTGTGGACCAGAATCAGGGGGAAGTCCAACAAGGCTGACATCCTCATGGGTGTCTGTTATAGACCGCCCAACCAGGACGATGAAGGAGATGAATTATTCTACAAGCAGCTGGCAGATGTCTCAAAATCAACGGCCCTTGTTCTTGTGGGTGACTTTAACCTGCCGGATATCTGCTGGGAGCTCAATACTGCACAGAAGAGGCAGTCTAGGAAGTTCCTAGAGTGTATAGAGGACAATTTCCTTCATCAGCTGGTAAATGAGCCCACCAGGGGCAAGACCCCGCTAGACCTACTGTTTACAAACAGAGAAGGGCTGGTGGGAGATGTAGTGGTTGGAGGCCGCCTGGGGCATAGCGACCATGAAATAATAGAATTTTCAATACTCAGAGATGCAGGGAGAACCACTAACAAAACCTCTACGCTGGACTTCCGGAGGGCAGATTTTTGCCTATTCAGAAGTCTAGTTCAGAGCATACCCTGGGAAACAATGCTTAAAAACAAGGGGGCCCAGGAGGGTTAGGCATGCTTCAAGCAGGTGGTTTTGAGTGCACAGGAACAGGCTATACCAGTGTGCCGAAAGGCTGGCCGGCGGGGAAGACAACCGGCTTGGCTAAACAGGGAGATTCTGAATGAAATCAGAAATAAAAAGAGACTTTACCGACTGTGGAAAAAAGGGTTGGCTACTTATGATGAATTTACGGAAATAGCTAGATCATGCAGAAAAAAAATCAGGGAAACAAAAGTGCAATTTGAAGTTAATTTGGCCAATTGTGTCAGGGATAATAAAAAGTCCTTCTTCAAATATGTTAATAACAAAAGGAGGGGCAAGGAAAACCTCCATTCTCTGTTGGACTCTGAGGGAAATATAGTTAACAAAGATGAGGAGAAAGCTGAGGTACTTAATACCTACTTTGCCTCAGTTTTTACCAGTAAGACAGGTGGCCCTCAGGACAACTCATCTCTGGAGGTGGTTGACAGAGATAGGAAGCCAAATAGGCCCCTTGTATTCCAGGAGGAAATAGTTGGTGATTTACTGAGCCATGTGGATCCTCACAAGTCTATGGGACCAGATGAGATCCATCCTAGGGTGATGAGGGAGCTAGCAGAAGAACTTGCCAAGCCGCTCTCCATCATCTTCCAACAGTCCTGGCTCACTGGGGAGGTCCCATATGATTGGAAATTGGCCAATGTTACCCCAGTCCACAAAAAGGGCTGCAGAACTGACCCTGGCAACTACAGGCCTGTCAGCCTGACCTCGGTGCCTGGCAGGGTTATGGAGCAGATCATCCTGAATGGAATCACACAGCACCTTCAGGATGGACAAGGGATCAGACCCAGCCAGCATGGGTTTAGGAGGGGCAGGTCCTGTCTGACCAACCTGATCTCCTTTTATGATCAGGTGACTCACCTGGTGGATGAGGGGAAAGCTGTGGATGTGGTCTATCTGGACTTCAGCAAGGCCTTTGACACTGTCTCCCATAATATACTCTTGCAAAAGCTGGTAGCCCATGGCTTGGACAAGTGTACTCTACGCTGGGTTAAGAACTGGCTGGAGGGCTGAGCCCACAGAGTGCTGGTGAATGGGGCTGCATCCAGCTGGCGGCCAGTCACTAGTGGTGTTCCCCAGGGGTCAGTGTTGGGTCCAGCCCTGTTTAACATCTTTATTGACGATTTAGATGAGGGGATTGAGACCATCATCAGCAAATTTGCTGATGACACCAAGTTGGGAGGGAGTGTCGACCTGCTGGAAGGCAGGAGGGCTCTGCAGAGGGATCTGGATAGACTGGAAAAATGGGCTGATTCCAATGGGATGAAGTTCAATAAGGCCAAATGCCGGGTGCTGCACTTTGGTCACAACAACCCCCTGCAGCGCTACAGGCTGGGCGCAGAGTGGCTGGAGAGCAGTCAGACAGAAAGGGACCTGGGGGTACTAATTGACTGGAAGCTCAACATGAGCCAACAGTGTGCCCAGGTGGCCAAGAAGGCCAACGGTATCCTGTCCTGTATCAAAAACAGCGTGGTCAGCAGGACAAGGGAAGTGATCCTTCCCCTGTACTCTGCATTGGTGAGGCCACACCTGGGGTATTGTGTTCAGTTCTGGGCCCCTCAGTTCAGGAAAGACATTGAAGTGCTGGAGCGAGTCCAGAGAAGAGCAACACGACTGGTGAAGGGACTTGAACATAAGACCTATGAGGAGAGGCTGAGGGAGCTGGGGTTGTTTAGTCTAGAGAAGAGGAGGCGTAGAGGTGACCTCATCACTCTCTATAACTACCTGAAGGGAAGTTATAGCCAGGTGGGGATTGGTCTCTTCTCCCAGGCAGTTAGCAATAGGACAAGGGGGCATGGGCGTAAACTCTACCAGGGGAAATTTAGGCTGGATATTAGAAAGAAATTCTTTACAGAGAGAGTGGTCAGGCATTGGAATGGCCTGCCCAGGGAGGTAGTGGACTCGCCGTCCCTGGAGGTTTTTAAACTGAGATTGGACATGGCACTTAGTGCCATGATCTAGTAAATGGACTAGAGTTGGGCCAAGGGTTGGACTCGATGATCTCTGAGGTCTTTTCCAACCCAGTCGATTCTGTGATTCTGTGATTCTGTGAATCCCCATGCTACAGAGTGTGTGTCACGAACCCCATTGGACAGCGTGTGTGTGTCACAAACCCCATTGGACAGCGTGTGTGTGTCACAAACCCCATTGGACAGCGTGTGTGTGTCGCAAACCCCATGGGACAGCGTGTGTGTCACAAACCCCATGTGATAGATCGTGTGTGTCAAAAACCCCAGTGGACAGTGTGTGTGTCACAAACCCAATTGGATAGAGCGTGTGTGTCACGAACCCTATTGGACAGTGTGTATGTTACAATCCCCATTGGACAGCGTGTGTGTCACAAACACCACTGGACATCGTGTGTGTGTCACAATCCCCATTGAACAGTGTGTGTGTCACAATACCCAATGGACAGTGTGTGTGTCACAAACACCATTGGACAGCATGTGTGTGTCACATTCCCCATTGGACAGTGTGTGTGTCACAAATCCCATTGGACAGCGTGTGTGTCATAAACCCCATTGGACAGGTTGTGTGTGTCACAAAACCCATTTTATAGCATGTGTGTGTCACAAACCCCATTGGACAACGTGTGTGTCACAAACACCATTGGACAGTGTGTGTGTCACAAAACTCATTGGATAGCGTGTGTGTCACAATCCCCATTGGACAGCGTGTGTGTCACAAGCGCCATTGGAAAGTGTGTGTGTCACAAACCCCAATGGAACGTGTGTGTGTCATAACCCCCATTTTACAGCGTGTGTGTGTCACAATCCTCATTGGACAGTGTGTGTGTGTCACAAACCCAATTGGACATCGAGTGTGTCACAATCCGCATTGGACAGCGTGTTTGTCACAAACCCCATTGGACAGTGGGTGTGTCACAAACTCCACTGGAAAGCGTGTGTGTCACAAACACCCATGGACAGTTTGCGTGTCACAAACTCCATTGGACATCGTGTGTGTCACAATCCCCTTTGGACATTGTGTGTCACAAACCCCATTACACAGCGTGTGTGTGTCACAATCCGCATTGGACAGTGTGTGTGTCACAAACCCCATGGGACTAAGTGTGTGTCACGAACGCCATTTTACAGCGTGTGTGTCACAAACATCCATGGACAGTGTGTGTGTCACAAACCCCACTGGATAGCGTGTGTGTCACAAGCGCCATTGGACAGAGTGTGTGTGTCACACACCCCATTGGCAGCGTGTGTGTCACAAACCCTATTGGACAGAGTGTGTGTGTCACACACCCCATTGGCAGCGTGTGTGTCACAAACCTCTTCGGATAATGTGTGTGTCACGAACCCCATTGGAAAGTGTATGTGTCACAAAACCCATTGGATAGCCTGTGTGTGTCACAAACCCTCGTGGTTAGTGTGTGTGTCACGAAACCCATTGAACAGCATGCGTGTCACAAACACTATTGGACAGTCTGTGTGTAACAAACCCAATTGGTCAGCGTGTGTGTCACAAAACCCACTGGATAGCGTGTGTGTGTCACAAACCCCATTGGAAAGAGTGTGTGTCACGAACACCATTGGACAGCGTGTGTGTGTCACAATCCTCATTGGACAGTGTGTGTGTCTAAAAACCATTGGATAGCGTGTGATGTCACAAACCCTATTGGACAGTGTGTGTGTCACAAACCCCATGGGACAGAGTGTGTGTGAAAAAACCCACTGGACAGCGTGTGTGTCACAAACACCCATGGACAGTGTGAGTGTCAGAAACACCATAGGACAGCGTGAGTGTCACGAACCCCATTGGACAGCGTGTGTGTCACAAACACCCATGGACAGTGTGAGTGTAACAAGCACCATTGGACAGCGTGTGTGTCACAAGGCTATTGGACAGAGTGCGTGTGTCACGGAACCCACTGGACAGCGTGTTTTTCACAAGACCCATTGGACAGAGTGTGTGTGTGACAAACCCCATTGGACAGCGTGTGTGTCACAAACCCCCTTGGACAGTGTGTGTGTCACAAACTCCACTGGACAGTGTGTGTGTCACAAGCCCCATTGGACAGTGTGTGTGTCACAAACCCCATTGGACAGTGTGTTTGTCACAAGCTCCATTGGACAGCGTGTGTGTCACAAACCCCATTGGACAGTGTGTGTGTCACAAGCTCCATTGGACAGCGTGTGTGTCACAAACCCCATTGGACACCGTGTGTGTCACAAACCCCTTTGGGCAGCGTGTGTGTCACAAGCCCCATTGGACAGCGTGTGTGTGTCACAAACCCTGTTGGACAGTGTAGAGGTCACAATCCCCATTGGACAGCGTCTGTGTCCCGAACCCCATTGGACAGTGTTTGTGTCACAGACCCCATTGGACAGCGTGTGTGTGTCACAATCAACATTGGACAGTGTGTGTGTCACAAAACCCTCTGGACAGCGTGTGTGTGTCACAAACCCCAGTGGACAGCGTGTGTGTCAAAACCACATTGGACAGCGGGTCTGTCACAAACACCCATGGAGAGTATGCGTGTCACAAACCCCATTGGAAAGTGTGTGTGTCACAAACCCCACTGGCCAGCGTGTGTGTTACAAACACCCATGGACAGTGTGCGTGTCACAAGCCCCATTGTACATCGTGTGTGTCACAAACCTCTTTGGACAGTGTGTGTGTCACAAACCCCATTGGACAGCGTGTGTGTTTCCCAATGCCCATTGGACAGTGTGTGTGTCACAAACCCCATGGGAGAGAGTGTGTTCCACAAACCCCATTGGACAGTCTGTGTCTCACAATCCCCATTGGAAAGTGTATGTGTCACAAACCCCATTGGATAGCGTGTGTGTGTCACAAACCCCAGTGGACAGCGAGTGTGTCAAAACCGCTTTGGACAGTATGTGTGTCACAAAACCCACTGGACAGCGTGTGTGTCACAAACCACTTTGGACAGTGTGTGTGTCACAGACCCCATTGGATAGCGTGTGTCTGTCACAAACCCTTTTGGACTGTGTTTGTCACAAAACCCACTGAACACCGTGTGTGTTCACAAACCCCATTGGACAGCTTGTTTGTCACAATCCCCATTGGACAGCGTGTGTGTCACAAACCCCACTGGATAGCGTGTGTGTCACAAGCGCCATTGGACAGAGTGTGTGTGTCACACACCCCATTGGCAGCGTGTGTGTCACAAACCCTATTGGACAGAGTGTGTGTGTCACACACCCCATTGGCAGCGTGTGTGTCACAAACCTCTTCGGATAATGTGTGTGTCACGAACCCCATTGGAAAGTGTATGTGTCACAAAACCCATTGGATAGCCTGTGTGTGTCACAAACCCTCGTGGTTAGTGTGTGTGTCACGAAACCCATTGAACAGCATGCGTGTCACAAACACTATTGGACAGTCTGTGTGTAACAAACCCAATTGGTCAGCGTGTGTGTCACAAAACCCACTGGATAGCGTGTGTGTGTCACAAACCCCATTGGAAAGAGTGTGTGTCACGAACACCATTGGACAGCGTGTGTGTGTCACAATCCTCATTGGACAGTGTGTGTGTCTAAAAACCATTGGATAGCGTGTGATGTCACAAACCCTATTGGACAGTGTGTGTGTCACAAACCCCATGGGACAGAGTGTGTGTGAAAAAACCCACTGGACAGCGTGTGTGTCACAAACACCCATGGACAGTGTGAGTGTCAGAAACACCATAGGACAGCGTGAGTGTCACGAACCCCATTGGACAGCGTGTGTGTCACAAACACCCATGGACAGTGTGAGTGTAACAAGCACCATTGGACAGCGTGTGTGTCACAAGGCTATTGGACAGAGTGCGTGTGTCACGGAACCCACTGGACAGCGTGTTTTTCACAAGACCCATTGGACAGAGTGTGTGTGTGACAAACCCCATTGGACAGCGTGTGTGTCACAAACCCCCTTGGACAGTGTGTGTGTCACAAACTCCACTGGACAGTGTGTGTGTCACAAGCCCCATTGGACAGTGTGTGTGTCACAAACCCCATTGGACAGTGTGTTTGTCACAAGCTCCATTGGACAGCGTGTGTGTCACAAACCCCATTGGACAGTGTGTGTGTCACAAGCTCCATTGGACAGCGTGTGTGTCACAAACCCCATTGGACACCGTGTGTGTCACAAACCCCTTTGGGCAGCGTGTGTGTCACAAGCCCCATTGGACAGCGTGTGTGTGTCACAAACCCTGTTGGACAGTGTAGAGGTCACAATCCCCATTGGACAGCGTCTGTGTCCCGAACCCCATTGGACAGTGTTTGTGTCACAGACCCCATTGGACAGCGTGTGTGTGTCACAATCAACATTGGACAGTGTGTGTGTCACAAAACCCTCTGGACAGCGTGTGTGTGTCACAAACCCCAGTGGACAGCGTGTGTGTCAAAACCACATTGGACAGCGGGTCTGTCACAAACACCCATGGAGAGTATGCGTGTCACAAACCCCATTGGAAAGTGTGTGTGTCACAAACCCCACTGGCCAGCGTGTGTGTTACAAACACCCATGGACAGTGTGCGTGTCACAAGCCCCATTGTACATCGTGTGTGTCACAAACCTCTTTGGACAGTGTGTGTGTCACAAACCCCATTGGACAGCGTGTGTGTTTCCCAATGCCCATTGGACAGTGTGTGTGTCACAAACCCCATGGGAGAGAGTGTGTTCCACAAACCCCATTGGACAGTCTGTGTCTCACAATCCCCATTGGAAAGTGTATGTGTCACAAACCCCATTGGATAGCGTGTGTGTGTCACAAACCCCAGTGGACAGCGAGTGTGTCAAAACCGCTTTGGACAGTATGTGTGTCACAAAATCCACTGGACAGCGTGTGTGTCACAAACCACTTTGGACAGTGTGTGTGTCACAGACCCCATTGGATAGCGTGTGTCTGTCACAAACCCTTTTGGACTGTGTTTGTCACAAAACCCACTGAACACCGTGTGTGTTCACAAACCCCATTGGACAGCTTGTTTGTCACAATCCCCATTGGACAGCGTGTGTGTCACAAACCCCACTGGATAGCGTGTGTGTCACAAGCGCCATTGGACAGAGTGTGTGTGTCACACACCCCATTGGCAGCGTGTGTGTCACAAACCCTATTGGACAGAGTGTGTGTGTCACACACCCCATTGGCAGCGTGTGTGTCACAAACCTCTTCGGATAATGTGTGTGTCACGAACCCCATTGGAAAGTGTATGTGTCACAAAACCCATTGGATAGCCTGTGTGTGTCACAAACCCTCGTGGTTAGTGTGTGTGTCACGAAACCCATTGAACAGCATGCGTGTCACAAACACTATTGGACAGTCTGTGTGTAACAAACCCAATTGGTCAGCGTGTGTGTCACAAAACCCACTGGATAGCGTGTGTGTGTCACAAACCCCATTGGAAAGAGTGTGTGTCACGAACACCATTGGACAGCGTGTGTGTGTCACAATCCTCATTGGACAGTGTGTGTGTCTAAAAACCATTGGATAGCGTGTGATGTCACAAACCCTATTGGACAGTGTGTGTGTCACAAACCCCATGGGACAGAGTGTGTGTGAAAAAACCCACTGGACAGCGTGTGTGTCACAAACACCCATGGACAGTGTGAGTGTCAGAAACACCATAGGACAGCGTGAGTGTCACGAACCCCATTGGACAGCGTGTGTGTCACAAACACCCATGGACAGTGTGAGTGTAACAAGCACCATTGGACAGCGTGTGTGTCACAAGGCTATTGGACAGAGTGCGTGTGTCACGGAACCCACTGGACAGCGTGTTTTTCACAAGACCCATTGGACAGAGTGTGTGTGTGACAAACCCCATTGGACAGCGTGTGTGTCACAAACCCCCTTGGACAGTGTGTGTGTCACAAACTCCACTGGACAGTGTGTGTGTCACAAGCCCCATTGGACAGTGTGTGTGTCACAAACCCCATTGGACAGTGTGTTTGTCACAAGCTCCATTGGACAGCGTGTGTGTCACAAACCCCATTGGACAGTGTGTGTGTCACAAGCTCCATTGGACAGCGTGTGTGTCACAAACCCCATTGGACACCGTGTGTGTCACAAACCCCTTTGGGCAGCGTGTGTGTCACAAGCCCCATTGGACAGCGTGTGTGTGTCACAAACCCTGTTGGACAGTGTAGAGGTCACAATCCCCATTGGACAGCGTCTGTGTCCCGAACCCCATTGGACAGTGTTTGTGTCACAGACCCCATTGGACAGCGTGTGTGTGTCACAATCAACATTGGACAGTGTGTGTGTCACAAAACCCTCTGGACAGCGTGTGTGTGTCACAAACCCCAGTGGACAGCGTGTGTGTCAAAACCACATTGGACAGCGGGTCTGTCACAAACACCCATGGAGAGTATGCGTGTCACAAACCCCATTGGAAAGTGTGTGTGTCACAAACCCCACTGGCCAGCGTGTGTGTTACAAACACCCATGGACAGTGTGCGTGTCACAAGCCCCATTGTACATCGTGTGTGTCACAAACCTCTTTGGACAGTGTGTGTGTCACAAACCCCATTGGACAGCGTGTGTGTTTCCCAATGCCCATTGGACAGTGTGTGTGTCACAAACCCCATGGGAGAGAGTGTGTTCCACAAACCCCATTGGACAGTCTGTGTCTCACAATCCCCATTGGAAAGTGTATGTGTCACAAACCCCATTGGATAGCGTGTGTGTGTCACAAACCCCAGTGGACAGCGAGTGTGTCAAAACCGCTTTGGACAGTATGTGTGTCACAAAACCCACTGGACAGCGTGTGTGTCACAAACCACTTTGGACAGTGTGTGTGTCACAGACCCCATTGGATAGCGTGTGTCTGTCACAAACCCTTTTGGACTGTGTTTGTCACAAAACCCACTGAACACCGTGTGTGTTCACAAACCCCATTGGACAGCTTGTTTGTCACAATCCCCATTGGACAGCGTGTGTGTCACAAACACCATTGGACAGCGTGTGTGTGTCACAATTTCCACTGGACAGTGTGTGTGTCACAAACCCCATTGGAAAGTGGGTGTCACATACCCCTTTGGACAGCGTGTGTGTCTGAAACCCTACTGGACAGTGTGTAGGTTACAATCCCCATTGGACAGCATCTGTGTCACAAACCCCATTGGACAGCGTGTGTGTCACAAACACCATTGGACAGCATGTGTGTGTCACAATCCCCATTGGACAGTCTGTGTGTCACATCACCATTGGAAAGTGTATGTGTCACAAACCCCATTGGATAGCGTGTGTGTGTCACAAACCCTATTGAACAGTGTGTGTGTCACAAACACCAGTGGACAGCATGTGTGTCAAAACCCCATTGGACAATGTGTGTGTCACAAAACCCACTGGGTAGCGTGTGTGTCACAAACATCCATGGACAGTGTGAGTATCACAAACCCCATTAGATAGCGTGTGTGTCACAAACCACTTTGGACAGTGTGTGTGTCACAGACCCCATTGGACAGCGTGTGTGTGTCACAATCCCTATTGGACAGTGTATGTGTCACAAACATCATTGGACAGCGTGTGTGTCACAAGCCCATTGGACAGAGTGTGTGTGTTACAAACCCTATTGTACAGCGTGTTTGTCATAATCCCCATTGGACAGCGTTTGTGTCACAAACCCCATTGGGCAGAGTGTGTGTGTCAAACCACATTGGACAGAGTGTGTGTCACAAACCCCATTGGACAGAGTGTGTGTGACAAACCCCATTGGACAGTGTATGTGTCACAAACCCCGTTGGTCAGAGAGTGTGACACAAGCGCCACTGGACAGAGTGTGTGTGTCACAAACCATATTGTACAGCGTGTTTGTCACAAGCCCTTTGGACAGAATGTGTGTGTCACAAAGTCCATTGTACAGCGTGTTGGTCACAATCCCAATTTTACAGCGTGTGTGTCACAAACCCCATTGGACAGCGTGTGTGTGTCACAAACCCTCCTGGTCATTTTGTGTGTCACAAAACCCACTGCACAGCGTGTGTGTCACGAATCCCATTGGACAGCGTGTGTGTCACAAACCCCGTTGGACAGCGTGTGTATCAAAAGCCACATTCGACAGAGTGTATGTGCCACAAAACCCATTGGACACGTGTGTGTCACAATACCCTTTGGACAGTGTGTGTGTCACAAACCCCATTGGACAGTGTGTGTGTCACAAACCCCATTGGACAGAGTTTGTGTGACAAACCCCATTGGACAGCGTGTGTGTCATAAACCCCATTGGAAATTGTATGTGTCACAAACCGCATTGGATAGCGTGTGTGTGTCACAAACCCCATTTGGACATCGTGTGTGTCACAAACCCTTTCGGACAGTGTGTCTGTCAGAAACCCCATTGGACAGAGCGTATGTGTCATAAACCCCATTGGAAAGTGTGTGTCTCACAAACCCCGTTGGATAGTGTGTGTGTGTCACAAACCCTATTGGACAGTGTATATGTCACAATCCCCATTGGACAGCGTCTGTGTCACAAACCCCATTGGACAGCGTGTGTGTCACAAACACCATTGGACAGCGTGTGTGTGTCACAATCCCCATTGGACAGTGTGTGTGTCAGAAAACCTATTGGATAGCGTGTGTGTCACAAACACCATTAGAAAGTGTGCGTGTCACAAACCCCATAGGAAAGCGTGTGTGTTTCACAAAACGCATTGGACAGCGTGTCTGTCACAAACCCCATTGGACAGAGTGTGTGTGTGACACACTCCATTGGACAGCGTGTGTGTCACAAACCCCATTGGACAGCGTGTGTGTCACAAACCCCATTGGAAAGTGTGTGTGTCACAAACCCCATTGGAAAGCGTGTGTGTTTCACAAAACCCATTAAAAAGTACGCGTGTGACAAACCCCATTGGATAGCGTGTGTGTGCCACAAACCCCATGAGAAAGTTTGACTGTCACAAATCACATTTGAAAGTGTGTGTGTCAAAATCCCCATTGGACAGTGTGTGTGTCACAAAACCCATTGGATAGCGTGTGTGTCACAAACCCCATTAGAAAGTGTGTGTCTCACAAACCCCATTGGATAGCGTGTGTGTCACAAACCCTATTGGACAGTGTGTGTGTCACAAACCCCATTGGACAGCTTGTGTGTCACAATCCCCATTGGACAGCGTCTGTGTCACAAACCCCATTGGACAGCGTTTGTGTCACAAACACCCATGGACACTGTGCGTGTCACAAACCCCATTGGACATCGTGTGTGTCACAAACCGTTTTGGACAGTGTGTGTGTCAGAAACACCCATGGATAGTGTGCAATTCAAAAACCTCATTGGACATCGTGTGTGTCCCAAACCCCGTTGGACAGTGTGTGTGTCACAAACCACATGGGACAGAGAGTGTGTCACGAACCCCATTGGACAACGTGTGTGTCTACAAGCGCCATTGGACAGAGCGTGTGTGTCTACAAGCGCCATTGGACAGAGCGTGTGTGTCACAAACCCCATTACAAAGTGTATGTGTCACAAACCCCATTGGATAGTGTGTGTGTGTCACAAACCCTCCTGGTCAGTGTGTGTGTCACAAACGCCATTGGACAGCTTGTGTGTAATAAACCCCTTTGGACAGTGTGTGTGTCACAAACCCCATTGGACAGGCTGTGTGTCACAAACACTATTGGACAGCGTTTGTGTCACAAACCCATTGGACAGAGTGTGTGTGTCACAAACCCCACTGGAGAGTGTGTGTGTCACAAACCACATTGGACAGAGTGTGTGTGACAAACCCCATTGGACACCGTGTGTGTCATAACACCCACTTTACAGCGTGTGTGTGTTACAATCCCCATTGGACAGTGTGTGTTTCACAAACCCCATTGGAAAGTGTGTGTGCCACAAATCCCATTTCATAGCGTGTGTGTGTCACAAACTCCATTATAAAGTAGTGCGTGTTGACAAACCCCACTGGATAACGTGTGTGTGTCACCAACCCTATTGGACAGTGTGTAGGTCACAATCCCCATTGGACAGCGTCTGTGTCACAAACCCCATTGGACAGCGTGTGTGTCACTAACACCATTTGACAGTGTGTGTGTGTCACAGTCCTCATTGGACAGTTTGTGTGTCACAAACCCCATTGGATAGCGTGTGTTTCACAAACCGTAGTTGAAAGTTTTTGTGTCAAAAACCCCAACGGATAGTGTGTGTGTGTCACAAACCCCATTGGACAGTGTGTATGACAAAATCCCCATTGGACAGCCTGTGTGTCACAAACCCCATTGGACAGTGTGTCTGTGTCACAATACCCATTGGACAGAGTTTGTGTCACAAACCCCATTGGACAGCGTGTGTATCTCAAACACCATTGGACAGTGTGTGTGGGACATACCCCATTGGACAGCGTGTGTGTGTCACAAATGCCATTGGACAGCATGTGTGTGTCACAAATCCCATTGGACAGCGTGTATGTCACAAACCCCATTGGACAGCTTGTGTGTGTCACAAAGCCCGTTTGACAGAGTGTGTGTCACAAACACCATTGGACAATGTGTGTGTAACATACCCAATTGTTCAGAGTGTGTGTAACAATCTCCATGAGACAGTGTGTGTGTGTCACACACCTCATTGGATAGCGTGTGTGTCACAAACCCCATTGGATAGCGTGTGTGTCACAATCACCATTGGACAGCGTGTGTGTGTCACAATCCCCATTGAACAGTGTGTGTGTCACAAAACGCATTGGATAGCGTGTGTGTCACAAACTCCATTGGACAGTTTGTGTGTGTCACAAAACCCATTGGATAGCATGTGTGTGTCACAAACCCCATTGGACAGCGTGTAGTGTCAGAAACCCCATTGGACAGTGTGTGTCACAAATCCCATTGGACAGCGTGGGTGTCACAAACCTCATTGGACAACGTGTGTGTCACAAACACCATTGGACAGTGTGTGTGTCACAAAACGCATTGGATAGCGTGTGTGTCACAATCCCCATTGGACAGCGTGTGTGTCACAAGCGCCATTGGAAAGTGTGTATGTCACAAACCCCAGTGGACAGCGTGTGTGTGCCACAAAACACATTGGATACAATGTGTGTGTCACGAACCCCATTGGACAGCTTGTGAGCCAAAAGACCCATTGGTCAGAGTGTGTGTGTCACATTCCCCATTGGACAGTGTGTGTGTCAGAAAACCCATTAGATAGCATGCGTGTCACAAAAACCATTGGACAGTGTGTGTGTAACAAAACCAATTCGTCAGCGTGTGTGTCACAAACCCCATGGGACAGCGTGTGTGTGTCACAAACCCCATTTGAAAGTGTGTGTGTCACAAACCCCATTGGATAGCGTGTGTGTGTGACAATCCCCATTAAAAAGTCTGCGTGTCACAAACCCCATTTGAAAGTGTGTGTGTCACAATCCCCATTCGAGATTGTGTGTGTCACAAAACCCATTGGATAGCGTATGTGTCACAATCCCCATTGGATAGTGTGTGTGTGTGTCACAAACACCGTTGGACAGCATGTGTGTCATAAACCTCATTGGACAGCGTGTCTGTGTCACATTCCCCATTGGACAGTGTGTGTGTCACAAACCACACTGGACAGTGTGTGTGTCACAAACCCCCCTGGACAGTGTGTGTGTCAGAATCCCCATTTGACAGCGTGTGTGTCACAAACCCCCGTGGACACTGTTTGTGTCACAAACCCCATTGGACAGTGTGTGTGTCACAAACACAACTGGACAACGTCTGTGTCACGAACCCCATTGGACATCGTCTGTGTCACAAACCCCATGGGACAGATTGTGTGTGTCACAAACCCCATTGGACATCGAGTGTGTCACAATCCCCATTGGTCAGCGTGTGTGTCACAAACCCCATTGGACAGAGTGTGTGTGTCACAAACCCCATTGGACATCGAGTGTGTCACAATCCCCTTTGGACAGCGTGTGTGTCAGGAAACCCATTGGACAGCGTGTGTGTCACAAGCGCCACTGGAAAGTGTGTGTGTCATAACCCCCATTTTACAGACTGTGTCTGTCAAAATCCTCATTGGACAGTGTGTGTGTGTCACCAACCCAATTGGACATCATGTGTATCACCATCCCCATTGGACAGCGTGTGTGTCACAAAACCCACTGGACAGCATGTGTGTGTCACAATCCCCATTGGACAGTGTGTGTGTCACAAATCCCATTGGAGAGAGTTTGTGTCACAAACCCCATTGGAAAGTGTGAGTGTCACAAACCCCGTTGGATAGCGTATGTGTGTCACAAACCCTATTGGACAGAGTGTGTGTGTCACAAACCCCATTGGACAGCATGTGTGTCACCAAGCCCATTGGACAGCGTGTGTGTCAGAAATCCCATTGGACAGTGTGTGTCACAAATACCATTGGACAGCGTGTGTGTCACAAACCCCTTTGGACAGTGTGTGTGTCACAAACCCCATTGGACAGCGTGTGTGTGTCACAATCCCCATTGGTTAGTGTGTGTGTCACAAACCCCATTTGAAAGCACGTGTGTGTCACAATCCCCATTGGACAGTGTGTGTGTCACAAACCCCATTGGAAAGTGTTTGTGTCACAAACTCCCGTGGACAAGGTGTGTGTCACAAACCCCATTGGACAGTGTGTTTGTCACAAACCCCACTAGACAGTGTGTGTGTCACAAACCCCATTATAAAGTGTGCGTGTCACAAATCCTTTTGGAGAGTGTGTAGGTAACAATCCCCATTGGACAGCATCTGTGTCACAAACCGCATTGGACAGCGTGTGTGTCAGAAACACCCATGGACAGTGTGCGTGTCACAAACCCCATTGGAGATCGTGTGTGTCACGAACTCCATTGGACAGCTTTTCTATCACACTCCCCATTGGACAGCGTGTGTGTGTCACAATCCCCATTGGAAGGAGTGTGTGTCACGAACCCCTTTGGACAGCGTGTGTGTCACAAGCGCCACTGGACAGAGTGTCTGTGTCACAAACCCCATTGGATGGTGTGTGTGTCACAAACCCCACTAGACAGCGTGTGTGTCACAAACACCCATGGATAGTGTGCCTGTCACAAACCCCATTGGACAGCGTAAGTGTGTCACAATCCCCATTGGACAGCGTGTGTGTCACAAACCACTTTGGACAGTGTGTGTGTCACAAACCCCATTGGAAAGCATGTGTGTGTCACAATCCCCATTGGACAGCGTGTGTGTCACAAACCCCATTGGACAGCGTGTGTGTGTCACAAACCCCATTATAAAGTGTGCGTGTCACAAACCCCATTGGATAGCGTGTGTGTGTCACAAGCCCTTTTGGACAGTTTGTTGGTCACAATCCCCATTGGACAGCATCTGTGTCACAAACCCCATTGGACAACGTGTGTGTCACAAAAACCATTGGAGAGCGTGTGTGGGTCACAATCCCCATTGGAGATTGTGTGTGTCACAAAACCCATTGGATAGCATGTGTGTGTGACAAACCCTATTGGAAAGTGTGTGCGTCACAAACCCCCGTGGACACAGTGTGTGTCACAAACCCCATTGGACAGCGTGTGTTTACAAACCCCATGCACACTGTGTGTGTCACAAACCCCATTGGACAGTGTGTGTGTCATAAACTTGACTGGACAGTGTGTGTGTCACAAACACCGATGGACAGTGTGTGTGTCACAAACCCCATTGGACAGCGTGTGTTTACAAACCCCATGCACACTGTGTGTGTCACAAACACCATTGGACAGTGTGTGTGTCATAAACTTGACTGGACAGTGTGTGTGTCACAAACACCGATGGACAGTGTGTGTGTCACATACCCCATTTTACATCTTGTATGTCACAAACCCCTTTGGACAGTGTGTGTGTCACAAACCCCATTGGACAGCGTGTGTGTCACAATCCCCATTGGAGAGCGTGTGTGTCACAAACACCATTGGACAGCGTGTGTGTGTCACAAACCCCATTGGAGAGAGTTTGTGTCACAAACCCCATTAGGTAGTGTGTGTGACACAAACCCCATTAGTCAGAGTGTGTGTGTCACAATCCCCATTGGACAGTGTGTGTGTCACAAACCCCATTGCATAGTGTGTGTGTCAGAATCCCCACTGGACAGCGTGTGTGTCACAAACCCCCGTGGACACGGTCTGTGACACAAACCCCAGTGGACAGTGTGTGTGTCACAAACCCCACTAGATAGCGTGTGTGTCACAAACACAAATGGACAGTGTGCGTGTTACAAACCGCACTGGACAGCGTGTGTGTGTCACAATCCCCATTGGACAGTGTGTGTGTCAAAACCCCATGGGTCAGAGTGTGTGTCACGAACCCCATTGGACAGCGTGTGTGTCACAAGCGCCATTGGACAGAGTGTGCGTGACACAAACCCCTTTGGAAAGTGTATGTGTCACAAACCCCATTGGATAGCGTGTGTGTGTCACAAACCCCATTGGATAGCGTGTGTGTGTCACAAACCCCATTAGAAAGTGTGTGTGTCACAAACCCCATGGGACAGAATGTGTGTCACAAACACTATTGGACAGCGTGTGTGTCACAAACCCCATTGGACAGCGTGTGTGTCACAAACCCCTTTGAACAGTGTGTGTGTCACAAACTTCATGGGACAGAGTGTGTGTCACAAACACTATTGGACAGCGTGTGTGTCACAAGCCCATTGGAAAGAGTCTGTGTGTCACAAAACCCACTGGATAGTGTGTGTGTCACGAACATCATTGCACAGCGTGTGTGTCACAAGCACCATTGGACAGAGTGTGTGTGTCACAAACCCCATTGGCAAGTGTATGTGTCACAAACACCGTAGGATAGCGTGTGTGTGTGACAAACCCTATTGGAGACTGTGTGTGTCACAACACCCATTGGACAGTGTGTGTGTCACAAACCCCATTGGACAGAGTTTGTTTCACAAACCTCATTGGACAGCATGTGTGTCACAAACCCCATTGGACAGCGTGTGTGTGTAAGAAACCCCATTGGACAGTGTGTGTGTCACAAACCCCTTTGGACAGTGTGTGTGTCACAAACCCCATTGGCCAGCGTGTGTGTCACAATACCCATTGGACAGTGTGTGTGTCACAAACACCATTGGACAGAGTTTGTGTCACAAACCCCATTGGACAGCGTGTGTGTGTAACAGACCCATATTTGTCAGCGTGTGTGTCACAAAGCCCATTGGACAGCATGTGTGTGTAACAGTACCCATTGGACAGTGTGTGTGTCAAAAAACACACTGGAGAGTGTGTGTGCAGCAATCCCCAGTGGACAGCGTCTGTGTCACAAACACCCATGGACAGTGTGAGTGTCACAAACCCCATTGGATAGCGTGTGTGTCACAAATCCCTTTGGACAGTGTGTGTGTCAATCCCCATTGGACATCGTGTGTGTGTCACAATCCCCAATTTACAGTGTGTGTGTTAACAAACACCATTGGACAGCGTGTGTGTCACAAGCCAATTGGACAGAATGTGTGTGTCCATAAACCCGCTGGACAGCGTGTGTGTTACGAACCCCATTGGACAGCGTTTGTGTCACAAGCCCCATTGGACAGCGTGTGTGTGTCACAAACCCCATTGGAAAGTGTATGTGTCACAAACCCCGTTGGACAGCGTATTGTGTGTGGCACAAACCCTATTGGACAGTTTGCGTGTCACAAAACCCACTGGACAGAGTGTGTGTCACAAACAGCATTGGATAGTGTGTGTGTCTCAAGCCCCACTGGACAGCGTGTGTGTCACAAACACCATTGGACAGCGTTTGTGTGTAACAATAACCATTGGACAGTGTGTGTGTCACATAACCCATTGGACATCGTGTGTGTAACAAACCCCACTGGACAGCGTGTGTGTCACGAACCCCATTGGACAGCTTGTGTGTCACAAGACACATTGGACAGAGTGTGTGTGTCACAAGACACATTGGACAGAGTGTGTGTGTCACAAACCCCATTGGACAGCGTGTGTGTCACAAACACCCTTGGAACAGAGTGTGTGTGTCACAAACCCCATTGGACAGCGTGTGTGTGTAACAATAATCATTGGACTGTGTGTGTGTCACACACCCCATTGGACAGCGTATATGTGTAACAGTACCCATTGGACAGTGTGTGTGTCACAAATACCATTTGACAGCGTGTGTGTGTAACAATACCCATTGGACAGCGTGTGTGTCATAAACCCCACGTGGACACTGTGTGTGCCACGAATGCCATTGTGCAGTGTGTGTGACACAAACCCCCCTGGACAGTGTGTGTGTCACAATCCCCACTGTACAGTGTGTATGTGTCACAAACACCATTGGAGAGTGTGTGTGTCAAAACCCCAATGGACAGCGTGTGTGTGTCACAAAACCTCCTGGTCAGTGTGTGTGTCACAAACCCCATTGGACAGCGTGTGTGTCACAAACCGCATTGGACAGCATGTGTGTCACAATCCCCATTGGACACCGTGTGTGTCAGAAACCCAGTTGGGCAGAGTGTGTGTGTCACAAACCCCATTGGACATCGTGTGTATCACAAACTCCTTTGGACAGTTTGTGTGTCACAAACCCCATTGGACAGTGTGTATGTGTCACAAACCCCTTTGGACAGTGTGTGTGTAACAAACCCCATTGGACAGCGTGTGTGTGTCACAAACCCCATTGGACAGTGTGTGTGTCACAAAACCCACTGTATAGCCTGTGTGTCACAAAACCATTTGAAAGTGTGTGTGTCACAAACCCCATTGGATAGCATGTGTGTGTCACAAACCCTATTGAACAGTGTGTGTGTCACAAACCCCACTCTAAAGCATGTACTCAACGAACCCCATTGGATAGAGTGTGTGTCACAAGACCCATTGGAGAGAGTGTGTGTGTAACAAAACCCATTGGACAGTGTGTGTGTCACAAAGCCCATTGGACAGCATGTGTGTCATAAACCCCCGTGGACACTGTGTGTGTCACGAATGCCATTCGACAGTGTTTGTGTCACAAACACCCCTGGACAGTGTGTGTGTCACAAACCCCTTTGGACAGTGTGTGTGTCAAAAGAATCATTGGACAGAGTGTGTGTGTCACAAACCCTGTTGGACAGAGTGTAGGTCACAATCCCCATTGGACAGCGTCTGTGTCACAAACCCCATTGGACAGCGTGTGTCTCAAAAACCCCATTGGACAGAGTGTGTGTGTAACAAACCCCTTTGGACAGCGTGTGTGTCACAAACACCATTGGGCAGCGTGTGTGTGTCACAATCCCCATTGGACAGTGTGTGTGTCACAAACCCCATGGGACTGAGTGTGTCTCATGAACTCCATTGGACAGTGTGTGTGTCACAAGCGCCATTGGACAGAGTGTGTATGTCACAAACCCCTTTGGACAGCGTGTGTGTCACAAACACCATTGGATAGCGTGTGTGTGTCACAAACCCTCCTGGTCAGCGTATGTGTCACAAACCCCATGGGACAGCATGCGTGTCACAATCCCCATTGGACACCGTGTGGGTCACAAACCCCATTGGACAGCGTGTGTGTCACAAACCCCATTGGACAGAGTTTGTGTTTAACAATACCATTGGACAGCGTGTGTGTCACAAACCCCCGTGGACAATGTGTGTGTCACGAACGCCAATGGGCAGTGTGTGTGTCACAAACCCCACTGGACAGCATGTGTGTCACAAACACTCATGGACAGTGTGCGTGTCAGAACCCCATTGGACATCGTGTGTGTCACAAACCCTTTTGGACAGTGTGTGTGTCACAAACTCCACTGGGCAGCGTGTGTTTCATAAACACCCATGGACAGTGTGCGTGTCACAAACCGCATTGGACAGAGATTGTGTTTAACAATACCCATTGGACAGTGTGTGTATCAGAAACCCCATTGGACAGTTTGTGTGTCACAAACCATATTGGACAGAGTTTGTGTTTAACAATACCCATTGGACAGCGTGTGTGTCACAAACCCCCGTGGACAATGTGTGTGTCACGAACGCCATTGGACAGTGTGTGTGTCTCAAACCCCACTGGACAGCGTGTGTGTCACAAACACTCATGGACAGTGTGCGTGTCAAAACCCCATTGGACATCGTGTGTGTCACAAACCCTTTTGGACAGTGTGTGTGTCACAAACTCCACTGGGCAGCGTGTGTTTCATAAACACCCATGGACAGTGTGCGTGTCACAAACACCATTGGGCAGCGTGTGTGTGTCACAATCCCCATTGGACTGTGTGTGTGTCACAAACCCAATGGGACAGAGTGTGTGCCACGAACCCCATTGGGCAGCGTGTGTGTCACAAGCGCCATTGGACAGAGTGTGTGTGTCACAATCCCCATTGGAAAGTGTATGTGTCACAAACCCCATTGGATAGTGTGTGTGTGTCACAAACCCTCCTGGTCAGTCTCTGTGTCACAAAACCCATTGGACAGCATGCGTGTCACAAACACCATTGGACAGTGTGTGTTTAACAAACCCAGTTGGTCAGCGTGTGTGTCACAAACCCAATGGGACAGTGTGTGTGCGTCACATACCCCACTGGAACGTGTGTGTGTCACAAACCTCATTGGACAGAGTTTGTTTTTAACAATACCCATTGGACATCATGTGTGTCATAAACCCATTTGGACAGTGTGTGTTTCACAAACCCCACGTGACAGCGTGTGTGCCACAAACCCCATGGACAGTGTGCGTGTCACAAACCCCATTGGACATCGTGTGTGTCACAAACCTTTTTGGACAGTGTGTGTGTCAAAAACCCCATTGGATAGTGTGTATGTCACAATACCCATTGGACAGCGTCTGTGTCACAATCCCCATTGGACAGAGTGTGTGTCACAAACCCCCTTTGGACAGTGTGTGTGTCACAAACACTATTGGACAGTGTGTGTGTAACAAACCCATTTGGTCAGCGTGTGTGTCACAAAAACCATGGGACAGCATGTGTGTGTCAGAATCATCATTGGACAGTGTGTGTGTCACAAACCCCAAGGGACAGAGTGTGTGTCACGAATCCTATGGACAGCGTGTGTGTCACAAGCCCCATTGGACAGCGTGTGTGTCACAAACACCATTAGAAAGTGTGCGTTTCACAAACCCCACTGGAAAGTGTGTGTGTCACAAAACCCATTGGATAGTGTGTGTGTCACAAACCCCATTTGATAGCGTGTGTGTGTCAGAAACCCTACTGGACACCGTGTAGGTCACAATCCCCATTGGACAGCGTCTGTGTCACAAACCCCATTGGACAGAGAGTGTGTGTCACAATCCCCATTGGACAGTGTGTGTGACACAAAACCCATTGGATAGCGTGTTTGGTCACAAACCCCATTGGACAGCATGTTTGTCAAAACCCCATTGGACAGCGTGTGTGTCACAAACACCCATGAACAGTGTGCGTGTCACAAACCCAATTGGAAAGTGCGTGTGTCACAAACCCCACTGGACAGCGTGTGTGTTGCATACACCCATGGACAGTGTGCGTGTCTGAAACCCCATTGTAGATCGTGTCACAAACCCTTTTGGACAGTGTGTGTGTCACAAACCCCATTGCATAGCGTGGTGTGTCACAAACCCCATTATAAAGTGTGCTTGTCACATACCCCATTTGATAGCGTGTGTGTGGCACAAACCCTATTGGACAGTGTGTAGGTCAAAATCCCCATTGGACAGCGTCTGTGTCACAAACCCCATTGGACAGTGTGTGTGTCACAAAACCCATTGGACAGCGTGTGTGCCACGAACCCCATTGGACAGTGTGTGTGTCACAAGCACAATTGGACAGGGATTGTGTGTCACAAACCCCATTGGAAAGTGTATGTTTCACAAACCCCATTGGATAGCGTGTGTCTGTCACAAACCCTTTTGGACAGTGTTTGTCACAAAACCCACTGAACACCGTGTGTGTTCACAAACCCCATTGGACAGCGTCTGTGTCACAAACCCCCGTGGACAATGCATGTGTCACAAACCCCACTGGAAAGTGTGTGTCACAAACCCCATTGGATAGCGCTTGTGTGTCACAAACCACATTATAAAGTGTGCGTGTCACAAACCCCATTTGATAGCGTGTGTGTGTCACAAACCTTATTGGACAGTGTATAGGTCACAATCCCCATTGGACAGCGTCTGTGTCACAAACCCCATTGGACAGCATTTGTGTCACAAGCACCATTGGACAGAGAGTTTGTGTCACAAACCTCATTGGAAAGTGTATGTTTCACAAACCCCTTTGGATAGCGTGTGTCTGTCACAAACCCTTTTGGACAGTGTTTGTCACAAACCCCACTGGACACCGTGTGTGTTCACAAACCCCATTGGACAGCGTGTGTGTGTCACAAAGCCCGTTGGACAGAGTGTGTGTCACAAACCCCGTTGGACAGCGAGTGTGTTTCACAATCCCCATTGGACAGTGTGTGTGTCACGAAACTCATTGGATAGCGTGCCTGTGTCACAAACCATATTTAACAGTTTGTGTGTCACAAAACCCATTGAACAGTGTGTGAGTCACAAAAACCCATGCACAGTATGCGTGTCACAAACCCCATTGCACATCGTGTGTGTCACAAACCCTTTTGGACAGTGTGCCTTTCAGAAACCCCAATGGATATCGTGTGTGTCACAAACCACTTCGGACAATGTGTGTGTCACAAACACCATTGGACAGTGTGTGTGTCACAAAACCCATTGGAAAAGGGTGTATCACGAACCCCATTGGACAGCCTGTGTGTCACAAGCGCCATTGGACAGAGTGTGTGTGTCACAAACGCCATTGGACAGCGTGTGTGTCACAAACACCCATGGACAGTGTGCGTGTCACAAACCCCATTAGACATCGTGTGTGTCACGAACCCCATTGGACACCGCGTGTGTCACAATCCCCATTGGACATCGTGTGTGTTACAAACCCCATTGGACAGAGTGTGTGTGTCACAAACACCATTGGACAGCGTGTGTGTTTCACAATCCCCATTGCACAGTGTATGTCTGTCACAAACCCGATTAGACAGTGTGTGTGTCACAAGCCTCATTGGACAGCGTGTGTGTCACAATCCCCACTGGACAGCGTGTGTGTCACAAACCCCATTGGACAGCATGTGTGTCACAATACCCATTGGACACTGTGTGTGTCACAAACCCATTGGATATCGTGTGTGTCACAAGCCCATTGGACAAAGTGTGTGTGTCACAAGCACCATTGGACAGAGTGTGTGTGTCACAAACCCCATGGGACAGTGTGTGTGACCAACCCCATTGGACAGCGCGTGTGTCACAATCCCCATTGTACAGCGTGTGTGTAAAAAACTCCATTGGACAGCGTGTGTTTTTCACAAACCCCATTGGATAGCGTGTGTGTCACGAACCCCATTAGAAAGTGTGTGTGTCACAAACCCTATTGGATAGCGTATGTGTGTCACAAACCCTATTGGAAAGACTGTGTGTGTAACAATATCCATTGGACAGTGTGTGTGTCACAAACCCCATTGGACAGCGTGTGTGTCACAATCCCCATTGTACAGCGTGTGTGTGACGAACCCCACTGGACAGCGCGTGTGTCACAATCCCCATTGTACAACGTGTGTGTAAAAAACTCCATTGGACAGCGTGTGTGTTTCACAAACCCCATTGGACAGCGTGTATGTGTCACAAGCCCTTTGGAAAGAGTGTGTGTGTCACAAAACCCATTGTACAGCGTGTGTGTCACAAAACCCATTTTACAGCGTGTGTGTCACGAACCCCATTGAACAGCGTGTGTGTCACAAGCACCATTGGACAGAGTGCGGTGTCACAAACTCCATTGAGCAGCGTGTGTGCCACAATCCCCATTGGACAGAGTGTATGTGTCACAAACCCCATTGGACAGCCTGTGTGTCACAAGCCCCATTGGACAGTGTATTTGTCACAAACCCAATTGGACAGCGTGTGTGTCACAAACACCTTTGGACAGCGTGTGTGTGTCACAATCCACATTGGAGAGCGTGTGTGTCACAAACCCAATTGGACAGCGTGTGTGTCACAAACACCTTTGGACAGCGTGTGTGTGTCACAATCCACATTGGAGAGCGTGTGTGTCAAAACCCAACTGGACAGTGTGTGTGTCAAAAAACACACTGGAGAGCGTGTGTGTAACAAACACCCATGGACAGTTTGTGTGTCACAAAACCCCATTGGAAACCGTGTGTGTCACAAACCCCAATGGACAGCGTGTGTGTGTCACAATCCCCATTAGACAGCGTGTGTGTCATAAACCCCATTGAACAGAGTATGTGTGTCACAAAGCCGATTTGACAGCGTGTGTGTCACAATCCCCATTGGACAAGGTGTGTGTCACAAACACCATTGGACAACGTGTCTGTGTCACAATCCCCAATGGACAATCTGTGTTTTACAAACACCATTTGACAGAGTGTGTGTCACAAACACTATTGGACAGAGTGTGTGTGTCACAAGGCCATTGGACAGAGTGTGTGTCATGAACCCCATTGGACAGTGTGTGTGTCACAAGCCCATTGGACAGAGTGTGTGTGTCACAAAACCCACTGGACATTTTGTGTGTCACAAACCCCATTGGACAGCGTGCGTGTCACAAGAACCATTGGACAGCGTGTGTGTCACAAACCCCATTGAACAGCGTGTGTGTGTCACAATCCCCATAAGACAGCTTGTGTGTCACAAACCCCATTGGACAGCGTTTGTGTTTTTCAATTCCAATTAGACAGCGTGTGTGTCAGAAACCCCTTTGGACAGTGTGTGTGTCATAAACCCCATTGGACAGCGTGACTGTGTCACAAACCCTATTGGACAGTGTGTGTGTCACAAACCCCATTGAAGAGCATGTGTGTCACGAACCCCATTGGACAGCGTGTGTGTCACAAGACCCATTGGACAGAGTTTGTATGACACAAACCCCATTGGACAGCTTGTGTGTCACATTCCCCATTGGACAGCGTGTGTGTCACAGACCCCATCGGACAGATTGTGTGTCATAAACCCCATTGGACAGCGTGTGTGTCACAAACCCCATAGTACAGTGTCTGTGTGTAACAATCCCCATTGGACAATTTGTGTGTCACAAACCACTTGGGACAGAGTGTGTGTCACGAACACTATTGGACAGCGTGTATATGTCACAAGCCCTTTGGAAAGAGTGTGTGTGTCACAAAACCCACTGGACAGCGTGTGTGTCACGAACCCCATTGAACAGCGTGTGTGTCACAAGCACCATTGGACAGAGTGCGGTGTCACAAACCCCATTGAGCAGCGTGTGTGCCACAAGCCCCATTGGACAGAGTGTATGTGTCACAAACCCTATTGGACAGCCTGTGTGTCACAATCCCCATTGGACAGCGTGTGTGTCACAAACCCAATTGAACAGTGTGTGTGTCACCATCTCCATTGGATAGCGTGTGTGTCACAAACCCCATTGGACAGCGTTAGTGTCACAAACGCCCGTAGACACTGTGTGTGTCACCAACCCCTTTGGACAGTGTGTGTGTCACAAAACCCACTGGACAGCGTGTGTTTCACAAACCCCATTAGACAGCGTGTCTGTCACAAGCCCATTGGACAGAGTGTGTGTGTCACAAAACCCACTGGACAGCGTGTGTTTTCAAACCCCATTGAACAGCGTGTGTGTCACAAGCACCATTGTACAAAGTGTGTGTGTCACAAAACCCATTGGAAAGTGTATGTGTCACAAACCGCATTGGACAGCGTGTGTGTGTCACCTTCCCCATTAGACAGCGTGTGTGTCACAAACCCCATTGGACAGCATGTGCGTATCACAATCCTATTGGACATCGTGTGTGTCACAAACACCCATGGACAGTGTGCGTGTCACAAACCCCATTTTACATCGTGTGTGTCACAAACCCCATTGGACAGAACGTCTGTATCACGAACCCCATTGGAAACTGTGTGTCTCACAAACCCCATTGGAGAGTGTGTGTGTGTCACAAACCCTGTTGGACAGTATATATGTCACAATCCCCATTGGAGAGCGTCTGTGTCACAAACCCCATTGGACAGCGTTTTTGTCACAAACACCATTGGACAGCGTGTGTGTGTCACAATCCCCTTTGGACAATGTGTGTGTCACAAAACCTATTGGACAGTGTGTGTCACAAGACCCATTGGACAGAGTTTGTGTGTAACAAACCCCATTGCACAGCGTGTGTAACAATCCCCATTGGACAGCGCGTGTGTCACAAACCCCTTTGGACAGTGTGTGTGTCACAAACCCCACTGGACACCATGTGTGTTCACAAACCCCATTGGACAGCGTGTGTGACATAAACCCCATTGGACAGCGTGTATGTTTCACAATCCCCATTGGACAGTTTGTGTGTGTCACAAACCCCTTTAGACAGACTGTGTGTGACAAACCCCACTGGACAGAATGTGTGTTACAAACCCCATTTGACAGTGTGTGTGTGTATCAATACCCATTGGACACTGTGTGTGTCACAATCCCCAGTGGACAGCGTGTGTGTCACAAACCCCCGTGGACACTGTGTGTGTCATAAACTCCACTGGACAGCGTTTGTGTCACAAACAACTTTGGACAGTGTGTGTGTCACAAACCATATTGGACAGTGTGTATGTCACAATCCCCATTGGACAGCGTCTGTGTCACAAACCCCATTGGACAGCGTGTGTGTCACAAACCCCATTGGACAGCGTGTGTGTGTCACCATCCCCATTGGACAGTATTTGTGTCGCAAAACCTATTTGATATAGTGTGTGTCACAAACCCCATTGGATAGCGTGTGTGTGTCACAAAGCCTATTGGACAGCGTGTGTGTCCCAAGACCCATTGGACAGAGTGTGTGTGTGACACACCCCATTGGTCAGCGTGTGTGTCACAAGCCACACTGGACACTGTGTGTGTAACAAACCCCAGTGATCAGCGTGTGTGTCACAAACCCCATTGGAAAGTGTGCGTATCACAAACCCCATTGGATAGATTGTGTGTGTCACGAACCCTATTGGACAGTGTGTATGTCAGAAACCCCACTGGACAGCGTGTGTGTCACAAACACCCATGGACAGTGTGCGTGTCACAATACCCATTTGGACATCGTGTGTGTCACAAACCCTTTCGGACAGTGTGTCTGTCAGAAACCCCATTGGACAGAGCGTATGTGTCATAAACCCCATTGGAAAGTGTGTGTCTCACAAACCCCGTTGGATAGTGTGTGTGTGTCACAAACCCTATTGGACAGTGTATATGTCACAATCCCCATTGGACAGCGTCTGTGTCACAAACCCCATTGGACAGCGTGTGTGTCACAAACACCATTGGACAGCGTGTGTGTGTCACAATCCCCATTGGACAGTGTGTGTGTCAGAAAACCTATTGGATAGCGTGTGTGTCACAAACACCATTAGAAAGTGTGCGTGTCACAAACCCCATAGGAAAGCGTGTGTGTTTCACAAAACGAATTGGACAGCGTGTCTGTCACAAACCCCATTGGACAGAGTGTGTGTGTGACACACTCCATTGGACAGCGTGTGTGTCACAAACCCCATTGGACAGCGTGTGTGTCACAAACCCCATTGGAAAGTGTGTGTGTCACAAACCCCATTGGAAAGCGTGTGTGTTTCACAAAACCCATTAAAAAGTACGCGTGTGACAAACCCCATTGGATAGCGTGTGTGTGCCACAAACCCCATGAGAAAGTTTGACTGTCACAAATCACATTTGAAAGTGTGTGTGTCAAAATCCCCATTGGACAGTGTGTGTGTCACAAAACCCATTGGATAGCGTGTGTGTCACAAACCCCATTAGAAAGTGTGTGTCTCACAAACCCCATTGGATAGCGTGTGTGTCACAAACCCTATTGGACAGTGTGTGTGTCACAAACCCCATTGGACAGCTTGTGTGTCACAATCCCCATTGGACAGCGTCTGTGTCACAAACCCCATTGGACAGCGTTTGTGTCACAAACACCCATGGACACTGTGCGTGTCACAAACCCCATTGGACATCGTGTGTGTCACAAACCGTTTTGGACAGTGTGTGTGTCAGAAACACCCATGGATAGTGTGCAATTCAAAAACCTCATTGGACATCGTGTGTGTCCCAAACCCCGTTGGACAGTGTGTGTGTCACAAACCACATGGGACAGAGAGTGTGTCACGAACCCCATTGGACAACGTGTGTGTCTACAAGCGCCATTGGACAGAGCGTGTGTGTCACAAACCCCATTACAAAGTGTATGTGTCACAAACCCCATTGGATAGTGTGTGTGTGTCACAAACCCTCCTGGTCAGTGTGTGTGTCACAAACGCCATTGGACAGCTTGTGTGTAATAAACCCCTTTGGACAGTGTGTGTGTCACAAACCCCATTGGACAGGCTGTGTATCACAAACACTATTGGACAGCGTTTGTGTCACAAACCCATTGGACAGAGTGTGTGTGTCACAAACCCCACTGGAGAGTGTGTGTGTCACAAACCACATTGGACAGAGTGTGTGTGACAAACCCCATTGGACACCGTGTGTGTCATAACACCCACTTTACAGCGTGTGTGTGTTACAATCCCCATTGGACAGTGTGTGTTTCACAAACCCCATTGGAAAGTGTGTGTGCCACAAATCCCATTTCATAGCGTGTGTGTGTCACAAACTCCATTATAAAGTAGTGCGTGTTGACAAACCCCACTGGATAACGTGTGTGTGTCACCAACCCTATTGGACAGTGTGTAGGTCACAATCCCCATTGGACAGCGTCTGTGTCACAAACCCCATTGGACAGCGTGTGTGTCACTAACACCATTTGACAGTGTGTGTGTGTCACAGTCCTCATTGGACAGTTTGTGTGTCACAAACCCCATTGGATAGCGTGTGTTTCACAAACCGTAGTTGAAAGTTTTTGTGTCAAAAACCCCAACGGATAGTGTGTGTGTGTCACAAACCCCATTGGACAGTGTGTATGACAAAATCCCCATTGGACAGCCTGTGTGTCACAAACCCCATTGGACAGTGTGTCTGTGTCACAATACCCATTGGACAGAGTTTGTGTCACAAACCCCATTGGACAGCGTGTGTATCTCAAACACCATTGGACAGTGTGTGTGGGACATACCCCATTGGACAGCGTGTGTGTGTCACAAATGCCATTGGACAGCATGTGTGTGTCACAAATCCCATTGGACAGCGTGTATGTCACAAACCCCATTGGACAGCTTGTGTGTGTCACAAAGCCCGTTTGACAGAGTGTGTGTCACAAACACCATTGGACAATGTGTGTGTAACATACCCAATTGTTCAGAGTGTGTGTAACAATCTCCATGAGACAGTGTGTGTGTGTCACACACCTCATTGGATAGCGTGTGTGTCACAAACCCCATTGGATAGCGTGTGTGTCACAATCACCATTGGACAGCGTGTGTGTGTCACAATCCCCATTGAACAGTGTGTGTGTCACAAAACGCATTGGATAGCGTGTGTGTCACAAACTCCATTGGACAGTTTGTGTGTGTCACAAAACCCATTGGATAGCATGTGTGTGTCACAAACCCCATTGGACAGCGTGTAGTGTCAGAAACCCCATTGGACAGTGTGTGTCACAAATCCCATTGGACAGCGTGGGTGTCACAAACCTCATTGGACAACGTGTGTGTCACAAACACCATTGGACAGTGTGTGTGTCACAAAACGCATTGGATAGCGTGTGTGTCACAATCCCCATTGGACAGCGTGTGTGTCACAAGCGCCATTGGAAAGTGTGTATGTCACAAACCCCAGTGGACAGCGTGTGTGTGCCACAAAACACATTGGATACAATGTGTGTGTCACGAACCCCATTGGACAGCTTGTGAGCCAAAAGACCCATTGGTCAGAGTGTGTGTGTCACATTCCCCATTGGACAGTGTGTGTGTCAGAAAACCCATTAGATAGCATGCGTGTCACAAAAACCATTGGACAGTGTGTGTGTAACAAAACCAATTCGTCAGCGTGTGTGTCACAAACCCCATGGGACAGCGTGTGTGTGTCACAAACCCCATTTGAAAGTGTGTGTGTCACAAACCCCATTGGATAGCGTGTGTGTGTGACAATCCCCATTAAAAAGTCTGCGTGTCACAAACCCCATTTGAAAGTGTGTGTGTCACAATCCCCATTCGAGATTGTGTGTGTCACAAAACCCATTGGATAGCGTATGTGTCACAATCCCCATTGGATAGTGTGTGTGTGTGTCACAAACACCGTTGGACAGCATGTGTGTCATAAACCTCATTGGACAGCGTGTCTGTGTCACATTCCCCATTGGACAGTGTGTGTGTCACAAACCACACTGGACAGTGTGTGTGTCACAAACCCCCCTGGACAGTGTGTGTGTCAGAATCCCCATTTGACAGCGTGTGTGTCACAAACCCCCGTGGACACTGTTTGTGTCACAAACCCCATTGGACAGTGTGTGTGTCACAAACACAACTGGACAACGTCTGTGTCACGAACCCCATTGGACATCGTCTGTGTCACAAACCCCATGGGACAGATTGTGTGTGTCACAAACCCCATTGGACATCGAGTGTGTCACAATCCCCATTGGACAGCGTGTGTGTCACAAACCCCATTGGACAGAGTGTGTGTGTCACAAACCCCATTGGACATCGAGTGTGTCACAATCCCCTTTGGACAGCGTGTGTGTCAGGAAACCCATTGGACAGCGTGTGTGTCACGAAACCCATTGGACAGCGTGTGTGTCACAAGCGCCACTGGAAAGTGTGTGTGTCATAACCCCCATTTTACAGACTGTGTCTGTCAAAATCCTCATTGGACAGTGTGTGTGTGTCACCAACCCAATTGGACATCATGTGTATCACCATCCCCATTGGACAGCGTGTGTGTCACAAAACCCACTGGACAGCATGTGTGTGTCACAATCCCCATTGGACAGTGTGTGTGTCACAAATCCCATTGGAGAGAGTTTGTGTCACAAACCCCATTGGAAAGTGTGAGTGTCACAAACCCCGTTGGATAGCGTATGTGTGTCACAAACCCTATTGGACAGAGTGTGTGTGTCACAAACCCCATTGGACAGCATGTGTGTCACCAAGCCCATTGGACAGCGTGTGTGTCAGAAATCCCATTGGACAGTGTGTGTCACAAATACCATTGGACAGCGTGTGTGTCACAAACCCCTTTGGACAGTGTGTGTGTCACAAACCCCATTGGACAGCGTGTGTGTGTCACAATCCCCATTGGTTAGTGTGTGTGTCACAAACCCCATTTGAAAGCACGTGTGTGTCACAATCCCCATTGGACAGTGTGTGTGTCACAAACCCCATTGGAAAGTGTTTGTGTCACAAACTCCCGTGGACAAGGTGTGTGTCACAAACCCCATTGGACAGTGTGTTTGTCACAAACCCCACTAGACAGTGTGTGTGTCACAAACCCCATTATAAAGTGTGCGTGTCACAAATCCTTTTGGAGAGTGTGTAGGTAACAATCCCCATTGGACAGCATCTGTGTCACAAACCGCATTGGACAGCGTGTGTGTCAGAAACACCCATGGACAGTGTGCGTGTCACAAACCCCATTGGAGATCGTGTGTGTCACGAACTCCATTGGACAGCTTTTCTATCACACTCCCCATTGGACAGCGTGTGTGTGTCACAATCCCCATTGGAAGGAGTGTGTGTCACGAACCCCTTTGGACAGCGTGTGTGTCACAAGCGCCACTGGACAGAGTGTCTGTGTCACAAACCCCATTGGATGGTGTGTGTGTCACAAACCCCACTAGACAGCGTGTGTGTCACAAACACCCATGGATAGTGTGCCTGTCACAAACCCCATTGGACAGCGTAAGTGTGTCACAATCCCCATTGGACAGCGTGTGTGTCACAAACCACTTTGGACAGTGTGTGTGTCACAAACCCCATTGGAAAGCATGTGTGTGTCACAATCCCCATTGGACAGCGTGTGTGTCACAAACACCCATGGACAGTGTGCGTGTCACAAACCCCATTGGACATCGTGTGTGTCACAAACCCCATTGGACAGCGTGTGTGTGTCACAAACCCCATTATAAAGTGTGCGTGTCACAAACCCCATTGGATAGCGTGTGTGTGTCACAAGCCCTTTTGGACAGTTTGTTGGTCACAATCCCCATTGGACAGCATCTGTGTCACAAACCCCATTGGACAACGTGTGTGTCACAAAAACCATAGGAGAGCGTGTGTGTGTCACAATCCCCATTGGAGATTGTGTGTGTCACAAAACCCATTGGATAGCATGTGTGTGTGACAAACCCTATTGGAAAGTGTGTGCGTCACAAACCCCCGTGGACACAGTGTGTGTCACAAACCCCATTGGACAGCGTGTGTTTACAAACCCCATGCACACTGTGTGTGTCACAAACCCCATTGGACAGTGTGTGTGTCATAAACTTGACTGGACAGTGTGTGTGTCACAAACACCGATGGACAGTGTGTGTGTCACAAACCCCATTGGACAGCGTGTGTTTACAAACCCCATGCACACTGTGTGTGTCACAAACACCATTGGACAGTGTGTGTGTCATAAACTTGACTGGACAGTGTGTGTGTCACAAACACCGATGGACAGTGTGTGTGTCACATACCCCATTTTACATCTTGTATGTCACAAACCCCTTTGGACAGTGTGTGTGTCACAAACCCCATTGGACAGCGTGTGTGTCACAATCCCCATTGGAGAGCGTGTGTGTCACAAACACCATTGGACAGCGTGTGTGTGTCACAAACCCCATTGGAGAGAGTTTGTGTCACAAACCCCATTAGGTAGTGTGTGTGACACAAACCCCATTAGTCAGAGTGTGTGTGTCACAATCCCCATTGGACAGTGTGTGTGTCACAAACCCCATTGCATAGTGTGTGTGTCAGAATCCCCACTGGACAGCGTGTGTGTCACAAACCCCCGTGGACACGGTCTGTGACACAAACCCCAGTGGACAGTGTGTGTGTCACAAACCCCACTAGATAGCGTGTGTGTCACAAACACAAATGGACAGTGTGCGTGTTACAAACCGCACTGGACAGCGTGTGTGTGTCACAATCCCCATTGGACAGTGTGTGTGTCAAAACCCCATGGGTCAGAGTGTGTGTCACGAACCCCATTGGACAGCGTGTGTGTCACTAGCGCCATTGGACAGAGTGTGCGTGACACAAACCCCTTTGGAAAGTGTATGTGTCACAAACCCCATTGGATAGCGTGTGTGTGTCACAAACCCCATTGGATAGCGTGTGTGTGTCACAAACCCCATTAGAAAGTGTGTGTGTCACAAACCCCATGGGACAGAATGTGTGTCACAAACACTATTGGACAGCGTGTGTGTCACAAACCCCATTGGACAGCGTGTGTGTCACAAACCCCTTTGAACAGTGTGTGTGTCACAAACTTCATGGGACAGAGTGTGTGTCACAAACACTATTGGACAGCGTGTGTGTCACAAGCCCATTGGAAAGAGTGTGTGTGTCACAAAACCCACTGGATAGTGTGTGTGTCACGAACATCATTGCACAGCGTGTGTGTCACAAGCACCATTGGACAGAGTGTGTGTGTCACAAACCCCATTGGCAAGTGTATGTGTCACAAACACCGTAGGATAGCGTGTGTGTGTGACAAACCCTATTGGAGACTGTGTGTGTCACAACACCCATTGGACAGTGTGTGTGTCACAAACCCCATTGGACAGAGTTTGTTTCACAAACCTCATTGGACAGCATGTGTGTCACAAACCCCATTGGACAGCGTGTGTGTGTAAGAAACCCCATTGGACAGTGTGTGTGTCACAAACCCCTTTGGACAGTGTGTGTGTCACAAACCCCATTGGCCAGCGTGTGTGTCACAATACCCATTGGACAGTGTGTGTGTCACAAACACCATTGGACAGAGTTTGTGTCACAAACCCCATTGGACAGCGTGTGTGTGTAACAGACCCATATTTGTCAGCGTGTGTGTCACAAAGCCCATTGGACAGCATGTGTGTGTAACAGTACCCATTGGACAGTGTGTGTGTCAAAAAACACACTGGAGAGTGTGTGTGCAGCAATCCCCAGTGGACAGCGTCTGTGTCACAAACACCCATGGACAGTGTGAGTGTCACAAACCCCATTGGATAGCGTGTGTGTCACAAATCCCTTTGGACAGTGTGTGTGTCAATCCCCATTGGACATCGTGTGTGTGTCACAATCCCCAATTTACAGTGTGTGTGTTAACAAACACCATTGGACAGCGTGTGTGTCACAAGCCAATTGGACAGAATGTGTGTGTCCATAAACCCGCTGGACAGCGTGTGTGTTACGAACCCCATTGGACAGCGTTTGTGTCACAAGCCCCATTGGACAGCGTGTGTGTGTCACAAACCCCATTGGAAAGTGTATGTGTCACAAACCCCGTTGGACAGCGTATTGTGTGTGGCACAAACCCTATTGGACAGTTTGCGTGTCACAAAACCCACTGGACAGAGTGTGTGTCACAAACAGCATTGGATAGTGTGTGTGTCTCAAGCCCCACTGGACAGCGTGTGTGTCACAAACACCATTGGACAGCGTTTGTGTGTAACAATAACCATTGGACAGTGTGTGTGTCACAAAACCCATTGGACAGCGTGTGTGTCTTCAAACCCCCGTGGACACGGTATGTGTCACAAACCCCATTGGACAGTGTGTGTGTCACAAACCCCATTGGACAGAGTGTGTGTCACAAACACCCATGGACAGTGTGCGTGTCACAAATCCCTTTGGACATCGTCTGTGTCACAAACCCCTTTGTACAGTGTGTGTGTCACAAACCCCATGGGAAAGAGTGTGTGTCAAGAACCCCATTGGAAAGCGCGTGTGTCACAAGCGCCGTTGGACAGAGTGTGTGTGTGACAAACCCTATTGGAGAACGTGTGTGTGTCACAATACCCATTGGACAGTGTCTGTGTCACAAACCCCTTTGGACAGAGTTTGTGTCACAAGCCTCTTTGGACAGCATGTGTGTCACAATCCCCATTGGACAGTGTGTCTGTGTCACAAACCCAATTGGACAGTGTGTGTGTCACAAACCCTATTGGACAGCGTGTGTGCCACAAACTCACCTGGACAGCATGTGTATCACAAGTGCTATTGGACAGTGTGCGTGTCACAAACCCCATTGGACAGTGTGTCTGTCACAAACCACATGGGACAGAGTGTATGTCACAAGCCCCATTGGACAGAGTGTGTGTGACAAACCCCGTTGGACAGTGTGTGTATCACAATCCCCATTGGACGGCGTGTGTGTCACAAACCCCACTGGACAGCGTGTGTGTCACAAACACCCATGGACAGTGTGCGTGTCACAAACCCCATTGGACATCCTGTGTGTCACAAACCCTTTTGGACACTGTGTTTGTCACAAACCCCACTGGACAGCGTGTCTGTCACAAACACCCATGGACAGTGTGCGTGTCACAAACACGATTGGACAGCGTGTGTGTCACAAGCCCATTGGACAGAGTGTGTGTGTCACAAAACCCACTGGACAGCATGTGTGTCACAAACCCATTGGATAGCGTGTGTGTCACAAGCCCCATTGGACAGCGTCTGTGTCACAAACACCATTGGACAGCGTGTGTGCGTAATAATATCCATTGGACAGTGTGTGTGTCACAAACCCCGTTGGAGAGCGTGTGTGTCACAAATCCCCATGGACACTGTGTGTGTCACAAACCCCATTGGACAGTGTTTTTGTCACAAACCCCACTGGACATCGTGTGTGTCACAAACCCTTTTGGACAGTGTGTGTGTCACAAAGCCCACTGGACAGCATGTGTTTCACAAACACCCATGGACAGTATGCGTGTCCCAAAACCCATTGAACATCGTTTGTGTCAGAAACCCCTTTGGACATTGTGTGTGTCACAAACCCGATGGGACCGAGTGTGTGTTACGAACCCCATTGGACAGTGTGTGTGTAACAAATCCAATTGGTTAGCGTGTGTGTCACAAAACCCTTTGGAAAGTGTGTGTGTCACAAACCCCATTGCAAAGTGTGTGTGTCACAAACCTCATTGGATAGCATGTGTGTGTCACAATCCTCATTAGAATGTATGCCTGTCACAAAACCCATTGGATAGCGTGTGTATGTCACAAAACCTATTGGACAGTGTGTGTGTCACAAACCCCACAGAACAGCGTGTGTTTCACAAACCCAATTGGACAGCGTGTGTGTGTCACAATCCCCATTGGACAGTCTGTGTGACACAAAAGCCCATTGGAAAGTGTACGTGTGTAACAAACCCCATTAGAAAGTGTGTGTGTCACAAACCCTGTTGGACAGTGTGTGCGTCACAATCACCATTAGAAAGTGTGCGTGTCACAAACACCATTGAATAGTGTGAGTGTGTCACAAGACCCATTGGACAGAGTGTGTGTGTCACAAACCCCATTGGATAGCGTGTGTGTCACAAACCCCATGCTACAGAGTGTGTGTCACGAACCCCATTGGACAGGTGTGTGTTCACAAGCGTTATTGGACAGAGTGTGTAGGTCAAAAACCCCATTAGAAAGTATGTGTGTCACAAACCCCATTGGATCGCATGTGTGTGTCAAAAACCCTATTAGACAGAGTGTGTGTTTCACAAACCCCATTGGACAGCGTGTGTCTCACAAACCCCATTGGACAGCGTGTGTATGTCCCATCCCTATTGGACAGTATGTGTGGCACAAAACCCACTGGATAGCGTGTGTGTCACAAACGCCATTGGACAGCGTGTGTGTCACACTCCCCATTGTACAGAGTGTATTTGTCACAAAGCCCATTGGACATCGTGTGTGTCGCAAACCCCATTGGACAGCGTGTGTGTGCCACAAACCCCATTGGACAGCGTGTGTGTGTCACAATCCACATTGGACAGTGTGTGTGTCACAAACCCCATAGGACAGAGTGTGTGTCACAAACACCATTAGTCAGCGCGTCTGTGTCACAAGCCCATTGGACAGAGTGTGTGTGTCACATAATCCACTGGACAGCGTGTGTGTCACGAACCCCATTGGACAGCGTGTGTGTCAAAAACACTGTTGGACAGAGTGTGGTGTCACAATCACCATTGGACAGCGTATGTGTCACAAACCCCATTGGACAGTGTGTGTGTGTCACAAACCCCATTGGATAGAGTGTGTGTGTCACAAACCCCATTGGATAGCGTGTGTGTGTTACAAGCACTATTGGACAGAGTGTGCTGTCACAAACCCCATTGGACAGTGTGTATGTGTCACAAACCCCATTGGATAGAGTGTGTGTGTCACAAACCCCATTGGATAGCGTGTGTGTGTTACAAGCACTATTGGACAGAGTGTGCTGTCACAAACCCCATTGGACAGTGTGTATGTGTCACAAACCCCATTTGATAGAGTGTGTGTGTTACAAACCCCATTAGAATGTATGCGTGTCACAAAACCCATTGGATAGCGTGAGTGTGTCACAAGCACCATTGGACAGAGTGTGGTGTCACAATCCCCATTGGACAGCGTGTGTGTCACAAACCCCATTGGACAGTGTGTGTGTGTCACAAAGCCAATTTGATAGAGTGTGTGTGTCACAAACCCTATTGGACAGTGTGTGTGTCACAAAACCCACTGGACAGCGTGTGTGTCACAAACCCCATTGGACAGGGTGTGTGTGTCACAATACCCATTGGACAGTGTGTGTGTCACAAACCTCATTGGACAGAGTTTGTGTCACAAACCCCCGTGGACACTGTGTGTGTCACAAACCCCATTGGAAAGTGTATGTGTCACAAACCCCATTTGATAGAGTGTGTGTGTCACAAAACCCATTGGAAAGTATGCGTGTCACAAACCCCATTGGATAGCGTGTGTGTGTCGCAGTCCCCATTGGACAGAGTGTGTGTGTCACAAACCCCATTGGACAGTGTCTGTGTCACAAAACCCATTGGATAGCGTGTGTGTGTCACGAACCCTCCTGGTCAGTGTGTGTGTCACAAAACCCATTAGAAAGTATGTGTGTCACAAACCCCATTGGACAGCATGTGTGTGTCACAAACCCTCCTGCTCAGTGTGTGTGTCACAAACCCCACTGGACAGCGTGTGTGTCACAAACCCCATTGGACAGCGTGTGTGTGTCGCAAACCCCATGAGACAGAGTACGTGTCACAAACCGCATTGGACAGTGAGTGTGTGTCACAAACCTTATTAGACAGCATGTGTTTCACAAACCCCTTTGGACAGTGTGTGTGTCACAAACCCCATGGGACAGAGTGTGTGTCACAAACACTGTTGGTCAGCGTGTGTGTGTCACAAGCCCATTGGACAGAGTGTGTGTGTCAGAAAACCCACTGTACAGCGTGTGTGTAACGAACCCCATTGGACAGCATGTGTGTCACAAGCACCGTTGGACAGAGTGTTGTGTCAAGTCCCCATTAGGCAGCGTGTGTGTCACATACCCCATTGGACAGTGTGTGTGTGTCACAATCCCCTTTTGACAGAGTGTGTGTGCCACAAACCCCATTAGAATGTATGCGTGTCAAAAACCCCATTGGAAAGCGTGTGTGTGTCACAAGCACCATTGGACAGAGTGTGGTGTCACAAACCCCATTTGATAGAGTGTGTGTGTCACAAACCCCTTTAGAAAGTATGAGTGTCAAAAACCCCATTGGATAGCGTGTGTGTGTCACAAACACCATTGGACATTGTGTGGTGTCACAAAAACCATTGGACAGCGTGTGTGTCACAAACCCCATTGGACAGTGTGTGTGTGTCACAAACCCCTTTTTATAGAGTGTGTGTGTCACAATCCACATTGGACAGCGTGTGTGTCACAAACCCCATTGGATAGCGTTTGTGTGTCACAAGCACCATTGGACGGAGTGTGGTGTCACAATCCCCATTGGACAGCGTGTGTGTCACAAACCCCTTTGGACAATGTGTGTGTGTCACAAGACCTATTTGATAGAGTGTGTGTGTCACAAACCCTATTAGACACTGTATGTGTCACAAAACTCACTGGATAGCGTGTGAGTCACAAACCCCATTGGACAGCGTGTGTGTCACAAACCCCTTTGACATTGTCTGTGTCACAAACCCCACTGGACAGCGTGTGTGTGTCACAATCCCCATGGGCCAGAGTGTGTGTCACAAACACCATTGGTCAACGTGTCTGTGTCACAAGCCCATTGGACAGAGTGTGTGTGTCACAAAACCCACTGGACAGAGTGTGTGTCACGAACCCTATTGGACAGCGTGTGTGTCGCAAACCCCATTGAATAGCATGTGTGTGTCACAAACCCTATTGGACATTGTGTATGACACAATTCCCTTTTGGACAGTGTCTTTGTCACAAACTCAATGGGGCAGAGTGTGTGTCACAAACACTATAGGACAGCGTGTGTGTGTCACAAGCCCATTGGACAGAGTGTGTCTGTCACAAAACACACTGGACAGCTTGTGTGTCACGAACCCCTTTGGACAGCGTGTGTGTCACAAACCCCTTCGTACAGTGTGTGTCACAAACCCCATTAGAAAGTATGCTTGTCACAAACCCCATTGGATAGTGTGTGTGTCACAAACCGCATTGGACAGCGTGTGTGTGTCACAATCCCCATTGGACAGTGTGTGTGTCACAAAACCCATGGGACAGAGTGTGTATCACAAACACTATTGGTCAGCGTGTGTGTGTCACAAGCCCATTGGACAGAGTGTGTGTGTCACAAACCCCATTGGACAGCGTGTGTGTGTCACAAACCCCATTGGATAGAGCGTGTGTGTCACAAACCCCATTAGAAAGTATGCGTGTCACAAACCCCATTGGACAGAGTGTATTTGTCACAAAGCCCATTGGACAGCGTGTGTGTCAAAAGCACCATTGGACAGAGTGTGATGTCACAAACCCCATTGGAAAGTGTATGTTTCACAAACCCCTTTGGATAGCGTCTGTGTATCACAAACCCTATTGGACAGTGTGTGTGTTACAAACCCCATTGGACAGCATGTGTGTCACAAGCCCCATTGGACAGAGTGTATTTGTCACAAAGCCCATTGGACAGCGTGTGTGTCACAATCCCCATTGGAAACTGTGTGTGTCACAAACGCCATTGGACAGGGTGTGTGTGTTACAATACCCATTGGACAGTGTGTGTGTCACAAACCTCATTGGACAGAGTTTGTTTCCCAAACCCCATTGGACAGAATGTGTGTCAAAACCCAATTGGACAGCGTGTGTGTCACAAACCCCCCTTTTCAGTGTGTGTGTCACAATCCCCAGTGGAAAGTCTGTGTGTCAAAGCCCCATTTGATAATGTGTGTGTCACAAAACCCACTTGACAGCGTGTCTGTCACAAACACCCTTGGACAGTGTGAGTGTCACAAACCCTATTGGACAGTGTGTGTGTCATAAAACCCTTTTGACAGTTTGTGTGTCAGAAACCCCATTGGAAAACGTGTGTGTGTCACAATCCCCATTGGACAGTGTGTGTGTCACAAACACAATTGGACAGTGTGTGTGCCACAAACACCATTGGACAGCGTGTGTGTCACAAGACCATTGGACAGCGTGTGTGTGTCACAAGCCCATTGGACAGAGTGTGTGTGTCACAAAACCCACTGGACAGCGTGTGTGTCACGAACCGCATTGAACAGCGTGTGTGTCACAAGCACCATTGGACAGAGTGCGGTGTCACAAACCCCACTGGAAAGTGTATGTGTCACAAACCCCATTGGATAGCGTGTGTGTGTCACAAACCCTATTGGACAGTGTGTGTGTCACAAAACACACTGTCCAGCTATTGTGTCACAAACCCCATTGGACAGCGTGTGTGTCTCAAGTCCCATTGGACAGAGTGTATGTGTCACAAATCCTATTAGACAGTGTGTTGGTCACAAAACCCACTGGCGAGAGTGTGTGTCACAACCACCATTGGACAGCGTGTGTGTCACAAACACCATGGGACTGAGTGTGTGTCATGAACTCCATTGGACAGTGTGTGTCACAAGCGCCATTGGACAGCGTGTTTGTGTCACAAACCCTCCTGGTCAGTGTGTGTGTCACAAAACCCATTGGACAGCATGTGTGTCACAAACACAGTTTGACAGTGTGTGTGTAACAAACCCAATTGGTCAGCGTGTGTGTCACAAACCCCATTGGACACCGTGTGTGTGTCACAAACTCCATTAGAAAGTATGCGTGTTCACAAACGCCATTGGATAGCGTGTGTGTGTCACAAAACCCACTGGACAGCGTGTGTGTCACAATACACATTGGACAGCGTGTGTCTCACAAGCTCCATTGGACAGAGTGTGGTGTCACAAATCCCATTGGAAAGTGTATGTGTCACAAACCCATTGGACAGCGTGTGTGTCACAAACCCCTTTGGACAGCGTGTGTGTCACAAGCCCCTTTGGACAGGGTGTGTGTGTGTCACAATACCCATTGGACAGTGTGTGTGTCGCAAACTTCATTGGACAGAGTTTTCGTCACAAAACCCCGTGGACACTGTGTGTGTCACAAACCCCATTGGACGGTTTGTGTGTCACAAACTCCACTGGACAGCGTGTGTGTTCACAAATACCCATGGACGTTGTGCTTGTCACAAACCCCATTAGAAAACGTGTGTGTCACAAACCCCTTTGGATAGTGTGTGTGTCACAAACCCTCCTGGTCAGAGTGTGTTTAGAAAAATATTGGACAGCATGCGTGTCACAAACACCATTTTACAGCGTGTGTGTGTCACAAACCCCATTGGAGAGTGTGTGTCACAAACCACATTAGATAGCGTGTGTGTGTCAAAAACCCAATTAGAAAGTATTTGTGTCACAAACCCCATTGGATAGCATGTGTGTGTCACCAACCCTATTGGACAGTGTGTGTGTCACAAACCCCATTGAACAGCATGTCTGTCACGAACCCCATTGGACAGCGTGTGTGTCACAAGACCCATTGTACAGGGTGTGTTTGACACAATTCCCATTGGACAGTGTGTGTGTCACAAAAACCATTGGACAACGTGTGTGTCACAATACCCATTGGACAGCGTGTGTTTGTCACAATTCCCATTGGACAGAGTGTGTGTATCACAAACCCTTTGGAAAGTGTATGTGTCACAAACCATATTCGATAGCGTGTGTCACAAATCCAATTGGACAGTGTGTGTGTCACAAACCCCACTGGACAGTGTGTGTGTCACAAAGCCCATTGGACAGCGTGTGTGTCACAATCCCCATTGCACAGCTTGTGTGTCACAAACACCATTGGTCAGCGTGTGTGTGTAACAATACCCATTGGATAGTGTTTGTGTGTCACAAACCCCATTAAACAGCCTGTGTGTCACAAGCCCCTTTGGCCAGTGTGTGTGTGTCACAAGCCCATTGGACAGAGTGTGTGTGTCACAAACCCCATCGGATAGTGTGTGTGTCACAAACCCCATTAGAAAGTGTGTGTGTCACAAACACCGTTGGGTAGAGTGTGTGTGTCACAAACCCTGTTGGACAGTGTGTGTGTCACAAACCCCATTGAACAACGTGTGTGTCACGAACCACATTGGACAGCGTGTGTGTCACAAACCCCACTGAACAGATTGTGTGTCATAAACACCATTGGACATCGTGTGTGTGTCACAATCCCCATTGGACAAAGTGTGTGTCAAAACCCAATTGGACAGTGTGTGTGTCAGAAAACCCACTGGACAGCGTGTTTGTCACAAACACCCATGGACAGTTTGTGTGTCACAAAACTCCATTGGACAGCGTGTGTGTCACAAGCCCATTGGACAGAGTGTGTGTGTCACAAAACCCACTGGACAGCGTGTGTGTCATGAAACCCATTGGAGAGTGTGTGTGTCACAATCCCCATTGGACAGTGCGTATGTCACAAACCCCATGGGACAGAGTGTGTGTGACAAACACTATTGGACAGCGTGTGTGTGTCACAATCCCTTTGGAGAGAGTGTGTGTGTCACAAAATTCACTGGACAGCGTGTGTATCACAAACACCATTGGACAGAGTGTGGTGTCACAATCCCCATTGGACAGTGTGTGTGTCACAAACCCCATGGGACAGTGTGTGTGTGTCACAATACCCATTGGACAGAGTTTGTTTCAAAAACCCCATTGGCCACATGTGTGTCAGAAACACCTTTGGACAGTGTGTGTGTCACAAACCACATTGGACAGCGTTTGTGTCACAAAACCCTCTGTACAGCGTGTGTGTCACAAACACTCTTGGACAGTGTGAGTGTCACAAACCCTACTGGACAGTGTGTGTGTCACAAACCCCTTTGGACAGTTTGTGCGTCACAAACCCCATTGGACAGCGTGTGTGTGTCACAAGCCCATTGGACAGAGTGTGTGTGTCACAAAACCCACTGGACAGCGTGTGTGTCACCAACCCGATTGGACAGCGTGTGTGTCACAAGCACCATTGGACAGAGTGTGAGTGTCACAAACCCCACTGGATAGTGTGTGTGTCACAATCCCCATTGAACAGTGTGTGTGTCACAATCCCCATTGGATTGCGTGTGTGTCACATACCCCATTGGACAGTGTGCGTCTGTCACAGTACCCATTAGACAGTGTGTGCGTCACAAACCCCATTGGACAGAGTTTGTGTCACAAACCCATTGGACAGTGTTTGTGTCACAATCCCCACTGGACAGTGTGTGTGTCACACAACCCACTGGACACCGTGTGTGTCACAAACACCCCTGGACATTGTTTGTGTCACAATCCCCAGTGGACAGCGTGTATGTCAAAACCCCATTGGACAGTGTGTGTGTCACAAAACCCACTGGACAGCGTGTGATTCACAAACACCCATGGACAGTGTGAGTGTCACAAACCCCATTGGATAGCGTGTGTGTCACAAACCCCATTGGACAGTGTGTGTGGGTCACAAGCCCATTGGACAGAGTGTGTGTGTCACAAAACGCACTTGACAGCCTGCGTGTCACGAAACCCATTGGACAGCGTGTGTGTCACAAGCACCATTGGATAGAGTGTGAATGTCACAAACCCTATTGGACAGTGTGTGTGTCACAAAACTCACTGGACAGCGTGTGTGTCACGAACCCCATTGGATAGTGTCTGTGTCACAAACCCATTTTGAAAGTGTGTGTATCACAAACTCCATTGGATAGCGTCTGTGTGTCACAAACCCTATCGGACAGTGTGTGTGTCACAAACGACATTGAACGGCATGTGTGTCATGAACCCCACTGGACAGCGTGTGTCTCACAAAAACCATTGGACAGAGTGTGTGTGTCACAAACCGCATTGGACAGCGTGTGTGTCACAAGCGCCATTGGATAGAGTGTGTGTGTCACAAACCCTCCTGGTCAGTGTGTGTGTCACAAAACGCATTGGACAGCATGCGTGTCACAAACACCATTGGACAGCGTGTGTGTGTCACAAACACCTTTGGAAAGTATGTGTCACAAACCCCATTGGATAGCGTGTGTGTTTCACAAACCCTATTGGACAGTGTGTGTGTCACAAGCCCCATTGGACAGAGTGTATGTGTCACAAATCCCATTGGCCAGAGTTTGTGTTACAAACCCCATTGGGCAGCGTTTGTGTCACAATCACCAGTGGACAGCGTGTGTGTCAAAACCCCATTGGACAGTGTGTGTGTCACAAAACCCACTGCACAGCGTGTGTGGCACCAACACCCATGGACAGTGTGAGTGTCACAAACCCCATTGGATAGCGTGTGTGTCATAAACCCCATTGGATAGCGTGTGTGTGTCACAAACCCCATGAGACAGAGTGTGTGTCACAAACCCATTGGACAGCGTCTGTGTCAGAATCACCATTGGACATTGTCTGTGTCACAAACCCCATTAGAATGCGTGTGTATCACAAACCCCATTGGATAGCGTGTATGTGTCAGAAAACCTATTGGAGAGTGTGTGTGTCACAAACCTCATTGAACAGCATGTGTGTCTCGAATCCCATTGGACAGCGTGTGTGTCACAAGACCCATTTTACAGAGTGTGTGTGTCACAAACCCCATTGGAAAGTGTGTGTGTCACAAACCCCTTTGGACAGTGTGTGTGTCACATACCCCATTAGAAAGTGTGTGTGTCACAAAAGTCATTGGACAGCGTATGTGTCACAAGCCCATTGGACAAAGTGTGTGTGTCACAAAACTCAGTTGACAGCGTGTGTGTCACGAAACTCACTGTACAGCTTGTGTGTCACAAGCACCATTGGACAGAGTGTGAGTGTCACAAACCCCACTGGATAGTGTGTGTGTCACAAAACCCATTAGAATTTGTGTGTCTCACAAAACCCATTGGAGAGCGTCTGTGTGTCACAAACCGTTTTGGTCAGTGTGTGTGTTACAAACCCCTTTGAACAGCATGTGTGTCACAAACCCCGTTGGAAAGTGTGTGTGTCACAAAACCCACTGGACAGCGTGTGTGTTCACAAACCCCATTTTACAGCGTGTGTGTCACAAACACAATTGGACAGCGTGTATGTCACAAACCCCATTGGACAGCGTGTGTGTGTCACAGTCCCCATTAGACAGCGTGTGTGTCACAAACCCCTTTGGACAGAGTGTATCACAAACACAATTGGACAGCGTGTGTGTCACAAACCCCATTGGACAGCGTGTGTGTGTCACAATCCCCATTAGACAGCGTGTGTGTCACAAACCCCATTGGACAGGGCGTGTGTGTCACAATCCCTATTAGACATCCTGTATCTCACAAACCCCTTTGGACAGTGCGTGTGTCACAAACCCCAAGGGACAGCGTGTGAGTGGCACAATCCCCATTGTACAGTGTGTGTGTCACAAACCCCATTGGGTGGCGTGTGTGTGTCACAAACCCTATTGGACAGCGTGTGCGTGTCACAAGCCCATTGGACAGCGTGTGTGTCACAATCCCCATTTGACAGCGTGTTTGTTCACAAACACCATTGGACAGCATGTGTGTCAAAAACCCTATTGGACAGTTGTGTGTCATAAACCCCATTGGACAGAGTGTGTTTTACAAACACCATGGGACAGAGTGTTGTGTCACAAACCCCAATGGAAAGTGTATGTGTCACAAACTCCATTGGATAGCATGTGTGTGTCTCAAACCCTATTGGACAGTGTATGTGTCACAAAACCCACCGGATAGTGTGTGTGTCACAAACCCCATTGGACACAGTGTATGTGTCACAAACCCCATTGGACAGTGTGTGTGTCTCAAGTCCCATTGGACAGAGTGTGTGTCACAAAACCATCGACAGTGTGCGTGTGTCACAATACCCATTAGATAGTGTGTGTGTCACAAACCCCATTGAACAGATTGTGTGTCATAAACACCATTGGACAGACTGTGTGTGTCACAATCCCCATTGGACAGCGTATTTGTCAAAACCAATCTGGACAGTGTGTGTGTCAGAAAACCCACTGGACAGCGTGTGTGTCACAAACACCCATGGACAGCTTGTGTGTCACAAAACACCATTGGACAGTGTGTGTGTCACAAACACAATTGGACAGTGTGTGTGTCACAAGCCCATTGGACAGAGTGTGTGTGTCACAAAACTCACTCGACAGCGTGTGTGTCATGAACGCCATTGGACAGCATGTGTGTCACAAGCACCATTGGACAGAGTGTGAGTGTCACAAACCCCATTGGATAGTGTGTGTGTCACAATCCGCATTAGAAATTGTGTGTGTTTTTCAAACCCCATTGGACTGCGTGTGTGTCATAAACCCCATTGGATAGCGTGTGTGTCAGAAAACCCATGGGACAGAGTGTGTGTCACAAGCACCATTGGACAGATTGTGTGTGTCACAAACCCCTTTGCATAGTGTGTGTGTCACAAACAGCATTAGAAAGTGTGTGTGTCACAAACACCATTGGACAGCGTGTGTATTACACAATCCCCATTGGACAGTGCGTGTTTCACAAAACCGATTGGATACCGTGTGTGTCACGAACCCTATTGGACAGCGTGTGTGTCACAGTCCCCATTGGAGATCCTCTGTGTCACAAACCCCTTTGGAGAGAGTGTGTGTGTCACAATCCTCATTGGACAGCGTGTGTGTCAAAATCCAATTGGACAGTGTGTGTGTCAGAAAACCCACTGGACAACGTGTGTGTCACAAACACCCATGGACAGTGTGAGTGTCACAAACTCCATTGTAGAGCGTGTGTGTGTCACAATTCCCATTGGAGAGTGTGTGTGTCACAAAACCATTGGACAGAGTGTATGTGTCACAAAACCCATTGGACAGCGTATGTGTCACAAGCCCCTTTGGACAGCGTGTGTGTAACAAACACCATTGGACAGCGTCTGTGTGTAACAATACCCATTGGACAGTGTGTGTGTCACAAACCCCATTGGACAGTGTGCGTGTCACAAACCCCTCTGGACAGCGTGTGTGTCACAATCCCCATTGGAAAGCGTGTGTGTCACAATCCCCATTGGACAGCGTATGTGTCAGAAACCACATTGGACAGAGTGTGTGTTTCACAAACCCCATTGGACAGAGTGTGTCTCACAAACCCCACTGGACAGTGTGCGTGTCACAAACCCCATTGTACATCGTGTTTGTCACAAACCCCTTTGGACAGTGTGCGTGTCACAAACCCCATTGGACATAGTGTTTGTCACAAACCTCTTCGGACATCGTGTGTGTCAAAATCCCCATTGTACAGCGTGTGTGTCAAAACCCAACTGGACAGTGTGTGTGTCAGAAAACCCACTGGACAACGTGTGTGTCACAAACCCCATTGGACAGCGTGTGTGTCATAAACCCCATTGGACAGCGTGTGCGTGTCACAATTCCCATTGTACAGTGTTTGTGTGTCACAAACCCCATTGGAAAGTGTATGTGTCACAAACCCCATTGGATAGCGTGTGTGTATCACAAACCCTATTGGACAGTGTGTGTTTCACAAACCCCATTGGACAGCCTGTGTGTCACAAACACCATTCAACAGCGTGTGTGTGTCACAAACACCATTGGACAGCGTGTGTGTGTAACAATACCCATTGGACAGTGTGTGTGTCACAAACCCCATTGGAGAGCGTGCGTGTCTCAAAACCTTGCAGACACTGTATGTGGCACAAACACATTGGACAGTGTGCATGTCACAAACCGCTCTGGACAGCGTGTGTGTGACAATCCCCATTGGAGAGCGTGTGTGTCACAAGACACTTTGGACAGAGTGTGTGTGTCACAATCCCCACTGGACAGCGTGTGTGTCAGAAACCCCATTGCACAGAGAGTGTGTGTCACAAACCCCATTTGAAAGTGTGTGTGTCACAAATCCCATTGGATAGCGTGTGTGTGTCACAAACTCTATTGGAAAGTGTGTGTGTCACAAATCCAATTGGATAGTGTGTGTGTGTCACAAACTCTATTGGTCAGTGTGTGTGTCACAAACCCCATTGGACAGCGTGTGTGTGTAACAATAATCATTGGACTGTGTGCGTGTCACAGACCCCATTGGACAGCGTGTATGTGTAACAATACCCATTGGACAGTGTGTGTGTCACAAACCCCATTGGACAGGGTGTGTGTGTCACAATACCCATTGGACAGCGTGTGTGTCATAAACCCCATGTCGACGCTGTGTGTGTCACGAATGCCATTGTTCAGAGTGTGTGTCACAAACCCCCCTGGACATTGTATGTGTCACAATCCCCATTGTACAGTGTGTATGTTTCACAAACACCATTGGACAGTGTGTGTGTCAAAAACCCCAATGTACAGCGTGTGTGTGTCACAAAACCTCCTGGTCAGTGTGTGTGTCACAAACCACATTGTACAGCGTGTGTGTCACAAACCCCATTCGACAGCGTCTGTGTGTCAAAAACCCCATTAGAAAATAAGTGTGTCACAAACCCCATTGGAATGCATGTGTGTGTCACAAACCCTATGGGACAGTGTGTATGTCACAATCCCCATTGGACAGCATGTGTGTGTCACGAACTCCACTGGACAGCGTATGTGTCACAAGCCCCTTTGGACAGCATGTGTGTAACAAACACCTTTGGACAGCGTGTATGTGTAACAATACCCATTGGACAGTGTGTGTGTCACAAACCGCATTGGACAGCTTGTGTGTCACAAACCCTTGCAGACACTGTATGTGTCACAAACCCCATTGGACAGTGTGCGTGTCACAAACCCCTCTGGACAGCGTGTGTGTCACAATCCCCATTTGAAAGCGTGTGTGTCACAATCCCCGTTGCACAGCGTGTGTGTCAGAAACCCCATTGGACAAAGTGTGTGTTTCACAAACACCATTAGACACTGTGTGCATCACAAACCCCACTGGACAGTGTGCGTGTCACATAACCCATTGGTCATCGTGTGTGTCACAAACACCTTTGGACAGTGTGTGTGCCACCAAAGCCCACTGGACAGCGTGTGTGTCACAATCCCAATTGTACAGTGTGTATGTGTCACAAACCCCATTGGACATCGTGTGTGTCACAAACCCATTTGGACATCGTGTGTGTCACAAACCCTTTAAACAGTGTGTATCTCACAAACCCCACTGGACAGTGTGCATGTCACAAACCCCATTGGACATCGTGTTTTTCACCAACCCCTTCGGACATCGTGTGTTTCACAATCCCCATTGTACAGTGTTTGTGTGTCACAAACCCCATTGGACAGCGTGTGTGGCATAAACCCCATTGGACAGCGTGTGCGTGTCACAATCTCCATTGTACAGTGTTTGTGTGTCACAAACCCCTTTGGACAGAGTGTGTGTCAAAAACCCCTTTGGACAGTGTGTCTGTCACAAACCCCATTAGATAGCGTGTGTGTGTCACAAACCTTATTGGACAGTGTGTGTTTCACAAACCCCATTGGACACCCTGTGTGTCACAAACAACATTCAACAGCGTGTGTGTGTCACAAACACCGTTGGACAGCGTGTGTGTGTAACAATACCCATTGGACACTGTGTTTGTCACAAACCCCATTGGAGAGCGTGCGTGTCACAAACCCTTGCAGACACTTTATGTGTCACAAACACATTGGACAGTGTGCGTGTCACAAACCGCTCTGGACAGCGTGTGTGTGACAATACCCATTGGAGAGCGTGTGTGTCACAATCCCCATTGCACAGCGTGTGTGTCAGAAACCCCATTGGACAGAGTGTGTGTATCACAAACCCCATTAGATATCGTGTGTGTCACAAACCCTTTTGGACAGTGTGTGTATCACAAACCCCAATGGACAGTGTGCGTGTCACATAAGCCATTGGAAATCGTGTGTGTCACAAACCCCACTGGACAGCGTGTGTGTCACGAACCCCATTGGACAGCTTGTGTGTCACAAGACACATTGGACAGAGTGTGTGTGTCACAAACCCCATTGGACAGCGTGTGTGTCTCAAACCCCATTGGACAGTGTGTGAGTTTCACAAACCCCATTGGACAGCGTGTGTGTCACAATCCCCATTGGACAGCGTTTGTGTCAGAAACCCCATTGCACAGAGTGTGTGTGTCACAAACCCCATTGGACAGCGTGTGTGTGTCACAAACTCTATTGGTCAGTGTGTGTGTCACAAACCCCATTGGACAGCGTGTGTGTGTAACAATAATCATTGGACTGTGTGTGTGTCACACACCCCATTGGACAGCGTGTATGTGTAACAATACCCATTGGACAGCGTGTGTGTCATAAACCCCATGTGGACACTGTGTGTGTCTCGAATGCCATTGGACAGCGTGTGTGTCTCAAACCCCCCTGGACAGTGTGTGTGTAACAAAACCCACTGGACAGCGTTTTCGTCACAAGCCCATTGGACAACGTGTGTGTCACAAACATCATTGGACAGCGTGTGTGTGTAATAATACCCATTGGACAGTGTGCGTGTCACAAACACCCATGTACAGTGTGCCTGTCACAAACCCCATTGGACATTGTGTATGTCACAAACCCCATTGGACAGTGTGTGTGCCACAAACACCGTGGGACAGAGTTTGTGTCACAAACCCTATTGGACAGTGTATGTGTCACAAACACCATTGGACATTGTGTATGACAAGCCCATTGGACAGAGTGTGTGTGTCACAAAACCCACTGGACAGCGTGAGTGTCACAATCCCCATTGGACAGCATGTGTGTCACGAAACCCATTGAACGGAGTTTGTGTCACAAACCCTATTGGACAGCGTGTGTGTCACAAACCCCATTGTACAGTGTGTGTATCACAAACCCCATTGGACAGCGTGTGTGTCACAAACGCCTTTGGACAGTGTGTCTGTCACAAACCCCTTTGGACAGCGTTTGTGCGTCACGAACCCCATTGCACAGCGTGTGTGTCACAAGGCCCATTGGACAGCGTGTGTGTCACAAGCCCTCCTGGTCAGTGTGTGTGTCACAAACCACATTGGACCGCGTGTGTGTCACAAACCCCATGGGACAGCGTGTGTGTGTCAAAAATCCCATTGGAAAGGGTGTGCGCGTCACAAAAACCATTGGATAGCGTTTGTGTGTCACAAACCCTATTGGACATGTGTAGGTCACAATCCACATTGAATAGCGTCTGCGTCAGAAAACCCATCGGACAGCGTGTGTGTCACTAACACCATTGGACAGAGTTTGTGTCACAAATGTCATTGGACAGAGTGTGTGTCACAAACCCTTTGACCAGTGTGTGTATCACAAACCCTTCGGACAGCGTGTGTGTCACAATCCCCATTGGACAGCGTGTGTGTCACAAGCACCATTGGACAGAGTGTGTGTGTCACAAACCCCATTGGAAAGTGTATTTGTCACAAACCACATTGGATAGCGTGTGTGTCACAAGACCAATTGGACAGACTGTGTGTGTCACAAAACCCACTGGACAGAGTGTTTGTTCACAAACCCCATTGGACATCGTGTGTGTCACAAGACCCATTGGACAGAGTGTGTATGTCACAAACACCGCTGGACAGCATGTGGGTGTAACAATACATATTGGACAGTGTGTGTGTCACAAGCGCCATTGGACAGAGTGTGTGTGTCACAAACCCCATTGGCAAGTGTATGTGTTCCAAACCCCATAGGATAGCGTGTGTGTGTCACAAGCAACATTGGACATTGTGTGGTGTCACAAAAACCATTGGACAGCGTGTGTGTCACAAACCCCATTGGACAGTGTGTGTGTGTCACAAACCCCTTTTGATAGAGTGTGTGTGTCACAATCCACATTGGACAGCGTGTGTGTCACAAACCCCATTGGATAGCGTTTGTGTGTCACAAGCACCATTGGACAGAGTGTGGTGTCACAATCCCCATTGGACAGCGTGTGTGTCACAAACCCCTTTGGACAATGTTTGTGTGTCACAAGACCTATTTGATAGAGTGTGTGTGTCACAAACCCTATTAGACACTGTATGTGTCACAAAACTCACTGGATAGCGTGTGAGTCACAAACCCCATTGGACAGCGTGTGTGTCACAAGCCCATTGTACAGAGTGTATTTGTCACAAAGCCCACTGGACAGCATGTGTGTCACAAACCCCTTTGACATTGTCTGTGTCACAAATCCCACTGGACAGCGTGTGTGTGTCACAATCCCCATGGGCCAGAGTGTGTGTCACAAACACCATTGGTCAGCGTGTCTGTGTCACAAGCCCATTGGACAGAGTGTGTGTGTCACAAAACCCACTGGACAGCGTGTGTGTCACGAACCCCATTGGACAGCGTGTGTGTCAAAAGCACCGTTGGACAGAGTGTGGTGTCACAATCCACATTGGACAGTGTATGTGTCACAAACCCCATTGGATAGAGTGTGTGTGTCACAAACCCCATTCGAAACTATGCATGTCACAAACCCCATTGGATAGCGTGTGTGTGTCACAAGCACCATTGGACAGAGTGTGGTGTCACAAACCCCGTTGGAAAGTGGATGTGTCACAAACCCCATTGGATAGCGTGTGTGTGTCACAAACCCTATTGGACACTGTGTGTGTCACAAAACACACCGGATATCGTGTGTGTCAAAAATCCCATTGGACAGCATGTGTGTCACAATCCCCATTAGACAGCGTGTGTGTCACAAACCCCATTGGAGAGGGTGTGTGTGTCACAATACCCATTGGACATTGTGTGTCTCACAAACCTCATTGGACAGAGTTTGTGTCACACACCCCATTGGACAGCGTGTGTGTCACAAACCCCATTGGACAGTGTGTGTGTCACAAACTCCACTGGACAGCGTGTGTGTCACAAACACCCATGGACATTGTGCGTGTCACAAACCACATTGGACATCGTGTGTGTCACAAACCCCTTTGGACAGTGTCTGTGTCACAAACACCATTGGACAGCGTGTGTGTTACAAACACCCATGGACAGTGTTCGTGCCTCAAACCCCATTGAACAACGTGTGTAGTCACCAACCCCTTTGGACAATGTGTGTGTCACAAACTCAATGGGACAGAGTGTGTGTCACAAACACTATAGGACAGCGTGTGTGTGTCACAAGCCCATTGGGCAGAGTGTGTCTGTCACAAAACACACTGGACAGCTTGTGTGTCACGAACCCCTTTGGACAGCGTGTGTGTCACAAACCCCTTCGTACAGTGTGTGTCACAAACCCCATTAGAAAGTATGCTTGTCACAAACCCCATTGGATAGTGTGTGTGTCACAAACCGCATTGGACAGCGTGTGTGTGTCACAATCCCCATTGGACAGTGTGTGTGTCACAAAACCCATGGGACAGAGTGTGTGTCACAAACACTATTGGTCAGCGTGTGTGTGTCACAAGCCCATTGGACAGAGTGTGTGTGTCACAAACCCCATTGGATAGAGTGTGTGTGTCACAAACCCCATTAGAAAGTATGCGTGTCACAAACCCCATTGGACAGAGTGTATTTGTCACAAAGCCCATTGGACAGCGTGTGTGTCAAAAGCACCATTGGACAGAGTGTGATGTCACAAACCCCATTGGAAAGTGTATGTTTCACAAACCCCTTTGGATAGCGTCTGTGTATCACAAACCCTATTGGACAGTGTGTGTGTTACAAACCCCATTGGACAGCATGTGTGTCACAAGCCCCATTGGACAGAGTGTATTTGTCACAAAGCCCATTGGACAGCGTGTGTGTCACAATCCCCATTGGAAACTGTGTGTGTCACAAACGCCATTGGACAGGGTGTGTGTGTCACAATACCCATTGGACAGTGTGTGTGTCACAAACCTCATTGGACAGAGTTTGTTTCCCAGACCCCATTGGACAGAATGTGTGTCAAAACCCAATTGGACAGCGTGTGTGTCACAAACCCCCCTTTTCAGTGTGTGTGTCAAAATCCCCAGTGGAAAGCCTGTGTGTCAAAGCCCCATTTGATAATGTGTGTGTCACAAAACCCACTTGACAGCGTGTCTGTCACAAACACCCTTGGACAGTGTGAGTGTCACAAACCCTATTGGACAGTGTGTGTGTCATAAAACCCTTTTGACAGTTTGTGTGTCAGAAACCCCATTGGAAAACGTGTGTGTGTCACAATCCCCATTGGACAGTGTGTGTGTCACAAACACAATTGGACAGCGTGTGTGTCACAAACACCATTGGACAGCGTGTGTGTCACAAGCCCATTGAACAGAGTGTGTGTGTCACAAGCCCATTGGACAGAGTGTGTGTGTCACAAAACCCACTGCACAGCGTGTGTGTCACAAGCACCATTGGAAAGAGTGTGAGTGTCACAAACCCTATTGGATAGTGTGTGTGTCGCCAGCACAATTAGAAAGTGTGTGTATCACAAACCCCATTGGATAGCGTGTGTGCGTCACAAACCCTATTCGACAGTGTGTGTCTCACAAACCCCATTGAATAGCATGTGTGTCACGAACCCCATTGGACAGCGTGTGTGTCACAAGACCCATTGGACAGAGTGTGGTGTCACAAACGCCATTGGACAGCATGTGTGTGTCACAATCCCCATTAGACAGCGTGAGTGTCAAAACCCAATTGGATAGTCAGTGTGTCACAAAACCCGCTGGACAGCGTGTGTGTCACAAACCCTCCTGGTCAGTGTGTGTTTAGAAAAATATTGGACAGCATGCGTGTCACAAACACCATTTTACAGCGTGTGTGTGTCACAAACCCCATTGGAGAGTGTGTGTCACAAACCACATTAGATAGCGTGTGTGTGTCAAAAACCCAATTAGAAAGTATTTGTGTCACAAACCAAATTGGATAGCATGTGTGTGTCACAAACCGCATGGGACAGAGTGTGTGTCACAAACCCCATTGGACAGCGTGTGTGTAATAAACCCCATTGGACAGCGTGTGTGTGTCACAATCCCCATTGGACAGTGTGAGTGTGACACAAAACCCAATAGACAGCGTGTGTGTCACAAACCCCTTTGGACAGTGGGTGTCTCACAAACCCCATTAGACAACGTGTGTGTCACAAACCCGTTTGGAGAGTGCATGTGTCACAAACCCCATTGGATAGCGTGTGTGTGTCATAAACCCTATTCGACAGTGTGTGTGTCACAAAACCCAATTGGACAGCGTGTGTGTCTCTATCCCCTTTGGACAGAATGTATGTGTCACAAACCCTATTGGACAGTGTGTGTGTCACAAAACCCACTGGCGAGAGTGTATGTCACAAACACCATTGGACAGCGTGTGTGTCACAAGCCCCATTGGACAGAATGTATGTGTCACAAACCCCATTGGACAGCGTGTGTGTGTCACAATCCCCATTGGACAGTGTCTGTGTCACAAGCCCCACTGGACAGAGTGTGTGTGTCACAAACCCCATTGGAAAGTGTATGTGTCACAAAGCCCATTGGATAGCGTGTGTGTGTCACAAACCCTCCTGGTCAGTGTGTGTGTCAAAAAACCCATTGGACAGCATGTGTGTCACGAACCCCATTGGACAGCGTGTGTGTCACAAGACCCATTGGAGAGAGTGTGGTGTCACAAACCCCATTGGAAAGTGCAGGTGTCACTAACACCATTGGACATCGTGTGTGTCACAAACCCCATTGGACAGCGTGTGAGTGTCACAAACCCCATTGTACAGCGTGTGTTTGTCACAATTCCCATTGGACAGTGTGTGTGTCACAAAAACCATTGGACAACGTGTGTGTCACAATACCCATTGGACAGCGTGTGTTTGTCACAATTCCCATCGTACAGAGTGTGTGTATCACAAACCCTTTGGAAATTGTATGTGTCACAAACCATATTCGATAGCGTGTGTCACAAATCCAATTGGACAGTGTGTGTGTCACAAACCCCACTGGACAGTGTGTGTGTCACAAAGCCCATTGGACAGCGTGTGTGTCACAATCCCCATTGCACAGCTTGTGTGTCACAAACACCATTGGACAGCGTGTGTGTGTAAAAATTCCCATTGGACAGTGTTTGTGTGTCACAAACCCCATTAAACAGCCTGTGTGTCACAAGCCCCTTTGGCCAGTGTGTGTGTGTCACAAGCCCATTGGACAGAGTGTGTGTGTCACAAACCCCATTGAACAGCGTGTGTGTCACGAACCCCATTGGACAGCGTGTGTGTCACAAGACCCATTGGACAGAGTGTGTGTGTCAAAAACCCCATTGGACAGCGTGTGTGTCACAAACCCCACTGAACAGATTGTGTGTCATAAACACCATTGGACATCGTGTGTGTGTCACAATCCCCATTGGACAAAGTGTGTGTCAAAACCCAATTGGACAGTGTGTGTGTCAGAAAACCCACTGGACAGCGTGTTTGTCACAAACACCCATGGACAGTTTGTGTGTCACAAAACTCCATTGGACAGCGTGTGTGTCACAAAGACCATTGGACAGCGTGTGTGTCACAAGCCCATCGGACAGAGTGTGTGTGTCACAAAACCCACTGGACAGCGTGTGTGTCATGAACCCCATTGGAGAGTGTGTGTGTCACAATCCCCATTGGACAGTGCGTATGTCACAAACCCAATGGGACAGAGTGTGTGTGACAAACACTATTGGACAGCGTGTGTGTGTCACAATCCCTTTGGAGAGAGTGTGTGTGTCACAAAATCCACTGGACAGCGTGTGTGTCACAAGCCCATTGGACAAAGTGTGTGTGTCACAAAACTCAGTTGACAGCGTGTGTGTCACGAAACTCACTGTACAGCGTGTGTGTCACAAGCACCATTGGACAGAGTGTGAGTGTCACAAACCCCACTGGATAGTGTGTGTGTCACAAAACCCATTAGAATTTGTGTGTCTCACAAAACCCATTGGAGAGAGTCTGTGTGTCACAAACCGTTTTGGTCAGTGTGTGTGTTACAAACCCCTTTGAACAGCATGTGTGTGACAAACCCCGTTGGACAGTGTGTGTGTCACAAAACCCACTGGACAGCGTGTGTGTTCACAAACCCCATTTTACAGCGTGTGTGTCACAAACACAATTGGACAGCATGTATGTCACAAACCCCATTGGAAAGCGTGTGTGTGTCACAGTCCCCATTAGACAGCGTGTGTGTCACAAACCCCTTTGGACAGAGTGTATCACAAACACCATAGGACAGCGTGTGTGTCACAAACCCCATTGGACAGCGTGTGTGTGTCACAATCCCCATTAGACAGCGTGTGTGTCACAAACCCCATTGGACAGGGCGTGTGTGTCACAATCCCTATTAGACATCCTGTATCTCACAAACCCCTTTGGACAGTGCGTGTGTCACAAACCCCAAGGGACAGCGTGTGAGTGGCACAATCCCCATTGTACAGTGTGTGTGTCACAAACCCCATTGGGTGGCGTGTGTGTGTCACAAACCCTATTGGACAGCGTGTGCGTGTCACAAGCCCATTGGACAGCGTGTGTGTCACAATCCCCATTTGACAGCGTGTTTGTTCTCAAACACCATTGGACAGCATGTGTGTCAAAAACCCTATTGGACAGTTTGTGTGTCATAAACCCCATTGGACAGAGTGTTCGTGTCACAAAGCCAGTTGGACAACGTGTGTGTCACAATCCCCATTGGACAGCTTGTGTGTCAAAAAAACCATTGGACAGCGTGTGTGTCACAATCCCCATTGGACAGCGTGTGTGTGTCACAATCCCCATTGGACTGTGTGTGTTTTACAAACACCATGGGACAGAGTGTTGTGTCACAAACCCCAATGGAAAGTGTATGTGTCACAAACTCCATTGGATAGCATGTGTGTGTCTCAAACCCTATTGGACAGTGTATGTGTCACAAAACCCACCGGATAGTGTGTGTGTCACAAGCCCCATTGGAAACAGTGTATGTGTCACAAACCCCATTGGACAGTGTGTGTGTCACAGTCCCCATTGGACAGCGTGTGTGTCACAAACCCATCGACAGTGTGCGTGTGTCACAATACCCATTAGATAGTGTGTGTGTCACAAACCCCATTGAACAGATTGTGTGTCATAAACACCATTGGACAGACTGTGTGTGTCACAATCCCCATTGGACAGCGTGTTTGTCAAAACCAATCTGGACAGTGTGTGTCTCAGAAAACCCACTGGACAGCGTGTGTGTCACAAACACCCATGGACAGCTTGTGTGTCACAAAACACCATTGGACAGTGTGTGTGTCACAAACAAAATTGGACAGTGTGTGTGTCACAAGCCCATTGGACAGAGTGTGTGTGTCACAAAACTCACTGGACAGCGTGTGTGTCACAATCCCCATTAGAAAGTGTGTGTGTCAGAAAACCCATGGGACAGAGTGTGTGTCACAAGCACCATTGGACAGATTGTGAGTGTCACAAACCCCTTTGCATAGTGTGTGTGTCACAAACAGCATTAGAAAGTGTGTGTGTCACAAACCCCATTGGACAGCGTGTGTATTACACAATCCCCATTGGACAGTGCGTGTTTCACAAAACCGATTGGATACCGTGTGTGTCACAAACCCTATTGGACAGCGTGTGTGTCACAGTCCCCATTGGAGATCCTCTGTGTCACAAAGCCCATTGGAGAGAGTGTGTGTGTCACAATCCCCATTGGACAGCGTGTGTGTCAAAACCCAATTGGACAGTGTGTGTGTCAGAAAACCCACTGGACAACGTGTGTGTCACAAACACCCATGGACAGTGTGAGTGTCACAAACTCCATTGTAGAGCGTGTGTGTGTCACAATTCCCATTGGAGAGTGTGTGTGTCACAAACACCATTGGACAGCGTGTGTGTCACAAAACCATTGGACAGAGTGTATGTGTCACAAAACCATTTGGAAAGTATATGTGTCACGAACGCCACTGAATAGAGTGTGTGTGTCACAAACCCCATTGGACAGTGTGCGTGTCACAAACCCCTCTGGACAGCGTGTGTGTCACAATCCCCATTGGAAAGCGTGTGTGTCACAATCCCCATTGGACAGCGTGTGTGTCAGAAACCCCATTGGACAGAGTGTGTGTTTCACAAACCCCATTGGACAGAGTGTGTCTCACAAACCCCACTGGACAGTGTGCGTGTCACAAACCCCATTGGACATCGTGTTTGTCACAAACCCCTTTGGACAGTGTGCGTGTCACAAACCCCATTGGATTGCGTGTGTGTGTCACAGACCCTATTGTACAGTGTGTGTGTCATAAAATCCACTGGACATCGTGTGTGTTCACAAACCCCATTGTACAGGGTGTTTTTCACAAGACCCTTTGGACAGAGAGTGTGTGTAAAAATAACCATTGGACAGTGTGTGTGTCACAAACCCTCTTGGACACTGTGTATGTCACAAACCCCATTGGACAGTGTGTGTGTCAGAAACTCCACTGAACAGCGTGTGTTTCACAAACCCCATTGGACAGCGTGTGTGTGTCACAATACCCATTGGAAAGTGTGGGTGTCACAAACTGGATTGGACATGGTTTGTGTCCCAAACATCATTGGACAGCGTGTGTGTCACAAGCCCATTGGACAGAGTGTGTGTGTTACAAAACCCTTTGGACAGTGTGTGTGTCACAAACCCCATTGTACAGCGTGTGTGTGTCACAATCCCCACTGTACAGTGTGTTTGTCACAAACCCCTTTGGACAGTGTGTGTGTCACAGACCCCTCAGTACAGGGTGTGTGTCACAATCCCCATAGGACAGTGTGTATGTCACAATCATCATTGGACAGCGTGTGTGTCACAATACCATTGGACAGACTGTGTGTGTCACAAAACCCACTGGACGGCGTTTGTGTCACGAACTCCTTTGGACAGCGTGTGTGTCACAGACCCCATTGGACAGTGTGTATGTGTCATAAGCTCCATTGCACAGAGTGTGTGTTTCACAAACCCCATTGGATAGAGTTTGTGTGACAAAACCCATTGGACACTGTGTGTGTCAGAAACCCCATTGGACAGCGTTTGTGTCACACTCCCCAGTGGACAGAGTGTGTGTCAAAACCCAATTGGACAGTGTGTGTGTCACAAAACCCACTGGACAGGGTGTGTGTCACAAACCTTCCTAGTCAGTTTGTGTGTCACAATCCCCAGTGGACAGCGTGTGTGTCAAAACCCCATTGGACAGTGTGTGTGTCACAAAACCCACTGGATAGCGTGTGAGTTCCAAACAACCATGGACAGTGTGAGTGTCACAAACCCCATTGGATAGTGTGTGTGTCACACACCCCTTTGGACCGTCTGTGTTTCACAAACCTCGTTGGACAGCGTGTGTGTGTCACAAACCCCACTGGATAGAGTGTGTGTCACAAACCCAATTGGATAGCGCGTGTGTGTCACAAACCCCATTAGAAAGTGTGCGTGTCACAAACCCCTTTGGAAAGTGTGTGTGTCACAAACAACATTGGATAGCGTGTGTGTGTCACAAACCTCATTAGATAGTGTGCGTGTCACAAACCCCATTGGATAGATTGTGTGTGTCACAAACCCCCGTGGACACTGTGTGTGTCACAAACCCCATTGGACAGTGTGTGTGTCACAAACCCCACTGGACAGCGTGTGTGTCATAAATACCCATGGACAGTGTGCATGTCACAAACCCCATTGGACATCGTGTGCGTCACAAACCCTTTTGGACTTTGTGTGTGTCAGAAACCCCACTCGACAGCGTGTGTGTCACAAACACCCATGGAGGGTGCGAGTGTCACAAACCCCATTGGACAGCGTGTGCGTCACAAATACCATTGGATAGTGTGTGTGTTTCACAAAACCTAGTAAACAGTATGCATGTCACAAACACCATTGGACAGTGTATGTCTAACAAAACCAATTGGTCAGCGTGTGTGTCACAAACCCAATGGGACAGAGTGTGTGTCACAAACCCCACTGGAAAGTGTGTGTGTCTCAAACCCCATTGGATAGCGTGTGTGTTTCACAAAACCCATTAAACAGAATGCGTGTCACAAACCCCATTGGATAGCGTGTGTGTGTCACAAACCCCATTAGAAAGTGTGCGTGTCACAAACCCCATATGAATGTGTGTGTGTCACAAACCCCATTGGATAGCGTGTGTGTCAATAGCTCATTGGACAGAGTGTGTGTGTCACAAAACCCACTGGACAGCGTGTGTGTCACGGACCCAATTGGACAGCGTGTGTGTCACAAGCGCCATTGGAAATTGTATGTGTCAGAAACCCAATTGGATAGCGTGTGTGTGTCACAAACCGCTTTAAAAGTGTGCTTGTCACAAACTCCTTTGGAAAGTGTGTGTGTCACGAACCCTATTGGACACTGTGTATGTCAAAATCCCCATTGGACAGCATCTGTGCCACAAACCCATTGGACAGCGTGTGTGTCAAAAACACCATTGGACAGTGTGTGTGTCACAAACCCCATTGGACAGCGTGTGTGTCACAAACCCCATTGGAAAGTGTGTGTGTCACAAACCCCATTGGACAGCGTGTGTGTCAAAAACCCCATTAGACAGCGTGTGTGTGTCACAAACCCTCCTAGTCAGTGTATGTTTCACAAATCCCTTTGGACAGCGTGTGTGTCACAAACACCATTGGACAGTGTGTGTGTAACAAGCCCCATTGGACAGCGTGTGTGTCACAAATCCCTTTGGACAGTGTGTGTAACAAACGCCATTGGAAATTGTGTGTGTCACAAACCCCATTGGATAGCGTGTGTGTGGCACAAACACTATTGGACAGTGTGTGTGTAACAAAACCAATTGGTCAGCGTGTGTGTTTCACAAACCCCATTAGAAAGTGTGCGTGTCACAAACCCCATTGGAAAGTGTGTGTGTCACAAAATCCATTGGATAGCGTGTGTGTGTCAGAAACCCTATTGGACAGTGTGTAGGTCACAATCCCCATTGGACAGCGTCTGTGTCACAAACCCAATTGGACAGCGTGTGTGTCACAAACACCATTGGACAGCGTGTGTGTTTCACAATCCCCATTGGACAGTGTGTGTGACACAAAACCCATTGGATAGCGTGTTTGTGTCACAAACCCCATTGGAGAGTGTGTGTGTCACAAATCCCAGTGGACAGCATGTTTGTCAAAATCCCATTGGACAGCGTGCGTGTCACAAACACCCATGGACAGTATGAGTGTCACAAACCCCATTAGGAAGAGCGTGTGTCACAAACCCCACTGGACAGCGTGTGTGTTACATAGACCCATGGACAGTGTGCGTGTCAGAAACCCCATTGTACATCGTGTGTGTCACAAACCCTTTGGTTAGTGTGTGTGTGTCACAAACCCTATAGGACAGTGCGTAGGTCACAATCCCCATTGGACAGCGTCTGTGTCACAAACCACATTGTACAGCGTGTGTGTCACAAACACCATTGGACAGCGTTTGTGTGTCACAACCCACATTGGACAGTGTGTGTGTCACAAACCCCCGTGGACACTGCGTGTGTCACAAACCCCTTTGTACAGTGTGTGTGTCACAAACTCCACTGGACAGCGTTTTTGTCACAATCCCAACTGTACAGAGTCTGTGTCACAAACCCCATTGGACATCGTGTGTGTCACGAACACCATTGGACAGCGTGTGTGTGTCACAATCCCCATTGGACATTGTGTGTGTCACAAAACCCATTGGACAGCGTATGTGTCACAAGCCATTGCACAGAATGTGTGTGTCACAAAACCCACTGGACAGCGTGTGTGTCACGAACCCCATTGGACAGCATGTGTGTCACAAACCCCATTAGAAAGCGTATGTTTCACAAACCCCATTGGATAGCGTGTGTGTGTCACAAATCCTTTTGGACAGTGTTTGTCACAATCCCCACTGGACAGCGTCTTTGTCACAAACCCCATTGCACAGTGTGTGTGTCACAAACCCCATGGGACAACGTGTGTGTGTCACAAACCCCATTGGAAAGTGTGTGTCACAAACCCCATTGGACAGTGTGTGTGTAACAAACACCATTGGACAGCATGTGTTTGTAACAATACCCATTGGACAGTGTGTGTGTCACAAACCCCTTTGGACAGGATCTGTATCACAAACCCCAGTGGACAGTTTGTGTGTCACAAACTCCACTGGACAGCGTGTGTGTCACAATCACCCATGGACAATGTGCGTGTCACAAACCCCATTGGACATCGTGTGTGTCACAAACCCCTTTGGACAGTGTGTGTGTCAAGACCCCCTTGGACATTGTGTGTGTGTGTCCCAAACCCCATTGGAAAGTGTTTGTCACAAATCCCTTTGTATAGCGCGTGTGTGTCAAAAACCCCATTATAAAGTGTGCGTGTCACAAACCACATTGGACAGCGTGTGTCTGTCACAAACCTTATTGGACAGTGTGTAGGTCACAATCCCCATTGGACAGCGTCTGTGTCACAAACCCCATTGGACAGTGTGTTTGTCACAATCCCCGTTGGACAGTGTGTGTGTCACAAACCCCGTTGGATAGCGTGTGTGTGTCAAAAACCCCATTGGAAAGTGTGTGTCACAAAACCCATTGGATAGAGTGTGAGTGTCACAAACCCCATTATAAAGTGTGCGTGTCTCAAACCCCATTTAATAGCGTATGTGTGTCACAAACCCTATTGGACAGTGTGTAGGTCACAATCCCCAGTGGACAGTGTGTGTGTCACAAACATCATTGGGCAGCGTGTGTGTCACAAGCCCATTGGACAGAGTGTGTGTGTCACAAGCACCATTGGAGAGAATGTGTGTGTCACAATCCCCATTGGAAAGTGTATGTGTCACAAACCCCATTGGATTGCGTGTGTGTGTCACAAACCCTATTGTACAGTGTGTGTGTCATAAAATCCACTGGACATCGTGTGTGTTCACAAACCCCATTGTACAGGGTGTTTTTCACAAGACCCTTTGGACAGAGAGTGTGTGTAAAAATAACCATTGGACAGTGTGTGTGTCACAAACCCTCTTGGACACTGTGTATGTCACAAACCCCATTGGACAGTGTGTGTGTCAGAAACTCCACTGAACAGCGTGTGTTTCACAAACCCCATTGGACAGCGTGTGTGTGTCACAATACCCATTGGAAAGTGTGGGTGTCACAAACTGGATTGGACATGGTTTGTGTCCCAAACATCATTGGACAGCGTGTGTGTCACAAGCCCATTGGACAGAGTGTGTGTGTTACAAAACCCTTTGGACAGTGTGTGTGTCACAAACCCCATTGTACAGCGTGTGTGTGTCACAATCCCCACTGTACAGTGTGTTTGTCACAAACCCCTTTGGACAGTGTGTGTGTCACAGACCCCTCAGTACAGGGTGTGTGTCACAATCCCCATAGGACAGTGTGTATGTCACAATCATCATTGGACAGCGTGTGTGTCACAATACCATTGGACAGACTGTGTGTGTCACAAAACCCACTGGACGGCGTTTGTGTCACGAACTCCTTTGGACAGCGTGTGTGTCACAGACCCCATTGGACAGTGTGTATGTGTCATAAGCTCCATTGCACAGAGTGTGTGTTTCACAAACCCCATTGGATAGAGTTTGTGTGACAAAACCCATTGGACACTGTGTGTGTCAGAAACCCCATTGGACAGCGTTTGTGTCACACTCCCCAGTGGACAGAGTGTGTGTCAAAACCCAATTGGACAGTGTGTGTGTCACAAAACCCACTGGACAGGGTGTGTGTCACAAACCTTCCTAGTCAGTTTGTGTGTCACAATCCCCAGTGGACAGCGTGTGTGTCAAAACCCCATTGGACAGTGTGTGTGTCACAAAACCCACTGGATAGCGTGTGAGTTCCAAACAACCATGGACAGTGTGAGTGTCACAAACCCCATTGGATAGTGTGTGTGTCACACACCCCTTTGGACCGTCTGTGTTTCACAAACCTCGTTGGACAGCGTGTGTGTGTCACAAACCCCACTGGATAGAGTGTGTGTCACAAACCCAATTGGATAGCGCGTGTGTGTCACAAACCCCATTAGAAAGTGTGCGTGTCACAAACCCCTTTGGAAAGTGTGTGTGTCACAAACAACATTGGATAGCGTGTGTGTGTCACAAACCTCATTAGATAGTGTGCGTGTCACAAACCCCATTGGATAGATTGTGTGTGTCACAAACCCCCGTGGACACTGTGTGTGTCACAAACCCCATTGGACAGTGTGTGTGTCACAAACCCCACTGGACAGCGTGTGTGTCATAAATACCCATGGACAGTGTGCATGTCACAAACCCCATTGGACATCGTGTGCGTCACAAACCCTTTTGGACTTTGTGTGTGTCAGAAACCCCACTCGACAGCGTGTGTGTCACAAACACCCATGGAGGGTGCGAGTGTCACAAACCCCATTGGACAGCGTGTGCGTCACAAATACCATTGGATAGTGTGTGTGTTTCACAAAACCTAGTAAACAGTATGCATGTCACAAACACCATTGGACAGTGTATGTCTAACAAAACCAATTGGTCAGCGTGTGTGTCACAAACCCAATGGGACAGAGTGTGTGTCACAAACCCCACTGGAAAGTGTGTGTGTCTCAAACCCCATTGGATAGCGTGTGTGTTTCACAAAACCCATTAAACAGAATGCGTGTCACAAACCCCATTGGATAGCGTGTGTGTGTCACAAACCCCATTAGAAAGTGTGCGTGTCACAAACCCCATATGAATGTGTGTGTGTCACAAACCCCATTGGATAGCGTGTGTGTCAATAGCTCATTGGACAGAGTGTGTGTGTCACAAAACCCACTGGACAGCGTGTGTGTCACGGACCCAATTGGACAGCGTGTGTGTCACAAGCGCCATTGGAAATTGTATGTGTCAGAAACCCAATTGGATAGCGTGTGTGTGTCACAAACCGCTTTAAAAGTGTGCTTGTCACAAACTCCTTTGGAAAGTGTGTGTGTCACGAACCCTATTGGACACTGTGTATGTCAAAATCCCCATTGGACAGCATCTGTGCCACAAACCCATTGGACAGCGTGTGTGTCAAAAACACCATTGGACAGTGTGTGTGTCACAAACCCCATTGGACAGCGTGTGTGTCACAAACCCCATTGGAAAGTGTGTGTGTCACAAACCCCATTGGACAGCGTGTGTGTCAAAAACCCCATTAGACAGCGTGTGTGTGTCACAAACCCTCCTAGTCAGTGTATGTTTCACAAATCCCTTTGGACAGCGTGTGTGTCACAAACACCATTGGACAGTGTGTGTGTAACAAGCCCCATTGGACAGCGTGTGTGTCACAAATCCCTTTGGACAGTGTGTGTAACAAACGCCATTGGAAATTGTGTGTGTCACAAACCCCATTGGATAGCGTGTGTGTGGCACAAACACTATTGGACAGTGTGTGTGTAACAAAACCAATTGGTCAGCGTGTGTGTTTCACAAACCCCATTAGAAAGTGTGCGTGTCACAAACCCCATTGGAAAGTGTGTGTGTCACAAAATCCATTGGATAGCGTGTGTGTGTCAGAAACCCTATTGGACAGTGTGTAGGTCACAATCCCCATTGGACAGCGTCTGTGTCACAAACCCAATTGGACAGCGTGTGTGTCACAAACACCATTGGACAGCGTGTGTGTTTCACAATCCCCATTGGACAGTGTGTGTGACACAAAACCCATTGGATAGCGTGTTTGTGTCACAAACCCCATTGGAGAGTGTGTGTGTCACAAATCCCAGTGGACAGCATGTTTGTCAAAATCCCATTGGACAGCGTGCGTGTCACAAACACCCATGGACAGTATGAGTGTCACAAACCCCATTAGGAAGAGCGTGTGTCACAAACCCCACTGGACAGCGTGTGTGTTACATAGACCCATGGACAGTGTGCGTGTCAGAAACCCCATTGTACATCGTGTGTGTCACAAACCCTTTGGTTAGTGTGTGTGTGTCACAAACCCTATAGGACAGTGCGTAGGTCACAATCCCCATTGGACAGCGTCTGTGTCACAAACCACATTGTACAGCGTGTGTGTCACAAACACCATTGGACAGCGTTTGTGTGTCACAACCCACATTGGACAGTGTGTGTGTCACAAACCCCCGTGGACACTGCGTGTGTCACAAACCCCTTTGTACAGTGTGTGTGTCACAAACTCCACTGGACAGCGTTTTTGTCACAATCCCAACTGTACAGAGTCTGTGTCACAAACCCCATTGGACATCGTGTGTGTCACGAACACCATTGGACAGCGTGTGTGTGTCACAATCCCCATTGGACATTGTGTGTGTCACAAAACCCATTGGACAGCGTATGTGTCACAAGCCATTGCACAGAATGTGTGTGTCACAAAACCCACTGGACAGCGTGTGTGTCACGAACCCCATTGGACAGCATGTGTGTCACAAACCCCATTAGAAAGCGTATGTTTCACAAACCCCATTGGATAGCGTGTGTGTGTCACAAATCCTTTTGGACAGTGTTTGTCACAATCCCCACTGGACAGCGTCTTTGTCACAAACCCCATTGCACAGTGTGTGTGTCACAAACCCCATGGGACAACGTGTGTGTGTCACAAACCCCATTGGAAAGTGTGTGTCACAAACCCCATTGGACAGTGTGTGTGTAACAAACACCATTGGACAGCATGTGTTTGTAACAATACCCATTGGACAGTGTGTGTGTCACAAACCCCTTTGGACAGGATCTGTATCACAAACCCCAGTGGACAGTTTGTGTGTCACAAACTCCACTGGACAGCGTGTGTGTCACAATCACCCATGGACAATGTGCGTGTCACAAACCCCATTGGACATCGTGTGTGTCACAAACCCCTTTGGACAGTGTGTGTGTCAAGACCCCCTTGGACATTGTGTGTGTGTGTCCCAAACCCCATTGGAAAGTGTTTGTCACAAATCCCTTTGTATAGCGCGTGTGTGTCAAAAACCCCATTATAAAGTGTGCGTGTCACAAACCACATTGGACAGCGTGTGTCTGTCACAAACCTTATTGGACAGTGTGTAGGTCACAATCCCCATTGGACAGCGTCTGTGTCACAAACCCCATTGGACAGTGTGTTTGTCACAATCCCCGTTGGACAGTGTGTGTGTCACAAACCCCGTTGGATAGCGTGTGTGTGTCAAAAACCCCATTGGAAAGTGTGTGTCACAAAACCCATTGGATAGAGTGTGAGTGTCACAAACCCCATTATAAAGTGTGCGTGTCTCAAACCCCATTTAATAGCGTATGTGTGTCACAAACCCTATTGGACAGTGTGTAGGTCACAATCCCCAGTGGACAGTGTGTGTGTCACAAACATCATTGGGCAGCGTGTGTGTCACAAGCCCATTGGACAGAGTGTGTGTGTCACAAGCACCATTGGAGAGAATGTGTGTGTCACAATCCCCATTGGAAAGTGTATGTGTCACAAACCCCATTGGATTGCGTGTGTGTGTCACAAACCCTATTGTACAGTGTGTGTGTCATAAAATCCACTGGACATCGTGTGTGTTCACAAACCCCATTGTACAGGGTGTTTTTCACAAGACCCTTTGGACAGAGAGTGTGTGTAAAAATAACCATTGGACAGTGTGTGTGTCACAAACCCTCTTGGACACTGTGTATGTCACAAACCCCATTGGACAGTGTGTGTGTCAGAAACTCCACTGAACAGCGTGTGTTTCACAAACCCCATTGGACAGCGTGTGTGTGTCACAATACCCATTGGAAAGTGTGGGTGTCACAAACTGGATTGGACATGGTTTGTGTCCCAAACATCATTGGACAGCGTGTGTGTCACAAGCCCATTGGACAGAGTGTGTGTGTTACAAAACCCTTTGGACAGTGTGTGTGTCACAAACCCCATTGTACAGCGTGTGTGTGTCACAATCCCCACTGTACAGTGTGTTTGTCACAAACCCCTTTGGACAGTGTGTGTGTCACAGACCCCTCAGTACAGGGTGTGTGTCACAATCCCCATAGGACAGTGTGTATGTCACAATCATCATTGGACAGCGTGTGTGTCACAATACCATTGGACAGACTGTGTGTGTCACAAAACCCACTGGACGGCGTTTGTGTCACGAACTCCTTTGGACAGCGTGTGTGTCACAGACCCCATTGGACAGTGTGTATGTGTCATAAGCTCCATTGCACAGAGTGTGTGTTTCACAAACCCCATTGGATAGAGTTTGTGTGACAAAACCCATTGGACACTGTGTGTGTCAGAAACCCCATTGGACAGCGTTTGTGTCACACTCCCCAGTGGACAGAGTGTGTGTCAAAACCCAATTGGACAGTGTGTGTGTCACAAAACCCACTGGACAGGGTGTGTGTCACAAACCTTCCTAGTCAGTTTGTGTGTCACAATCCCCAGTGGACAGCGTGTGTGTCAAAACCCCATTGGACAGTGTGTGTGTCACAAAACCCACTGGATAGCGTGTGAGTTCCAAACAACCATGGACAGTGTGAGTGTCACAAACCCCATTGGATAGTGTGTGTGTCACACACCCCTTTGGACCGTCTGTGTTTCACAAACCTCGTTGGACAGCGTGTGTGTGTCACAAACCCCACTGGATAGAGTGTGTGTCACAAACCCAATTGGATAGCGCGTGTGTGTCACAAACCCCATTAGAAAGTGTGCGTGTCACAAACCCCTTTGGAAAGTGTGTGTGTCACAAACAACATTGGATAGCGTGTGTGTGTCACAAACCTCATTAGATAGTGTGCGTGTCACAAACCCCATTGGATAGATTGTGTGTGTCACAAACCCCCGTGGACACTGTGTGTGTCACAAACCCCATTGGACAGTGTGTGTGTCACAAACCCCACTGGACAGCGTGTGTGTCATAAATACCCATGGACAGTGTGCATGTCACAAACCCCATTGGACATCGTGTGCGTCACAAACCCTTTTGGACTTTGTGTGTGTCAGAAACCCCACTCGACAGCGTGTGTGTCACAAACACCCATGGAGGGTGCGAGTGTCACAAACCCCATTGGACAGCGTGTGCGTCACAAATACCATTGGATAGTGTGTGTGTTTCACAAAACCTAGTAAACAGTATGCATGTCACAAACACCATTGGACAGTGTATGTCTAACAAAACCAATTGGTCAGCGTGTGTGTCACAAACCCAATGGGACAGAGTGTGTGTCACAAACCCCACTGGAAAGTGTGTGTGTCTCAAACCCCATTGGATAGCGTGTGTGTTTCACAAAACCCATTAAACAGAATGCGTGTCACAAACCCCATTGGATAGCGTGTGTGTGTCACAAACCCCATTAGAAAGTGTGCGTGTCACAAACCCCATATGAATGTGTGTGTGTCACAAACCCCATTGGATAGCGTGTGTGTCAATAGCTCATTGGACAGAGTGTGTGTGTCACAAAACCCACTGGACAGCGTGTGTGTCACGGACCCAATTGGACAGCGTGTGTGTCACAAGCGCCATTGGAAATTGTATGTGTCAGAAACCCAATTGGATAGCGTGTGTGTGTCACAAACCGCTTTAAAAGTGTGCTTGTCACAAACTCCTTTGGAAAGTGTGTGTGTCACGAACCCTATTGGACACTGTGTATGTCAAAATCCCCATTGGACAGCATCTGTGCCACAAACCCATTGGACAGCGTGTGTGTCAAAAACACCATTGGACAGTGTGTGTGTCACAAACCCCATTGGACAGCGTGTGTGTCACAAACCCCATTGGAAAGTGTGTGTGTCACAAACCCCATTGGACAGCGTGTGTGTCAAAAACCCCATTAGACAGCGTGTGTGTGTCACAAACCCTCCTAGTCAGTGTATGTTTCACAAATCCCTTTGGACAGCGTGTGTGTCACAAACACCATTGGACAGTGTGTGTGTAACAAGCCCCATTGGACAGCGTGTGTGTCACAAATCCCTTTGGACAGTGTGTGTAACAAACGCCATTGGAAATTGTGTGTGTCACAAACCCCATTGGATAGCGTGTGTGTGGCACAAACACTATTGGACAGTGTGTGTGTAACAAAACCAATTGGTCAGCGTGTGTGTTTCACAAACCCCATTAGAAAGTGTGCGTGTCACAAACCCCATTGGAAAGTGTGTGTGTCACAAAATCCATTGGATAGCGTGTGTGTGTCAGAAACCCTATTGGACAGTGTGTAGGTCACAATCCCCATTGGACAGCGTCTGTGTCACAAACCCAATTGGACAGCGTGTGTGTCACAAACACCATTGGACAGCGTGTGTGTTTCACAATCCCCATTGGACAGTGTGTGTGACACAAAACCCATTGGATAGCGTGTTTGTGTCACAAACCCCATTGGAGAGTGTGTGTGTCACAAATCCCAGTGGACAGCATGTTTGTCAAAATCCCATTGGACAGCGTGCGTGTCACAAACACCCATGGACAGTATGAGTGTCACAAACCCCATTAGGAAGAGCGTGTGTCACAAACCCCACTGGACAGCGTGTGTGTTACATAGACCCATGGACAGTGTGCGTGTCAGAAACCCCATTGTACATCGTGTGTGTCACAAACCCTTTGGTTAGTGTGTGTGTGTCACAAACCCTATAGGACAGTGCGTAGGTCACAATCCCCATTGGACAGCGTCTGTGTCACAAACCACATTGTACAGCGTGTGTGTCACAAACACCATTGGACAGCGTTTGTGTGTCACAACTCACATTGGACAGTGTGTGTGTCACAAACCCCCGTGGACACTGCGTGTGTCACAAACCCCTTTGTACAGTGTGTGTGTCACAAACTCCACTGGACAGCGTTTTTGTCACAATCCCAACTGTACAGAGTCTGTGTCACAAACCCCATTGGACATCGTGTGTGTCACGAACACCATTGGACAGCGTGTGTGTGTCACAATCCCCATTGGACATTGTGTGTGTCACAAAACCCATTGGACAGCGTATGTGTCACAAGCCATTGCACAGAATGTGTGTGTCACAAAACCCACTGGACAGCGTGTGTGTCACGAACCCCATTGGACAGCATGTGTGTCACAAACCCCATTAGAAAGCGTATGTTTCACAAACCCCATTGGATAGCGTGTGTGTGTCACAAATCCTTTTGGACAGTGTTTGTCACAATCCCCACTGGACAGCGTCTTTGTCACAAACCCCATTGCACAGTGTGTGTGTCACAAACCCCATGGGACAACGTGTGTGTGTCACAAACCCCATTGGAAAGTGTGTGTCACAAACCCCATTGGACAGTGTGTGTGTAACAAACACCATTGGACAGCATGTGTTTGTAACAATACCCATTGGACAGTGTGTGTGTCACAAACCCCTTTGGACAGGATCTGTATCACAAACCCCAGTGGACAGTTTGTGTGTCACAAACTCCACTGGACAGCGTGTGTGTCACAATCACCCATGGACAATGTGCGTGTCACAAACCCCATTGGACATCGTGTGTGTCACAAACCCCTTTGGACAGTGTGTGTGTCAAGACCCCCTTGGACATTGTGTGTGTGTGTCCCAAACCCCATTGGAAAGTGTTTGTCACAAATCCCTTTGTATAGCGCATGTGTGTCAAAAACCCCATTATAAAGTGTGCGTGTCACAAACCACATTGGACAGCGTGTGTCTGTCACAAACCTTATTGGACAGTGTGTAGGTCACAATCCCCATTGGACAGCGTCTGTGTCACAAACCCCATTGGACAGTGTGTTTGTCACAATCCCCGTTGGACAGTGTGTGTGTCACAAACCCCGTTGGATAGCGTGTGTGTGTCAAAAACCCCATTGGAAAGTGTGTGTCACAAAACCCATTGGATAGAGTGTGAGTGTCACAAACCCCATTATAAAGTGTGCGTGTCTCAAACCCCATTTAATAGCGTATGTGTGTCACAAACCCTATTGGACAGTGTGTAGGTCACAATCCCCAGTGGACAGTGTGTGTGTCACAAACATCATTGGGCAGCGTGTGTGTCACAAGCCCATTGGACAGAGTGTGTGTGTCACAAGCACCATTGGAGAGAATGTGTGTGTCACAATCCCCATTGGAAAGTGTATGTGTCACAAACCCCATTGGATTGCGTGTGTGTGTCACAAACCCTATTGTACAGTGTGTGTGTCATAAAATCCACTGGACATCGTGTGTGTTCACAAACCCCATTGTACAGGGTGTTTTTCACAAGACCCTTTGGACAGAGAGTGTGTGTAAAAATAACCATTGGACAGTGTGTGTGTCACAAACCCTCTTGGACACTGTGTATGTCACAAACCCCATTGGACAGTGTGTGTGTCAGAAACTCCACTGAACAGCGTGTGTTTCACAAACCCCATTGGACAGCGTGTGTGTGTCACAATACCCATTGGAAAGTGTGGGTGTCACAAACTGGATTGGACATGGTTTGTGTCCCAAACATCATTGGACAGCGTGTGTGTCACAAGCCCATTGGACAGAGTGTGTGTGTTACAAAACCCTTTGGACAGTGTGTGTGTCACAAACCCCATTGTACAGCGTGTGTGTGTCACAATCCCCACTGTACAGTGTGTTTGTCACAAACCCCTTTGGACAGTGTGTGTGTCACAGACCCCTCAGTACAGGGTGTGTGTCACAATCCCCATAGGACAGTGTGTATGTCACAATCATCATTGGACAGCGTGTGTGTCACAATACCATTGGACAGACTGTGTGTGTCACAAAACCAACTGGACGGCGTTTGTGTCACGAACTCCTTTGGACAGCGTGTGTGTCACAGACCCCATTGGACAGTGTGTATGTGTCATAAGCTCCATTGCACAGAGTGTGTGTTTCACAAACCCCATTGGATAGAGTTTGTGTGACAAAACCCATTGGACACTGTGTGTGTCAGAAACCCCATTGGACAGCGTTTGTGTCACACTCCCCAGTGGACAGAGTGTGTGTCAAAACCCAATTGGACAGTGTGTGTGTCACAAAACCCACTGGACAGGGTGTGTGTCACAAACCTTCCTAGTCAGTTTGTGTGTCACAATCCCCAGTGGACAGCGTGTGTGTCAAAACCCCATTGGACAGTGTGTGTGTCACAAAACCCACTGGATAGCGTGTGAGTTCCAAACAACCATGGACAGTGTGAGTGTCACAAACCCCATTGGATAGTGTGTGTGTCACACACCCCTTTGGACCGTCTGTGTTTCACAAACCTCGTTGGACAGCGTGTGTGTGTCACAAACCCCACTGGATAGAGTGTGTGTCACAAATCCAATTGGATAGCGCGTGTGTGTCACAAACCCCATTAGAAAGTGTGCGTGTCACAAACCCCTTTGGAAAGTGTGTGTGTCACAAACAACATTGGATAGCGTGTGTGTGTCACAAACCTCATTAGATAGTGTGCGTGTCACAAACCCCATTGGATAGATTGTGTGTGTCACAAACCCCCGTGGACACTGTGTGTGTCACAAACCCCATTGGACAGTGTGTGTGTCACAAACCCCACTGGACAGCGTGTGTGTCATAAATACCCATGGACAGTGTGCATGTCACAAACCCCATTGGACATCGTGTGCGTCACAAACCCTTTTGGACTTTGTGTGTGTCAGAAACCCCACTCGACAGCGTGTGTGTCACAAACACCCATGGAGGGTGCGAGTGTCACAAACCCCATTGGACAGCGTGTGCGTCACAAATACCATTGGATAGTGTGTGTGTTTCACAAAACCTAGTAAACAGTATGCATGTCACAAACACCATTGGACAGTGTATGTCTAACAAAACCAATTGGTCAGCGTGTGTGTCACAAACCCAATGGGACAGAGTGTGTGTCACAAACCCCACTGGAAAGTGTGTGTGTCTCAAACCCCATTGGATAGCGTGTGTGTTTCACAAAACCCATTAAACAGAATGCGTGTCACAAACCCCATTGGATAGCGTGTGTGTGTCACAAACCCCATTAGAAAGTGTGCGTGTCACAAACCCCATATGAATGTGTGTGTGTCACAAACCCCATTGGATAGCGTGTGTGTCAATAGCTCATTGGACAGAGTGTGTGTGTCACAAAACCCACTGGACAGCGTGTGTGTCACGGACCCAATTGGACAGCGTGTGTGTCACAAGCGCCATTGGAAATTGTATGTGTCAGAAACCCAATTGGATAGCGTGTGTGTGTCACAAACCGCTTTAAAAGTGTGCTTGTCACAAACTCCTTTGGAAAGTGTGTGTGTCACGAACCCTATTGGACACTGTGTATGTCAAAATCCCCATTGGACAGCATCTGTGCCACAAACCCATTGGACAGCGTGTGTGTCACAAACATCATTGGACAGCGTGTGTGTGTCACAATCCCCATTGGAAAGTGTATGTGTCACAAACCCCATTGGATACCGTGTGTGTGTGTCACAAACCCTTTTGGACAGTGTGTGTGTCAGAAACCCCAACGGACATCGTGTGTGTCACAAACACCCATGTACTGTGTGCCTGTCACAAACCCCAATGGACATCGTGTGTGTCACGAACCCCATTGGACAGCGTGTGTGTCACAAACCCCATCGGACAGAACGTCTGTGTCACAAACCCCATTGAAAAGTGTGTGTCTCACAAACTTCATTGGATAGTCTGTGTGTGTCACAAACCCTATTGGACAGTATATATGTCACAATCCCCATTGGACAGCGTCTGTGTCACAAACCCCATTGGACAGCGTTTTTGTCACAAACACCTTTGGACAGCCTGTGTGTGTCACAATCCCCATTGGACAGTGTGTGTGTCACAAAACCCATTGGATAGCGTGTGTGACACAAACCCCATTAGAAAGTGTGCGTGTCACAAACCCCATTGGATAGCATGTTTCTGTCACAAACCCTATTGGACAGTGTGTGTCACAAGACCCATTGGACAGAGTGTGTGTGTCACAAACCCCATTGCACAGCGTGTGTAACAATCCCCATTGGACAGTGTGTGTGTCACAAACCCCATTGGACAGAGTGTGTGTGTGACACACCGCATTGGACAGCGTGTGTGTCACAAACCCCTTTGGACAATGTTTGTGTCACAAACCCCATTGGACAGCGTGTGTGACATAAACCCCATTGGACAGCGTGTGTGTGTCACAATCCCCATTGGACAGTTTTTGTGTGTCACAAACCCCTTTAGACAGACTGTGTGTGACAAACCCCACTGGACAGAGTGTGTGTCACAAACCCCATTGGACAGCGTGTGTGTCACAAACCCCCGTGGACACTGTGTATCATAAACCCCACTGGACAGCGTTTGTGTAACAAACTCCTTTGGACAGTGTGTGTGTCACAAACCCCTTTGGACAGTGTGTATGTCACAATCCCCATTGGACAGTGTCTGTGTCACAAACCCCATTGGACAGCGTGTGTGTCACAAACCCCATTGGATAGCGTGTGTGTGTCACAAAGCCTAATGGACAGCGTGTGTGTCACAAGACCCATTGGACATAGTGTGTGTGTGACACACCCCATTGGACAGCGTGTGTGTCACAAGCCACATTGGACAGTGTGTGTGTCACAAACACCATTGGACAGTGTTTGTATGTATCAATACCCATTGGACAGTATGTGTGTCACAAACCCCACTGGACATCGTGTGTGTCACTAACCCCCGTGGACACTGTGTGTTTCATAAACTCCATTGGACAGTGTGTGTGTCACAAACTCCTTTGGACAGTGTGTGTGTCACAAACCGCACTGGACAGTGTGTATGTCACAATCCCCATTGGACAGCGTCTGTGTCACAAACCCCATTGGACAGCGTGTGTGTGTCACAATCCCCATTGGACAGTGTTTGTGTCACAAAACCTATTTGATATAGTGTGTGTCACAAACCCCATTGGATAGCGTGTGTGTGTTACAAACCCCATTTGAAAGTGTTTGTGTCACAAACCCCATTGGATAGTGTGTGTGTCACTAGCCCATTGGACAGAGTGTGTATTTCACAAAACCCACTGGACAGCGTGTGTGTCACAAGCGCCATTGGAATGTGTGTGTGTCACAAACCCAATTGGATAGCGTGTGTGTGTCACAAACCCCTTTAGAAAGTGCGCGTGTCACAAACTCCATTGGACAGCACGTGTGTCACAAACACCATTGGTCAGCGTGTGTTTGTCACAATCCCCATTGGAAAGTGTATGTGTCACAAACACCATTGGTTAGCGTGTGTGTGTCACAAACCCTTTTGGACAGTGTGTGTGTCAGAAACCCCACTGGATAGCGTGAGTGTCACAAACACCCATGGACAGTGTGCGTGTCAGAAACCCCATTGAACACAGTTTGAGTCACAAACCGCATTGGACAGCGTGTCACTTGCCCATTGGACAGAGTGTGTGTGTCACAAAACCCACTGGACAGCGTGTTTTTCACTAACCCCATTGGACAGCGTGTGTGTCACAAGCACCATTGGACAGAGTGTGTGTGTCACAAACCCCATTGGAAAGTGCATTTCTCCAAACCCCATTGGACAGTGTGTGTGTCACAAACACCATTGGATAGCCTGTGTGTCACAAACACCATTGGACATCGTGTGTGTGTAACAATACCCATTGCACAGTGTGTGTGTCACAAATCCCATTGGACAGTGTGCGTGTCACAAACCCCTTTGGACATCATGTGTGTCACAAACCCTTTTGGACAGTGTGTGTGTCACAAACACCTTTGGACATAGTGTGAGTCACAAACCACTTTGGACAGCGTTTGTGTCATAAACCCCATTGGATATTGCACGTGTGTCACAAACCCCATGGGACAGAGTGCGTGTCACGAACCCCATTGGACAGCGTGTGTGTCACAAGCGCCTTTGGACAGAGTGTGTGTGTCACAAACCCCATTGGAAAGTGTATGTGTCACATACCCCATTGGATAGCGTGTGTGTATCACAAACCCTCTTGGTCAGTGTGTGTATCAAAAAACCCATTGGACAGAGTTTGTGTTTAACAATACCCATCGGACAGTGTGTGTATCACAGACCCCATTGGACAGTTTGTGTGTCACAAACCGTATTGGACAGAGTTTGTGTTTAACAACACCCATTAAACAGTGTGTGTATCACAAACCCCTTTGGACAGTGTGTGTGTCACAAACCCCATTGGACAGCGTGTGTGCCACAGAGACCCATGGACAGTGTGCGTAGTCACAAACCCCATTGGACATCGTGTGTGTCACAAACCCCTTTGGACAGTGTGTGTGTCACAAACCCCATTGGACAGCGTGTGTGCCACAGAGACCCATGGACAGTGTGCGTAGTCACAAACCCCATTGGACATCGTGTGTGTCACAAACCCCTTTCGACAGTGTGTGTGTCACAAACCCCATTGCACAGTGTTTGTCTTTCACAATCCCCATTAGTCAGTGTGTGTGTCACAATACCCATGGGACAGAGTGTGTGTCACGAACCCCATTGCACAGCGTATGTGTCACAAGCGCCATTGGACAGAGTGTGTGCGTCACAAACCCCATTGGAACGTGTATGCATTACAAAACCCATTGAATAGTATGTGTGTGTCACAAACGCTCCTGGTAAAGTGTGTGCGTCACAAAACCCATTGGACAGCATGCGTGTCATACACACCATTGGACAGTGTGTGTGTAACAAACCCAATTGGTCAGCGTGTGTGTCTCAAACCCCATGGGACAGCGACTGGGTGTCACAAACCCCATTGGATAGTATGTGTCACAAACCCCACTGGATAGCGTGTGTGTGTCTAAAACCCCATTAGAAAGTATGTGTATTTCACAATCCCCATTAGACAGCGTCTGTGTCACAAATCCTATTGGACAGCGTGTGTGTCAGAAACAACCATTGGACAGCGTGTGTAGTGTCACAATTCCCATTGGACAGCGTGTGTGTCATAAACCCCATTGGATAGCGTGCGTGTGTCACAAACCCCATTATAAAGCGTGCGTGTCACAAACACCATTGGACACTGTGTGTGTCACAAACCCCATTGGACAGTGTGTGTGTCACAAACCCCATTGGACAGAGTGTGTGTCACAAGACCCATTGGATAGAGTATATGTGTCACAAAGCCCATTGGACAGCGTGTGTGTCACAATCCCCTTTGGACAGTGTATGTGTCACAAATCCCATTGGACAGGGTGTGTGTGTCACAATACCCATTTGACAGTGTGTGAGCCACAAACCTCATTGGACATAGTTTGTGTCACAAACCCCCGTGGACACTGTGTGTGTCACAAACACCCATGGACAGTGTGCGTGTCACAAACCCCATTGGACAGCGTGTGTGTCACAAACACCCATGGAAAGTGTGCGTGTCACAAACCCCATTGGACAACGTGTGTGTCACAAACCCCTTTGGACAGTGTCTGAGTCACAAACCCCATTGGACAGCGTGTGTGTGTCACAATCCCCATTGGACAGTGTGTTTGTCACAAACCCCTTTTGACAGAGTGTCTGTCACGAACCCCATTGGACAGCGTTTGTGTCACAAGCCCCATATGACAGAGTGTGTGTGTCACAAACCCCATTGGGTAGTGTGTGTGTGTCACAAACCCCATTGGATAGCGTGTGCGTGTCACAAACCCCATTGGATAGCATGTGTTTGTCACAAACCCTATTGGACAGTGTGTATGGCACAATCCCCATTGGACAGCGTATTTGTCACAAACCCAATGGGACAGAGTGTGTGTCACAAACACTATAGGACAGCGTGTGTGTGTCACAAGCCCATTGGACAGAAGTGTGTGTGTCACAAAACCCACTGGACAGCGTGTGTGTCACGAACCCCGCTGGAGAGCGTGTGTGTGTAACAATACCCATTGGACAATGTGTGTGTCACAAACCCCATTGGACAGCGTGTGTGTGTAACAATACCCATTGGACAGTGTGTGTGTCACTAACCCAATTGGATAGCGTGTGTGTCGCAAGCACCATTGGACAGCGTGTGTGTCACAAACACCATTGGACAGCGTGTGTGTGTAACAATACCCGTTGGACAGTGTGTGTGTCACAAATCCCATTGGACAGCGTGTGTGTCGCAAATACCCATGGACAGTGTGCGTGTCAGAAACCCCAATGGACATCGTGCGTGTCACAAACCCTTTTGGACAGTTTATGTGTCACAAACCCCACTTGACAGCGTGTGTGTCACAAACACCCATCGACACTGTACGTGTCACAAACCCCATTGGACATCGTGTGTGTCACAAACCCCTTTGGAAAGTTTGTGTGTCACAAACCCCATTAGACAGCGTGTGTGTGTCACAATCCCCATTGGACAGTGTGTGTGTTACAAAACCCATGGGACAGAGTGTGTGTCACGAACCCAACTGGCAGCGTGTGTGTCACAAACCCTATTGGATAGTATGTGTGTCACAAAACCCACTGGACAGCGTGTGTGTTCACAAACACCCATGGACAGTGTGCGTGTCACAAACCCCATTGGACATCGTGTGTGTCACTAACCCCTTTGGACAGTGTGTGTGTCACAAACCCCACTGGACGGCTTGTGTGTCACAAACCCCTTTGGACAGTGTGAGTGTCAAAAAACCCATTGGACAGCATGTGTGTGTCACAATCCCCATTGGACAGTGTGTGTGTCACAAACCCGATGGAACTAAGTGTGTGTCATGAACGCCATTGGACAGCGTGTGTGTCACAAACCCCATTAGAAAGTATGTGTGTCACAAACCCTATTGGACAGAGTGTAGGTCATAATCCCCATTGGACAGCGTCTGTGTCACAAACCCCATTGGACAGCGTGTGTGTCACAAACACCATTGGACAGCGTGTGTGTGTCACAATCCCCATTGGACAATGTGTGTGTGTGTCACAAAACCCATTGGATAGCTTGTGTGTCACAAACCCCCGTGGACACTGTGTGTGTCACGAACGCCATTGGACAGTGTGTGTGTCAAAAAACCCCCCTGGACAGTGTGTGTGTCACAATCCCCAGTGGACAGTGTGTGTGTCAAAACCCCATTGGACTGTGTGTGTGTGACAAAACCCACTGGACAGCGTGTGTGTCACAAACACCCATGGACAGTGTGAGTGTCTCAAGCCCCATTGGACAGCGTGTCTGTTTCACAATCCCCATTGGACAGTGTGTGTGTCACAAGCACCATTGGACAGAGTGTGTGTGCCACAAATTCCATTGGAAAGTGTATTTGTTATAAACCACATTGGATAGCGTGTGTGTGTCAGAAACCCTATTGGATAGTATGTGTTTCACAAAACTCTCTGGACAGCGTAGTTTTCACAAGACCCATTGTACAGAGTGTGTGTGTCACATAGCCCGTTGGACAGCGTGTGTGTGTAACAATACCCATTGGACAGTGTGTGTGTCACAAAACCCATTGTACAGCGTGTGTGTCACAAAACCTTTTGGAAATTGTGTGTGTCACAAACAGCTGTGGACACTGTGTGTGTCACGAACACCATTGGACAGTGTGTGTGTCACAAACCCCCCTGGACAGTGTGTGTGTCACAAGCCCCCTTGCATAGCGTGTGTGTCTCAAACCTCTTTGGACATTGTGTGTGTCACAATTCCCATTGGACAGTGTGTGTGTCACAAACACCACTGGACAGCGTGTGTGTCACAAACCTATTGGACAGAGTGCGTGTGTCACGAAACCCACTGGACAGCGTGTTTTTCACAAGACCCTTTGGACAGAGTGCGTGTATCACAAACCCCATTGGACAGAGTTTGTGTAACCAACCACCGTGGACACTGTGTGTGTCACAAACCCCATTGGACAGTGTGTGTGTCACAAACTCCACTGGACAGCGTTTGTGTCACAAACACCCATTGAAAGTGTGCGTGTCAGGAACCCCACTGGGCATCGTGTGTCTCACAAACCCCACTGGACAGCGTGTGTGTCACGAACCCCATTGGACAGCTTGTGTGTCACAAGACCTATTGGACAGAGTGTGTGTGTCACAATCCCCATTAGACAGGTGTGTGTCACAAACACCATTGGACTGGGTGTGTGTGTCACAAACCCTATTGGACAGTGTGTGTGTCATAAACCCCATTGGAGAGCGTGTGTGTTTCACGATCCCCATTGAACAGAGTGTATGTGTCACAAACCCCATTGGACAGCGTGTGTGTCACAAACCTCATTGGACAGTGTGTGTGTGTCACAATACCCATTGGACAGTGTGTGTGTCACAAACACAATTGGACAGAGTTTGTGTCACCAACCCCCGTGGACACTGTGTGTGTCACAAACAACAGTGGACAGTGTGTGTGTCACAAACTCCACTGGACAGTGTGTGTGTCACAAACACCCATGGAAAGTGTGCGTGTCAGAAACCCCATTGGACCTCGTGTGTGTCACAAACACCCATGGACAGCGTGCCTGTCACAAACCCCATTGGACTTCGTGTGTGTCACAAACCCCTTTGGACAGTGTGTGTGTCACAAACCCCATTGGACAGCGTGTGTGTGTCACAATCCCCATTGGACAGTGTGTGTGTCACAGACGCCATGGGACTGAATTTGTGTCACGAACCCCATTGGACAGCGTCTGTTTCACAAGCGCCATTGGATAGAGTATGTGTGTCACAAACCCTCCTCGTCAGTGTGTGTGACACAAAACCCTTTGGACAGCATGCTTGTCACAAACACAATTGGACAGCGTGTGTGTAATAAACCCCATTGCACAGCGTGTGTGTGTCACGAAACCCATTGGAAGGTTTGTGTCACAAACCTCTTTGGATAGTGTGTGTGTGTCAAAAACCCCATTAGAAAGTATATGTGTCACAAACGCCATTGGATAGCATGTGTGTGTCACAAACCCTATTGGACAGTAAGTATGTCACAATCCCCGTTGGATAGCGTGTGTGTGTCACAAACCCTATTGGATAGCGTGTAGGTCACAATCCCCATTGGAGAGCGTCTGTGTCACAAACCCCATTGGACAGTGTGTGTGTCTCAAACACCATTGGACAGCGTGTGTGGTTCACAATCCCCATTGGACACTGTGTGTGTCTGTGACAAAACCCACTGGACAGCGTGTGTGTCACTAACACCCATGGACAGTGTGAGTGTCAAAACCCCATTGGACAGCGTGTGTGTGTCACAATCCCCATTGGAGAGTGTGTGTGTCACAAACACCATTGGACAACGTGTGTGTCACAAGCCTATTGGACAGAGTGCATTTGTCACAAATCCCAATGGAAAGTGTATGTGTAACAAACCCCATTCGATAGCGTGTGTGTGTCACAAACCCTATTGAATAGTATGTGTGTCACAAAACCCACTGGACAGCGTCTGTGTTCACAAACACCATTGGACAGCGAATTTTTAACAAGACCCATTGTACAGAGTATGTGTGTCACAAACCCCCGTGGACACTGTGTGTGTCACAAACCCCATAGGACAGTGTGTGTGTCACAAACCCCGTTGTACATCATGTGTGTCACAAACCCTTTTGGACAGCGTGTGTGTCACAAATACCCATGGACAGTGTGCGTGTCACAAACCCCATTGGACATCTTGTGTGTCACAAACCCCTTTGGAAAGTGTGTGTGTCACAAACCCCATTAGACAGAGTTTGTGTCACAAAACCCACTGGACAGCGTGTGTGTCACGAACCCCTTTGGACAGCGTGTGTGTCACAAGCGCCATTGGAGAGAGTGTGTTTCACAAACCCCATGGGACAGAGTGTGTGTCACGAACCACATTGGATAGCGTGTGCGTTTCACAAACCCTCCTGGTCAGTGTGTGTGTCACAAAACCCATTGGACAGCATGCGTGTCATAAACACCATTGTACATCGGGTGTGTTAAAAACACAATTGGTCAGCGTGTGTGTCACAAACCCATTTGGATAGCATGTGTGTGTCACGAAACATATTGGAAAGTGTGTGTGTCACAAAATCTATTGGATAGCGTGTGTTTCACAAACCCCATTAGAAAGACAGTGTGTCACAAACCCCATTGTACAGCGTGTGTGTCACGAACCCAATTGGACAGCTTGTGTGTCACAAGACCTATTGAACAGAGTTTGTGTGTCACACACCCCATTGGACAGCGTGTGTGTCACAAGCCCCATTGGTCAGAGTGTATGTGTCACAAACTCCATCTGGCAGCGTGTGTGTCACAAACCCCATTGAACAGCGTGTGTGTCACAAACCCCATTGGACAGTGTGTGTGCCACAAACACCATTGGATAGCGTGTGTATCACGAACCCCATTAGAAAGTGTGTGTGTCACAAAACCCATTGGATAGCGTATGTGTGTCACAAACTCTATTGGACAGAGTGTGTGTGTCACACACCACATTGGACAGCGTGTGTGTCACAAACCCCGTTTGACAGCATGTGTGTCACAAACCCCATTGGACCGCGTCTGTGTCACAAACCCCATTGGACAGCGTGTGTGCCACAAACACCATTGGACAGCGTGTGTGTGTCGCAATCCCCATTGGACAGTGTGTGTGTCACAAAACCCATTGGACATCTTGTGTGTCACGAACCCCATTAGAAAGTGTGTGTGTCACAAAACCCATTGGATAGCCTATGTGTGTCACAAACTGTATTGGACAGAGTGTGTGTGTCACACACCACATTGGACAGCATGTGAATAATAAACCCCATTATAAAGTGTGCGTGTCACAAACCCCATTGGACAGCGTCTGTGTCACAAACCCCATTGGACAGGGTGTGTGTTCACAAACACCATTGGACAGTGTGTGAAGTGTCACAATCCTCATTGGACAGTGTGTGTGTCAAAAAACCCATTGGACAGCGCGTGTGTCACAAAACCCATTAGAAAGTGCGTGTGTCCCAAACACCATTGGATAGCGTATGTGTTTTCACAAACACTATTGGACAGAGTGTGTGTGTCACACACCAAGTTGGACAGCGTTTGTGACATAAATGCCATTGGATAGCGTGTGTGTGTCACAAACCCCATTATAAAGTGTGCGTGTCACAAACCCCATTGGACATTGTGTGTGTCACAAACCCCATTGAACAGTGTGTGTATCACAAACCACATTCGACAGAGTTTGTGTTTAACAATACCCATTGGACAGTGTGTGTATCACAATACCCATTGGACAGTGTGTGTCACATACATCATTGGACAGCGTGTGTGTCACAAGCACCATTGGACAGAGTGTGTGTGTCACAATCCCCATTGGAAAGTGTATGTGTCACAAACCCCATTGGATTGCGTGTGTGTTCACAAACCCCATTGGACAGCGTTTTTTTTACAAGACCCTTTCGACAGAGTGTGTGTAACCATTGGACAGTGTGTGTGTCAGAAACCCTCTTGAACACTGTGTATGTCACAAACACCTTTGAGCAGTGTGTGTGGTAACAAACCCAATTGGTCTGCGTGTGTGTCTGAAACCCCATGGGACAGCGCGTCTGTGACAAAACCCATTGGACACCATGTGTGCCACAATCCCCATTGGACAGCTTGTGTGTCACAAACCCCATTGGACAGAGTGTGTGTGTCACAAACCCCATTGGACAGCGTGTGTGTCACAATACCCATTGGACACTGCGTGTGTCACAAACCCCATTGGATATCGTGTGTGTCACAAGCCCATTGGACAAAGTGTGTGTGTCACAAGCACCATTGGACAGACTGTGTGTGTCACAAACCCCATGGGACAGCTTGTGTGTGACGAATCCCACTGTACAGCGCGTGTGTCACAATCCCCATTGTACAGCGTGTGTGTAAAAAACTCCATTGGACAGCGTGTGTGTCACAAACTTCATTGGATAACGTGTGTGTGTCAAAAACCCCATTAGAAAGTATTTGTGTCACAAAGCCCATTGGATAGCCTGTGTGTGTCACAAACCCCCTTGGACAGTGTGTATGTCACAATCCCCATTGGACAGCGTCTGTGTCACAAACCCCATTGGACAGGGTGTGTGTCACAAACCCCATTGGACAGCGTGTGTGTGTGACAATCCCCATTAGACAGCGTGTGTGTCAGAAACCCCTTTGGACAGTGTGTGTGTCACAAACCCCATTGAAGAGCATGTGTGTCACGAACCCCATTGGACAGCGTGTGTGTCACATTACCCATTGGACAGAGTGTGTGTCGCAGACCCCATTGGACAGATTGTGTGTGATAAACCCCATTGGACAGCGTGTGTGTCACAAACCCTATAGTACAGCGTGTGTGTGTAACAATCCCCATTCGACAATTTGTGTGTCACAAACCACTTGGGACAGAGTGTGTGTCACAAACACTATTCGACAGCGTGTATGTGTCACAAGCCCTTTGGACAGAGTGTGTGTGACACAAAACCCACTGGACAGCGTATGTGTCACGAACCCCATTGAACAGCGTGTGTGTCACAATCACCATTGGACAGAGTGTGTGTGTCACAAAGCCGATTTGACAGCGTGTGTGCCACAAACCCCATTGGACAGTGTGTGTGTCACCATTTCCATTGGATAGCGTGTGTGTCACAAACCCCATTGGACAGTGTGTGTGTCACCAAACCCTTTGGACAGTGTGTGTGTCACAAAACCCACTGGACAGCGTGTGTGTCACAAACCCCATTGGACAGTGTGTGTGTCTCAATCCCCATTAGCCAGCGTGTGTGTCACAAACCCCATTGGACAGAGTTTGTGTCACAAACCCCATTGGATAGCGTGTGTGTGTCACAATCCCAATTGTACAGTGTGTGTGTCACAAACACCATTGGACAGCGTGTGTGTCACAAACACCATGGGACAGATTGTGAGTGTCACAAACCCCATTGGATATTGTGTGTGTTACAAACCCCATTAGAAAGTGTGTGTGTCACAAACCCATTGAACAGCGTGTGTGTCATGAACCCCATTGGACAGAGACTGTAGTCACAGTCCCCATTGGACAGCGTGTGTGTCACAAACCCCATTGGACAGATTGTTTGTCATAAACCGCATTGGACAGCGTGTGTGTCAGAAACACCATTGGACAGTGTGTGTGTCACAAACCCGAATTGGACAGCGTTTGTGTCACAATCCCCAGTGGACAGCGTGTGTGTCAAAACCCAAATGGACAGTGCGTGTGTCACAAAACCCTCTGGACAGCGTGTGTGTCACAAACCCCCCTGGTCAGTGTGTGTGTCACAATCCCCAGGGGACAGCGTGTGTTTCAAAATCCCATTGGACAGTGTGTGTGTCACAAAACGCACTGGACAGCGTGTGTGTCACAAACAGCAATAGACAGTGTGAGTGTCACAATACCCATTGGACAGTGTGTGTGTCACAAACCCCTTTGGACAGCATGTGCGTGTCACAATCCTGTTGGACAGTGTGTGTGTCACAAACACCATGGGACAGATTGTGAGTGTCACAAACCCCATTGGATATTGTGTGTGTCACAAACCCCATTAGAAAGTGAGTGTGTCACAAACCCCATTGGATAGCGTGTGTGTGTCAGAAACCCATTGAACAGCGTGTGTGTCAAAAACCCCATTGGACAGATTGTGTGTCATAAACCCCATTGGACAGCGTGTGTGTGTCACAATCCACACTGGACAGGGTGTGTGTCACAAACCCCCCTAGTCAGTATGTGTGTCACAATCCCCAGGGGACAGCGTGAGTGTCAAAACCCCATTGGACAGCATGTGTGTCAAAACCCCATTGGACAGTGTGTGTGTCACAAAACCCACTGGACAGCGTGTGTGTCACAAACAACAATATACAGTGTGAGTGTCACAAACCCCTTTGGATAGCGTGTGTGTCACAAACCCCTTTGGGCTGTCTGTGTGTCACAAACCTCATTGGACAGAGTGTGTGTGTAACAATCCTTATTGGACAGCGTGTGTGTCACAAGCACCATTGAACAGCGTGTGAGTCACAAGCCCATTGGACAGAGTGTGAGTGTCACAAAACCCACTGGACAGCGTGTGTGTCACGAAACCCATTGGACAGCGTGTGTGTCACAAGCACCATTGGACAGAGTGTGAGTGTCACAAACCCCATTAGATAGTGTGTGTGGCACAAACCCCTTCGGACATTGTGTGTGTCACAAAAACCATTTGATAGTGTGTGAGTGTCACAAACCCTATTGGACAGTGTGTGTGTCACGAACACCATTAGACACCGTGTGTGTCACAAGACCCCTTGGAGAGAGTGTGCGTGTCACAAACCCCATTGGACAGCGTGTGTGTCACAATCCCCATTGGACCGATTGTGTGTCATAAACCCCATTGGACAGAGTGTGTGTGTCACAAACCCCTTTGGACAGCGTGTGTGTGTCACAAACACAATTGGACAGCGTGTATGTGTCACAATCCTATTGGACAGTGTGTGTGTCACAAACACCATGGGACAGAGTGTGTGTCACAAACACCGTTGGACAGCATTTGTGTGTCACAAGCCCATTGGACAGAGTGTGTGTGTCACAAAGCCGATTGGACAGCGTGTGTGTCACAATCCCCATTAGACAGCGCGTGTATCAGAAACCCCTTTGGACAGTGTGTGTGTCACAAACCCCATTGGACAGCGTGTGTGTGTCACAATACCCATTGGACAGTGTGTGTTTTACAAACACCATGGGACAGAGTGTGTGTCACAAACACTATTGGACAGCGTGTGTGTGTCACAAGCCCATTGGACAGAGTGTGTGTGTCACAAAACCCACTGGACAGCGTGTGTGTTACGAACCCCCTTGAACATTGTGTGTGTCACAAGCACCATTGGACAGAGTGTGAGTGTCACAAACCCCATTGGAAAGCGTATGTGTCACAAACTCCATTGGAAAGCGTGTCTGTCACAAACCCGATTGGACAGTGTGTGTGTCACAAGCCCCATTGGACAGAATGAATGTGTCACAAACCCCATTAGACAGTGTGTGTGTGTCACAATACCCATTGGAAAGCGTGTGTGTCACAAACCCCATTGGACAGTGTGCGTGTGTCAAAATACCCATTAGAGAGTGTGTGTGTCACAAACCCCATTGGACAGAGTTTGTGTCACAAACCCCATTGGACAGCGTGTGTGTCAGAAACAACGTTGGTCAGTGTGTATGACACAAAAAACATTGGACAGCGTTTGTTTCAAAACCCAATTGGACAGTGCGTGTGTCACAAAACCCACTGGACAGCGTGTGTTTCACAAACCCCTTTGGACAGAGTGTGTGTGTCACAATCCCCATCGAATTGCTTGCGTGTCACAAAACCTTTTGGACAGTGTATTTGTCACAAAGCCCATTGTATAGCATGTGTGTTCAGAATCCCATTAGACAGATTGTTTTTCACAAGACCCATTGGACAGAATGTCTGTGTCACAAAGCCCATTGGACAGAGTGTGTGTCACAATCCCCATTGGACAGCGTGTCTGTCACAAACCCCATTGGACAGCATGTGTGTGTCACAATACCCATTTTACAGTGTGTGTGTCACAATCCCCATTGGATAGATTGTGTGTCACAAACCCCCATGGACACTGTGTGTCACAAATCCCATTGGACAGCGTGTGTGTGTCATAATCCCCATTGAACAGTGTGTGTGTCACAAACCCCATGGGACAGAGTGTGTGTCACGATCCCCATTGGACAGTGTGTGTTTCACAAACCCCATGGGACAGAGTGTGTGTCACGATCCCCATTGGACAGCGTGTCTGTAACAATCACGACTGGACAGAGTGTGAGTGTCACAAACTCCATTGGATAGTGTGTGTGTCACAAACCCCATTAGAAAGTGTGTGTGTCACAAACCCCATTGGATAGTATGTGTGTGTCACAAACTCTATTGGACAGTGTGTGTGTCACAAACCCCATTGAACAGTATGTGTGTCACGAACCCCATTGAACAGCGTGTGTGTCACAAGACCCATTGGACAGCTTGTGTGTCATAAACCCCATTGGACAGCGTGTGTGTGTCACAAACCCTATTGGACAGTGTGTGTGTCACAAAACGCACTGGACAGCGTGTGTGTGTCACAATCCCCATTGGACAGTGTGTGTGTCACAAACACCATTGGACAGCGTGTGTGTCACAAGCCCATTTTACAGAGTGTGTGTGTCACAAACCCCATTGGAAAGTGTATGTGTCACAAACCCCTTTAAATAGCGTGTGTGTTTCACAAACCCATTGAACAGCGTGTGTGTCACGAACCCCATTGGACAGAGTCTGTAGTCACAATCCTCATTGGACAGCGTGTGTGTCACAAACCCCATTGGACAGATTGTGTGTCATAAACCCCATTGGACAGCCTGTGTGTGTCACAATCCCCATTGGACAGCGTGTGTGTCACAAAAACCCCTGGTCAGTGTGTGTGTCACAATCCCCAGGGGACAGCGTGTGTGTCAAAACCTCATTGGACAGTGTGTGTGTCACAAAACCCACTGGACAGCGTGTGTGTCACAAACAACAATATACAGTGTGAATGTCACAAACCCCTTTGGATAGCGTGTGTGTCACAAACCCCTTTGGGCAGATTGTGTGTCACAAACCTCATTGGACAGAGTGTGTGTGTAACAATCTTTATTGGACAGCGTGTGTGTCACAAGCACCATTGAACAGCGTGTGAGTCACAAGCCCATTGGACAGAGTGTGAGTGTCACAAAACCCACTGGACAGCGTGTGTGTCACGAACCCCATTGGACAGCGTGTGTGTCACTAGCACCATTGGACAGAGTGTGAGTGTCACAAACCCCATTAGATAGTGTGTGTGGCACAAACCCCTTCGGACATTGTGTGTGTCACAAAAACCATTTGATAGTGTGTGAGTGTCACAAACCCTATTGGACAGTGTGTGTGTCACAAACCACATTGAACAGCGTGTGTGTCACGAACACCATTAGAAACTGGGTGTGTCACAAGACCCATTGGAGAGAGTGTGCGTGTCACAAACCCCATTGGACAGCGTGTGTGTCACAATCCCCATTGGACCGATTGTGTGTCATAAACCCCATTGGACAGAGTGTGTGTGTCACAAACGCCTTTGGACAGCGTGTGTGTCACAAACACCATTGGACAGCGTGTGTGTCACAAGCCCTTTGGATAGAGTGTGTATGTCACAAACAACATTAGACAGCGTGTGTGTGTCACAAACACAATTGGACAGCGTGTATGTGTCACAATCCTATTGGACAGTGTGTGTGTCACAAACACCATGGAACAGAGTGTGTGTCACAAACACTGTTGGACAGCGTTTGTGTGTCACAAGCCCATTGGACACAGTGTGTGTGTCACAAAGCCGATTGGACAGCGTGTGTGTCACAATCCCCATTGGACAGAGTGTGTGTCACAATCCCCATTAGACAGCGTGTGTATCAGAAACCCCTTTGGACAGTGTGTGTGTCACAAACCCCATTGGACAGCGTGTGTGTGTCACAATCCCCATTGGACAGTGTGTGTTTTACAAACACCATGGGACAGAGTGTGTGTCACAAACACTATTGGACAGCGTGTGTGTGTCACAAGCCCATTGGACAGAGTGTGTGTGTCACAAAACCCACTGGACAGCGTGTGTGTTACGAACCCCCTTGAACATCGTGTGTCACAAGCACCATTGGACAGAGTGTGAGTGTCACAAACCCCATTGGAAAGTGTGTGTGTCACAAACCCCATTGGATAGTATGTGTGTGTCACAAACTCTATTGGACAGTGTGTGTGTCACAAACCCCTTTGGACAGTATGTGTGTCACGAACCCCACTGAACAGCGTGTGTGTCACAAGCCCCATTGGACAACTTGTGTGTCATAAACCCCATTGGATAGTATGTGTGTGTCACAAACTCTATTGGACAGTGTGTGTGTCACAAACCCCATTGAACAGTATGTGTGTCACGAACCCCATTGAACAGCGTGTGTGTCACAAAACCCACTGGACAGCGTGTGTGTGTCACAATCCCCATTGGACAGTGTGTGTGTCACAAACCCTTTTGGACATTCTGTGTGTCAGAAACCCCACTGGACAGCGTGTGTGTCACAAACACCGATGGACAGAGTGTGTGTCACAAACCCCAAGGGACAGAGTGTGTGTCACGAACCTCATTGGACAGCGTGTGTGTCACAAGCGCCATTAAACAAGCGTGTGTGTCACAAACCCCATTGGAAAGTGTATGTGTCACAAACCACATTGGAGAGCGTGTGTGTGTCATAAAACCCATTAAAGAGCATGCGTGTCACAAAAGCCATTGGATTCCGTGTGTGTGACACAAACCCCATAAGAAAGTGTGTGTGTCACAGACCCCATTAGAAAGTGTGCCTGTGACAAACCCCATTGGATAGAATGTGCGTGTCACAAACCCTATTGCACAATGTGTATGTCACAAGCCCCATTGGACAGCGTCTGTGTCACAAACCCCATTGGACAGCGAGTGTGTCACAAACACCATTGGACAGCATGTGTGTGTCACAATCCCCATTGGACAGTGTGGGTGTCACAAAACGTATTGGATAGAGTGTGTGTCACGAACCCCATTAGGAAGTGTGCGTGTCACAAACCCCATTGGTCATTGTGTGGGTCACAAACTCCATTGGACAGTGTGTGTGTCACAAACCCCATGAGACAGCGTGTGTGTCACGAACCCCATTGGACAGCGTGTGTGTCACAAGCGCCATTGGACAGAGTGTGTCTGTCACAAACCCCATTGGAAAGTGTGTGTGTCGCAAACCCCATTGGATAGCGTGTGTGTGTCATAAAACCCACTAAAGACTATGCGTTTCACAAAACACATTGGATTCCGTGTGTGTGTCACAAACCCCATTAGAAAGTGTGCATGTCACAAACCCCATTGGACAGTATGTATGTCACAGTCCCCGTTGGACAGCGTCTGTGTCACAAACCCCATTGGACACCGTGTGTGTCACAAACACCATTGGAAAGCGTGTGTGTGTCACAATCCCCATTGGACAGCGTGTGTGTCAGGAACCCCATTGGACAGCGTGTGTGTCACAAGCGCCATTGGAAAGTGTATGTGTCACAAACCCCATTGGAAAGTGTGTGTGTCATAACCCCCATTTTACAGCGTGTGTGTGTCACAATCCTGATTGGACAGTGTATGTGTATCACAAACCCCATTGGACATCGTGTTTATCACAATCCCCATTGGACACTGTGTGTTTGTCACAAACCCCATTGGACATCGTGTGTATCACCATCCCCATGGGACAGCGTGTGTGTTACAAACCCCATTGGGCAGCGTGTGTGTCACAATCCCCATTGGACAGTGTGTGTGTGTCACAAACCTCATTGGACAGCGTATGTATCACAAACCCCTTTAGACTGTGTGTGTGTCACAAACCCCATTCTACAGTGCGTGTGTGTCACATTCCCCATTGGACAGCGTGCGTGTAACAATACCCATTGGACAGAGCGTGTGTGTCACAATCCCCATTGGACAGCATGTGTGTCACAAAACCCATTGGATAGCATGTGGGTCACAAACCCCATTTGAAAGTGTGTGTGTCACAAACACCATTGGACAGCGTGTGTGTGCCACAAAACACATTGCATAGCATGTGTGTGTCACGAACCCCATTAGACACCTTGTGAGTCAAAAGACCCATTGGTCAGAGTGTGTGTGTCACAATCCCCATTAGATAGCATGCGTGTCACAAACACCATTGGACAGTGTGTGTGTAACAAAACCAATTCGTCAGCGTGTGTGTCACAAACCCCATGGGACAGCGTGTGTGTGTCACAAACCCCATTGGACAGAGTGTGTGTCACAAACCCCATTGGATAGCGTGTGTGTGTGACAAGGGCCATTAAAAAGTGTGCGTGTCACAAACCCCATTTGAAAGTGTGTGTGTCACAATCCCCATTGGAGAGTGTGTGTGTCACAAAACCCATTGGATAGCGTGTGTGTCACAATCCCCATTAGATAGTGTGTGTGTGTCACAAACCCCTTTGCACAGAGTGTGTCATAAACCCCATTGGACAGTGTGTGTGTCAGAAACCCGTTGCACAGAGTGTGTGTCATAAACCCCATTGGACAGCGTGTATTTGTCACAATCCCCATTGGACAGTGTGTGTGTGTCACAAACCCTTTTGGATAGCGTGTGTGTCACAAACACCACTGGACAGCGTGTGTGTGTCAAAATCCCCATTGAACAGTGTGTGTGCCACAATACCCATTGGACAGTGTGTCTGTCTCAATCCCCATTGGACAGAATTTGTGTCACAAACCCCATTGGATAGCATGTGAGTGTGTCACAAACCCCATTGGACAGCGTGTAGTGTCAGAAACCCCATTGGACACTGTGAGTCACAAATCCCATTGTGCAGCGTGCGTGTGTCACAAAGCCCAGTTGACAGAGTGTATGTCACAAACCCGATTGGATAGCGTGTGTGTCACAATCACCATGGGACAGCGTCTGTGTGTCACAATCCCCATTGAACAGTGTGTGTGTCACAAAACGCATTAGATAGCGTGTGTGTCACAATACCCATCGGATAGTGTGTGTGTCACAAACACCATTGGACAGTGTGTGTGTCTCAAACCCCATTGGACAGACTGTGTGTGTCACACACCCCATTGGATAGCATGTGAGTGTGTCACAAACCCCATTGGACAGCATGTAGTGTCAGAAACCCCATTGGACAGTGTGTGTCACAAATCTCATTGAATAGCGTGTGTGTGTCACAAACCGTATTGGACAGTGTGTATGACAAAATCCCCATTGGACAGCGTGTGTGTCACAATCCCCATTGGACAGAGTGTGCGTGTGACAAACCCCATTGGACAGCGTGTGTGTCATAAGCCCAATTTTACAGCGTGTGTGTGTCACAATCCCCATTGGACAGTGTGTGTGTGTCACAAACCCCATTGGACAGCGTGTGTATCACAAACCCCTTTGGACAGTGTGTGTGTCACAAATCCCATTCTACAGTGCGTGTGTGTCACATTCCCCATTGCACAGCGTGTGTGTCACGAATCCCATTGGACAGCGTGTGTGTCACAAGCACCTTTGGACAGAGTGTGTGTGTCACAAATACCATTGGACAGCGTGTTTGTGTCACAAGCCCCATTGGACAGTGTGTGTGTCACAAACCCCATTGGACAGCCTGTGTGTCACAAACCCCCGTGGACACTGTATGTGTCACAATCCCCATTGGACAGTGTGTGTGTCACAAACCCCACTGGACAGCGTGTGTGTCACAAACACCCATGGACAATGTGCCTGTCAGAAACCCCATTGGACATCATGTGTGTCACAAACCCCAGTGGACAGTGTGCGTGTCACAAACCCCATGGGACAGAGTGTGTGTAACAAACCCCATTGGACAGCGTGTGTGTCACAAGCCCATTGGACACAGTGTGTGTCACAAAACCCACTGGACAGCGTGTGTGTCACGGACCCCATTGAACAGCGTGTGCGTTACAAGCGCCATTGGAAAGTGTGTGTGTCACAAACCCCATTGGATAGCGTGTGTGTGTCACAAACCCCATGAGAAAGTTTGCGTGTCACAAACCCCATTGGAAAGTGTGTGTGTCAGAAACCCCATTGGATAGCGTGTGTGTGTCACAAACCGCATTAGAAAGTGTGCGTGTCACAAAGCCCATTGGTCATCGTGTGGGTCACAAACTCCATTGGACAGTGTGTGTGTCACAAACCCCATGAGACAGCGTGTGTGTCACGAACCCCATTGGACAGCGTGTGTGTCACAAGCGCCATTGGACAGAGTGTGTCTGTCACAAACCCCATTGGAAAGTGTATGTGTCACAAACCGCATTGGATAGCGTGTGTGTGTCATAAAACCCACTAAAAAGTATGCGTTTCACAAAACACATTGGATTCCCTGTGTGTGTCACAAACCCCATTAGAAAGTGTGCATGTCACAAACCCCATTGGACAGTATGTATGTCACAGTCCCCATTGGACAGCGTCTGTGTCAGAAACCCCAATGGACATCGTGCGGGTCAAAATCCCCATTGGACAGCGTGTGTGTCAGGAACCCCATTGGACAGCGTGTGTGTCACAAGCGCCATTGGAAAGTGTGTGTGTCATAACCCCCATTTTACAGCGTGTGTGTGTCACAATCCTCATTGGACAGTGTGTGTGTGTCACAAACCCCATTGGACATCGTGTGTATCACCATCCCCATCGGAGAGCGTGTGTGTCACAAACCCCATTGGGCAGCATGTGTGTGTCACAATCCCCATTGGACAGTGTGTGTGTGTCACAAACCTCATTGGACAGCGTATGTATCACAAACCCCTTTAGACTGTGTGTGTGTCACAAACCCCATTCTACAGTGCGTGTGTGTCACATTCCCCATTGGACAGCGTGTGTGTAACAATACTCATTGGACAGAGCGTGTGTGTCACAATCCCCGTTGGACAGCGTGTGTGTCATGAATCCCATTGGACAGTGTGTCTGTGTCACAATGCCCATTACACAGTGTGTGTGTTACAATCCCCGTTGGACAGCATGTGTGTCACAAAACCCATTGGATAGCATGTGGGTCACAAAACCCATTTGAAAGTGTGTGTGTCACAAACCCCATTGGACAGCGTGTGTGTGCCACAAAAAACATTGGATAGCATGTGTGTGTCACGAACCCAATTAGACACCTTGTGAGTCAAAAGACCCATTGGTCAGAGTGTGTGTGTCACAATCCCCATTAGATAGCATGCGTGTCACAAACACCATTGGACAGTGTGTGTGTAACAAAACCAATTCGTCAGCGTGTGTGTCACAAACCCCATGGGACAGCGTGTGTGTGTCACAAACCCCATTGGACAGAGTGTGTGTCACAAACCCCATTGGATAGCGTGTGTGTGTGACAAGGGCCATTAAAAAGTGTGCGTGTCACAAACCCCATTTGAAAGTGTGTGTGTCACAATCCCCATTGGAGAGTGTGTGTGTCACAAAACCCATTGGATAGCGTGTGTGTCACAATCCCCATTGGATAGTGTGTGTGTGTCACAAACACCATTGGACAGCGTTTGTGTCATAATCCCCATTGGACAGCGTGTCTGTGTCACAATCCCCAATGGACAGTGTGTGTGTGTCACAAACCCCATTGGAAAGTGTGTGTGTCACAAACACCACTGGATAGCATGTGTGTGTCGCAAACCCCATTGGACAGTGTGTGTGTCACAAACCCCACTCGACAGTGTGTGTGTCAGAATCCCCATTTGACAGCGTGTTTGTCACAAACCCCCGTGGACACTGTTTGTGTCACAAACCCCATTGGACAGTGTGTGTGTCACAAACCCCTTTGGACAGTGTGTGTGTCACAATCCCCATTTGACAGCGTGTTTGTCACAAACCCCCGTCCACACTGTTTGTGTCACAAACACCATTGGACAGTGTGTGTGTCACAAACCCAACTGGACAGCGTGTGTGTCACAATCCCCATCGGACAGCGTGTGTGTCACAAACCCCATTGGACAGATTGTTTGTGACACAAACCCCTTTGGACATCGAGTTTGTCACAGTCCCCATTGGACAGCGTGTGTGTCAGGAACCCCATTGGACAGCGTGTGTGTCACAAGCGCCATTGGAAATTGTGTTGTCACAAACCCCATTCTACAGTGTGTGTGTGTCACATTCCCCATTGGACAGCGTGTGTGTCACAAGCGCCATTGGAAAGTGTGTGTGTCACAAACCCCATAGGAAAGTGTGTGTGTCATAACCCCCATTTTACAGCGTGTGTGTGTCACAATCCTCATTGGACAGTGTGTGTGTGTCACAAACCCCATTGGACATCGTGTGTATTACCAGACACATTGGACAGCGTATGTGTCATAAATCCCATTGGACAGCGTGTGTGTGTCACAATCCCCATTGGACAGTGTGTGTGTGTCACAAACCTCGTTGGACAGCGTGTGTATCACAAACCCCTTTGGACAGTGTGTGTGTCACAAAGCCCATTCTACAGTGCGTGTGTGTCACATTCCCCATTGGAGAGCGTGTGTGTCACAATACCCATTGGACAGAGTGTGTGTGTCACAATCCCCATTGCACAGCATGTGTCACTAAACCCATTGGATAGTATGTGGGTCACAAACCCCATTTGAAAGTGTGTGTGTCACAAACCCCGTTGGATAGCATGTGTGTGTCACATTCCCCATTGGACAGTGTGTGTGTCACAAAACCCATTATATAGCATGCGTGTCACAAACACCATTGGACAGTGTGTGTGTAACAAAAGAAATTCGTCAGCGTGTGTGTCACAAACCCCATTGGAAAGTGTGTGTGTCACAATCCTTATTGGAGAATGTGTGTGTCACAAAACCCATTGGATAGCGTGTGTAGTCACAATCCCCATTGGACAGTGTGTGTGTGTGACAAACACCATTGGACAGCGTGGGTGTCATAAACCCCATTGGACAGAGTGTGTGTGTCACAATCCCCATTGGACAGTGTGTGTGTGTCGCAAACCCCATTGGACAGCGTGTGTGTCACAATCCCCATTGGAGAGTGCGTGTGTCTCAAAAGCCTTTGGATAGCATGCGTGTCACAAATACCATGGGACAGTGTGTGTGTCACAAACCCCATTGGAAAGTGTATGTGTCACAAACCCCATTGCGTAGCGTGTGTGTGTTTCAAACCCCATTGGACAGCGTGTGTGTCACAAACCCCCGTGGACACTGTGTGTGTCACAATCCCCATTGGAAAGTGTATGTGTCACAAACCCCATTGAATAGCGTGTGTGTGACACAAACCCTCCTGGTCAGTGTATGTGTCACAAAACCCTTTGGATAGCATGCGTGTCACAAAACCCACTGGACAGCGTGTGTGTCACAAACCCCATTGGATAGGGTCTGTGTCACAAACCCCATTTGAAAGTGTGTGTATCACAAACCCCATTGGATAGCGTCTGTGTGTAACAAACCCTATCGGACAGTGTGTGTGTCACAAACGACATTGAACGGCATGTGTGTCACGAACCCCATTGGACAGCGTGTGTGTCACAACCCCATTGCACAGCATGTGTGTCACAAACCCCATGGGACAGAGTGTGTGTCATAAAACCCATTGGACAGCGTGTATGTCACAAGCACCGTTGGACAGAGTGTGAGTGTCACAAACCCCATTGGATAGTGTGTGTGTCACAAACCCCATTAGAATGTGTGTGTATCACAAACCTCATTGAACAGCATGTGTGTCACGAATCCCATTGGACAGCGTGTGTGTCACAAGACCCATTGGACAGAGTGTGTGTGTCACAAACCCCATTGGACAGAGTGTGTGTCACAATCCCCATTGGACAGCGTGTGTGTCACAAACCCCATTGGATAGAGTATGTGTGTCACAAACCCTCCTGGTCAGTGTGTGTGTCACAAAACGCATTGGACAGCATGAGTGTCACAAACACCATTGGACAGCGTGTGTGTGTCATAAACACCTTTGGAAAGTATGTGTCACAAATCCCATTGGATAGCGTGTGTGTTTCACAAACCCTATTGGACAGTGTGTGTGTCACAAGCCCCATTGGACAGAGTGTATGTGTCACAAATCCCATTGGCCAGGGTTTGTGTTACAAACCCCATTGGACAGCGTTTGTGTCACAATCCCCATTGGACAGAGTGTGTGTCACAAACCCCATTGGACAGATTGTAAGTGTCACAAACCCCTTTGCATAGTGTGTGTGTCACAAACCCGATTAGAAAGTGTGTGTGTCATAAACCCCTTTGGATAGTGTGCGTGTATCACAAACCCCTTTGGACAGAGTGTCTCTCACTAACCCCATTGGACAGCGTGTGTATAACACAATCCCCATTGGACAGTGTGTGTTTCACAAAACCGATTGGATAGCGTGTGTGTCACAGTCCCCACTGGAGATCCTGTGTGTGACAAACCCCATTGGACAGAGTGTGCGTCACAAACCCCACTGAACAGATTCTGTGTCATAAACACCATTGGACAGCATGTGTGTGTCACAATCCCCATTGCACAGCGTGTGTGTCAAAACCCACGTGGACATTGTGTGTGTCAGAAAACCCACTGGACAACGTGTGTGTCACAAACACCCATGGACAGTGTGAATGTCACAAACTCCATTGTAGAGCGTGTGTGTGTGTCACAATTCCCATTGGACAGTGTGTGTGTCACAAACCCCATTGGACAGCGTGTTTTTCACGAGACCCATTAGACAGAGTGTGTGTGTCACAGACCCTATTGGACAGGGTGTGTGTCACAAACCCCATTGTACAGCGTGTGTGTCGCAATCCCCATTGGACAGCGTGTGTGTCACAAACCCCATTGGACAGATTGTGTGTCATAAACCCCATTGGACAGCGTGTGTGTGTCACAATCCCCATTGGAGAGCGTGTCTGTCAAAACCCAATTAGACAGTGTGTGTGTCACAAAACCCACTGGACATCTTATGTGTCACAAACACCCATCGACATTGTAAGTGTCACAAACCCCACTGTACAGCGTATGTGTTTCACAATCCCCATTGGACAGTGTGTGTGTCACAAACAGCATAGCACAGCGTGTGTGTCACAAGCCCATTGGACAGAGTGTGTGTGTCACAAACCCCTTTGGACAACGTGTGTGTCAAAATCCCCATTGGACAGCGTGTGTGTCACAAACCCCATTGGACAGATTGTGTGTCATTAACAGAATTGGACAGCGTGTGTGTCACAATCCCCATTGGACAGAGTGTGTGTCAAAACCCAATCGGACAGTGTGTGTGTCACAAACACCCATGGACAGTTTGTGTGTCACAAAACCCCACTGAACAGCGTGTGTGTCAGAAACACCATTGGACACTGTGTTTGTCACAAATCCCATTGGACAGCGTTTGTGTCACAATCCCCAGTGGACAGTGTGTGTGTCAAAACCGCATTGGACAGTGTGTGTGCTAGAATACCCACTGAAGAGTGTGTGTGTCACAAACCCCATTGGATAGCGTTTGTGTCACAAACCCCCATGGACAGTGTGAGTGTCACAAACCCCATTGGACAGCGTGTGTGTGTCACAATCCCCATTGGACCGTGTGTGTGTCACAAACACCATAGGACAGCGTGTGTGTCACAAGCACCATTGGACAGATTGTGAGTGTCTCAAACCCCATTAAAAAGTGTGTGTGTCACAAACCCTATGGGACAGTGTGTATGTCACAATCCCCATTGGACAGCGTGTGTGTCACAAAACCCATTGGAAAGTGTGTGTCTCACAAAACCCATTGGATAGCGTATGTGTGTCACAAACCCTATTGGACAGAGTGTGTGTGTCACAAACCCCTTTGGACAGCATGTGTGTCTTAAAGCCCATTGGATAGCGTCTGTGTGTCACAAACCCCATGGGACAGAGTGTGTGTCACGAACCCAATTGGACAGCGTGTGTGTGACACAATCCCCATTGGACAGTGTGTGTGTCACAAAACCCATTGGACAGCGTGTGTGTCACCAACCCCACTGGACCGCATATTATGTGTCACGAACCACACTGGACAGCGTGAGTGTCACAAGACCCATTGGACAGAGTGTGCGTATCACAAAACCCATTGGACAGCGTGTGTGTGTCACAAGCCCCGTTGGACAGCGTGTGTGTCACAAACCCCATTGGACAGAGTTTGTGTCACAAACCCCATTAGACAGCGTGTGTGTCAGAAACACCATTGGACAGTGTGTGTGTCACAAACCCCATTGGACAGCGTTTGTGTATCACAAACACCATTGGACAACGTGTGTGTGTCACAATCCCCATTCTACAGCATTTGTGTCACAAACAGCATTGGACAGCGTGTGTGTCACAAGCCCATTGTACAGAGTGTGTGTGTCACAAATCCCATTGGACAGCGTGTGTGTGTCACAAACCCCATTTGACAGAGTGTGTGTCACAAACACCATTGGACAGTGTGTGTGTCACAAACCCCATTGGAAAGCATGTGTGTGTCACAATCCCCATTGGACAGTGTATGTGTCACAAACCCCATGGGACAGAGTGTTTGTCACAAACACTATTGGACAGCGTGTGTGTCACAAGGCCATTGGACAGAGTGTGTGTGTCACAAAACCCACTGGACAGCGTGTATGTCACCAACCCCATTGGACAGAGTGTGTGTCACAAGCACCATTGGACAGCGTGTGTGTCACAAACCCCACTGGACAGCGTGTGTGTGTCACAAGCCCCATTTGACAGGGTGTGTGTCACAAACACCTTTGGACATTGTGTGTGTCACAAACCCCACTGGACAGCATGTGTGTGTAACAATACCCATTGGACAGTGTGTGTGTCACAAACCCCATTGGACAGTGTGTGGGTCATAAACAACATTGGACAGAGTGTATGTGTCACAAACCCCATTTTGCAGCGTGTATGCCACAATCCCCATTGGACAGAGTTTTTGTCACAAACCCTATTGGACACCGTGTGTGTCATAAACACGATTAGACAGTGCGTGTGTCACAAACCCCATTGGACAGCGTTTGTGTCACGAACCCCATTGGACAGCGTGTGTGTGTAACAATACCCATTGGACAGTGTGTGTGTCACAAACCCCATTGAACATCGTGTGTGTCAGAAACCCCATTGGACAGCATGAGTATGTCACAATCCCCATTGGACAGTGTATGTTTCACGAACCCCATGGGACAGAGTGTTTTTCACAAACACTATTGGACAGAGTGTGTGCCACAAGCCTGTTGGACAGAGTGTGTGTGTCACAAAACCCACTGGACAGCGTGTATGTCACAATCCCCATTGGATACCGTGTGTGTGTCACAAAACCTATTGGACAGTGTGTATGTCACAAATCGCACTCGACAGCGTGTGTGTTCACAAACCCCTTTGGACAGTGTGTGTGTCACAAGACCCATTGGACATTAATAGGAGACTTCCGGAGCTGATTCAGCCCTCAGACTACTATCCCCTGTTAATAGTCCAAGCTGGCAGTGAGGACATCAACAGAAGAAGTATCAAGACAATTAAAAAGGACTTTAAAGCACTGGGTCAGTCAGTTCATGGGACCGGAGCACAAGTGATATTTGCCTCAGTTCCTGTGCTAGCTGGGATGGATGATGAACTAAATAAAGAGAGGAGCAGAAAAGCCCATCTCATCAACAGGTGGCTTAAGGATTGGTGTCACCGTCAAAATTTTAGGTTTTTTGACCATGGGGCAAGCTCCGTGGTACCCAGTCTCCTCAAATCAGATGGGCTTCATCCTTCTAGGGAGAGCAAGAGGACTATAGCCCATAAGTTGGCAGGGCTGATCAGGAGGGCTTTAAACTAGGTTTGAAGGGGGAAGGGATTGAAACTGGGCTCTCCAAAGATCAGCCTAAGGATGGAAAGCCCGAATTAAGAGGGAAATCAGCAGCCCACTTGAAGTGCATGTACACTAATGCACGCAGTATGGGCAACAAACAAGAGGAGCTGGAAGCCATCGTGCAGCAGGAAAGCTATGACATAGTTGCCATCACAGAAACATGGTGGGATGACTCTCATGACTGGAGTGCTGCTATGTGTGGCTACAAGCTCTTCAGAAAAGATAGGCAGGGTAGGAGAGGTGGAGGGGTGGCTTTATATGTTAGAGAGTCTCTTGACTCTGTTAAACTTGAGGTCGACAGTGACAAGGTTGAGTGCCTGTGGACCAGAATCAGGGGGAAGTCCAACAAGGCTGACATCCTCATGGGTGTCTGTTATAGACCGCCCAACCAGGACGATGAAGGAGATGAATTATTCTACAAGCAGCTGGCAGATGTCTCAAAATCAACGGCCCTTGTTCTTGTGGGTGACTTTAACCTGCCGGATATCTGCTGGGAGCTCAATACTGCACAGAAGAGGCAGTCTAGGAAGTTCCTAGAGTGTATAGAGGACAATTTCCTTCATCAGCTGGTAAATGAGCCCACCAGGGGCAAGACCCCGCTAGACCTACTGTTTACAAACAGAGAAGGGCTGGTGGGAGATGTAGTGGTTGGAGGCCGCCTGGGGCATAGCGACCATGAAATAATAGAATTTTCAATACTCAGAGATGCAGGGAGAACCACTAACAAAACCTCTACGCTGGACTTCCGGAGGGCAGATTTTTGCCTATTCAGAAGTCTAGTTCGGAGCATACCCTGGGAAACAATGCTTAAAAACAAGGGGGCCCAGGAGGGTTAGGCATGCTTCAAGCAGGTGGTTTTGAGTGCACAGGAACAGGCTATACCAGTGTGCCGAAAGGCTGGCCGGCGGGGAAGACAACCGGCTTGGCTAAACAGGGAGATTCTGAATGAAATCAGAAATAAAAAGAGACTTTACCGACTGTGGAAAAAAGGGTTGGCTACTTATGATGAATTTACGGAAATAGCTAGATCATGCAGAAAAAAAATCAGGGAAACAAAAGTGCAATTTGAAGTTAATTTGGCCAATTGTGTCAGGGATAATAAAAAGTCCTTCTTCAAATATGTTAATAACAAAAGGAGGGGCAAGGAAAACCTCCATTCTCTGTTGGACTCTGAGGGAAATATAGTTAACAAAGATGAGGAAAAAGCTGAGGTACTTAATACCTACTTTGCCTCAGTTTTTACCAGTAAGACAGGTGGCCCTCAGGACAACTCATCTCTGGAGGTGGTTGACAGAGATAGGAAGCCAAATAGGCCCCTTGTATTCCAGGAGGAAATAGTTGGTGATTTACTGAGCCATGTGGATCCTCACAAGTCTATGGGACCAGATGAGATCCATCCTAGGGTGATGAGGGAGCTAGCAGAAGAACTTGCCAAGCCGCTCTCCATCATCTTCCAACAGTCCTGGCTCACTGGGGAGGTCCCATATGATTGGAAATTGGCCAATGTTACCCCAGTCCACAAAAAGGGCTGCAGAACTGACCCTGGCAACTACAGGCCTGTCAGCCTGACCTCGGTGCCTGGCAGGGTTATGGAGCAGATCATCCTGAATGGAATCACACAGCACCTTCAGGATGGACAAGGGATCAGACCCAGCCAGCATGGGTTTAGGAGGGGCAGGTCCTGTCTGACCAACCTGATCTCCTTTTATGATCAGGTGACTCACCTGGTGGATGAGGGGAAAGCTGTGGATGTGGTCTATCTGGACTTCAGCAAGGCCTTTGACACTGTCTCCCATAATATACTCTTGCAAAAGCTGGTAGCCCATGGCTTGGACAAGTGTACTCTACGCTGGGTTAAGAACTGGCTGGAGGGCTGAGCCCACAGAGTGCTGGTGAATGGGGCTGCATCCAGCTGGCGGCCAGTCACTAGTGGTGTTCCCCAGGGGTCAGTGTTGGGTCCAGCCCTGTTTAACATCTTTATTGACGATTTAGATGAGGGGATTGAGACCATCATCAGCAAATTTGCTGATGACACCAAGTTGGGAGGGAGTGTCGACCTGCTGGAAGGCAGGAGGGCTCTGCAGAGGGATCTGGATAGACTGGAAAAATGGGCTGATTCCAATGGGATGAAGTTCAATAAGGCCAAATGCCGGGTGCTGCACTTTGGTCACAACAACCCCCTGCAGCGCTACAGGCTGGGCGCAGAGTGGCTGGAGAGCAGTCAGACAGAAAGGGACCTGGGGGTACTAATTGACAGGAAGCTCAACATGAGCCAACAGTGTGCCCAGGTGGCCAAGAAGGCCAATGGTATCCTGTCCTGTATCAAAAATAGCGTGGTCAGCAGGACAAGGGCAGTAATCCTTCCCCTGTACTCTGCATTGGGGAGGCCACACCTGGAGTATTGTGTTCAGTTCTGGGCCCCTCAGTTCAGGAAAGACATTGAAGTGCTGGAGCGGGTCCAGAGAAGAGCAACACGACTGGTGAAAGGACTCGAACATAAGACCTATGAGGAGAGGCTGAGGGAGCTGGGGTTGTTTAGTCTAGAGAAGAGGAGGCTTAGAGGTGACCTCATCACTCTCTATAACTACCTGAAGGGAAGTTATAGCCAGGTGGGGATTGGTCTCTTCTCCCAGGCAGTTAGCAACAGGACAAGGGGGCATGGGCTTAAACTCTACCAGGGGAAATTTAGGCTGGATATTAGAAAGAAATTCTTTACAGAGAGAGTGGTCAGGCATTGGAATGGCCTGCCCAGGTAGGTAGTGGACTCGCCGTCCCTGGAGGTTTTTAAACTGAGATTGGACATGGCACTTAGTGCCATGATCTAGTAAATGGACTAGAGTTGGGCCAAGGGTTGGACTCGATGATCTCTGAGGTCTATTCCAACCCAGTCGATTCTGTGATTCTGTGATTCTGTGATTCTGTGAAAACAGAGCAGAAACGGTGAAATATTCCCATGACATGCATGGTCCCTGCCCCAAAGCACCATGACTCAGCCTAAGGAGATCTGCAGCTTCTTTTTTTGTACTGCCAGCAGATTGTGGAAGTACAGTATAAAAAACATCCTTATGGAGAAATCTTCGTATTTTAGGCTTAGTCTAAGTGTCTCAAGTAGCTGGGGTTTTTGCTTGGGCCTAATCCATACGGTCTTATGGCTTTCCTCGAAGTCTGAAGACGAATGTGCTAGAAACTATAAAGCAAAAAAAATGCCCTGGTGCCTAGCCTGCCCTTGCCTGTCCTTGCCTTGCCTTATTTCCTTCTCATCCTGTTCTCTGTCCCATCCTCTCTCACTAACCCCTCGTCTGGCTGCATGTCTCTTCTTTCCTTTTCTCTCACTCTCCTGCTTCCTGCCTCTTTTCTTGCAATTCCTCCATCTCACTCCTGCAGCCCAACACTACTTTTTATTCTTCCTTCCCTTTCTCCTGCTCCCTTCGCTTTCTCCCTCTGTCCCATATCTTTCTTCCCGACTTGTCTCTTGGAGACTTTGGGCCAAATTGGCCCCAAGTCTGGGCATGGTTTGACAAGTTTTCAGAGGCCTGGCTGGTGACAGCAGGGAAAGAAGGCAGTGACAGGCCCCGGGGCTGACAGGCTCCCCATCCCCTAGGGGGCGCCTGGCTGCCACACCCAGCTGACATAGAACCTTTGTCACAATGCCCGCTACCGTGGCGAGGATGCGGTGACTCTGCAGGTGACAGGGACACTGCAGGACTTGGTGTCAGCTCAGAAATTTCTCACTTCCCCAAAGAAGCGGAATTCTGCAAATTGCTGCCTTTGCTCTTGAAAGGATGTCATCAGGTGGGTGTTTTTGTGGCATACACTGACAACAGAGCAGAAACGGTGAAATATTCCCATGACATGCATGGTCCCTGCCCCAAAGCACCATGACTCAGCCTAAGGAGATCTGCAGCTTATTTTTTTGTACTGCCAGCAGATTGTGGAAGTACAGTATAAAAACCATCCTTATGGAGAGATCTTCGTATTTTAGGCTTAGTCTAAGTTTCTCAAGTAGCTGGGGTTTTTGCTTGGGCCTAATCCATACGGTCTTATGGCTTTCCTCCTAGTCTGAAGACGAATGTGCTAGAGACTATAAAGCAAAAAAATGTCCTGCAGCCTACCCTTGCCTTGCCTGTCCTTGCCTGTCCTTGCCTTGCCTTATTTCCTTCTCATCCTGTTCTCTGTCCCATCCTCTCTCACTAACCCCTCGTCTGGCTGCATGTCTCTTCTTTCCTTTTCTCTCACTCTCCTGCTCCCTTCTCTTTTCTTGCAATTCCTCCATCTCACTCCTGCAGCCCAACACTACTTTTTATTCTTCCTTCCCTTTCTCCTGCTCCCTTCGCTTTCTCCCTCTGTCCCATATCTTCCTTCCCGACTTGTCTCTTGGAGACTTTGGGCCAAATTGGCCCCAACTCTGGGCGTGGTTTGACCTGTTTTCAGAGGCCTGGCTGGTGACAGCAGGGACAGCAGGCAGTGACAGGCCCGGGGCTGACAGGCTCCCCATCCCCTAGGGGGCGCCTGGCTGCCACACCCAGCTGACATAGAACCTTTGTCACAATGCCCGCTACCGTGGCGAGGATGTGGTGACTCTGTAGGTGACAGGGACACTGCAGGACTTGGGGTCAGTTCAGAAATTTCTCAGTTCCCCAAAGAAGCGGAATTCTGCAAATTGCTGCCTTTGCTCTTGAAATTCTGCCATCAGGTGGATGTTTTGGTGTAATACACTGAAAACCAGAGCAGAAATGGTGAAATCTTCCCATGATATGCATGGTCCCAGCACCAAAGCACCATGACTCAGCCTAAGGACACCTGCAGCTTCTTTTTTTGTACTGCCAGCAGATTGTGGATGTACAGTATAAAAACCATCCTTATGGAGAGGTCTTAATATTTTAGACTTAGTCTAAGTGTCTCAGGTAGCTGGGGTTTTTGCTTGGGCCTAATCCATACGGTCTTATGGATTTCCTCCTACTCTGAAGATGAATGTGCTAGAAACTATAAATCAAAAAAATGTCCTGCAGCCTAGCCTTGCCTTGCCTGTACATGCCTTGCCTTATTTCCTTCTCATCCTGTTCTCTGTCCCATCCTCTCTCACTAACCCCTCGTCTGGCTGCATGTCTCTTCTTTCCTTTTCTCTCACTCTCCTGCTTCCTGCCTCTTTTCTTGCAAGTCCTCCATCTCACTCCTGCAGCCCAACACTACTTTTTATTCTTCCTTCCCTTTCTCCTGCTCCCTTTGCTTTCTCCCTCTGTCCCATATCTTTCTTCCCGACTTGTCTGTTGGAGACTTTGGGCCAAATTGGCCCCAAGTCTGGGCATGGTTTGACCTGTTTTCAGAGGCCTTGCTGGTGACAGCAGGGACAGCAGGCAGTGACAGGCCCAGGGCTGACAGGCTCCCCATCCCCTAAGGGGCGCCTGGCTGCCACACCCAGCTGACATAGAACCTTTGTCACAATGCCCGCTACCGTGGCGAGGATGTGGTGACTCTGCAGGTGACAGGGACACTGCAGGACTTGCTGTCAGCTTAGCAATTTCTCAGTTCCCCAAAGAAGCGGAATTCTGCAAATTGCTGCCTTTGCTCTTGAAAGATGTCATCAGGTGGGTGTTTTGGTGTAATACACTGAAAACCAGAGCAGAAATGGTGAAATATTCCCATGATATGCATGGTCCCTGCACCAAAGCACCATGACTCAGCCTAAGGAGACCTGCAGCTTATTTTTTTGTACTGCCAGCAGATTGTGGATGTACAGTATAAAAACCATCCTTATGGAGAGGTCTTAATATTTTAGACTTAGTCTAAGTGTCTCAAGTAGCTGGGGTTTTTGCTTGGGCCTAATCCATACTGTCTTAAAGCTTTCCTCCTAGTCTGAAGACGAATGTGCTAGAAACTATAAATCAAAAAAAGGCCCTGGTGCATAGCCTGTCCTTGCCTGTCCTTGCCTTGCCTTATTTCCTTCTCATCCTGTTCTCTGTCCCATCCTCTCTCACTAACCCCTCGTCTGGCTGCATGTCTCTTCTTTCCTTTTCTCTCACTCTCCTGCTTCCTGCCTCTTTTCTTGCAATTCTTCCATCTCACTCCTGCAGCCCAACACTACTTTTTATTCTTCCTTCCCTTTCTCCTGCTCCCTTTGCTTTCTTCCTCTGTCCCATATCTTTCTTCCCGACTTGTCTGTTGGAGACTTTGGGCCAAATTGGCCCCAACTCTGGGCATGTTTGACAAGTTTTCAGAGGCCTGGCTGGTGACATCAGGGACAGCAGGCAGTGACAGGCCCAGGGCTGAAGAGGCTCCCCATCCCCTAAGGGGCGCCTGGCTGCCACACCCAGCTGACATAGAATCTTTGTCACAATGCCCGCTACGGTGGCGAGGATGCGGTGACTCTGCAGGTGACAGGGACACTGCAGGACTTGTTGTCAGCTCAGCAATTTCTCAGTTCCCCAGAGAAGCTGAATTCTGCAAGTTACTGCCTTTGCTCTTGAAATTCTGCCATCTGGTGTGTGTTTTGGTGTAATATACTGAAAACCAGAGCAGAAATGGCGAAATATTCCCATGATATGCATGGTCCCTGCCCCAAAGCACTATGACTCAGCCTAAGGAGATCTGCAGCTTCATTTTTTGTACTGCCAGCAGATTGTGGAAGTACAGTATAAAAACCACCCTTATGGAGAGATCTTCGCATTTTAGGCTTAGTCTAAGTGTCTCAGGTAGCTGGGGTTTTTGTTTGGGCCTAATCCATACGGTCTTATGGCTTTCCTCCTAGTCTGAAGACGAATGTGCTAGAAACTATAAATCAAAAAAATGTCCTGCAGCCTAGCCTTTCCTAGCCTGCCCTTGCCTGTCCTTGCCTTGCCTTATTTCCTTCTCATCCTGTTCTCTGTCCCATCCTCTCTCACTAAGCCCTCGTCTGGCTGCATGTCTCTTCTTTCCTTTCCTCTCACTCTCCTGCTTCCTGCCTCTTTTCTTGCAATTCCTCCATCTCACTCCTGCAGCCCAACACTACTTTTTATTCTTCCTTCCCTTTCTCCTGCTCCCTTTGCTTTCTCCCTCTGTCCCATATCTTTCTTCCCGACTTGTCTGTTGGAGACTTTGGGCCAAATTGGCCCCACGTCTGGGCATGGTTTGACCTGTTTTCAGAGGCCTGGCTGGTGACAGCAGGGACAGCAGGCAGTGACAGGCCCGGGGCTGACAGGCTCCCCATCCCCTAGGGGGCGCCTGGCTGCCACACCCAGCTGACATAGAACCTTTGTCACAATGCCCGCTACCGTGGCGAGGATGCGGTGACTCTGCAGGTGACAGGGACACTGCAGGACTTGGTGTCAGCTCAGCAATTTCTCAGTTGCCCAAAGATGCGGAATTCTGCAAATTGCTGCCTTTGCTCTTGAAATTCTGCCATCAGGTGGGTGTTCTGGTGTAATACACTGAAAACCAGAGCAGAAATGGTGAAATATTCCCATGATATGCATGGTCCCTGCCCCAAAGCACCATGACTCAGCCTAAGGAGATCTGCAGCTTCTTTTTTTGTACTGCCAGCAGATTGTGGAAGTACAGTATAAAAACCATCCTTATGGAGAGATCTTCGTATTTTAGGCTTAGTCTAAGTGTCTCAAGTAGCTGGGGTTTGTGCTTGGGCCTAATTCATACGGTCTCATGGCATTCCTCCTAGTCTGAAGACGAATGTGCTAGAAACTATAAATCAAAAAAATGTCCTGCAGCCTAGCCTGCCCTTGCCTGTCCTTGCCTTGCCTTATTTCTTCTCATCCTGTTCTCTGTCCCATCGTCTCTCAGTAACCCCTCGTCTGGCTGCATGTCTCTTCTTTCCTTTTCTCTCACTCTCCTGCTTCCTGACTCTTTTCTTCCAATTCCTCCATCTCTCTCCTGCAGCCCAACACTACTTTTTATTCTTCCTTCTCTTTCTCCTGCTCCCTTTGCTTTCTCCCTCTGTCCCATATCCTTCTTCCCGACTTGTCTCTTGGAGACTTTGGGCCAAATTGGCCCCAAGTCTGGGCATGGTTTGACAAGTTTTCAGAGGCCTGGATTGGCCCCAACTCTGGGCATGATTTGACAAGTTTTCAGAGGCCTGGCTGGAGACAGCAGGGACAGCAGGCAGTGACAGGCCCGGGGCTGACAGGCTCCCCATCCCCTAGGGGGCGCCTGGCTGCCACACCCAGCTGACATAGAACCTTTGTCACAATGCCCGCTACCGTGGCGAGGATGCGGTGGCTGTGCAGGTGACAGGGACACTGCAGGACTTGGTGTCAGCTCAGCAATTTCTCAGTTCCCCAAAGAAGCGGAATTCTGCAAATTGCTGACTTTGCTCTTGAGAGGATGTCATCAGGTGGGTGTTTTGGTGTAATACACTGAAAACCAGAGCAGAAATGGCGAAATATTCCCATGATATGCATGGTCCCTGCCCCAAAGCACCATGACTTAGCCTAAGGAGATCTGCAGCTTCTTTTTTTGTACTGCCAGCAGATTGTGGAAGTACAGTATAAAAACCATCCTTATGGAGAGATCTTCGTATTTTAGGCTTAGTCTAAGTGTCTCAGGTAGCTGGGGTTTTTGCTTGGGCCTAATCCATACGGTCTTATGGCTTTCCTCCTAGTCTGAAGACGAATGTGCTAGAAACTATAAAGCAAAAAAACGTCCTGCAGCCTAGCCTTGCATTGCCTGTCCTTGCCTTGCCTTATTTGCTTCTCATCCTGTTCTCTGTCCCATCCTCTCTCACTGACCCCTCATCTGGCTAAATGTCTCTTCTTTCCTTTTCTCTCACTCTCCTGCTTCCTGCCTCTTTTCTTGCAATTCTTCCATCTCACTCCTGCAGCCCAACACTACTTTTTATTCTTCCTTCTCTTTCTCCTGCTCCCTTCGCTTTCTCCCTCTGACCCAGATCTTTCTTCCCGACTTGTCTGTTGGAGACTTTGGGCCAAATTGGCCCCAACTCTGGGCATGGTTTGACCTGTTTTCAGAGGCCTGGCTGGTGACAGCAGGGACAGAAGGCAGTGACATCCCGAGGCTGACAGGCTGCCCATCCCCTAGGGGGCGCCTGGCTGCCACACCCAGCTGACATAGAACCTTTCTCACAATGCTCGCTACCGTGGCGAGGATGCGGTGACTCTGCAGGTGACAGGGACACTGCAGGACTTGGTGTCAGTTCAGCAATTTCTCAGTTGCCCAAAGAAGCGGAATTCTGCAAAATGCTGCCTTTGCTCTTGAAATTCTGCCATCAGGTGGGTGTTATGGTGTAGTACACTGCAAACCAAGCAGAAATGGTGAAATATTCCCATGATATGCATGGTCCCTGCCCCAAAGCACCATGACTTAGCCTAAGGAGAACCGCAGCTTATTTTTTTCTACTGCCAGCAGATTGTGGAAGTACAGTACAAAAACCATCCTTATGAAGAGATCTTCGTATTTTAGGCTTAGTCTAAATGTCGCAAGTAGCTGGGGTTTTTGCTTGGGCCTAATCCATAAGATCTTATGGCTTTCGTCCAATTCTGAAGACGAATGTGCTAGAAACTATAAAGCAAAAAAATGTCCTGGTGCCTAGCCTGTCCTTGCCTGTCCTTGCCTTGCCTTATTTCCTTCTCATCCTGTTCTCTGTCCCATCCTCTCTCACTAACCCCTTGTTTGGCTGCATGTCTCTTCTTTCCTTTTCTCTCACTCTCCTGCTTCCTGACTCTTTTCTTGCAATTCCTCCATCTCACTCCTGCAGCCCAATACTACTTTTTATTCTTCCTTCCCTTTCTCCTGCTCCCTTCGCTTTCTCCCTCTGTCCCATATCTTTCTTCCCGACTTGTCTCTTGGAGACTTTGGGCCAAATTGGCCCCAACTCTGGGCATGGTTTGACAAGTTTTCAGAGGTCTGGATTGGCCCCAACTCTGGGCATGATTTGACAAGTTTTCAGAGGCCTGGCTGGAGACAGCAGGGACAGCAGGCAGTGACAGGCCCGGGGCTGACAGGCTCCCCATCCCCTAGGGGGCGCCTGGCTGCCACACCCAGCTGACATAGAACCTTTGTCACAATGCCCGCTACCGTGGCGAGGATGCGGTGGCTGTGCAGGTGACAGGGACACTGCAGGACTTGGTGTCAGCTCAGCAATTTCTCACTTCCCCAAAGAAGCGGAATTCTGCAAATTGCTGCCTTTGCTCTTGAGAGGATGTCATCAGGTGGGTGTTTTGGTGTAATACACTGAAAACCAGAGCAGAAATGGTGAAATATTCCCATGATATGGATGGTCCCTCCCCCAAAGCGCCATGACTCAGCCTAAGGAGATCTGCAGCTTCTTTTTTTGTACTGCCAGCAGATTGTGGAAGTACAGTATAAAAACCATCCTTATGGAGAGATCTTCGTATTTTAGGCTTAGTCTAAGTGTCTCAGGTAGCTGGGGTTTTTGCTTGGGCCTAATCCATACGGTCTTATGGCTTTCCTCCTAGTCTGAAGACGAATGTGCTAGAAACTATAAAGCAAAAAAACGTCCTGCAGCCTAGCCTTGCATTGCCTGTCCTTGCCTGTCCTTGCCTTGCCTTATTTCCTTCTCATCCTGTTCTCTGTCCCATCCTCTCTCACTGACCCCTCATCTGGCTAAATGTATCTTCTTTCCTTTTCTCTCACTCTCCTGCTTCCTGCCTCTTTTCTTGCAATTCTTCCATCTCACTCCTGCAGCCCAACACTACTTTTTATTCTTCCTTCTCTTTCTCCTGCTCCCTTCGCTTTCTCCCTCTGACCCAGATCTTTCTTCCCAACTTGTCTGTTGGAGACTTTGGGCCAAATTGGCCCGAACACTGGGCATGGTTTGACCTGTTTTCAGAGGCCTGGCTGGTGACAGCAGGGACAGCAGGCAGTGACATCCCGAGGCTGACAGGCTGCCCATCCCCTAGGGGGCGCCTGGCTGCCACACCCTGCTGACATAGAACCTTTCTCACAATGCTCGCTACCGTGGCGAGGATGCGGTGACTCTGCAGGTGACAGGGACACTGCAGGACTTGGTGTCAGCTCAGCAATTTCTCAGTTGCCCAAAGAAGCGGAATTCTGCAAAATGCTGCCTTTGCTCTTGAAATTCTGCCATCAGGTGGGTGTTATGGTGTAGTACACTGCAAACCAAGCAGAAATGGTGAAATATTCCCATGATATGCATGGTCCCTGCCCCAAAGCACCATGACTTAGCCTAAGGAGAACCGCAGCTTATTTTTTTCTACTGCCAGCAGATTGTGGAAGTACAGTATAAAAACCATCCTTATGAAGAGATCTTCGTATTTTAGGCTTAGTCTAAATGTCGCAAGTAGCTGGGGTTTTTGCTTGGGCCTAATCCATAAGATCTTATGGCTTTCGTCCAATTCTGAAGACGAATGTGCTAGAAACTATAAAGCAAAAAAATGTCCTGGTGCCTAGCCTGTCCTTGCCTGTCCTTGCCTTGCCTTATTTCCTTCTCATCCTGTTCTCTATCCCATCCTCTCTCACTAAGCCCTCGTCTGGCTGCATGTCTCTTCTTTCCTTTTCTCTCACTCTCCTGCTTCCTGACACTTTTCTTGCAATTCCTCCATCTCACTCCTGCAGCCCAAGACTACTTTTTATTCTTCCTTCTCTTTCTCCTGCTCCCTTTGCTTTCTCCCTCTGACCCATATCTTTCTTCCCGACTTGTCTGTTGGAGACTTTGGGCCAAATTGGCCCCAACTCTGGGCATGGTTTGACCTGTTTTCAGAGGCCTGGCTGGTGACAGCAGGGACAGCAGGCAGTGACAGGCCCGGGGCTGACAGGCTCCCCATCCCCTAAGGGGCGCCTGCCTGCCACACCCAGCTGACATAGAACCTTTGTCACAATGCCCGCTACCGTGGCGAGGCTGCGGTGACTCTGCAGGTGACAGGGACACTGCAGGACTTGGTGTCAGCTCAGCAATCTCTCAGTTCCCCAAAGAAGCAGAATTCTGCAAATTGCTGCCTTTGCTCTTGAAAGATGTCATCAGGTGTGTGTTTTGGTGGCATACACTGACAACAGAGCAGAAACGGTGAAATATTCCCATGAAATGCATGGTCCCTGCCCCAAAGCACCATGACTCAACCTAAGGAGATCTGCAGCTTATTTTTTTGTACTGCCAGCAGATTGTGGAAGTACAGTATAAAAACCATCCTTATGGAGAGATCTTCGTATTTTAGGCTTGGTCTAAGTGTCTCAGGTAGCTGGGGTTTTTGCTTGGGCCTAATCCATACGGTCTTATGGCTTTCCTCGAAGTCTGAAGACGAATGTGCTAGAAACTATAAAGCAAAAAAATGTCCTGCAGCCTAGCCTGTCCTTGCCTGTGCTTGCCTTGCCTTATTTCCTTCTCATCCTGTTCTCTGCCCCATCCTCTCTCACTAGCCCCTCGTCTGGCTGCATGTCTCTTCTTTCCTTTTCTCTCACTCTCCTGCTTCCTGCCTCTTTTCTTGCAATTCCTCCATCTCACTCCTGCAGCCCAACACTACTTTTTATTCTTCCTTCCCTTTCTCCTGCTCCCTTTACTTTCTCCCTCTGTCCCATATCTTTCTTCCCGACTTGTCTCTTGGAGACTTTGGGCCTAATTGGCCCCACGTCTGGGCATGGTTTGACAAGTTTTCATAGGCCTGGCTGGTGACAGCAGGGACAGCAGGCAGTGACAGGCCAGGGGCTGACAGGCTCCCCATCCCCTAGGGGGCGCCTGGCTGCCACACCCAGCTGACATAGAACCTTTGTCACAATGCACGCTACCGTGGGGAGTATGCGGTGACTCTGCAGGTGACAGGGACACTGCAGGACTTGCTGTCAGCTCAGCAATTTCTCACTTCCCCAAAGAAGCGGAATTCTGCAAATTGCTACTTTGCTCTTGAAAGATGTCATCAGGTGGGTGTTTTGGTGTAATACACTGAAAACCAGAGCAGAAATGGCGAAATATTCCCATGATATGCATGGTCCATGCCCCAAAGCACCATGACTCAGCCTAAGGAGATCTGCAGCTTCTTTTTTTGTACTGCAAGCAGATTGTGGAAGTACAGTATAAAAACATCCTTATGGAGAGATCTTCGTATTTTAGGCTTAGTCTAAGTGTCTCAAGTAGCTGGGGTTTTTGCTTGGGCCTAATCCATACGGTCTTATGGCTTTCCTCCAAGTCTGAAGACGAATGTGCTAGAAACTATAAAGCAAAAAAATATCCTGTAGCCTAGCCTTGCCTTGCCTGTCCTTGCCTGTCCTTGCCTTGCCTTATTTCCTTCTCATCCTGTTCTCTGCCCCATCCTCTCTCACTAACCTCTCGTCTGGCTGCATGTCTCTTCTTTCCTTTTCTCTCACTCTCCTGCTTCCTGCCTCTTTTCTTGCAATTCCTCCATCTCACTCCTGCAGCCCAACACTACTTTTTATTCTTCCTTCCCTTTCTCCTGCTCCCTTCGCTTTCTCCCTCTGTCCAATTTCTTTCTTCCCGACTTGTCTGTTGGACACTTTGGGCCAAATTGGCCCCAAGTCTGGGCATGGTTTGACAAGTTTTCAGAGGCCTGGCTGGTGACAGCAGGGACAGCAGGCAGTGACAGGCCCGGAGCTGACAGGCTCCCCATCCCCTAGGGGGCGCCTGGCTGCCACACCCAGCTGACATAGAACCTTTGTCACAATGCCCGCTACCGTGGCGAGGATGCGGTGACTCTGTAGGTGACAGGGACACTGCAGGACTTGGTGTCAGATCAGCAATTTCTCAGTTCCCCAAAGAAGCGGAATTCTGCAAATTGCTACTTTGCTCTTGAAAGATGTCATCAGGTGGGTGTTTTGGTGTAATACACTGAAAACCAGAGAAGAAATGGTGAAATATCGGCATGATATGGTTGGTCCATGCCCCAAAGTACCATGACTCAGCTTATGGAGATCTGCAGCTTATTTTTTTGTACTGCCGGCAGATTGTGGAAGTACAGTATAAAACCATCCTTATGGAGAGATCTTCGTGTTTTAGGCTTAGTCTAAGTGTCTCAAGTAGCTGGGGTTTTTGCTTGGGCCTAATCCAAACGGTCTCATGGCTTTCCTCCTAGTCTGAAGACGAATGTGCTAGAAACTATAAATTAAAAAAATGCCCTGGTGCCTAGCCTGTCCTTGCCTTGCCTTATTTCCTTCTCATCCTGTTCTCTGTCCCATCCTCTCTCACTGACCACTCGTCTGGCTGCATGTCTCTTCTTTCCTTTTCTCTCACTCTCCTGCTTCCTGCCTCTTTTCTTGCAATTCCTCCATCTCACTCCTGCAGCCCAACACTACTTTTTATTCTTCCTTCCCTTTCTCCTGCTCCCTTCGCTTTCTCCCTCTGTCCCATATCTTTCTTCCCGACTTGTCTGTTTGAGACTTTGGGCCAAATTGGCCCCAAGTCTGGGCATGGTTTGACCTGTTTTCAGAGGCCTGGCTGGTGACAGCAGGGACAGCAGGCAGTGACAGGCCCGGGGCTGACAGGCTCCCCATCCCCTAGGAGAACCCTCAGCTGCCACACCCAGCTGACATAGAACCTTTGTCACAATGCCCGCTACCGTGGCGAGGCTGCGGTGACTCTGCAGGTGACAGGGACACTGCAGGACTTGGTGTCAGCTCAGCAATTTCTCACTTCCTCGAAGAATCGGAATTCTGCAAATTGCTGCCTTTGCTCTTGAAAGGATGTCATGAGGTGGGTGTTTTTTTGTAAAACACTGAAAACAGAGCAGAAATTCTGAAATAGTTCCCATGATATGCATGGTTCCTGCCCCAAAACACCATGACTCAGCCTAAGGAGATCTGTAGCTTATTTTTTTGTACTGCCAGCAGATTGTGGAAGTACAGTATAAAAACCATCCTTATGGAGAGATCTTCGTATTTTAGGTTTAGTCTAAGTGTGAAAAGTAGCTGGTGTTTTTGCTTGGGCCTAATCCATACGGTCTTATGGCATTCCTCCGAGTCTGAAGACGAATGTGCTAGAAACTATAAAGCAAAAAAATGTCCTGCAGCCTACCCTGTCCTTGCCTGTCCTTGCCTTGCCTTATTTCCTTCTCATCCTGTTCTCTGTCCCATCCTCTCTCACTAACCCCTCGTCTGGCTGCATGTCTCTTCTTTCCTTTTCTCTCACTCTCCTGCTTCCTGCCTCTTTTCTTGCAATTCCTCCATCTCACTCCTGCAGCCCAACACTACTTTTTATTCTTCCTTCCCTTTCTCCTGCTCCCTTCGCTTTCTCCCTCTGTGCCATATCTTTCTTTTCGATTTGTCTGTTGGAGACTTTGGGCCAAATTGGCCCCAAGTCTGGGCATGGTTTGACAAGTTTTCAGAGGCCTGATTGGTGACAGCAGGGACAGCAGGCAGTGACAGGCCCGGGGCTGACAGGCTCCCCATCCCCTAGGGGGCGCCTGGCTGCCACACCCAGTTGACATAGAACCTTTGTCACAATGTCCGCTACCGTGGCGAGGATGCGGTGACTCTGCAGGTGACAGGGACACTGCAGGACTTGGTGTCAGCTCAGCAATTTCTCAGTTGCCCAAAGAAGCGGAATTCTGCAAATTGCTGCCTTTGCTCTTGAAAGATGTCATCAGGTGGGTGTTTTGGTGTAATACACTGAAAACCAGAGCAGAAACTGTGAAATATTCCCATGATATGCATGGTCCCTGTCCCAAAGAACCATGACTCAGCCTAAGGAGATCTGCAGCTTATTTTTTTGTACTGCCAGCAGATTGTGGAAGTACAGTATAAAAACCATCCTTATGGAGAGATCTTCGTATTTTAGGCTTAGTCTAAGTGTCTCAAGTAGCTGGGGCTTTTGCTTGGGCCTAATCCATACGGTCTTACGGCTTTCCTCCTAGTCTGAAGACGAATGTGCTAGAAACTATAAAGCAAAAAAATGCCCTGGTGCCTAGCCTGTCCTTGCCTGTCCTTCCCTTGCCTTATTTCCTTCTCATCCTGTTCTCTGTCCCATCCTCTCTCACTAAGCCCTCGTCTGGCTGCATGTCTCTTCTTTCCTTTTCTCTCACTCTCCTGCTTCCTGCCTCATTTCTTGCAATTCCTCCATCTCACTCCTGCAGCCCAACACTACTTTTTATTCTTCCTTCCCTTTCTCCTGCTCCCTTCGCTTTCTCCATCTGACCCATACCTTTCTTCCCGACTTGTCTGTTGGAGACTTTGGGCCAAATTGGCCCCAACTCTGGGCATGGTTTGACCTGTTTTCAGAGGCCTGGCTGGTGACAGCAGGGACAGCAGGCAGTGATAGGACTGGGGCTGACAGGCTCCCCATCCCCTAGGGCGCGCCTGTCTGCCACACCCAGCTGACATAGAACCTTTGTCACAATGCCCGCTACCGTGGCGAGGAGGCGGTGACTCTGCAGGTGATAGGGACACTGCAGGACTTGGTGTCAGCTCAGCAATTTCTCAGTTCCCCAAAGAAGCAGAATTCTTCAAATTGCTGCCTTTGCTCTTGAAAGATGTCATCAGGTGGGTGTTTTGGTGTAATACACTGAAAACCAGAGCAGAAATGGTGAAATATTTCCATGATATGCATGGTCCCTGCCCCAAAGCACCATGACTCAGCCTAAGGAGATCTGCAGCTTCTTTTTTTGTACTGCCAGCAGATTGTGGAATACAGTGTAAAAACCATCCTTATGGAGAGATCTTCGTGTTTTAGGCTTAGTCTAAGTGTCTCAAGTAGCTGGGGTTTTTGGTTGGGCCTAATCCATACGGTCTCATGGCTTTCCTCCTAGTCTGAAGACGAATGTGCTAGAAACTATACAGCAAAAAAATGTCCTGCAGCCTAGCCTTGCCTTGCCTGTCCTTGCCTTGCCTTATTTCCTTCTCATCCTGTTCTCTGTCCCATCCTCTCTCACTAACCCCTCGTCTGGCTGCATGTCTCTTCTTTCCTTTTCTCTCACTCTCCTGCTTCCTGCCTCTTTTCTTGCAATTCCTCTATCTCACTCCTGCAGCCCAACACTACTTTTTATTCTTCCTTCCCTTTCTCCTGCTCCCTTTGCTTTCTCCCTCTGTCCCATATCTTTCTTCCCGACTTGTCTCTTGGAGACTTTGGGCCAAATTGGCCCCACGTCTGGGCATGGTTTGACAAGTTTTCAGAGGCCTGGCTGGTGACAGCAGGGACAGCAGGCAGTGACAGGCCCCGGGTCTGACAGTCTCCCCATCCCCTAGGGGGCGCCTGGCTGCCACACCCAGCTGACATAGAACCTTTGTCACAATGCCCGCTACCGTGGCGAGGCTGCGGTGACTCTGCAGGTGACAGGGACACTGCAGGACTTGGTGTCAGCTCAGCAATTTCTCAGTTCCCCAAAGAAGCGGAATTCTGCAAATTGCTGCCTTTGCTCTTGAAAGATGTCATCAGGTGGGTGTTTTGGTGTAATACACTGAAAACAAGAGCAGAAATGGTGAAATATTCCCATGATATGCATGGTCCCTGCCCCAAAGCACCATGACTCAGCCTAAGGAGATCTGCAGCTTCTATTTTTTGTACTGCCAGCAGATTGTGGAAGTACAGTATAAAAACCATCCTTATGGAGAGATCTTCGTGTTTTAGGCTTAGTCGAAGTGTCTCAAGTAGCTGGGATTTTTGGTTGGGCCTAATCCATATGGTCTCATTTCTTTCCCCCTAGTCTGAAGACGAATGTGCTAGAAACTATACAGCAAAAAAATGTCCTGGTGCCTAGCCTTTCCTTGCCTGTCCTTGCCTGGCCTTATTTCCTTCTCATCCTGTTCTCTGTCCCATCCTCTCTCACTAACCCCTCGTCTGGCTTCATGTCTCTTCTTTCCTTTTCTCTCACTCTCCTGCTTCCTGCCTCTTTTCTTGCAATTCCTCCATCTCACTCCTGCAGCCCAACACTACTTTTTATTCTTCCTTCCCTTTCTCCTGCTCCCTTCGCTTTCTCCCTCTGTCCCATATCTTTCTTCCTGACTTGTCTCTTGGAGACTTTGGGCCAAATTGGACCCACGTCTGGGCATGGTTTGACAAGTTTTCAGAGGCCTGGCTGGTGACAGCAGGGACAGCAGGCAGTGACAGGCCCGGGGCTGACAGGCTCCCCATCCCCTAGGGGGCGCCTGGCTGCCACACCCAGCTGACATAGAACCTTTGTCACAATGCCCGCTACCGTGGCGAGGCTGCGGTGACTCTGCAGGTGACAGGGACACTGCAGGACTTGCTGTCAGCTCAGCAATTTCTCAGTTCCCCAAAGAAGCGGAATTCTGCAAATTGCTGCCTTTGATCTTGAAAGGATGTCATCAGGTGGGTGTTTTGGTGTAACACACTGAAAACAGAGAAGAAACTTTGAAATATTCCCATGACATTCATGGACCCTGCCCCAAAGCACCATGACTCAGCCTGAGGAGATCTGCAGCTTATTTTTTTGCACTGCCAGCAGATCGTGGAAGTACAGTACAAAAACCATCCTTATGGAGAGATCTTCGTATTTTAGGCTTAGTCTAAGTGTCTCAAGTAGCTGGGGTTTTTGCTTGGGCCTAATCCATATGGTCTCATGGCTTTCCTCCTAGTCTGAAGACAAGTGTGCTAGAAACTATAAATCAAAAAAAATGCCCTGGTGCCTAGCCTTTCCTTGCCTGCCCTAGACTTGCCTTACTTCCTTTTCATCCTGTTCTCTGTCCCATCCTCTCTCACTAAACCCTCGTCTGGCTGCATGTCTCTTCTTTCCTTTTCTCTCACTCTCCTGCTTCCTGCCTCTTTTCTTGCAATTCCTCCATCTCACTCCTGCAGCCCAACACTACTTTTTATTCTTCCTTCCCTTTCTCCTGCTCCCTTCGCTTTCTCCCTCTGTCCCATATCTTTCTTCCCGACTTGTCTGTTGGAGACTTTGGGCCAAATTGGCCCCACGTCTGGGCATGGTTTGACATGTTTTCAGAGGCCTGGCTGGTGACAGCAGGGACAGCAGGCAGTGACAGGCCCCGGGGCTGACAGGCTCCCCATCCCCTAGGGGGCGCCTGGCTGCCACACCCAGCTGACATAGAACCTTTGTCACAGTGCCCGCCGACGTGGCGAGGATGTGGTTACTCTGTAGGTGACAGGGACACTGCAGGACTTGGTGTAATCTCAGAAATTGCTCACTTACCCAAAGAAGCGGAATTCTTCAAATTGCTACTTTGCTCTTGAAAGATGTCATCAGGTGGGTGTTTTGGTGGCATACACTGAAAACCAGAGCAGAAACTGTGAAATATTCCCATGATATGCATGGTCCCTGTCCCAAAGCACCATTACTCAGCCTAAGGAGATCTGCAGCTTATTTTTTTGTACTGCCAGCAGATTGTGGAAGTACAGAATAAAAACCATCCTTATGGAGAGATCTTCGTATTTTAGGCTTAGTCTAAGTGTCTCAAGTAGCTGGGGTTTTTGCTTGGGCCTAATCCATATGGTCTTATGGCATTCCTCTGAGTCTGAAGATGAATGTGCTAGAAACTATAAAGCAAAAAAATGTCCTGCAGCCTACCCTTGCCTTGCCTGTCCTTGCCTGTGCTTGCCTTGCCTTATTTCCTTTTCATCCTGTTCTCTGTCCCATCCTCTCTCACTAAACCCTCGTCTGGCTGCATGTCTCTTCTTTCCTTTTCTCTCACTCTCCTGCTTCCTGCCTCTTTTCTTGCAATTCCTCCATCTCAATCCTGCAGCCCAACACTACTTTTTATTCTTCCTTCCCTTTCTCCTGCTCCCTTCGCTTTCTCCCTCTGTCCCATATCTTTCTTCCCGACTTGTCTGTTGGAGACTTTCGGCCAAATTGGCCCCAACTCTGGGCATGGTTTGACAGGTTTTCAGAGGCCTGGCTGGTGACAGCAGGGACAGCAGGCAGTGACAGGCCCCGGGGCTGACAGGCTCCCCATCACCTAGGGGGCGCCTGGCTGCCACACACAGCTGACATAGAACGTTTGTCACAATGCCCGCTACCGTGGTGAGGATGCGGTGACTCTGCAGGTGACAGAGACACTGCAGGACTTGGTGTCAGCTCAGCAATTTCTCATTTGCCCAAAGAAGCGGAAATCTGCAAATTGCTGCCTTTGCCCTTGAAAGTTGTCATCAGGTGGGTGTTTTTGTGTAATACACTGAAAACCAGAGCAGAAATGGCGAAATATTCCCATGATATGCATGGTCCCTGCCCCAAAGCACCATGACTCAGCCTAAGGAGATCTGCAGCTTATTTTTTTGTACTGCCAGCAGATTGTGGAAGTACAGTATAAAAACCATCCTTATGGAGAGATCTTCGTATTTTAGGCTTAGTCTAAGTGTCTCAAGTAGCTGGGGTTTTTGCTTGGGCCTAATCCATACGGTCTTATGGCTTTCCTCCTAGTCTGAAGACGAATGTGCTAGAAACTATAAAGCAAAAAAATGTCCTGGTGCCTAGCCTGTCCTTGCCTGTCCTTGCCTGGCCTTATTTCCTTCTCATCCTGTTCTCTGTCCCATCCTCTCTCACTGACCACTCGTCTGGCTGCATGTCTCTTCTTTCCTTTTCTCTCACTCTCCTGCTTCCTGCCTCTTTTCTTGCAATTCCTCCATCTCACTCCTGCAGCCCAACACTACTTTTTATTCTTCCTTCCCTTTCTCCTGCTCCCTTTGATTTCTCCCTCTGTCCCATATCTTTCTTCCCGACTTGTCTGTTGGAGACTTTGGGCCCAATTGGCCCCACGTCTGGGCATGGTTTGACAAGTTTTCAGAGGCCTGGCTGGTGACAGCAGGGACAGCAGGCAGTGACAGGCCCGGGGCTGACAGGCTCCCCATCCCCTAGGGGGCGCCTGGCTGCCACACCCAGCTGACATAGAACCTTTGTCACAATGCCCGCTACCGTGGCGAGGCTGCGGTGACTCTGTAGGTGACAAGGACACTGCAGGACTTGCTGTCAGCTCAGCAATCTCTCAGTTCCCCAAAGAAGCGGATTTCTGCAAATTGCTGCCCTTGCTCTTGAAAGGATGTCATCAGGTTGGTGTTTTGTTGTAACACTCTGAAAACAGAGCAGAAACTGTGAAATATTCCCATGACATGCATGGTCCCTGCCCCAAAGTACCATGAGTCAACCTAAGGAGATCTGCAGCTTATTTTTTTGCACTGCCAGCAGATTGTGGAAGTACAGTATAAAAACCATCCTTATGGAGAGATCTTCGTATTTTAGGCTTAGTCTAAGTGTCTCAAGTAGCTGGGATTTTTGCTTGGGCCTAACCCATACGGTCTTATGGCTTTCCTCCGAGTCTGAAGACGCATGTGCTAGAAACTATAAAGCAAAAAAATGTCCTGCAGCCTTGCCTTGCCTTGCCTGTCCTTGCCTGTCCTTGCCTGGCCTTATTTCCTTCTCATCCTGTTCTCAGTCCCACCCTCTCTCACTAACCCCTCGTCTGGCTGCATGTCTCTTCTTTCCTTTTCTCTCACGCTCCTGCTCCCTTCTCTTTTCTTGTAATTCCTCCATCTCATTCCTGCAGCCCAACACTACTTTTTATTCTTCCTTCCCTTTCTCCTGCTCCCTTCGCTTTCTCCCTCTGTCCCATATCTTTCTTCCCGACTTGTCTCTTGGAGACTTTGGGCCAAATTGGCCCCACGTCTGGGCATGGTTTGACCTGTTTTCAGAGGCCTGGCTGGTGACAGCAGGGACAGCAGGCAGTGACAGGCCCGGGGCTGACAGGCTCCCCATCCCCTAGGTGGCGCCTGGCTGCCACACCCCACTGACACGGAACCTTTGTCACAATGCCCGCTACCGTGGCGAGGATGCGGTGACTCTGCAGGTGACAGGGACACTGCAGGACTTGGTGTCAGCTCATAAATTTCTCAGTTCCCCAAAGAAGCGGTATTCTGAAAATTGCTGCCTTTGCTCTTGAAAGATGTCATCAGGTGGGTGTTTTGGTGTAATACACTGAAAACCAGAGCAGAAATGGCGAAATATTCCCATGATATGCATGGTCCCTGCCCCAAAGCACCATGACTCAGCCTAAGGAGATCTGCAGCTTATTTTTTTGTACTGCCAGCAGATTGTGGAATTACAGAATAAAAACCATCCTTATGGAGAGATCTTCGTATTTTAGGCTTAGTCTAAGTGTCTCAAGTAGCTGGAGTTTTTGCTTGGGCCTAATCCATACGGTCTCATGGCTTTCCTCCTAGTCTGAAGACGAATGTGCTAGAAACTATAAATCAAAAAAATGCCCTGGTGCCTAGCCTGTCCTTGCCTGTCCTTGCCTTGCCTTATTTCCTTCTCATCCTGTTCTCTGTCCCATCCTCTCTCACTAAGCCCTCGTCTGGCTGCATGTCTCTTCTTTCCTTTTCTCTCACTCTCCTGCTTCCTGCCTCTTTTCTTGCAATTCCTCCATCTCACTCCTGCAGCCCAACACTACTTTTTATTCTTCCTTCCCTTTCTCCTGCATCCTTCGCTTTCTCCCTCTGTCCCATATCTTTCTTCCCGACTTGTCTGTTGGAGACTTTGGGCCAAATTGGCCCCAAGTCTGGGCATGGTTTGGCAAGTTTTCAGAGGCCTGGCTGGTGGCAGCATGGACAGCAGGCAGTGACAGGCCCCGGGGCTAACAGGCTCCCCATCCCCTAGGTGGCGCCTGGCTGCCACACCCCACTGACACAGAACCTTTGTCACAATGCCCGCTACCGTGGCGAGGATGCGGTGACTCTGCAGGTGACAGGGACACTGCAGGACTTGCTGTCAGCTCATAAATTTCTCAGTTCCCCAAAGAAGCCGAATTCTGCAAATTGCTGCCTTTGCATCAGGTGGGTGTTTTGGTGTAATACACTACCTGCCAAGAAGGATGCAGCCACCCAGGCTTCTGGCTGCACGGTGTGTCTGTGTCTGGCATTAGTATCAGAGAATGGTATGGGAGGCACCTGTGTAAGATGTGACTAGGTCAATGACTTACTGTGCCTAGTGGTGGAGCTTAAGGAAGAGGTGGAGAGACTAAGGAGCATTAGGGAGAGTGAAGAAGAAATAGACTGGTGGGGTCAGGCTCTTTTGACTCCTAAGGGTGTGCAACAGGAGATGGCAAAGCCTTGTCCCTCCTGCCATAAGGCAGATACAACAGATCTAATTGATGGGGGGGAATGGAAACAGGTCCTTTATCGGAGAGGTAAAAGAACCCTCTCTCAAACCCCATCACCACCCTTGGTGCCCCTAACAAATAGATATGAGGCCCTGGACCCTGAAAATCAGGCAGAGGACAGCCGAGAAGATCCACCTGGAGAGCCCTCTGGATGGACCTCATCAACAAAAAGAATCATAACTGCAGCTGTAAGAGGAAAAAAAAAAAGAAGAGTGGTAGTAGTCGGCGACTCTCTTCTGAGGGGAACAGAGGGCCCTATATGTCGCCCAGACCCATCCCACAGGGAGGTCTGCTGCCTTCCTGGAGCTAGGGTGAGGGACATTAATAGGTGACTTCCGGAGCTGATTCAGCCCTCAGACTACTATCCCCTGTTAACAGTCCAAGCTGGCAGTGAGGACATCAACAGAAGAAGTATCAAGACAATTAAAAAGGACTTTAAAGCACTGGGTCAGTCAGTTCATGGGACCGGAGCACAAGTGATATTTGCCTCAGTTCCTGTGCTAGCTGGGATGGATGATGAACTAAATAAAGAGAGGAGCAGAAAAGCCCATCTCATCAACAGGTGGCTTAAGGATTGGTGTCACCGTCAAAATTTTGGGTTTTTTGACCATGGGGCAAGCTCCGTGGTACCCAGTCTCCTCAAATCAGATGGGCTTCATCCTTCTAGGGAGAGCAAGAGGACTATAGCCCATAAGTTGGCAGGGCTGATCAGGAGGGCTTTAAACTAGGTTTGAAGGGGGAAGGGATTGAAACTGGGCTCTCCAAAGATCAGCCTACGGATGGAAAGCCCGAATTAAGAGGGAAATCAGCAGCCCACTTGAAGTGCATGTACACTAATGCACGCAGTATGGGCAACAAACAAGAGGAGCTGGAAGCCATCGTGCAGCAGGAAAGCTATGACATAGTTGCCATCACAGAAACATAGTGGGATGACTCATATGACTGGAGTGCTGCTATGTGTGGCTACAAGCTCTTCAGAAAAGATAGGCAGGGTAGGAGAGGTGGAGGGGTGGCTTTATATGTTAGAGAGTCACTCGACTCTGTTAAACTTGAGGTCAGCAGTGACAAGGTTGAGTGCCTGTGGACCAGAATCAGGGGGAAGTCCAACAAGGCTGACATCCTCGTGGGTGTCTGTTATAGACCACCCAACCAGGACGATGAAGGAGATGAATTATTCTACAAGCAGCTGGCAGATGTCTCAAAATCGACGGCCCTTGTTCTTGTGGGTGACTTTAACCTGCCGGATATCTGCTGGGAGCTCAATACTGCACAGAAGAGGCAGTCTAGGAAGTTCCTAGAGTGTATAGAGGACAATTTCCTTCATCAGCTGGTAAATGAGCCCACCAGGGGCAAGACCCTGCTAGACCTACTGTTTACAAACAGAGAAGGGCTGGTGGGAGATGTAGTGGTTGGAGGCCGCCTGGGGCATAGCGACCATGAAATAATAGAATTTTCAATACTCAGAGATGCAGGGAGAACCATTAACAAAACCTCTACGCTGGACTTCCGGAGGGCAGATTTTTTGCCTATTCAGAAGTCTAGTTCAGAGCATACCCTGGGAAACAATGCTTAAAAACAAGGGGGCCCAGGAGGGTTGGACATGCTTCAAGCAGGTGGTTTTGAGTGCACAGGAACAGGCTATACCAGTGTGCCGAAAGGCTAGCCGGCGAGGAAGACAACCGGCTTGGCTAAATAGGGAGATTTTGAATGAAATCAGAAATAAAAAGAGACTTTACCGACTGTGGAAAAAAGGGCTGGCTACTTATGATGAATTTATGGAAATAGCTAGATCATGCAGAAAAAAGATCAGGGAAACAAAAGTGCAATTTGAAGTTAACTTGGCCAATTATGTCAGGGATAATAAAAAGTCCTTCTTCAAATATGTTAATAACAAAAGGAGGGGCAAGGAAAACCTCCATTCTCTGTTGGACTCTGAAGGAAATATAGTTAACAAAGATGAGGAGAAAGCTGAGGTACTTAATACCTACTTTGCCTCAGTTTTTACCAGTAAGACAGGTGGCCCTCAGGACAACTCATCTCTGGAGATGGTTGGCAGAGATAGGAAGCCAAATAGGCCCCTTGTATTCCAGGAGGAAATAGTTGGTGATTTACTGAGCCATCTGGATCCTCACAAGTCTATGGGACCAGATGGGATCCATCCTAGGGTGATGAGGGAGCTAGCAGAAGAACTTGCCAAGCCGCTCTCCATCATCTTCCAACAGTCCTGGCTCACTGGGGAGGTCCCATATGATTGGAAATTGGACAATGTTACCCCAGTCCACAAAAAGGGCTGCAGAGATGACCCTGGCAACTACAGGCCTGTCAGCCTGACCTCGGTGCCTGGCAGGGTTATGGAGCAGATCATCCTGAATGGAATCACACAGCACCTTCAGGATGGACAAGGGATCAGACCCAGCCAGCATGGGTTTAGGAGGGGCAGGTCCTGTCTGACCAACCTGATCTCCTTTTATGATCAGGTGACTCACCTGGTGGATGAGGGGAAAGCTGTGGATGTGGTCTATCTGGACTTCAGCAAGGCCTTTGACACTGTCTCCCATAATATACTCTTGCAAAAGCTGGTAGCCCATGGCTTGGACAAGTGTACTCTACGCTGGGTTAAGAACTGGCTGGAGGGCTGGGCCCAGAGAGTGCTGGTGAATGGGGCTGCATCCAGCTGGCGGCCAGTCACTAGTGGTGTCCCCAGGGGTCAGTGTTGGGTCCAGTCCTGTTTAACATCTTTATTGACAATTTAGATGAGGGGATTGAGACCATCATCAGCAAATTTGCTGATGACACCAAGTTGGGAGGGAGTGCCGACCTGCTGGAAGACAGGAGGGCTCTGCAGAGGGATCTGGATAGACTGGAAAAATGGGCTGATTCCAATGGGATGAAGTTCAATAAGGCCAAATGCCGGGTGCTGCACTTTGGTCACAACAACCCCCTGCAGCGCTACAGGCTGGGCGCAGAGTGGCTGGAGAGCAGTCAGACAGAAAGGGACCTGGGAGTACTAATTGATAGGAAGCTCAACATGAGCCAACAGTGTGCCCAGGTGGCCAAGAAGGCCAATGGTATCCTGTCCTGTATCAAAAATAGCGTGGTCAGCAGGACAAGGGCAGTGATCCTTCCCCTGTACTCTGCATTGGGGAGGCCACACCTGGAGTATTGTGTTCAGTTCTGGGCCCCTCAGTTCAGGAAAGACATTGAAGTGCTGGAGCGGGTCCAGAGAAGAGCAACACGACTGGTGAAAGGACTCGAACATAAGACCTATGAGGAGAGGCTGAGGGAGCTGGGGTTGTTTAGTCTAGAGAAGAGGAGGCTTAGAGGTGACCTCATCACTCTCTATAACTACCTGAAGGGAAGTTATAGCCAGGTGGGGATTGGTCTCTTCTCCCAGGCAGTTAGCAACAGGACAAGGGGGCATGGGCTTAAACTCTACCAGGGGAAATTTAGGCTGGATATTAGAAAGAAATTCTTTACAGAGAGAGTGGTCAGGCATTGGAATGGCCTGCCCAGGTAGGTAGTGGACTCGCCGTCCCTGGAGGTTTTTAAACTGAGATTGGACATGGCACTTAGTGCCATGATCTAGTAAATGGACTAGAGTTGGGCCAAGGGTTGGACTCGATGATCTCTGAGGTCTATTCCAACCCAGTCGATTCTGTGATTCTGTGATTCTGTGATTCTGTGAAAACAGAGCAGAAACGGTGAAATATTCCCATGACATGCATGGTCCCTGCCCCAAAGCACCATGACTCAGCCTAAGGAGATCTGCAGCTTATTTTTTTGTACTGCCAGCAGATTGTGGAAGTACAGTATAAAAACCATCCTTATGGAGAGATCTTCGTATTTTAGGCTTAGTCTAAGTGTCTCAAGTAGCTGGGGTTTTTGCTTGGGCCTAATCCATACGGTCTTAAGGCTTTCCTCCTAGTCTGAAGACGAATGTGCTAGAAACTATACAGCAAAAAAATGTCCTGCAGCCCAGCCTTGCCTTGCCTGCCCTTGCCTGTCCTTGCCTTGCCTTATTTCCTTCTCATCCTGTTCTCTGTCCCATCCTCTCTCACTAACCCCTCGTCTGGCTGCATGTCTCTTCTTTCCATTACTCTCACTCTCCTGCTTCCTGCCTCTTTTCTTGCAATTCCTCCACCTCACTCCTGCAGCCCAACACTACTTTTTATTCTTCCTTCCCTTTCTCCTGCTCCCTTTGCTTTCTCCCTCTGTCCCATATCTTTCTTCCCGACTTGTCTCTTGGAGACTTTGGGCCAAATTGGCCCCAACTCTGGGCATGGTTTGACAAGTTTTCAGAGGCCTGGCTGGTGACAGCAGGGACAGCAGGCAGTGACAGGCCAGGGGCTGACAGGCTCCCCATCCCCTAGGGGGCGCCTGGCTGCCACACCCAGCTGACATAGAACCTTTGTCACAATGCCCGCTACCGTGGCGAGGCTGCGGTGACTCTGCAGGTGACAGGGACACTGCAGGACTTGGTGTCAGCTCAGCAATCTCTCAGTTCCCCAAAGAAGCGGAATTCTGCAAATTGCTGCCTTTGCTCTTGAAAGATGTCATCAGGTGGGTGTTTTGGTGTAATACACTGAAAACCAGAGGAGAAATGGCGAAATATTCCCATGATATGCATGGTCCCTGCCCCAAAGCACCATGACTCAGCCTAAGGAGATCTGCAGCTTCTTTTTTTGTACTGCCAGCAGATTGTGGAAGTACAGTATAAAAACATCCTTATGGAGAGATCTTCATATTTTAGGATTAGTCTAAGTGTCTCAAGTAGCTGGGGATTTTGCTTGGGCCTAATCCATACGGTCTCATGGCTTTCCTCCTAGTCTGAAGACAAATGTGCTAGAAACTATAAATCAAAAAAATGCCCTGGTGCCTAGCCTGCCCTTGCCTGTCGTTGCCTTGCCTTATTTCCTTCTCATCCTGTTCTCTGTCCCATCCTCTCTCACTAACACCTCATCTGGCTGCATGTCTCTTCTTTCCTTTTCTCTCACTCTCCTGCTTCCTGCCTCTTTTCTTGCAATTCCTCCACCTCACTCCTGCAGCCCAACACTACATTTTATTCTTCCTTCCCTTTCTCCTGTTCCCTTCGCTTTCTCCCTCTGTCTCATATCTTTCTTCCCGACTTGTCTCTTGGAGACTTTGGGCCAAATTGGCCCCAACTCTGGGCATGGTTTGACAAGTTTTCAGAGGCCTGGCTGGTGACAGCAGGGACAGCAGGCAGTGACAGGCCAGGGGCTGACAGGCTCCCCATCCCCTAGGGGGCGCCTGGCTGCCACACCCAGCTGACATAGAACCTTTGTCACAATGCCCGCTACCGTGGCGAGGATGCGGTGACTCTGCAGGTGACAGGGACACTGCAGGACTTGCTGTCAGCTCAGAAATTTCTCAGTTCCCCAAAGAAGCGGAATTCTGCAAATTGCTGCCTTTGCTCTTGAAAGATGTCATCAGGTGGGTGTTTTGGTGTAATACACTGAAAACCAGAGCAGAAAAGGCGAAATATTCCCATGATATGCATGGTCCCTGCCCCAAAGCACCATGACTCAGCCTAAGGAGATCTGCAGCTTCTTTTTTTGTACTGCCAGCAGATTGTGGAAGTACAGTATAAAAAACATCCTTATGGAGAGATCTTCGTATTTTAGGCTTAGTCTAAGTGTCTCAAGTAGCTGGGGTTTTTGCTTGGGCCTAATCCATACGGTCTCATGGCTTTCCCCCTAATCTGAAGACGAATGCGCTAGAAACTATAAATCAAAAAAATGCCCTGGTACCTAGCCTGCCCTTGCCTGTCGTTGCCTTGCCTTATTTCCTTCTCATCCTGTTCTCTGTCCCATCCTCTCTCACTAACCCCTCGTCTGGCTGCATGTCTCTTCTTTCCTTTTCTCTCACTCTCCTGCTTCCTGCCTCTTTTCTTGCAATTCCTCCATCTCACTCCTGCAGCCCAACACTACTTTTTATTCTTCCTTCCCTTTCTCCAGCTCCCTTTGCTTTCTCCCTCTGTCCCATATCTTTCTTCCTGACTTGTCTCTTGGAGACTTTGGGCCAAATTGGCCCCAACTCTGGGCATGGTTTGACAAGTTTTCAGAGGCCTGGCTGGTGACAGCAGGGAAAGAAGGCAGTGACAGGCCCCGGGGCTGACAGGCTCCCCATCCCCTAGGGGGCACCTAGCTGCCACACCCAGCTGACATAGAACCTTTGTCACAATGCCCGCTACCGTGGCGAGGATGCGGTGACTCTGCAGGTGAACAGGGACATTGCTGGACTTGGTGTCAGCTCAGAAATATCTCAGTTCTCCAAAGAAGCGGAATTCTGAAAATTGCTGCCTTTGTTCTTGAAAGATGTCATCAGGTGGGTGTTTTGGTGTGATACACTGAAAACCAGAGCAGAAATGGTGAAATATTCCCATGATATGCATGGTCCCTGCCCCAAAGCACCATGTCTCATCCTAAGGAGATCTGCAGCTTCTTTTTTTGTACTGCCAGCAGATTGTGGAAGTACAGAATAAAAACCATGCTTTTGAAGATATCTTCGTATTTTAGGCTTAGTCTAAGTGTCTCAAGTAGCTGGGGTTTTTGCTTGGGCCTAATCCATACGGTCTTAAGGCTTTCCTCCTAGTCTGAAGACGAATGTGCTAGAAACTATACAGCAAAAAAATGTCCTGCAGCCCAGCCTTGCCTTGCCTATCCTTGCCTGTCCTTGCCTTGCCTTATTTCCTTCTCATCCTGTTCTCTGTCCCATCCTCTTTCACTAACCCCTCCTCTGGCTGCATGTCTCTTCTTTCCTTTTCTCTCACTCTCCTGCTTCCTGCCTCTTTTCTTGCAATTCCTCCATCTCACTCCTGCAGCCCAACACTACTTTTTATTCTTCCTTCCCTTTCTCCTGCTCCCTTTGCTTTCTCCCTCTGTCCCATATCTTTCTTCCCGACTTGTCTCTTGGAGACTTTGGGCCAAATTGGCCCCAACTCTGGGCATGGTTTGACAAGTTTTCAGAGGCCTGGCTGGTGACAGCAGGGACAGCAGGCAGTGACAGGCCAGGGGCTGACAGGCTCCCCATCCCCTAGGGGGCGCCTGGCTGCCACACCCAGCTGACATAGAACCTTTGTCACAATGCCCGCTACCGTGGCGAGGCTGCGGTGACTCTGCAGGTGACAGGGACACTGCAGGACTTGGTGTCAGCTCAGCAATCTCTCAGTTCCCCAAAGAAGCGGAATTCTGCAAATTGCTGCCTTTGCTCTTGAAAGATGTCATCAGGTGGGTGTTTTGGTGTAATACACTGAAAACCAGACGAGAAATGGCGAAATATTCCCATGATATGCATGGTCCCTGCCCCAAAGCACCATGACTCAGCCTAAGGAGATCTGCAGCTTATTTTTTTGTACTGCCAGCAGATTGTGGAAGTACAGTATAAAAACCATCCTTATGGAGAGATCTTCGTATTTTAGGCTTAGTCTAAGTGTCTCAAGTAGCTGGGGTTTTTGCTTGGGCCTAATCCATACGGTCTTATGGCTTTCCTCGAAGTTTGAAGACGAATGTGCTAGAAACTATAAAGCAAAAAAAATGTCCTGCAGCCTAGCCTTGCCTTGCCTGTCCTTGCCTTGCCTTATTTCCTTCTCATCCTGTTCTCTGTCCCATCCTCTCTCACTAACCCCTCGTCTGGCTGCATGTCTCTTCTTTCCTTTTCTCTCACGCTCCTGCTCCCTTCTCTTTTCTTGTAATTCCTCCATCTCAGTCCTGCAGCCCAACACTACTTTTTATTCTTCCTTTCCCTTCTCCTGCTCCCTTCGCTTTCTCCCTCTGTCCCGTATCTTCCTTCCCGACTTCTCTGTTGGAGACTTTGGGCTAAATTGGCCCCAACTCTGGGCATGGTTTGAAAGGTTTTCTGAGACCTGGCTGGTGACAGCAGGGACAGCAGGCAGTGACAGGCCCGGGGCTGACAGGCTCCCCATCCCCTAGGGGGCGCCTGGGTGCCACACCCAGCTGACATAGAATCTTTGTCACAATGCCCGCTACCGTGGCTAGGATGTGATGACTCTGCAGGTGACAGGGACACTGCAGGACTTGGTGGCAGCTCAGCAATTTCTCAGTTCCCCGAAGAAGCGGAATTCTGCAAATTGCTGCCTTTGCTCTTGAAAGGATGTCATCAAGTGGGTGTTTTGGTGTAACACACTGACAACAGAGCAGAAACTGTGAAATATTCCCATTATATACATGGTCCCTGCCCCAAAGCACATTGACTCAGCCTAAGGAGATCTGCAGCTTATTTTTTTGTACTGCCAGCAGATTGTGGAAGTACAGTATAAAAACCATCCTTATGGAGAGATCTTCGTATATTAGGCTTAGTCTAAGTGTCTCAAGTAGCTGGGGTTTTTGCTTGGGCCTAATCCATACGGTCTTATGGCTTTCCTCCTAGTCTGAAGACGAATGTGCTAGAAACTATAAATCAAAAAAATGTCCTGGTGCCTAGCCTGTCCTTGCCTGTCCTTGCCTTGTCTTATTTCCTTCTCATCCTGTTCTCTGTCCCATCCTCTCTCACTAACCCCTCATCTGGCTGTATGTCTCTTCTTTCCTTTTCTCTCACTCTCCTGCTTCCTGCCTCTTTTCTTGCAATTCCTCCATCTCTCTCCTGCAGCCCAACACTACTTTGTATTCTTCCTTCCCTTTCTCCTGCTCCCTTCACTTTCTCCCTCTGTCCCATATTTTCTTCCCGACTCGTCTCTTGGAAACTTTGGGCCAAATTGGCACCACGTCTGGGCATGATTTGACAAGTTTTCAGAGGCCTGGCTGGTGACAGCAGGGACAGCAGGCAGTGACAGGCCAGGGGCTGACAGGCTCCCCATCCCCTAGGGGGCACCTGGCTGCCACACCCAGCTGACATAGAACCTTTGTCACAATGCCCGCTACCGTGGCGAGGATGCGGTGACTCTGCAGGTGAACAGGAACATTGCTGGACTTGGTGTCAGCTCAGAAATATCTCAGTTCTCCAAAGAAGCGGAATTCTGAAAATTGCTGCCTTTGTTCTTGAAAGATGTCATCAGGTGGGTGTTTTGGTGTGATACACTGAAAACCAGAGCAGAAATGGTGAAATATTCCCATGATATGCATGGTCCCTGCCCCAAAGCACCATGTCTCATCCTAAGGAGATCTGCAGCTTCTTTTTTTGTACTGCCAGCAGATTGTGGAAGTACAGAATAAAAACCATGCTTTTGAAGATATCTTCGTATTTTAGGCTTAGTCTAAGTGTCTCAAGTAGCTGGGGTTTTTGCTTGGGCCTAATCCATACGGTCTCATGGCTTTCCTCCTAGTCTGAAGACAAATATGCTAGAAACTATAAATCAAAAAAATGCCCTGGTGCCTAGCCTGCCCTTGCCTGTCTTTGCCTTGACTTATTTCCTTCTCATCCTGTTCTCTGTCCCATCCTCTCTCACTAACACCTCATCTGGCTGCATGTCTCTTCTTTCCTTTTCTCTCACTCTCCTGCTTCCTGCCTCTTTTCTTGCAATTCCTCCACCTCACTCCTGCAGCCCAACACTACTTTTTATTCTTCCTTCCCTTTCTCCTGCTCCCTTTGCTTTCTCCCTCTGTCCCATATCTTTCTTCCCGACTTGTCTCTTGGAGACTTTGGGCCAAATTGGCCCCAACTCTGGGCATGGTTTGACAAGTTTTCAGAGGCCTGGCTGGTGACAGCAGGGACAGCAGGCAGTGACAGGCCAGGGGCTGACAGGCTCCCCATCCCCTAGGGGGCGCCTGGCTGCCACACCCAGCTGACATAGAACCTTTGTCACAATGCCCGCTACCGTGGAGAGGATGCGGTGACTCTGCAGGTGTCAGGGACACTGCAGGACTTGGTGTCAGCTCAGCAATTTCTCAGTTGCCCAAAGAAGTGGAATTCTGCAAATTGCTGCCCTTGCTCTTGAAAGATGTCATCAGGTGGGTGTTTTGGTGTAATACACTGAAAACCAGAGCAGAAACTGTGAAATATTCCCATGATATGCATGGTCCCTGTCCCAAAGCACCATGACTCAGTATAAGGAGATCTGCAGCTTCTTTTTTTGTACTGCCAGCAGATTGTGGAAGTACAGTATAAAAACCATCCTTATGGAGAGATCTTCGTATTTTGGGCTTAGTCTAAGTGTCTCGAGTAGCTGGGGATTTTGCTTGGGCCTAATCCATACTGTCTTATGGCTTTCCTCCTAGTCTGAAGACGAATGTGCTAGAAACTATAAAGCAAAAAAAAGTCCTGGTACCTAGCCTGTCCTTGTCTGGCCTTGCCTTGCCTTATTTCCTTCTCATCCTGTTCTCTGTCCCATCCTCTCTCACTAACCCCTCCTCTGGCTGCATGTCTCTTCTTTCCTTTTCTCTCACTCTCCTGCTCCCTTGTCTTTTCTTGCAATTCCTCCATCTCACTCCTGCAGCCCAACACTACTTTTTATTCTTCCTTCCCTTTCTCCTGCTCCCTTCGCTTTCTCCCTCTGTCCCATATCTTCCTTCCCGACTTGTCTCTTGGAGACTTTGGGCCAAATTGGCACCAAGTCTGGGCATGGTTTGACAAGTTTTCAGAGGACTGGATTGGCCCCAACTCTGGGCATAGTTTGACCAGTTTTCAGAGGCCTGGCTGGTGACAGCAGGGACAGCAGGCAGTGACAGGCCCCGGGGCTGACAGGCTCCCCATCCCCTAGGGGGCGTCTTGCTGCCACACCCAGCTGACATAGAACCTTTGTCACAATGCCCGCTACCGTGGCGAGGATGCGGTGACTCTGCAGGTGACAGAGACACTGCAGGACTTGGTGTCAGCTTAGCAATTTCTCAGTTGCCCAAAGAAGCGGAATTCTGCAAATTGCTGCCTTTGCTCTTGAAAGGATGTCATCAGGTGGGTGTTTTGGTGTAACACACTGAAAACAGAGCAGAAACTGTGAAATATTCCCTTGATATCCATGGTCCCTGCCCCAAAGCACCATGACTCAGCCTAAGGAGATCTGCAGCTTCTTTTTTTGTACTGCCAGCAGATTGTGGAAGTACAGTATAAAAACCACCCTTATGGAGAGATCTTCGTATTTTAGGCTTGGTCTAAGTGTCTCATGTAGCTGGGGTTTTTGCTAGGGCCTAATCCATACGGTCTTATGGCTTTCCTCCTAGTCTGAAGACGGATATGCTAGAAACTATAAAGCAAAAAAATGTCCTGCAGCCTACCCTTGCCTTGCCTGTCCTTGCCTGTCCTTGCCTTGCCTTATTTCCTTCTCATCCTGTTCTCTGTCCCATCCTCTCTCACTAACCCCTCCTCTGGCTGCATGTCTCTTCTTTCCTTTTCTCTCACTCTCCTGCTCCCTTGTCTTTTCTTGCAATTCCTCCATCTCACTCCTGCAGCCCAACACTACTTTTTATTCTTCCTTTCCTTTCTCCTGCTCCCTTCGCTTTCTCCCTCTGTCCCACATCTTTCTTCCCCACTTGTCTGTTGGAGACTTTGGGCCAAATTGGCCCTACGTCTGGGCATGGTTTGACAAGTTTTCAGAGGCCTGGCTGGTGACAGCAGGGACAGCAGGCAGTGAAAGGCCCTGGGCTGACAGGCTACCCATCCCCTAGGGGGCACCTGGCTGTCACACCCAGCTGACATAGAACCTTTGTCACAATGCCCGCTAGCGTGGCGAGGATGTGGTGACTCTGCAGATGACAGGGACACTGCAGGACTTGCTGTCAGCTCAGCAATCTCTCAGTTCCCCAAAGAAGCGGAATTCTGCAAATTGCTGCCTTTGCTCTTGAAAGGATGTCATCAGGTGGGTGTTTTGGTGTAATACACTGAAAACAGAGCAAAAACTGTAAAATATTCCCATGACATGCATGGTCCCTGCCCCAAAGCACCATGACTCAGCCTAAGGAGATCTGCAGCTTCTTTTTTTGTACTGCCAGCAGATTGTGGAAGTACAGTATAAAACCCATCCTTATGGAGAGATCTTCGTATTTTAGGCTTAGTCTAAGTGTCTCAAGTAGCTGGGGCTTTTGCTTGGGCCTAATCCATACGGTCTCATGGCTTTCCTCCTAGTCTGAAGACGAATGTGCTAGAAACTATACAGCAAAAAAATGCCCTGGTGCCTAGCCTGTCCTTGCCTGTCCTTGCCTTGCCTTATTTCCTTCTCATCCTGTTCTCTGTCCCATCCTCTCTCACTAACCCCTCGTCTGGCTGCATGTCTCTTCTTTTTTTTCTCTCACTCTCCTGCTTCCTGCCTCTTTTCTTGCAATTCTTCCATCTCACTCCTGCAGCCCAACACTACTTTTTATTCTTCCTTCCCTTTCTCCTGCTCCCTTCGCTTTCTCCCTCTGTCCCATATCTTTCTTCCCGACTTGTCTCTTGGAGACTTTGGGCCAAATTGGCCCCACGTCTAGGCTAGGTTTGACAAGTTTTCAGAGGCCTGGCTGGTGACAGCAGGGACAGCAGACAGTGACAGGCCCCGGGGCTGACAGGCTCCCCATCCCCTAGGGGGCGCCTGGATGCAACACCCAGCTGACATAGAACCTTTGTCACAATGCCCGCTACCGTGGCGAGTATGCAGTGACTCTGCAGGTGACAGGGACACTGCAGGACTTGGTGTCAGCTCAGCAATTTCTCAGTTGCCCAAAGAAGCGGAATTCTGCAAATTGCTGCCTTTGCTCTTGAAAGGATGTCATCAGGTGGGTGTTTTGGTGTAATACACTGAAAACAGAGCAGAAACTGTGACATATTCCCATGACATGCATGGTCCCTGCCCCAAAGCACCATGACTCAGCCTAAGGAGATCTGCAGCTTCTTTTTTTGTACTGCCAGCAGATTGTGGAAGTACAGTATAAAAACCATCCTTATGGAGAGATCTTCGTATTTTAGGCTTAGTCTAAGTGTCTCAGGTAGCTGGGGTTTTTGCTTGGGCCTAATCCATACTGTCTTAATGCTTTCCTCCTAGTCTGAAGACGAATGTGCTAGAAACTATGAAGCAAAAAAATGTCCTGCAGCCTAGCCTGTCCTTGCCTGTCCTTGCCTTGCCTTATTTCCTTCTCATCCTGTTCTCTGTCCCATCCTCTCTCACTAACCCCTCGTCTGGCTGCATGTCTCTTCTTTCCTTTTCTCTCACTCTCCTGCTCCATTCTCTTTTCTTGCAATTCCTCCATCTCACTCCTGCAGCCCAACACTACTTTTTATTCTTCCTTCCCTTTCTCCTGCTCCCTTCGCTTTCTCCCTCTGTCCCATATCTTCCTTCCCGACTTCTCTGTTGGAGACTTTGGGCTAAATTGGCCCCAACTCTGGGCATGGTTTGAAAGGTTTTCAGAGGCCTGGCTAGTGACAGCAGGGACAGCAGGCAGTGACAGGCCAGGGGCTGACAGGCTCCCCATCCCCTAGGGGGCACCTGGCTGCCACACCCAGCTGACATAGAACCTTTGTCACAATGCCTGCTACCGTGGCGAGGCTGCGGTGACTCTGCAGGTGACAAGGACACTGCAGGACTTGGTGTCAGCTCAGCAACTTCTCACTTCCCCAAAGAAGCGGAATTCTGCAAATTGCTGCCTTTGCTCTTGAAAGATGTCATCAGGTGGGTGTTTTGGTGTAATAAACTGAAAACCAGAGCAGAAATGACGAAATATTCCCATTATATGCATGGTCCCTGCCCCAAAGCACCATGACTCAGCCTAAGGAGATCTGCAGCTTCTTTTTTTGTACTGCCAGCAGATTGTGGAAGTACAGTATAAAAACCATCCTTATGGAGAGATCTTCATATTTTAGGCTTGGTCTAAGTGTCTCAAGTAGCTGGGGTTTTTGCTTGGGCCTAATCCATACGGTCTTATGGCTTTCATCCTAGTCTGAAGACGAATGTGCTAGAAACTATAAAGCAAAAAAATGTCCTGCAGCCTACCCTTGCCATTCCTGTCCTTGCCTGTCCTTGCCTTGCCTTATTCCCTTCTCATCCTGTTCTCTGTCCCATCCTCTCTCACTAACCCTTCGTCTGGCTGCATGTCTCTTCTTTCCTTTTCTCTCACTCTCCTGCTTCCTGCCTCTTTTCTTGCAATTCCTCCATCTCACTCCTGCAGCCCAACACTACTTTTTATTCTTCCTTCCCCTTCTCCTGCTCCCTTTGCTTTCTCCCTCTGTCCCACATCTTTCTTCCCCACTTGTCTGTTGGAGACTTTGGGCTAAATTGGCCCCACGTCTGGGCATGGTTTGACAAGTTTTCAGAGGCCTGGCTGGTGAACAGCAGGGACAGCAGGCAGTGACAGGCCCGGGGCTGACAGGCTCCCCATTCCCTAGGGGGCGCCTGGCTGCCACACCCAGCTGACATAGAACGTTTGTCACAATGCCCGCCTCCGTGGCGAGGATGCGGTGACTCTGCAGGTGACAAGGACACTGCAGGACTCGGTGTCAGCTCAGCAATTTCTCAGTTCCCTAAAGGAGCGTATTTCTGCAAATTGCTGCCCTTGCTCTTGAAAGGATGTCATCAGGTGGGTGTTTAGCTGTCATACACTGAAAACAGAGCAGAAACTGTGAAATATTCCCATGATATGCATGGTCCCTGCCCCATAGCACCATGACTCAGCCTAAGGATATCTGCAGCTTATTTTTTTGTACTGCCAGCAGATTGTGGAAGTACAGTATAAAAACCATCCTTATGGAGAGATCTTCGTATTTTAGGCTTAGTCTAAGTGTCTCAAGTAGCTGGGGTTTTTGCTTGGGCCTAATCCATACGGTCTTATGGCTTTCCTCCAAGTCTGAAGACGAATGTGCTAGAGACTATAAAGCAAAAAAATGTCCTCCAGCCTAGCCTTGCCTTGCCTGTCCTTGCCTGTCCTTGCCTTGCCTTATTTCTTTCTCATCCTGTTCTCTGTCCCATCCTCTCTCACTAACCCCTCGTTTGGCTACATGTGTCTTCTTTCCGTTTCTCTCACTCTCCTGCTTCCTGCCTCTTTTCTTGCAATTCCTCCATCTCACTCCTGCAGCCCAACACTACTTTTTATTCTTCCTTCCCTTTCTCCTGCTCCCTTTGCTTTCTCCCTCTGTCCCATATCTTTCTTCCCGACTTGTCTCTTGGAGACTTTGGGCCTAATTGGCCCCACGTCTGGGAATGGTTTGAAAGGTTTTCAGAGGCCTGGCTGGTGACAGCAGGGACAGCAGGCAGTGACAGGCCCCGGGGCTGACAGGCTCCCCATCCCCTAGGGGGCGCCTGGCTGCCATACCCAGCTGACATAGAACCTTTGTCAAAATGCCCGCTACCGTGGCGAGGATGCGGTGACTCTGCAGGTGACAGGGACACTGCAGGACTTGGTGTCAGGTCAGAAATTTCTCACTTCCCCAAAGAAGCGGAATTCTGCAAATTGCTGCCTTTGCTCTTGAAAGGATGTCATCAGGTGGGTGTTTTGGTGTAATACACTTAAAACCAGAGCAGAAATGGCAAAATATTCCCATGATATGCATGGTCCCTGCCCCAAAGCACCATGACTCAGCCTAAGGAGATCTGCAGCTTCTTTTTTTGTACTGCCAGCAGATTGTGGAAGTACAGTATAAAAACCATCCTTATGGAGAGATCTTCGTATTTTAGGCTTAGTCTAAGTGTCTCAAGTAGCTGGGGTTTTTGCTTGGGCCTAATCCATACGGTGTTATGGCTTTCCTCCTAGTCTGAAGATGAATGTGCTAGAAAGTATAAAGCAAAAAAATGTCCTGCAGCTTACCCTTGCATTTCCTGTCCTTGCCTTGCCTTATTTCCTTCTCATCCTGTTCTCTGTCCCATGCTCTCTCACTAACCCCTCGTCTGGCTGCATGTCTCTTCTTTCCTTTTCTCTCACTCTCCTGCTTCCTGCCTCTTTTCTTGCAATTCCTCCATCTCACTCCTGCAGCCCAACACTACTTTTTATTCTTCCTTCCCTTTCTCCTGCTCCCTTCGCTTTCTCCCTCTGTCCCATATCTTTCTTCCCGACTTGTCTGTTGGAGACTTTGGGCCAAATTGGCCCCAAGTCTGGGCATGGTTTGACCTGTTTTCAGAGGCCTGGCTGGTGACAGCAGGGACAGCAGGCAGTGACAGGCCCGGGGCTGACAGGCTCCCCATGCCCTAGGGGGCACTTGGCTGCCACACCCAGCTGACATAGAACCTTTGTCACAATGCCCGCTACCGTGGCGAGGCTGCGGTGACTCTGCAAGTGACAGGGACACTGCAGGACTTGGTGTCAGCTCAGCAATTTCTCAGTTGCCCAAAGAAGCGGAATTCTGCAAATTGCTGCCTTTGCTCTTGAAAGGATGTCATCAGGTGGGTGTTTTGGTGTAATACACTGAAAACCAGAGCAGAAATGGTGAAATATTCCCATGAGATGCATGATCCCTGCACCAAACCACCATGACTCAGCCTAAGTAGATCTGCAGCTTATTTTTTTTGTACTGCCAGCAGATTGTGGAAGTACAGTATAAAAACCATCCTTATGGAGAGATCTTCGTACTCTAGGCTTAGTCTAAGTGTCTCAAGTAGCTGGGGTTTTTTCTTTGCCCTAATCCTTAAGGTCTTATGGCTTTCCTCCTCGTCTGAAGACGAATGTGCTAGAAACTATGAAGCAAAGAAATGTCCTGCAGCCTAACCTTGCCTAGCCCTGCCTTGCCTGTCCTTGCCTTGCCTTTTTATCTTTCTCATCCTGTTCTCTGTCCCATCCTCTCTCACTAACCCCTCGTCTGGATACATGTCTCTTCTTTCCTCTCTTCTGTCCTTTTCTCTCACTCTCCTGCTTCCTGTTTCTTTTCTTTCAATTCCTCCATCTCACTCCTTCAGCCCAAAACTACTTTTTATTCTTCCTTCCATTTCTCCTGCTCCCTTCACTTTCTCCCTCTGTCCCATATCATTATTCCCGACTTGTCTCTTGGAGACTTTGGGCCACTTTGGCCCCAAGTCTGGGCATGATTTGACCAGTTTTCAGACTCCTGGCTGGTGACAGAAGGGACAGCAGGCAGTGAGAGGTCGAGGGCTCACAGGCTCCCCCTCCCCTAGGGGGCGCTCGGCTGCCACACCTAGCTGGCATTGAACCTTTGTCACAATGCCCGCTACCTTGGCGAGGATGCGGTGACTCTGCAAGTGACAGGGACACTGCAGGACTTGGTGTCAGCTCAGCAATTTCTCAGTTCCCCAAAGAAGCGGAATTCTGCAAATTGCTGCCTTTGCTCTTGAAAGGATGTCATCAGGTGGGTGTTTTGGTGTAATACACTGAAAACCAGAGCAGAAATGGTGAAATATTCCCATGAGATGCATGATCCCTGCACCAAACCACCATGACTCAGCCTAAGTAGATCTGCAGCTTATAGTTTTGTACTGCCAGCAGATTGTGGAAGTACAGTATAAAAACCATCCTTATGGAGAGATCGTCGTACTCTAGGCTTAGTCTAAGTGTCTCAAGTAGCTGGGGTTTTTGCTTGGGCCTAATCCATAAGGTCTTATGGCTTTCCTCCTCGTCTGAAGACGAATGTTGTAGAAACTGTGAAGCAAACAAATGTCCTGCAGCCTAGCCTTTCCTTGCCTGTCCTTGCCTGTCCTTGCCTTGCCTTATTTCCTTCTCATCCTGTTCTCTGTTCCATCCTCTCTCACTAACCCCTCGTCTGGATACATGTCTCTTCTATCCTCTCTTCTGTCCTTTTCTCTCACTCTTCTGCTTCCTGCCTCTTTTCTTTCAATTCCTCCATCTCACTCCTGCAGCCCAACACTATTTTTATTCTTCCTTCCATTTCTCCTGCTCCCTTCGCTTTCTCCCTCTGTCCCGTATCTTTCTTGCCGACCTGTCTCTTGGAGACTTTGTGCCACTTTGGCCCCATGTCTGGGCATGATTTGTCCAGTTTTCAGAGGCCTGGCTGGTGACAGGAGGGACAGCAGGCAGTGAGAGGTTGAGGGCTCACAGGCTCCCCCTCCCCTAGGGGGCGCTCGGCTGCCACACCCAGCTGGCATTGAACCTTTGTCACAATGCCCGCTACCTTGGCGAGGATGCGGTGACTCTGCAGGTGACAGGGACACTGCAGGACTTGGTGTCAGCTCAGCAATTTCTCAGTTCCCCAAAGAAGCGGAATTCTGCAAATTGCTGCCTTTGCTCTTGAAAGATGTCATCAGGTGGGTGTTTTGGTGTAATACACTGAAAACCAGAGCAGAAATGGTGAAATATTCCCATGAGATGCATGATCCCTGCACCAAACCACCATGACTCAGCCTAAGGAGATCTGCAGCTTATTTTTTTGTACTGCCAGCAGATTGTGGAAGTACAGTATAAAAACCATCCTTATGGAGAGATCGTCGTACTCTAGGCTTAGTCTAAGTGTCTCAAGTAGCTGGGGTTTTTGCTTGGGCCTAATCCATAAGGTCTTATGGCTTTCCTCCTCATCTGAAGATGAATATTGTAGAAACTATGAAGCAACCAAATGTCCTGCAGCCTAGCCTTGCCTTCCCTGTCCTTGCCTGTTCTTGCCTATCCTTATTTCTTTCTCATCGTGTTCTCTGTCCCATCCTCTCTCACTAACCCCTTGTCTGGATGCATGTCTCTTCTTTCCTCTCTTCTGTCCTTTTCTCTCACACTCCTGCTTCCTGCCTCTTTTCTTTCAATTCCTCCATCTCACTCCTGCAGCCCAACACTACTTTTTATTCTTCCTTCCCTTTCTCCTGCTCCCTTCGCTTTCTCCCTCTATCCCGTATCTTTCTTCCCAACTTGTCTCTTGGAGACTTTGGGTCACTTTGGCCCCAAGTCTGGGCATGGTTTGACTAGTTTTCAGAGGCCTGGCTGGTGACAGGAGGGACAGCAGGCAGTGACAGGCCCGGGGCTGACAGGCACCCCCTCCCCTAGGGGGCGCTCGGCTGCCACACCTAGCTGACATTGAACCTTTGTCACAATCCCTGCTACCGTGGCGAGGATGCGGTGACTCTGCAAGTGACAGGGACACTGCAGGACTTGGTGGCAGCTCAGCAATTTCTCAGTTCCCCGAAGAAGCGGAATTCTGCAAATTGCTGCCTTTGCTCTTGAAAGGATGTCATCAGGTGGGTGTTTTGGTGTAATACACTGAAAACCAGAGCAGAAATGGTGAAATATTCCCATGAGATGCATGATCCCTGCACCAAACCACCATGACTCAGCCTAAGTAGATCTGCAGCTTATTTTTTTGTACTGCCAGCAGATTGTGGAAGTACAGTATAAAAACCATCCTTATGGAGAGATCGTCGTACTCTAGGCTTAGTCTAAGTGTCTCAAGTAGCTGGGGTTTTTGCTTGGGCCTAATTGATAAGGTCTTATGTCTTTCCTCCTTGTCTGAAGTCGAATGTTGTAGAAACTGTGAAGCAAACAAATGTCCTGCAGCCTAGCCTTGCCTTGCCTGTCCTTGCCTCTCCTTGCCTTGCCTTATTTCCTTCTCATCCTGTTCTCTGTCCCATCCTCTCTCACTGACGCCTCGTCTGGATACATGTCTCTTCTATCCTCTCTTCTTTCCTTTTCTCTCACTCTCCTGCTTCCTGCCTCTTTTCTTGCAATTCCTCCATCTCACTCCTGCAGCCCAACACTACTATTTATTCTTCCTTCCCTTTCTCCTGCTCCCTTCGCTTTCTCCCCCTGTCCCATATCTTTCTTCCCGACTTGTCTCTTGGAGACTTTGGGCCAAATTGGCCCCAAGTCTGGGCATGGTTTGACAAGTTTTCAGAGGCCTGGCTCGTGACAGCAGGGACAGCAGGCAGTGACAGGCCCCGGGGCTGACAGGCTCCCCATCCCCTAGGGGGCGCCTGGCTGCCACACCCAGCTGACATAGAACATTTGTCACAATGCCCGCTACCGTGGCGAGGATGCGGTGACTCTGCAGGTGACAGGGACACTGCAGGACTTGCTGTCAGCTCAGCAATTTCTCAGTTCCCCAAAGAAGTGGAATTCTGCAAATTGCTGCCTTTGCTCTTGAAAGATGTCATCAGGTGGGTGTTTTGGTGTAATACACTGAAAACCAGAGAAGAAATGGCGAAATATTCCCATGACATGCATGGTCCCTGCCCCAAAGAACCATGACTCAGCCTAAGGAGATCTGCAGCTTCTTTTTTTGTACTACCAGCAGATTGTGGAAGTACAGAATAAAAACCATCCTTATGGACAGATATTCGTGTTTTAGGCTTATTCTAAGTGTCTCATGTAGCGGGGGATTTTGCTTGGGCCTAATCCATACTGTCTTATGGCTTTCCGCCTAGTCTGAAGATGAATGTGCTAGAAACTATAAAGCAAAAAAATGTCCTGCAGCCCAGCCTTGCCTTGCCTGTCCTTGCCTTGCCTTATTCCCTTCTCATCCTGTTCTCTGTCCCATCCTCTCTCACTAACCCCTCGTCTGGCTGCATGTCTCTTCTTTCCTTTTCTCTCACTCTCCTGCTTCCTGCCTCTTTTCTTGCAATTCCTCCATCTCACTCCTGCAGCCCAACACTACTTTTTATTCTTCCTTCCCTTTCTCCTGCTCCCTTTGCTTTTTCCCTCTGTCTCCTATCTTTCTTCCCGACTTGTCTGTTGGAGACTTTGATCCAGTGTGGCCCCAAGTCTGGGCATGGTTTGACCTGTTTTCAGAGGCCTGGCTGGTGACAGCAGGGACAGCAGGCAGTGACAGGCCCCGGTTCTGACAGTCTCCCCATCCTCTAGGGGGCGCCTGGCTGCCACACCCAGCTGACATAGAACCTTTGTCACAATGCCCGCTACCGTGGCGAGGATGCGGTGACTCTGCAGGTGACAGGGACACTGCAGGACTTGTTGTCAGCTCAGCAATTTCTCAGTTCCCCAAAGAAGCGGAATTCTGCAAATTGCTGCCTTTGCTCTTGAAAAATGTCATCAGGTGGGTGTTTTGGTGTAATACACTGAAAACCAGAGCAGAAATGGCGAAATATTCCCATGATATGCATGGTCCCTGCCCCAAAGCACCATGACTCAGCCTAAGGAGATCTGCAGCTTCTTTTTTTGGACTGCTAGCAGATTGTGGAAGTACAGTATAAAAACCATCCTTATGGAGAGATCTTCGTATTTTAGGCTTAGTCTAAGTGTCTCAGGTAGCTGGGGTTTTTGCTTGGGTCTAATCCATACGGCCTTATGGCATTCCTCCGAGTCTGAAGACGAATGTGCTAGAAACTATAATGCAAAAAAATGTCCTGCAGCCTACCCTTGCCTTGCCTGTCCTTGCCTGTGCTTGCCTTGCCTTACTTCCTTCTCATCCTGTTCTCTGTCCAATCCTCTCTCACTAACCCCTCGTCTGGCTGCATGTCTCTTCTTTCCTTTTCTCTCACTCTCCTGCTTCCTGCCTCTTTTCTTGCAATCCCTCCATCTCACTCCTGAAGCCCAACACTATTTTTTATTCTTCCTTCCCTTTCTCCTGCTCCCTTTGCTTTCTCCCTCTGTCCCATATCTTTCTTCCAGACTTGTCTGTTGGAGACTTTGGGCCAAATTGGCCCCAAGTCTGGGCATGGTTTGGCAAGTTTTCAGAGGCCTGGCTGGTGACAGCAGGGACAGCAGACAGTGACAGGCCCCGGGGCTGACAGGCTCCCCATCCCCTAGGGGGCGCCTGGATGCAACACCCAGCTGACATAGAACCTTTGTCACAGTGCCCGCTACCGTGGCGAGTATGCAGTGACTCTGCAGGTGACAGGGACACTGCAGGACTTGGTGTCAGCTCAGCAATTTCTCAGTTGCCCAAAGAAGCGGAATTCTGCAAATTGCTGCCTTTGCTCTTGAAAGGATGTCATCAGGTGGGTGTTTTGGTGTAATACACTGAAAACAGAGCAGAAACTGTGACATATTCCCATGACATGCATGGTCCCTGCCCCAAAGCACCATGACTCAGCCTAAGGAGATCTGCAGCTTCTTTTTTTGTACTGCCAGCAGATTGTGGAAGTACAGTATAAAAACCATCCTTATGGAGAGATCTTCGTATTTTAGGCTTAGTCTAAGTGTCTCAGGTAGCTGGGGTTTTTGCTTGGGCCTAATCCATACTGTCTTAATGCTTTCCTCCTAGTCTGAAGACGAATGTGCTAGAAACTATGAAGCAAAAAAATGTCCTGCAGCCTAGCCTGTCCTTGCCTGTCCTTGCCTTGCCTTATTTCCTTCTCATCCTGTTCTCTGTCCCATCCTCTCTCACTAACCCCTCGTCTGGCTGCATGTCTCTTCTTTCCTTTTCTCTCACTCTCCTGCTCCATTCTCTTTTCTTGCAATTCCTCCATCTCACTCCTGCAGCCCAACACTACTTTTTATTCTTCCTTCCCTTTCTCCTGCTCCCTTCGCTTTCTCCCTCTGTCCCATATCTTCCTTCCCGACTTCTCTGTTGGAGACTTTGGGCTAAATTGGCCCCAACTCTGGGCATGGTTTGAAAGGTTTTCAGAGGCCTGGCTAGTGACAGCAGGGACAGCAGGCAGTGACAGGCCAGGGGCTGACAGGCTCCCCATCCCCTAGGGGGCTTCTGGCTGCCACACCCAGCTGACATAGAACCTTTGTCACAATGCCTGCTACCGTGGCGAGGCTGCGGTGACTCTGCAGGTGACAGGGACACTGCAGGACTTGGTGTCAGCTCAGCAACTTCTCACTTCCCCAAAGAAGCGGAATTCTGCAAATTGCTGCCTTTGCTCTTGAAAGATGTCATCAGGTGGGTGTTTTGGTGTAATAAACTGAAAACCAGAGCAGAAATGACGAAATATTCCCATTATATGCATGGTCCCTGCCCCAAAGCACCATGACTCAGCCTAAGGAGATCTGCAGCTTCTTTTTTTGTACTGCCAGCAGATTGTGGAAGTACAGTATAAAAACCATCCTTATGGAGAGATCTTCATATTTTAGGCTTGGTCTAAGTGTCTCAAGTAGCTGGGGTTTTTGCTTGGGCCTAATCCATACGGTCTTATGGCTTTCGTCCTAGTCTGAAGACGAATGTGCTAGAAACTATAAAGCAAAAAAATGTCCTGCAGCCTACCCTTGCCATTCCTGTCCTTGCCTGTCCTTGCCTTGCCTTATTCCCTTCTCATCCTGTTCTCTGTCCCATCCTCTCTCACTAACCCCTCGTCTGGCTGCATGTCTCTTCTTTCCTTTTCTCTCACTCTCCTGCTTCCTGCCTCTTTTCTTTCAATTCCTCCATCTCACTCCTGCAGCCCAACACTACTTTTTATTCTTCCTTCCCTTTCTCCTGCTCCCTTCGATTTCTCCCTCTGTCCCATATCTTTCTTCCCGACTTGTCCGTTGGAGACTTTGGGCTAAAATTACCCCATGTCTGGGCATGGTTTGACAAGTTTTCAGAGGCCTGGCTGGTGACAGCAGGGACAGCAGGCAGTGACAGGCCCGGGGCTGACAGGCTCCCCATCCCCTAGAGGGCGCCTAACTGCCACACCCAGCTGACATTGAACCTTTGTCACAATGCCCGCTACCGTGGCGAGGATGCGGTGACTCTGCAGGTGACAGGGACACTGCAGGACTTGCTGTCAGCTCAGCAATTTCTCAGTTCCCCAAAGAAGCGGAATTCTGAAAATTGCTGCCTTTGCTCTTGAAAGATGTCATCAGGTGGGTGTTTTGGTGTAATACACTGAAAACCAGAGCAGAAATGGTGAAATATTCCCATGATAAGCATGGTCCCTGCCCCAAAGCACCATGACTCAGCCTAAGGAGACTGCAGCTTCTTTTTTTGTACTGCCAGCAGATTGTGGAAGTACAGAATAAAAACCATCCTTATGGAGAGATCTTCGTATTTTAGGCTTAGTCTAAGTGTCTCAGGTAGCTGGGGTTTTTGCTTGGGCCTAATCCATACGGTCTTATGGCTTTCCTCCTAATCTGAAGATGAATGTGCTAGAAACTATAAAGCAAAAAAATGTCCTGCAGCCTAGCCTTGCCTTGCCTGTCCTTGCCTTGCCTTATTTCCTTCTCATCCTGTTCTCTGTCCCATCCTCTCTCACTTACCCCTCGTCTGGCTGCATGTCTCTTCTTTCCTTTTCTCTCACTCTCCTGCTTCCTGCCTCTTTTCTTGCAATTCCTCCATCTCACTCCTGCAGCCCAACACTACTTTTTATTCTTCCTTCCCTTTCTCCTTCTCCCTTCGCTTTCTCCCTCTGTGCCATATCTTTCTTCCAGACTTCTCTGTTGGAGACTTTGGGCCAAACTGGACTCACGTCTGGGCATGGTTTGACAAGTTTTCAGAGGCCTGGCTGGTGACAGCAGGGACAGCAGGCAGTGACAGGCCCCGGGGCTGACAGGCTCCCCATCCCCTAGGGGGCGCCTGGCTGCCACACCCAGCTGACATAGAACCTTTGTCACAATGCCCGCTACCGTGGCGAGGATGCGGTGACTCTGCAGGTGACAGGGACACTGCAGGACTTGGTGTCAGCTCAGCAATTTCTCAGTTCCCCAAAGAAGCGCAATTCTGCAAATTGCTGCCTTTGCTCTTGAAAGATGTCATCAGGTGGGTGTCTTGGTGTAATACACTGAAAACCAGAGCAGAAATGGCAAAATATTCCCATGATATGCATGGTCCCTGCCCCAAAGCACCATGACTCAGCCTAAGGAGATCTGCAGCTTCTTTTTTTGTACTGCCAGCAGATTGTGGAAGTACAGTATAAAAACCATCCTTATGGAGAGATCTTCGTATTTTAGGCTTAGTCTAAGTGTCTCAAGTAGCTGGGGTTTTTGCTTGGGCCTAATCCATACGGTCTTACGGCTTTCCTCCTAGTCTGAAGATGAATGTGCTAGAAACTATACAGCAAAAAAATGTCCTGCAGCCCAGCCTTGCCTTGCCTGTCCTTGCCTTGCCTTATTTCTTTCTCATCCTGTTCTCTGTCCCATCCTCTCTCACTAACAACTCGTTTGGCTGCATGTCTCTTCGTTCCGTTTCTCTCACTCTCCTGCTTCCTGCCTCTTTTCTTGCAATTCCTCCATCTCACTCCTGCAGCCCAACACTACTTTGTATTCTTCCTTCCCTTTCTCCTGCTCTCTTTGCTTTCTCCCTCTGTCCCATATCTTTCTTCCCGACTTGTCTCTTGGAGACTTTGGGCCAAATTGGCCCCAAGTCTGGGCATGGTTTGACAAGTTTTCAGAGGCCTGGATTGGCCCCAACTCTGGGCATGATTTGACAAGTTTTCAGAGGCCTGGCGGGAGACAGCAGGGACAGCAGGCAGTGACAGGCCCGGGGCTGACAGGCTCCCCATCCCCTAGGGGGCGCCTGGCTGCCACACCCAGCTGACATAGAACCTTTGTCACAATGCCCGCTACCGTGGCGAGGATGCGGTGACTCTGCAGGTGACAGGGACACTGCAGGACTTGGTGTCAGCTCAGCAATTTCTCACTTCCTCAAAGAAGCGGAATTCTGCAAATTGCTGCCTTTGCTCTTGAAAGATGTCATCAGGTGGGTGTTTTGGTGTCATACACTGAAAACCAGAGCAGAAACTGTGAAATATTCCCATGATATGCATGGTCCCTGTCCCAAAGCACCATGACTCAGCCTAAGGAGATCTGCAGCTTCTTTTTTTGTACTGCCAGCAGATTGTGGAAGTACAGTATAAAAACCATCCTTATGGAGAGATCTTCGTATTTTAGGCTTAGTCTAAGTGTCTCAAGTAGCTGGGGTTTTTGCTTGGGCCTAATCCATACGGTCTCATGGCTTTCCTCCTAGTCTGAAGACGAATGTGCTAGAAACTATAAAGCAAAAAAAAGTCCTGGTACCTAGCCTGTCCTTGTCTGTCCTTGCCTTGCCTTATTTCCTTCTCATCCTGTTCTCTATCCCATCCTCTCTCACTAACCCCTCGTCTGGCTGCATGTCTCTTCTTTCCTTTTCTCTCACCCTCCTGCTTCCTGCCTCTTTTCTTGCAATTCCTCCATCTCACTCCTGCAGCCCAACACCACTTTTTATTCTTCCTTCCCTTTCTCCTGCTCCCTTCGCTTTCTCCCTCTGTCCCATATCTTTCTTCCTGACTTGTCTGTTGGAGACTTTGGGCCAAAATTACCCCAAGTCTGGGCATGGTTTGACAAGTTTTCAGAGGCCTGGCTGGTGAGAGCAGGGACAGCAGGCAGTGACAGGCCTGGGGCTGACAGGCTCCCCATCCCCTAAGGGTCGCCTGGCTGCCACACCCAGCTGACATAGAACTTTTGTCACAATGCCCGCTACCGTGGCAAGGATGCGGTGACTCTGAAGGTGACAGGGACACTGCAGGACTTGGTGTCAGCTCAGCAATTTCTCAGTTCCCCAAAGAAGCGGAATTCTGCAAATTGCTGCCTTTGCTCTTGAAAGATGTCATCAGGTGGGTGTTTTGGTGTAATACACTGAAAACCAGAGCAGAAATGGTGAAATATTCCCATGGGATGCATGATCCCTGCACCAAACCACCATGACTCAGACTAAGTAGATCTGCAGCTTATTTTTTTGTACTGCCAGCAGATTGTGGAAGTACAGTATAAAATCATCCTTATGGAGAGATCGTCATACTCTAGGCTTAGTCTAAGTGTCTCAAGTAGCTGGGGTTTTTGCTTGGGCCTAATCCATAAGGTCTTATGGCTTTCCTCCTCGTCTGAAGACGACTGTCCTAGAAACTATGAAACAAACAAATGTCCTGCAGCCTAGCCTTGCCTTGCCTGTCCTTGCCTGTCCTTGCCTTGCCTTATTTCTTTATCATCCTGTTCTCTGTGCCATCCTCTCTCACTAACCCCTCGTCTGGCTGCATGTCTCTTCTTTCCTCTCTTTCTTTTTCTCTCACTCTCCTGCTTCCTGCCTCTTTTCTTTCAATTCCTCCATCTCACTCCTGCAGCCCAACACTACTTTTTATTCTTCCTTCCCTTTCTCCTGCTCCCTTCGCTTTCTCCCTCTGTCCCATATCTTTCTTCCCGACTTGTCTCTTGGAGACTTTGCGCCACTTTGGCCCCAAGTCTGGCCATGGTTTGGCCAGTTTTCAGAGGCCTGGCTGGTGACAGGAGGGACAACAGGCAGTGACAGGCCCGGGGCTGACAGGCTCCCCCTCTCCTAGGGGGCGCCTGGCTGCCACACCCAGCTGTCATAGAACCTTTGTCACAATGCCCGCTACCATTGCGAGGATGCGGTGACTCTGCAGGTGACAGGGACACTGCAGGACTTGGTGTCAGCTCAGCAATTTCTCACTTCCCCAAAGAAGCGGAATTCTGCAAATTGCTGCCTTTGCTCTTGAAAGATGTCATCAGGTGGGTGTTTTGGTGTAATACACTGAAAACCAGAGCAGAAATGGTGAAATATTCCCATGAGATGCATGATCCCTGCACCAAACCACCATGACTCAGCCTAAGTAGATATGCAGCTTATTTTTTTATACTGCCAGCAGATTGTGGAAGTACAGTTTAAAACCCATCCTTATGGAGAGATCTTCGTATTTTGAGGCTTAGTCTAAGTATCTCAAGTAGCTTGGGTTTTTGCTTGGCCCTAATCCTTTAGGTCTTATGGCTTTCCTCCTCGTGTGAAGACGAATGTGCTAGAAAGTATTAAGCAAACAAATGTCCTGCAGCCTAGCCTTGCCTTGCCTGTTTTTGCCTTGCCTTATTTCCTTCTCATCCTGTTCTCTGTCCCATCCTCTCTCACTAACCCCTCGTCTGGCTGTATGTCTCTTCTTTCCTCTCTTCTTTCCTTTTCTCTCACTCTTCTGCTTCCTGCCTCTTTTCTTTCAATTCCTCCATCTCACTCCTTGTCGAGGGTTAAGATTGCGGGGTGACAATAAAACCCTGGCAGATGTATTGTTAACCCTCTCTTCCCCCCCCGCCGCCACTTCCCCCTCCCTCTTCCCCCTTTCCACTGAGGAGAGGCGATTGGGAGGAAAAGAAGGACAGAGTGAAGAGAGTTGGAAAAAATTAAAGATGTTTTACTAATGCTACTAATAAGAATAGAGAAAATAATACAAAATATACAAAACCAATCTTGAAAGTCTCAGCAACTGCAGAGCCGGCAACCAAAGTCCTGGATTGGACTCTGCAGCCAATCGGAGCTGGATTCATTCTCTCACTAGGCCTCAGTTCGCAGGGACGGCTAGCAAGGTCCTCTTCTAATATCGGCCATAAGCAGAAGGAAAAAGGCAAAAAGGGAACGAAGGGACGAGATCCTTGTGATCTCCCACTTTATATGAAGTATTCATGTGAATGGAATGTTATACACAGTTGGTCAGTTTCTTGGTCACTTGTTTCTCGTCACCCCTCTCGCGAGATGTCCATCTGTGCTTATCAATAAGTTTGCATTCCATTGCTAGGTTTACCAAAACATGTGTCTGGTTCTCCAGGAAAACGCAGTTAAGATGAAGGCTTTAGCTGACAGGCAAATTCACTAAAAGAGAAACTTGTTTTTAACAAAACCAGGACAGATATTCAGGGCACTCTTCACACCTGAGATATTCTATGAGTCAATGAACCTTTACCTTGGAGAGGTGTTTGAAAACAGAAGATGTAGTCATTACCATTTAAAAGAATGAATCCTGCCTGCAATTGCTAACCTAAAACATGTAAATCCTCTCAGTTTTGGTCAGTCTGCTGCTCTAACAAAGATAAAAGTGATGTTTAAAACACCTAATCAGAACCTGCAAAGAATACTGTCCTTGCAGCGCAGACACTCTGGAGCCTGCACAATTAGCTGAGTCTTGTTCTAACAGCTGTCTCAAAACGGTTACATGAAGTGTCCTTTAGCTGAACTGTGCTCCTCATATACTCATTATAATACTAAAACACACATCCCCAGGATGGGAGCCCCAGGCTCATCCTGGAACCCTCTCTCAACAAGCGTGTGTAGTGGTAAAATGATTATGTAACCAATATGCCAATGTGTAAGCACTTGGCTCTTTAGGACTGCCGGGAGGGTGTGAATGTAGGGATAAGATTTGTATATAATAGATGTTCCTTCTCTATCTGTTGTGCTGGTTTCATTCCAGCATCCAGACTTGCACAAGTCTGGAATAAACAAGATCTCATCTCTGGGTGTGGGATTGGCTTTGCACTTCAGGTAGCAAATTCACCATGAGCAACCAGGAAGAAGGAAAACAATAAGAAATAAAAGAGGTAGCAGAGGACATAGAAAAGGTTTCAACATTTCACATTCCTGTCAAAAATGCTTCTCCTCTCAGATCTTTAGCAGGAAATAAATTTGATCAGTTTGATAAAACAAGCATAGTTTTATCTAGTCAGGCCATGGCGCATAAGGAGGGGGATGGATGGGTGTGGGATTATGATGGCGGTTGAATCTCCAAAACTCATAATTGAGTGGAAAGACTTTGGCTGTGAAGGGGACAGTGGGGTCAGTTCTGTGTCTGGAGGTGACAGCCCAGCAGCAGGGACATGGCTGGGAAAGAACCTCTGCCCAAGTGCCCACAGGTCTTACCCAGGAAGAGAGATGGGTTATCATGTCCATCCCACCTGAGAACATGACGGGACATCGGCAGGGACATGGTCGTGTCTGTCAGAGAAGCTGAAAGGCCAGCAGCACTCATGGGATTTAGAAGATCATGGCGAGGGGACTTCTCTCTGGTCAGGTAAAAGACCACAAGAAGCCTAACGGGTTGAGTTCCCTGCATGAAGGGCAGTTTATGAGAAGGTCGAGCTTCTCTTGATAGTGGGAAGAAGCAGGAAAGAGAAAAAAGAAGTCTACTTGGAAGGTGAGGAATGGATATGAGGAGGAAGAAATGTCACTGGAAGGGCAGTGCTGTGGGGCAAGAGGTGACCCAGAGGGAGCCGGATCAGCCCATGGTTTGTGTTCCAAAGAGCAGCCAGTGAGGGTGCAGACACAGCAGTGAAGGTGCAGAAATGCTGGGCTGAGAGCAGGTGGGGAAGCGAGATGGGTGTCTGCAGCCTGCGGGGAAAGAGGGGCAGGGGTAGCACCGTGTAGAACAGCCTGTGGTGGAGATGGCAAAGGGCGCTGTAAAGCTGGAAGGGACCCACAGAACCCAGGTCTGTGTCCCCTTGGCCATGGCAGTTGTCTCTGCCACTGAGGCCCAGGAGAAGACATGTTGTCCTCATGGCACTGGGGCCTCGGTGCCTCCTTGCAGCCCCATGGGGAAGCTGGAAGTTGTTGTCCCAGTGTTGTCCTTCCCTGGGCCTTGCACACCCACATCCCACGGTCCCAGGAAGAGCCCTGAGCCGTGTGTGAGGAACAGGATCCCCCTTCCCATTGCCTGCAGGTCATGGCTTCTCCTTTCTGCTTCAGAAAGCAAACCAAGGGGTTTCTGAGCATCAGAGCTGAAGAAAAGACTCAAAGGAGTCTTCATGATGGCTACAGCTTCCTCACCAGGGGAAAAGGAAGGGGAGGTACTGATCTCTTCTCTGTGGTGACCAATGACAGAACCCAAGGGAATGGAAGAAGCATGTGCCAGGGAAGGTTTAGGTTGGACATGAGGAAAAGGTTCTTCCCCCAGAGTTGCTGGACACTGAACAGGCTCCCCAGGGAGGTGTCACGGCCCCAACCTGACAGTGATCAAGAAGAGACTGGACAACATCCTCAGAAACACGGTGTGACCTGTGGGTTTGTCTTGTGCAGGTACAGGAGTTGGACTCAGTGATCCTTGTGCACCCGTCCCAACCCAAGAGATTCTATGATTAGATGAAATACTAGGTCAAAAGTCTATGTTTCCATTGTACAGATGAATTGTAAGCATACAGATCATGTGCATGTCCACTGTGTGTCTGTGGTGAGATGAACTCATCAGGACTTTACAGCATTTCACACAGTTTTGACATATTGGGTGCTTTCCTGTGGCTACCCTTTCTGCACAAATGATTATAAAAAGACATAAAAAAGACAACCATTTAGTGAGACATGGTCATAAAGAGGCTGTTACGGACAAGAAAGCTCACCATGAACTCTGGAGAGAGCGAGGAAGTTCATAATAACACCAGGAAGAACCAAGAAGCTCGAGGCCTCTTCTGAAGAGCGGGACCCGTGAGCAGCCATGATTGGCCACATGTAGGTGTGGGAGAGGGTCAGGGCATGTCAGGGAGAAGCAATGAGATGGCTGATGGCTTCAGTGAACCCTTCCAGCCATGTCTGAGCCCAGAAATGGAGAGCAGTTGATGTCTGCAGGTGGAGGAGGAACAGGAGGGAGATTTTCCTGGGAATACGGAAGGAAGAAAGGTCTCTCTGGGCTTATCATATATGGCAGTGACATTTCCATGTTGTGGGCATGGCTGTGCCTGGGAGATGGGGAACGGCTGCTGCTGGGGTGGCTGTGCTCAGTCATGGCCCATGAGCTGACCCTGCTCTGCTCCTCTCTTACACTGCCCACACTTGGATGGACCTCAGGAATCATCCATGAGCCTGGTGGATGCATGAACCTCCTGCAGTGATGGGTATGGATCCAAATAGAGGATTCAAGCAAGTGTGAGACTGGGACATTTTGGTGACTGGTGACCATTGCCAGGTGTATGAATGAAGCTGGATGAGTTGTGAGGAGCTCACAGGCATTTCCAACTCCACAGAACACCAGAGCCTTGCAGTTAAAGCAACAGCACTTGACATAAACACCACCTGCAAAACGCAAAACACTCACACTGACCACAGGAAAAGCCTTGAAAAACATTTCAGAAAAATCTACCAGGTCCCAGGGCTCAGGGCTCAGCCATTCTGGTGATGAACAAGCATCAAGGGCTGACATGGCACCAGAGCCACCTCCACATGGCTCTCACCACCTGGAACCAGTGTCTCCAAGTCTTGCCTTCAGCAGCCTCCAGGGACAGGGACCTGCACTGGTTGTTTCCTTCACAGCTGTGTCAGTGATGGCCCTTCATGGGGTCCAAACACCCTCAGAAACTTGGGGTTTCCTTCTGCCTTTCACTTCACTAGAGGTTTGTTCATTCTTTCAGTAGCTGCAGTTCAGGATCATGGCAGCAGAGGGCTCATTAACATCTAAAATGCTCTTACAAGCCAAGGCTCTGTGCATCATTATCCTAAAGGCTTCAAGTCTGGTGTGGATGATTAGGGAGATTTCAGGAATAGCGAAACACAGAGCATTTGCATAATAAATAGCAATAAAGCCAAATTTCTTCTATTCCCTTCCCTGCTCGCCCTTCCCTCTCTTTCCAGAACAGGTGGTATCAGCAGACTCCAGTTCATATCGATATGGAGCATCTCCTGATAAAGACTGAATACGTCAGAAAAGTGGATGCCTAAATCACCACTTGAATGAGGAGATAGTCCAGAACACCTCAAGAGGAGTCACACTCCTCTGGATCAAAGGTGGGTGTCCCTAGCAGTCTCAGGTGCCACAGCACAGCGTTACTTGTGTTCAGGGAGCTGTCACGGCCCCAACCTGACGGTGTTCAAGAAGAAACTGTACAATGTCCTCAGACACACGGTGTGACCTTTGGGGTGTCCTGTGCAGGGACAGGAGTTGGACTCCATGATCCTCGTGGGACTCTTCCAACTCAAGACATTCTATGATTCTATGAAATACTACGTCAAAAGCCCATGTTTTCACTGTATGGATGAGATGTTAACACACACATCATGTGCATGTCCACTGTGTGCATGTGGTGAGATGAACCCAAGGGAGCACAAATGCCATCAGCTATTCCTTGGGGTGCCATAAAGGTCAGTGGGACACAGATGGTGTTCAGGGGTCTCTTCCAACCTGCGTTATTGTAGGATTCCATGAATCTTTTCCTTGGAGATATAAAATGCCCCAGAGTAAATACAGCAGCTCCTCTGAGGAACGTTTCTCCACTCTAACCCTTGATAGGAAATCTGTTGGATAAATTTGATGAAAGCAGCTTAGTTTGATCTGCTCACACACTGGACCACAAGGAGGGTGATGGTGGGTACGATGTCGTGTGGTCACTTGTGTCTCAGGAACTCATAGTCCAGTAGGAAGCCAATGGCTGTGGAGGGCACTGTGAGGTCACTTCTGCCTCTGCAGGGGATTGGCCAGCAGCAGGAACATGGCTGGGAAAGGACTGTGAGGTCACACACACAAGACGAGCAATCGGGCCCAATCAGCATGGCTCTGTGAAAGGCAGGTCCTGCTTGACCACCCTGATCTCCTTCTGTGACAAGGTGACCGGCTGAGCAGATGAGGGAAAGTCTGTCGTGGGGAGTGAATCCGCCACACGGGCTGTGGGTGTTGTGTCCTCAGACTGCAGTAAAGCCTGTGACACCGTGTCCCACAGCATCTCCTGGAGAAGCTGCAGCTCGTGGCCTGGGTGGTGTATCTGCGATGGGTAAATAACTGGCTGGAAGGCATTTTGTCCCCTGGAGCCATTTGTCCCCTTCCTGTTCACATGGGCATCCCATGAATGCATCACTGCTCTCTGTCCCAGTGTCGACAGGCACAAGGCCTTCCCCACCTGGACCTCTCACCTCACCTGTGCCACTGGTTTCTCCAGCACCCTCATCCTGGACTGTGGGATGCCCAGAACAGCCCTCCCAAGACAGTTTGACAAAGCCTTTTTTCTACACCTTCCCCACATCCCTGCTCAATCCCCTCATCCACGGCCTAAGGACCAGAAAGGTTGGGTACAAGTGAGGCATTGAGAAAAATGGTCAGGGAAGCTTTGGGGTGCACAGAGAGCCCATCCACATGTTGGCAAGCTGTTCTCTCTGAACAAGCCCAGAAGACCAGCACAGCATTTGCTGTGTCCCAGAAACTCGCCTGGAAGGTTGGGATATGGAGAAAAGGTTTGGTCTGGGAAGGGACAGACAGGGGCTGGTGGAACTGGCTGGTGTGACCGTCAGACATCTCTCCAACACCTCAGAAAAGTCCTGGCTCTCAGGGAGGCTGCATGGTCCTCTGGGAAAGAAAATAGCAAAAATGACTTATCATGGAATCATAGAATAATTGTGGTTGGAAGAGACCCTCAAGATCATCAAGTCCAACCATAACCTAAATCTGGCACTAAACCATGTCCCTAAGAACCTCTTCTGTATGTCTTTTAAATACCTTCAGTGATGGTGACTCCACAACCTCACTGGGCAGTCTGTTCCATTGCTTCAAAACCCTTTCCCTGAAGAATTTATTCCTCATATCCAATCTAAACCTTCTCGTGTGCAACTTGAGGCCATTTCCTCTTGTCCTATCACTTGCTACTTGGGACAAGAGACCAACACCCTCCATGATAAATCCTCCTTTCAGGCAGCTGTAGAGAGTAATAAGGTCTCCACTCAGCCTGCTGTTCTCAAGGCTGAACAGCCCCAGCTCCCTCAACTGCTCCTCATAAGACTGGTGCTCCAGACCCTTCACCAGCCTTGTCACCCTCTTCTGAACTCTCTCCAGCACCTCAATGTCTTCCTTGCCATGAGGGGCCTAAAACTGACCCCAGGATTCAAGGTACAGCCTCACCAGTGCCCAGTACAAAGGGATGATCACTTCTCTAGTCCTGCTAAAGCTCTGATTGAATCAAGGCTTGAACACCTTGGTGTGACCCAGTTGGTGACAGGTTGGACTGCAGACTCCTGAGGTCCCTTCAACCTCAGTTCTCTTATGATCCCATTGTGATGTTGGGCTCTGTTTCTAACTGGAGCAGAGCAGGCAATGATGGGGCAGGATCCACCTGTGCTGTAGGTGACCATCTGAACCAACATCTCAACCAGTGACCCAGCCAACACCTCAGTGTGACTTGCTCTGGGCAACGTGTGAGGAGTCCTGGGCAGGGAAGGTTCAGAGGGCATGGGGCGCTGTGCAAGACACAAAATGATCTTGGCTTAATGCTTGTAAGGCCATCAGAAGTCAGTTAATGAAAGAGTATTCCAGAACTGGGGCTGGCTTTAGGACACAAATGTCTTCAGCTCCAGGGACACAAACACCTGGTGCCAGTGTAGATGCCCCAGGAACCCCTGCCCAGGCTCCACCTGCACTGCAAGGTGCTCTGGTCTCCCCAGGTCCTGTGTGATAGATGCCAATCCCAGGCCAGCACCTCAGGTACACTGGGCCCCTAAAATGGCCCTGGCTGTTTATGGTGAGAAGCTGATGACTGATGTCTGTCTGGAAGTGTACTAAGGACTGGAGAAGAAACACTGGTCTTCCCCTTTACTTCTATTACCAACACTCTATGATTTCATCTCCCTCGTCAGTCAGGAGTTCCCACCTCTCCTGATTAAATGTCCCTGTCCAAGGACAACTTTCCAGCACTGTCTGGACGTTTGCCCTTCCCAGTGCTCTCAGGTTTCTCCTCCACTTGCTCTTTGGTCATTCAGTGGCCTCTCAGCTGTCTGGTTTCTGCTTTGAGCTTCAGGGAGTTACAAACTTGCCCCATTCTTCAGAGCTCTAATTAACATGGCAGTCAACACATTCATTGTGTTTATTTCTATCCTCTCCTATCTCTCTGTCTAAACCAGTTCTTGTGTGGGTTTCCCTTGTGGATGCTGGACCTCACCAGATCCAGCTTACACACACAGCTGAGGAAAGTGTTTTGCTGTTTATTGAACAGTGTTTACACAGGAGAGCAGGTGGAGCTGGTGCACAGGAGCTGCAGCATCTCCTGCAGAGCTCAGTGGAGAAGTCTGATGTAGGAAAAGTGCTGCAATCTCTGGTGGCCAATGAGGGAACCGGCAGACTGGGGGTGGGGGTGAGGAGCCAGGTTGTCCATACAGTGTCCAGCCTCAAGGGACCGTTCTCCTGCCTGTCCAGATGTCTTCAGGAGACCCTTGGGATCCATGTCCAGTGTAGAATGCTGCTGTCACTTCTTCTATACACTGGAAAATGATAGAAAACACCCTGGAAAGAAAAAACCCTCTTTTATGAAATCTTCTTTGAAATCTTCATCAGCAAGTGTCCCATTGAAACCTCTCCAGTTAGTTCTACAAGTCTGGAAGGTTTAAAGAAAATTACAGAAAGAAACATCGCTCGTTAGGACTTTCGGTGTTTTAATGAGCCCCGTGGCGTATTTGGTGCTGAGTCCATGAACCTCAGATACCAAGGACAGGCTGAAGAATCTGCTCAAGAAGTCCAAGCCAGAACAAACTCCAAAGTACCTTGAAGCATTAATGGGCCCCACTGAGGGCTGTTACTGACGAAGCCTCCCCAGGGACTCGTTAGAGCAGATAATTGGAGGCAGTGATTGCATCAGCAAAGGCAAAGTGCAGCAGCTCTGATGCTGAGAAAGCCCTTGGTTTGTCTGATGAAGGACAATGGCCAAGCCTTGAGCCCCTGCCCCTGGGAAGGGAGATCCTGTCCCTCACAGGTGGCTCAGGGCTCTTCCTGGGGCTGTGGGGAGTGAGATGCCCAGTGCAGGACAATGGTGTCATACCTCCTTGTCTCCCTGGGGGTGCAAGGAGGCAAAGAAGCCCCATGGCCATAACGACTGTCTTTTCTTAGGCCTTGTTGGCAGGGACATCAGCCATAGCCAAGGGGACAAAGACCTTGGCTCTTGCAGAGACATTCAGCCTCACTCTTGGCCATCTCCACCACAGTCCATCCTGCACTGTCCCACACCTGTGACTGTTTCCCCACAGGCTGCAGACACCCCATGTGCTTCCCCATCTTGTTCTCACCCCAGTGTGTCCCCACCTGTGCTGCTGTCTCTCCATCCTCACCAGCTGTTCCTTGAAACACAGAGTCATGGCTGATCCAGAGTCCCTCTGAATGACCACAGCACTGTGCTCAGAATGACATTTCTTTATCCTGAGCTCCACTCTGGATCTCCGGAGATGCAGTTTCTGATGGTTTTCCTTTCTCATGCTGTTTCCCAACAACAACAAAAACATTAAATATTGACACCATCTTGGAAAGTGATTTTCAAGTTTTCTGAAGCTACTACTGCCCTTCCTTGTCATGGTTTTACCACAGCCACCAACTAAGGCCATGAGAGCTGCTCACATCCTGCTCCCAGGCCCCAGGTGGGATAAGGGAGAGAAGTGAATGGGAAGGGAGAAACTTGTGGGTTTAGACAAAAAATTAATAAGACAATAAAAAGAATACATTACTATTAGTAATATACTTGTACTAAGATATACGTAAAGTAAAATATGTGACACTCAGTGCCATATCCCACAGAACTCCCATCGTGCTGAAGAGGCAGCCCAAAAGAAGAGAGCACCCTGGTCCTGAACAGCTGATCCCAGCAAGAGAAAGTACAGGTGCAAGAGGCAGAGAGGCCCAAGGGCCAATTGAAAAACAGCAAAACATCGTAAAACTGAACTACCACTGAACTCCCAATAGAATGGAACTTCCAAACAGAGCTAAGCAAAGTAGCTGGAAAACCAAAACTAACTGGCTGGAAAAGGCACCTCCAACTTCATACTGAGCATGACACTAATGGTAGAGAATAGCTCGTTGATTGACCTGGATGTCAATCAATGTGCTGTCCTGTCAGTGCCCTCTCCTGCCAATTTGCACCTGCAGCTGAACTCCAGAGAAGTCCTTGGTTTCACTGACAATAGTCAAGGTAAGTTAAATAGAAATAGATAAATTAAATTAAGAAAATATACTCAGTGCTATCCCCCGTGTAACTCCAGTCACACGGAACAGCCAGTACTGCAGAAGGGAGCACCTTGGTCCTGAACAGCCCATCCCAGCAAGAGAGAGCAAAAGGGCAACAGGCAGAAAGGCCCAAAGGCCAACGGCAAAATGGCAGAACGGCAAAAGGCCGAACTGACATCGAACTCCTGACAGAATGAAACTTCAACTGACCAAACCAGCTGGAAAACCCAAAGTAACAGATGTAACAAGCCCTAAAAGCCGGCTCCAGCTTTAGACTGAGCATGGCGCTAATCATAGGGAATATTTCATTGATCAGCCTGCACGTCAATCCAGGTGCTGTCCTGTCTGTGTCCCCTCCTGCCAATTTCCATCTGTGTCTGGATGGCCGAAGAAGTCCTTGGTTTCCCTGACAACAGCCAAGATACCAGTGTGTTCTGACATTCCTTTCATACCAAATGGCAAACACTATAAGCTGCTAAAAGACAAAATGAACTCTATCCCAGAGAAGGAACAGCGTTATCTCATTATTCTCATAGTAAATCTAAACAAAAGACTGTACTAGTTGTGAAGGAGAGAGGTTCAAAATGCATGAAGAAAATTAACTCAATTTCAGCACGTTTCCTCAGGCTCCCCTTCCCCAGGCTAAAGAAGTTTGGGTCTCTCAACATCTCCACACATGACCCAGACTTTCTCTGGCCACACAGCAGCTCCTCCCCGTTCCTCCAGAATGGGGAACCTCACACTGGGACACACGGCTCCAGATGTGACCACACCAGTGCTGAGTCACGATGGGCAATAACTGCCCTTGTCTGGGTGGCCACGCTCCTCCCAGTGCAGCCCAATGCGCTCATGGGCATGTTCCTGTTTAGCACCACTGAGAACTGGCTGAACATCCAGGCTCAGAGGGTTGTGACCAGTGGCACAAAGCCCAGCAGGAGGCACCATGAGGAGCACTGAAGGACACCATATCCCCACCCAACATCTCCTCCTCTCTTGGGTCCCTGGAACCACCTCAGTGCCAAGGGGGAGAGCACTGCCTGTATGGGGTGGAGGAGATGGGGTCTACAATGAGGGTGCAGGGGCAGTTTCTCCTGGTTGTTCAGGCAGCAACAAGCTGGGCTGGATATTTGGAGACAGGAACTCTTCCTAAGGGCTTCCAATGGACTTGGGGATGGTCTAGATGCATTCAGGGACCTTTACGTCCTTGTTGTAAAAACATGTGGGGCCCAGAAGTGCACACAGCACTCAAGGTGAGGCTGCACCAATGCTGAATACAGCAGCATAGTCACCTCTTTTGACCACATGGCCATGCTGTGTTTGATGCACCCAGGATGCCGTTTACCATCTTGATTGTTGGGGGACAGTGTTGCCTCCTATTGACCCTGTGGCCAAGCATCATGCCAGATCCCTTTCTGCAGGGCTGCTCTCCAGCCGCTCTCTCCCAATCTACACTTGCACTCAGTGTTACTCTATCCCAGGTGAACAATCCAACACTTGGACTTGTTCAATTTCATGCCAAGTGCTGGGTCCTGCACTTGGGTCACAACAACCCCAGGCAGCACTACGGGCTCAGGGAAGAGCGGCTGGAAATCTGCCCAATGGAAAAGGCCCTGGGAGTGTTGATGGACAGTGACTGAACATGAGCCAGCATGTGCCCAGGTGCATCAGCATGCATCAGGAATAGTGTGGCCAGCAGGACCAGGCAAGTGATCATCCTTCTGTTCTTGGCACTGGTGATGATGCACCTCAAATCCTGTGTTCAGTTTTGGGCCCCTCACTACAAGAAAGACCTGGAGGTGCTGAAGTGAGCTCAGAGAAGGGCAACAAAGCTGGTGAGGGGTCTGGAGAACAAGTCAGATGGGGAGCAGTGGAGGTAACTGGGGCTGTTTAGCCTGGAGAAAAGAAGGCTGAGGAGAGACCTTATTGCTGTCTACAGCTTCCTGAAAGGAGGTTGTAACATGGAGGGTGTTGGTCTGTTCTCCCATATGGCAATTGGATAAGGAGAGGAAACAGCCTGAAGTGGCACTTGGGAAGGTTCAGTTTGGATATTAGGAAAAGTTTCTTCTTGGGAGAGTTTGTGAGGCATCGGAACAGGCTGCCCAAGGAGTGGTTGAGTCACCATCCCTGGAGGCCTTTAAACCACATATAGATGAGGTTCTTAGGAATACGGTTTAGTGCCAGAGTTGGGTTAATGGTTGGACACAGTGATCTTGAGGGTCTCCTTCAACCTAAATGATTCTGTGATCTCATTGGGATGAGAAACATGGTGAGGCACCTCTCCCAGATGGAGTACTGATATGGGGGGATGGATGGATGGATGGACGGATGAAGAGGTCGACTGGGACAGAGAGGAGGATCAGCCACGGCATGATGGAAGCAAGGCCAGCCCCACTTTGTCCCCTGCTCTTGTTTCCAAGAGGTCCTTTACACCCGTTGGTGGCAGCCCTCCTGTGCCAGCCCCTCTCACCAGCACACAACTCCTGGCCAGGAGCTCTTCATGCTGCTCCTGCTACCGCAGTGACGGAGCAGCCTGCCCTGAGCTGGGGAATGCAGAAATAGGGTTCTGTGGGTCATTCATTCTGCTGTTGAAGCACAGAGCACAGGGAGCAGGCTGTGGTGCCTGGAAACCACAGCGAGACAGTCCAAGGCAGGTCACTGAAGGTCCTTCACTATCTCCAGGAACACTGGGCACCCACAGATGGACACTCAAACCAGCACCATGACGTAACATGGTGCCCCATGTCCTCCCCTGAGCCCATGAAAAACACAAGCACAGCAGCATGGCCATGTGGGGGAAATTTATTCAGGCTGACCACAGCTTTGGAAGAAGAGCCCAAGCTCCAAATACTGAGACTGAGGAAATCCCCTTTTGTGGGGTGTTTCAAAAAGATGGCCCCAATTTCAGAAATACAGTGATTTCAAAATGGGTCCACACCTGTATTACAGAGGTGTGACACAGGACACCAGCTGTACCAGGGCCCCAGAAACAGGTAGACAGGCCTCTGAGTCACTGCTCTAGAGAAGTGCCATGGGTGAAGAAATTCCTTGACAAACATGGTTATCACAGATGAAATGCTCAATGCACAGGAGGTTCCTGAGATGAACTGGAAATTACTTCTGAAGAGACACGGGTAACTTATTGTTGCTGACAGAAAAATGATTGAATCGGCTTCTTCAGTGCTACTTTCAGCTCCTGGTTCCTCATGCTGTAGATGAGGGGGTTTACTGCTGGAGGCACCACTGAGTACAGAACAGATACCACCAGGTCCAGGCTTGGGGAGGACATGGAGGGGGACTTCAGGTTGGCAAACATGCCAGTGCTGAGGAACAGGGAGACCACGGCCAGGTGAGGGAGGCAGGTGGAAAAGGCTTTGTGCCGACCCTGCTCAGAGGGGATCCTCAGCACGGCCCGGAATATCTGCACATAGGACACCACAATGAACACAAAACATCCCTCAAAAAAAAAAGCACTAAACATGAGAAGCCCAAGTTCCCTGAGGTAGGAGTGTGAGCAGGAGAGCTTGAGGATCTGGGGGATTTCACAGAAGAACTGGCCCAGGGCATTGCCCTTGCACAGGGGCAGTGAAAATGTATTGGCCGTGTGCAGCAGAGCATTGAGAAACCCAGTGGCCCAGGCAGCTGCTGCCATGTGGACACAAGCTCTGCTGCCCAGGAGGGTCCCGTAGTGGAGGGGTTTGCAGATGGCAATATAGCGGTCATAGGCCATGACTGTGAGAAGAAAAAACTCTGCTGAAATGAAGAACACAAAGAGAAAGAGCTGTACAGCACATCCTGCATAGGAAATGGCCCTGGTCTGCCAGAGGGAGTTGCCCATGGCTTTAGGGACAGTGGTAGAGATGGAGCCCAGGTCAATGACGGAGAGGTTGAGGAGGAAGAAGTACATGGGGGTGTGGAGGTGCTGGTCCCAGGCTATGGTGGTGATGATGAGGCCGTTGCCCAGGAGGGCAGCCAGGTAGATGCCCAGGAAGAGCCAGAAGTGCAAGAGCTGCAGCTCCCGTGTGTCTGTGAACGGCAGGAGGAGGAACTGGGTGATGGAGCTGCTGTTGGACATTTGCTGTTTCTGGTCATGGCGACCTGTCCAAAAGGCAGTGAGAAATTAGGGCAGATTTCTCTGAGCAAAATGTGTTGCAGTTCTCATGGAAATCCCCTAGACTGACTTACCCTGTTCAGGTCCCTTTCACGAGCTGTGGTTGGTGCTGGCTGGTGGTGTCATTGGCAAGAGGCATCTTAGTTGTGGACTATACTGAATTCAGTCCTGCCCTACAGCAATAGGGAAATAGAGAAATGGGTTGGTCTCAGATTATATCAACTCGTGATATCAAAGACCGTTTAAGCACAGTCTCTCCCATTTCACCTAATGGCAGAGCAGAGCTGTAGAGATCTTGTTTTGTTTATTTTATTCTAACTGCCCCACCATGGCTGAGGAGGGTTTGTTTGTTTGTTTGTTAAGGCAAAAATGCCTTAACGATGCTCTCACTGCAAGTGAAACCTTGTGGGTGCTGACAGACAAAGGGACTGTCCCTTAGTGCAGAGTGGGGACAGATGGTCTGTCCATCAGTCCTGGTCTCAGCTGCCCTGTGCCAGCACCTCTTTGAGCTGGAGGATAATCAGCCCCAGATGTTCCCCTGAGCAGAAACTGGACACTGCTGAGAGCAGAGCAATATGGTTTCCAAGGGCTGATCTGCAAACCACTGACCGCTCTCCTTGTACATGAACAGGATCTCAGCTCTGCCCTCCCAGCCAAGGACAGACCGGGCTCAGTGTTGCTGGGATCTCCCAGGCAGGCTGAGCGCTGACCCTGGCAGGCGGCAGAGTCCCTGCCCGGCACAGCCCTGGGGTGCAGGGACCCTGCTCTGCAGGACAGCCCTGGGCACCCCTGCCTGCACATTTACATTTACACCCCACAGCCACCCTGGGGAGAACGCAGCATTCACGTCTTGTCTCTCTGACAGTGCAGAAGGCAATCCCTGCTCTGCAGCACATCCTCCCCTCTCATCAGAGAATCTCTGAGAGCTGTACTTACATCTCTCACAGGCTCTGCAATGTGACAGTTTTCTGAGATCCTACCATGATTTGCAGATTCAATGCCCTGCAGCCACAGGCTTCATATCTGAGAGGATTTCATTTCCAGTGATCTCTCAGCATCCTCCCAGCCCAGACTGTGTTTCCCTCTCTGTGCCTGGCTCCTGTGCCCTCGGTGCTGCAGGCAGAGCCCTCAGCCCTGCTGCGTGTGCAGAGGAGCTGCTCCTGGGCAGAGCTGTCTCTCTGCAGCGCTGCCGCTGCCATGAGCTCCCTGTGTCCCAGGAGCCCAGCCCAGCTCAGCAGCACAGGAGCAGCCCTTGATGTCCCTTTCTCTGTCCCCTCTGGGCTCCTCCAGGTGTCCCTGGGGATCCAGAGGCACATCCTTTCAAACAGCCTGAAGTAATCAGTGATGTTGTTTCTCTCTCCTCTGAAGAGACACATCATTGTGTTCTTTGTATTAAACAATGAATTCGTATGAGAATCAACTTTTCTTGTCCCATCATTAGACAGGACACCAGGAATGTTACAGCAAAGGATCAAATTCCTCCAAGCTGGGGGAGGAATATCTTCAGTTGAATGAGTTCAGGCATTTTATTCTGGTTTTATACTCCTAGGCCTAGAGAGACATTCAGCAATATTTGGCCATGTCATGTCTGTGCTCTGATTCAAAGCCTTTGCACACATGGGCTCTTGGACACTTGGTACCAGGTTTCTTGTGGCAGGTCAGAGCTGGGCTGGTGCCACAGCTGGGGTGGCTGAGCCCAGATGTGAGGCAATGTCCTCAGCCAGGGACCTGACTGGGGGAGCTGGAGCTGTCAGTGCTGCAGACAGAGCTGTGACATGGATGGAATGAACTGCCAGGCAGGGTGGCAGGAGTGAGTCCATCTGGTCTCAATGACAGCAGCCTCCAAGCACAGCAACAGTCCAGATCAAAGCTCAGTCCAGACCTGTATGGAAACTCAAGGGCCCATAATGAGCTGTTACTACTGCAGGAACACTTAAAGGTGAAACAAAGACAGTTTGTAGCTACTGATGAATTTAATAATGGAAAGAGGTGAGAATCCCTGTGTTCTCTTGTCCTCCCTCTTCACCAGCAATGTGTCCCAGGCCTCTGTGACTTGAGACAGGAATGTGGAGAACAAGCAGCAGTGGATGTGGATCAAGTGGATCAAGCAGATGTGGATCAAGTCAGGGGTCACTGGAACTAACACAATCCTCTCCAGTCTATGGGACAGCAGGGGCAGCATCCCAGGAGCTGGGACAGCAGGATAATGTCACAGTGAGGCCACTCTCCACCATCTTGGAAAGCTCATGGAGACTGGGGGGACTCCCTGACCACTGGCAGCTCTCACACAGTGTGTGCACTTCTCAAAATGGCCAATGGGTGAGCAGGGGAACTAAGGGCTCTGCCCCAGAACATGTCCACTGGGACCCCATTTCTGGGTGTCTGGAAGAGAAGGTGACAGGGTTTGCCCAGGGCAGGTTGTGCCTGTCCATCCTCTTTGCTTTCTGTGAGGAAAGGACAGGGTTGTGGACGTGGGGTAACAACAATGGTCTGATATGTGAATGTCAGCAAGGCATTCAGTGTCATCTCCTGTAGTATTCTTGTGACCAAGGTAGGATATTATGGTCTGTGTCAGTGTGTAAGTAGATGGGTAAAAAGCCAAGTGACAAAGATGTGTCTGGATCAAGCCTGAGTAATCTGGTCTGACCCTGCTGTGAGCAGGAGGTTGGTCAAGACACCTGCTGAGGTCCTATCCAGCCTGAATGACGCTGTCCTTCCTTCCCCTTCGTGTTTTCAAATTAGGGAGAACTCTCAGGTTCTCTGTGACCAGAGGAATAATTCACATGAGGTGCAGGGCTGCTTTACAAGTGCCCCCAAACAGTCCTGACCACATCTTTTCCATCCTTTCTCTTTTGCCCTGACCCAAGGTCTTCTTTTTTTGCTGTCCTAATGCCCTTCCAGAAAGAACAGCCCATGTTATTAACCCTTTCAGAGCAGGTTGCTCAACAGGTGTCAGCATCCATGTACAGAGTCTGCACATCAGCCAGGCAGCAAATCCATCATTACAGAAATGGAGACGAGGCTCTTGACCAGCTCCTTGGACCAAGCAATTGGCATGCCTTGTCTGCTGAGATTCCAGGGAACACGGAACTTTAAGAACTGAGAAGTTTTAGTCCTCGCTGAGCATCCTGGTTCATCTCCTGACCCATGTGGTGCTTCAGGCTGTGAAGAGAATCCAAACCAGCCATTGGACTGGGCTAGTTCCATTTTACATGGTGCCACACAGGGCAGATGAAGGGGGCTTATAACTCCAATCTCGGCTGCACAGTTGGGACTTCAGAGATTAGAAATGTAGGGAACAATGTATTGTCAGTGCACACCACATAAAGATTCTGGCTTCCTTTGTGCCTTTTCACTAACCTGGGATCTGTTCCTTGGCTTTCTTTGGCTAAAAAGGAAACAACTCCCACATGCCACCTGCCCCTCACACCAGACAAAGAAAGGAGAAAATGGATGGAAGAGGGATGATTTGAGAGCAATTCTGACCAACAGGTGTATTCTTTCAATAATAAGAAAGGTGTAAGTGAGAGAAAGCCCTGTTCCAAGAACTTCATACAAGAGGCCAACTACTGAGATGCAATATGTATTTTGAGAAGTGAGAATGACTGCTGGGAGGGAAATTAAAGAGCTTTAATTCATCAACATAACCAAGAATACGGAGTATTCTGTTACTGTTACTAGTGACAGCACCACTGTTCACAAACTTCTTCAGAGCATCTCCATTTTTCCTGGGCTCCAAAGCTCATCCTGCTCAGGTTTTGAAAGGATTGCTGCAAACCCCTGTGACCCAAATCTCTACAACTGTCTCTGCTCAACAGCCTTTTACCCCAGGAAGGGGAAAACTCCCAATGCAGACACCAAACCAGTGCCCAACCTGCCTGGAGAGCCAGGACAGTTGTGCCACACAACAGCAGCCTCTGAGGGAACCTGGAGGTGATGGGATTGAAATGGTTTCAACCCAAATCATAGAATCATAGAATCATTTAGGCTGGAAAAGACCCTTAAGAATATTAAGTCCAACCATAAGTCAAACATTGCCAAGACCACCACTAAACCATGTCCCAAAGCGCCACATCTCCACGTCTTTTAAACACGTCCAGCAATGGAAGCTCCAGTCCTGAGCTGGCAGGACACCGCTGGCTGCAGTTGGACATAAGATACTGGTCATGGCTGTGAGTTCAGCCCTTGCTGGCAGAATGTCTCACACCCTCACTGAGGAGGGCAGGTGGCTGGGAGATGGGAGTACGTTTCAGTTTCCAGATCCCAGCACAGAGCCCAAACCATCCTGCCCTTGAAATCTGGATCCCATTTCCTGAGACACAAAGCTAGTGGCCTTCTGAGGATAATCATATCAAAAGGCATGAATAATCCTTCAGGTGTTTGTGTAATTTGTCTAGGATTGTCAGTTTTATATGCTTATATTTAAATATCTATAAAATAGTACACTGCATCAGCGGTAGCCCCTCTGGCAATGACAATTAAATAGGTATTTGCACTATAAGGCTCCATACCTCATCCACAAGCACACATCTAAGTGGTTCAGATGAAGGGTGGTCTGGCAAACGTCACCCTTTGTGTCCCCAGTGATGAACACTGCTCATGTGCCTCTGCAGAGAGTGGCAGGAGCTGGATCCCCTTCTTGGGACAGACTCCTTCCAGGAGAGACACAGACACAGGGGGAACTCATCAGGCATTTCACGGCATTTCACTGGGCATCAGTTTTGACATATTGGGTGCTGTCCTGTGACTGCCCTTTCTGCACAAATGATCATACAAACACAACCATTTAGCGAGACGTGGTCATAGAGGGGCTCTTATCGACAAGAAAGATCACCATGAACTCTGGAGAGAGCGAGGAAGTTTATAATAAGCACCAGAAACAACCAAGAAGCTCAAGGTCTCTTCTGAAGAGCGGGAGGCCTGAGCAGCCGTGATTGGCCATTGTAGGTGTGGGAGAGGGTCAGGGCATGTCAGGGAGAAGCAATGAGATGGCTGATGGCTTCAGTGAACCCTTGCAGCCATGTCTGAGCCCAGAAATGGAAAGCAGTTGATGTCTGCAGGTGGAGGAGGAACAGGAGGGAGATTTTCCTGGGAATATGGAAGGAAGAAAGGCCTCTCTTGGGCTAATCATGTATGGCAGTGCCATTTGCATGCTGTGGGCATGGCTGTGCCTGGGAGATGGGGAACGGCTGCTGCTGGGGTGGCTGTGCTCAGTCATGGCCCATGAGCTGACCCTGCTCTGCTCCTCTCTTGCACTGCCCACACTTGGATGGTCCTCAGGAATCATCCATGAGCCTGGTGGATCCATAAACTTCCTGGAGTGATGGGCTATGGATCCAAATAGAGGATTCAAGCAAGTGTGGGACTGGGACATTGAGGTGATTGGTGACCATTGCCAGGTATATGAAAGAAGCTGGATGAGTTGTGAGGAACTCACAGGCATTTCCAACTCCACAGAATCTCAGAGCCTTGCAGTTAAAGCAACAGCACTTGACATAAACACCACCCCCAAACACAAAACACTCACACTGACCACAGGAAAAGCCTTGAAAAACACTTGAGAAAAATCTACCAGGTCCCAGGGGTCAGGGCTCAGCCGTTCTGGTGATGAACAAGCATCAAGGGTTGACATGGCATCAGAGCCACCTCCACATGGCCCTCACCACCTGGAACCAGTGTCTCCAAGTCTTTCCTTCAGCAGCCCCCAGGGACAGGGACCTGCACTGGTTGTTTCCCTCACAGCTGTGTTAGTGATGGCCCTTCATGGGGTCCAAACACCCTCAGAAACTTGGGGTTTGCTTCTGCCTTTCACTTCACTAGAGGTTTGTTCATTCTCTCAGTAGCTGCAGTTCAGGATCATGGCACCAGAGGGCTCACTAACATATAAAATGCCCTTACAAGCCAAGGCTCTGTGCATCATTATCCTAAACGCTTCAAGTCTGGTGTGGATGATTAGGGAGATTTCAGGAATAGCCAAACAGAGAGCATTTGCATGATAAATAGCAATAAAGCCAAATTTCTTCTATTCCCTTCCCTGCTCGCCCTTCCCTCCCTTTCCAGAACAGGTGGTATCAGCAGACTCCAGTTCATATCGATATGGAGCGTCTCCTGATAAAGACTGAATATGTCAGAAAAGTGGGTGCCTAAATCACCACTTGAATGAGGAGATAGTCCAGAACATCTCAAGAGGAGTCAGACTCCTGTGGATCAAAGGTGGGTGTCCCTGGCAGTCTCAGGTGCCACAGCACAGTGATACTTGTGTTCAGGGAGCTGGTCAAGTGACCCATCTCCTGTTCTGTAATGGTGTCTGAGTTTGCTCAGGTCACCCCTGACTTGAGCCCCATCCACTGCTGGGTGTTCTCCAGACTCCTGCCTTCAGGAACAAAGTCCCCGGAGACCTTGCTGGTGAAGATGGAGGCAAAGAAGCCATGAAGTACCTCAGTCCTGTCTGATTCTACTCTTACGAAGTTGAGCAGCAGGCCCATGATCACCCTATCTATTCTTCTACTGCAAGAGAAGCTCCGTCAGCACATCTTGCTGCCCTTCAGGTACAGGTATCAAGTCCAGGGCAGCTTTGGCATCATCCCCACATCCATGGACAAGGTTTCTAAATTACTCCTTTGCAGCTTCCCCTGCTCCCACCTCCCGTGTGCTGCCTTTGTGCCCTGCAGCTCCAACAGTTCAGGCAAACAGTCTCATGAGATGAATGGTTCTTTTCAAGGGTATTTGAAGAGATCATTCTTGTGCTTGGAGCAGGCTGTCCTGTAAGGCTGATCAGATTTCCTGAGCTCCTTCACCCTTCAGACCGACTTTCATGTCACCACCTTTATTGGCCACCATCCCCCAGTATGTCCAAGTCTTCTCCTCTGGAGCCCACCAGCCTGTGCTGTGCTGCTGGCCTTCCTCCCTCCTCTCTGGTGCCTGGGACCCCCTGTGTCCTGGTCACGACAGCCAAGGTGGACACTGATGTTCACATCCCTCACCACCCCTTCCTTGTTTCCCAGTTCTAGATCCTGGTGAGAAAAAGCACTGCAGATACCAAGGTCATATCCCATAGGGCTCATGTAGATCCCTCAGCAGGCCAAATCCTGCTCTCCTGAAATCCTGCTCTTGGCCTTGTTATCATCTCCCAGGAGCCTCAGCTCCACTTTCCCATCCCTGACTGTTCCATCCTGACCAACTCTTTCTGGTCTGTAAGTGTGAAGTCCCACAGGGCACCTCACCCCACTCCTCAGTCACCCGTGTCAGGAAGATGTTGTCAATGAGCTCCAAACCCTCCTGGATGGCCGGTTCCTTGCAGATATTGGGATATCTCAGGTCTGCCATGAGGATACGGCCCTGGAAACATGAGGCTTCTTTCATGTGTCTGGAGGAGGCCTCATCTAATTCCTCTTCCTTATAAGTGAGTCTGTAGCTGATGTCCACCCACCAAAACACAGCCCATGTTGTTCTGCCCTCTCATGCTGACTCCTCAATCTTCAACTGACATTGTGTGTCCCCAGACAGAGCTCCACGCATTCCTGCTGCTCTCCCACATGAAAGGAATCAACCCCTGTGACTCCAGAGCTCTGACATTATGAGTATCAGACACCTAAGACCCCAAATTTCCTCCAGGAGGTGGTATTTGTAGTGTCCTGTAACTCCTCACGCTGTTCTCTTGGGAGACACACCCTCATCAGGATAAGCCATCTGCTTGCAAACATTAACAGCTGAGCAAATGGAGCTTCAGTCTAGGGAGAGTGCAGACCTTGCGAATATCTGGTATTCGCCCATCAGGAAGCTCTGAAGTTTGACAAGTTGAAGTCTCCAGTTCAGTATCAGGGCAGGACAATAACCTCATCCATCAGGACAGAGCAGGACCTGACATGCTGAGCAGTGGCCCTGAGGAGAAGGGCCTGGGCACTACAAGGGCTGCCACATCAGCCCCTGGAGAGGCAGATCCTCTGCCTCACTCATTGCTCGGGGCCCTTGCTGGTGCACGGTGATGTGGGGTGTGTGATGCTGCGTGAAGGACAATGGTGTGACAGTTCCCACCCTTACTGGGGGTGTGCAAGGAGGCCTTGAGCTACCCCCGGTGTCTGAGGACAACATGTTTCTTCACAGGCCTTGTTGGCAGAGATGATTGCCATAGCCAAGGAGACAAAGACTTGGGTTCTCTTGGCAACATCAAGGACCACCACACCAGCCCGTGGTGCACGCTCACCATGAACAAGGCAGCTGCACACGGGGCTGCATGAGGAGGAGCGTGGGGACCCAGACACCTGCAGTTCTCATCCCATTCGGTTCAGCACTGGTGTGACCCACACACACGGGTGTGTGCCAGTGTGCGGCTTCCCAGTTTGGAGCAGCAGGGAGGAACTGCAGAGTGCAGGGCTGTGCCAAGGCAGGTTCAGCACCTTGTGCACATGGTGTGGGGTGCTGAGGGACCTGGGCTGCTTTGGCCGAGCAGCGCTGGGGAGGCTGCAGCAGTGCAGGAGTAGCCTGAGAGTGCTTGAAGGGTGGTTTCAGAGATGGTGGAGGTTTTCTGCATAGTGGGAAAGTGCATGAGAATGAAATAATGACCCAAAGTGCAGCTGGGGAGGTCCAGGCTGGACATGAGCAGAAAGGAATGGGAGTGGAAGGGCAGTGCTGTGGTGGAGCAGGTCGGCAGAGGGAGTCTGCATCAGCCCAAGGCTTTGTGCTTCAAGGACCAGCTGGGGAGGATGGAGAGATCTCAGCAAAGGAAGGAAGATGCTCAGACAAGAGCAAGGTGGGGCAGCAGGGGGGATGTCTCCAGCCTGCAGGGACAGAGGTGCAGGGGATGCCACAGCACAGGACAGGCTGTCATGGAGATGATCACGGGATGGAAAGAGGCTGAAAGCCCCACCAGACATGAGCTCCTTCTCCCCTTGGCTATGGCTGTTGTCTGCACCTCTGATGCCTGTGAGGAGACACCTTGTCCTTCCAGCACAGGGGCCTCATGGCCTCCTTGTCCCCAACCAGGAACCTGGGAGGTGTGGGACCATAGTCCTGCCCTTGGCCTTGCACAGCCCCACATCACACTGTCCCAGGAAGAGCCCTGGGCAACGTGGGAGAGACAGGATCTGCCTTCCCAGGGCTGGGGGTCAGGGCTTTGCCCTTTGATTAATGAAACACATTCAGGTTTACTCAGCATCAGTGAGACCTTTACTTTGCTTTTCCTGACATGTCATCACTGCCTCCAGTTTTCTGCTCTAACTGGCCCTGGGGACAGTTGCTCAGTAGTGTCCTTCAGTGGGACCCATTAACATTACAAGAAAGTTTGGAGTTTGATTCTGACTTTGACTTCTTGGGAGGTTTCATCAAATTCCCCTAAGGGTCTGATGTCCATGGACTCAGCACCAAACCCACCAGAGGGGTCATTAAAGCGCCTTGGGCTGCTCCTGTGCTGCTGAGCTGGGCTGGGCTCCTGGGACACAGGGAGCTCATGGCAGCGGCAGCGCTGCAGAGAGACAGCTCTGCCCAGGAGCAGCTCCTCTGCACACGCAGCAGGGCTGAGGGCTCTGCCTGGGGATCTCAGGAGACGAGCAAGGCAGAGAGAGATTAAAGGTGGTCAGGACTGGGAGGATGACTGAGAGCTCACTGGAGGAGAAACCTTTGCAGCCCTTGCCATGGTAAGTCTCTGGGTGCAGGGCAGTGCAGCTGTAGCTCCTGGAGGCATCTCCTGAACCTGGCACAGGCACAGCTTGTGGGATCTGTAAGGACGGGGCTCTTGTCAGGCCATGTTGAACAGCTGTGAAGCCGGGTGAGCACCCAGGGGTGCCCAGGGCTGTCCTGCAGAGCAGGGTCCCTGCACCCCAGGGCTGTGCCGGGCAGGGACTCTGCCGCCTGCCAGGGTCAGCGCTCAGCCTGCCCGGGAGATCCCATGGCAGCAGCTGTGGGTGGGAGGAGCGACCCCCGGCAGGGCAGGCAGGGAGCTTGTGGGGTTGAAGGGGGCTGTGTGGGTCAGGGCTGCTCAGAGCTCAAGATTGCCCCACAGACATGGCAGAGGGTTCTTCTGAACAACAACGTCGAGACAGGAACAGCTGCAAGGGAAGGAGTCTGTGCTTAGAGTTTTCCACTCTTGCTCGTCTGGGTGTGCAGTGGGAGATGGGGATTTATTTCTCTCTTTGGAGAAGACACTGAGACCCCAGTTCTCATTAGGACTTGTGTGAGCTGCTCCTGAGCCCCTGCACACACAGAGCTGCCCCTGGGCAGTGCCAGGAGGTGTGAGCAGGACAGAGCTGAGCACACAGCGGTGGGATGGGGTCTGTGACACTGACAGGGAGCAGACCAGGGACAGAGACACAGCTGCAGGCAGCACAGACATGGGCAGGGAGAAGGAGCTCCTACCAGGTATGCCAGGGACGGGATTTAGGAACCCCCCTGCAATCCCCTGCAGTGCAGACACATTTCTCAGTGCAACCCCTGGTCTCTTCTCCTCCCCAGCAGGCCCTCTGCCCCAAAGCCATGGGGTCCAGGTCACGAGTCTCCATCTCAGCAGCTGGACCTCCAGGTGAAGGGTTCCTGGAATGTGGTACTCAAAAAAAGGTGCTAAAAGTTCTGGCTCTACAGTGTCATTATGTGAGTAGGAGCAGCACAGCTAGGTCAGGAGAAGGTTCCACAGCATGCCCGTCTGCCTTTCTGTCCTTGCTTTGTTTTCTGGTAGCACTGCAGTGTCCTTCCCTGTTTCTCCACCTGTCCCTGGTGCTCTTCCTCTCTGGGGTTGGGGCGTGAGTGTGGGTCCCTTTTTGTTCTGACACCAACTCAAGGGGTCTTGCCCCAGAGCTGTGTTCATGGAAACTAGATGCCCAAGCTGCATTTTAAACTGTGATGAAATGTTTTTCTCACTTGGTAGAAAGAGAGAATGAGCTGAAACATCCCTCATCAGGGAGGGGGTTTTCCATGATAAACAACATGATATTTTCCCAAGAGAACTCTCCCCTAACTTGTCACTGTCTTTTCCTCCTTGCACAGGTCCTCATGCCCACAGGCAGCCAATGTCCAACAGCAGCTCCATCACCCAGTTCCTGCTCCTGCCATTCACAGACACACGGGAGCTGCAGCTCTTGCACTTCTGGCTCTTCCTGGGCATCTACCTGGCTGCCCTCCTGGGCAACGGCCTCATCATCACCACCATAGCCTGGGACCAGCACCTCCACACCCCCATGTATTTCTTCCTGCTCAACCTCGCCCTCCTCGACCTGGGCTGCATCTCTACCATTCTCCCCAAGTCCATGGCCAATTCCCTCTGGGATTCCAGGGCCATCTCATACTTGGGATGTGCAACACAGCTCTTTTTGTTTCTTTTCTTGATCACAGCAGAGTATTGTCTCCTCACCATCATGTCCTACGACCGCTACGTTGCCATCTGCAAACCCCTGCACTACGGGACCCTCCTGGGCAGCAGAGCTTGTGTCCACATGGCAGCAGCTGCCTGGGCCACTGGGTTTCTCAATGCTCTGCTGCACACGGCCAATACATTTTCACTGCCCCTGTGCAAGGGCAATGCCCTGGGCCAGTTCTTCTGTGAAATCCCCCAGATCCTCAAGCTCTCCTGCTCACACTCCTACCTCAGGGAACTTGGGCTTCTTGTGGTCAGTGCTTGTTTAGGTTTTACATGTTTTGTGTTCATTGTGGTGTCCTATGTGCAGATCTTGAGGGCCGTGCTGAGGATCCCCTCTGAGCAGGGACGGCACAAAGCCTTTTCCACCTGCCTCCCTCACCTGGCCGTGGTCTCCCTGTTTGTCAGCACTGCCATGTCTGCTTACCTGAAGCCCCCCTCCATCTCCTCCCCATCCCTGGACCTGGTGGTGTCAGTTCTGTACTCAGTGGTGCCTCCAGCAGTGAACCCCCTCATCTACAGCATGAGGAACCAGGAGCTCAAGGATGCCCTGAGGAAACTGATGACTGTGTGGTTTTCTGAATCAATAAACTGCTCATCTGCTTCTGCATAGTTGTTTCAATATAACTACAGACCCAGCCTGTTATCTGGATTGTCTGTTATTGTTAGTAGGGTTTTTATTGTGATAATGTTGTCGTCCGCTTTCCTAATTCTCTGTCTGCTTTTCTTTTATAGCCACTGGTTGTTTAAATGAGGAGCTGTGCTGTCCTTGTTTTTAAACAAAATAAAGGTCTCTTTAGTGACTTGTTTTTCACTATATCCTTCCTGCAAGGCCTTTTTAGAGCTGCAGGGATGGTTCCTGTTATGGGTGGAAGGGAAAAGAGTCCATCATGGCAGCCCTGCCAGGGAGCAGCAGTGCTCGTTCTTCCAGAGCTGTTCTGGTTCCACTCCCACACTCTCCTTCTCATCCCTGGTGTTGGTGCAAGGCCTGAGTGCTCTGGCAGCTTGGTCACCGTCCTGCTGTGTGTCAGTGCTGTGGGCGCAGGCAGGGACAGGCAATGGGCACTGCTGTGACAGAGCTGGCCTCACAACAGCCTTTCCAGATACAAAGGTGATCTCCTATGGGCAGGTTCTGAAGGTTTGGCTCTTCTTCCAAACCTTCTCTCAAACTTATGAGCAAGAAAATGGTCACAGATGAAACACCAGTGTGCAGCTGAACAGAGTGTGTGTGCAGGGCTGTCACACAGCAGTGTCCTCTCACAGCCAGGCTCCTGCCAGAGACCTGCAGGACCAGCAGAGCAGGGGCTGGGCTGTGCCCCTGTGCACTGGACACCCCATGGAAGGAGCCCCAGGTCAGTAACCATGGACTGGCCCTTCACAACCACCATTTCCAGCACTGGCCTCTCACCCACAGAGGCTGTTCTTCTTTCCATGGCGGGACACTGAATGAGTAGGCCAGCAGTCCAAGATTGTATTGTACAGATGAGGTGTTAGCATGCACATCATGTATGTGAGGTGACATGAACCCGAGTGATCACAAAAAGCATCAAGTATTCCTTGGGGTTCCATGAAGGCCTGTGGCACAGACTAGGTCTTGAGGTCACTTCATGTTGGAAGTAACAGCCCATTGTTAACTGCCTGAATGCAGCACTGGGATGTGCTTCCTTTAACCAAGGTCCTTGTGTCCATTCTTCCTGCTAACAAACCCCACTGGATCAGTGAGATTCATCTCAGCTGCCTTGGACAGGCTCATTGCAAGTGCTCCAGTCTGCTCTGTCACCCTTGCTTGTGAGTCCAGATTGTGATCTCAAAAGTGCCATAGAAACCAGAGAGGTTCTGGGGTCCTTAGAAAACGCAGATCTCAGTCCCATCCTCAAGAAGAGCAGGAATAGGAACTGGGAGAATAACAGTCTGGCCACCCTACCTCCCTCCCTGGGAAGGGGATGGGACACGTCCTCCTGCAGCCATTTCCAGGAATGTGAGGACAAGGAAGGGATTGCTGAATCCAAATGGACAGGGGAAAGAAAGGCATGTTGTGTACAGGATGTTTGCAAGGCTCAGCCATGGTCTCCTTCTGGCCAGAGTGGTGCTGATGGGGCTCAAGAAGTGGATGCTGGGTGGGAAGTTGGCTGAACCATCAAGCCCAAATATCATCAGTGGTACAAAGTCCTCGGTGCAGCCAGTTACTGGTGTCATCTCTCAGTGACCAACACTTGGACCAACACTGTTGAATATCTTTATTCTCCCTTTTTAAGATATAACAGAGAGCACTTTAAGAGCCTTGGGGATGATGCAAAGCTGGCTGGAGGCCTTGAGCAACCTCACCTGGTTGAACCTGCCCTGAGCAGGAGAGTGAGACAAGATGAGTGAGACAAGGCCTTTCTGCAAACCTGAGTTTTCTCTCTGATTTGACAGAATTTTTCCCTTGGAGAGGTTTCTGGAGAGAGAATAGGTAGAGGAATAGTAAAAAACAATGCAAAAGAGGAGATCTAGAAGCTGTTAACGTAAACCCCGCAATTCCAGTGAGGAGGGCTTTTCACTCATGTTGCTAGTAGAAAACATATTTGACATATTTGAACAAGGTGAGGAAGCGAGATGGGTGTCTGCAGCCTGTAGGAAAGAGGGGCAGGTGTAGGAGTGTGTAGAACACGGTTCAGTCTTGGTCAGGTCCTGGGTGCTAAGGAGGGGGATGGGTGGGTGTGGTATTGTGAGGTCAGTTATGTCTCAGACACTCATAATCCAGTCAGAATCATGTGGCTGTGACGGGGACAGTGAGGCCAGTTGTGTCACTGGAGGTGACAGCCCAGCAGCAGGGACATGGCTGGGAAAGAACCTCTGCCCAAGTGCCCACAGGCCCTACCCAGGAAGAGACCTTGGAGATGGGCTGTCATGTCCATCCCACCTGAGAACATGATGGGACAGCAGCAGGGACATGGTTGTGTCAGAGAAGCTGAAAGGCCAGCAGCACTCACGGGATTTAGATCATGGTGAGGTGACATCTCTCTGGTCAGGTGAAAGACCACAAGAAGCCTAACGGGTTGGGTTCTCTGTTTGAAGGGCAGTTTATGAGATGGTTGAGTAGCAGAAAAAAAGCAAGAAAGAGTAAAAAAAGTCACAGTGACTTGGAAGATGGAGACTGGATATCAGGAGGAAGAAATGTCACTGGAAGGGCAGTGCTGTGGAGCAAGAGGTGACCCAGAGGGAGCTGGATCAGCCCATGGTTTGTGTTCCAAAGAGCAGCCAGTGAGGGTGCAGACACAGCAGTGAAGGTGCAGAAATGCTGGGCTGAGAGCAGGTGGGGAAGCGAGATGGGTGTCTGCAGCCTGCGGGGAAAGAGGGGCAGGGGTAGCACCGTGTAGAACAGCCTGTGGTGGAGATGGCAAAGGGTGCTGTAAGGCTGGAAGGGACCCACAGAACCCAGGTCTCTGTCCCCTTGGCCAGGGCAGTTGTCTCTGCCTCTGAGGCCCAGGAGAAGACATGTTGTCCTCATGGTACTGGGGCCTCGGTGCCTCCTTGCAGCCCCATGGGGAAGCTGGAAGTTGTTGTCCCAGTGTTGTCCTTCCCTGGGCCTTGCACACACACATCCCACGGTCCCAGGAAGAGCCCTGAGCCGTGTGTGAGGGACAGGATCCCCCTTCCCATTGCCTGGAGGTCATGGCTTCTCCTTTCTGCTTCAGAAGGCAAACCAAGGGGTTTCTGAGCATCAGAGCTGAAGAAAAGACTCAAAGGAGACCTCATGGTGGCTACAGCTTCCTCACAAGGGGAGAAGGAAGGGAAGGTACTGATCTGTTCTCTGTAGTGACCAGTGACAGAACCCGAGGGAATGGCAGAAGATGTGCCAGGGGAGGTTTACGTTGGACATGAGGAAAAGGCTCTTCATCCAGAGGTGCTGGACACTGAACAGGCTCCCCAGGGAGGTGTCAAGGCCCCAACCTGACCGTGTTCAAGAAGAAACTGGACAACGTCCTCAGACACACGGTGTGACCTTTGGGGTGTTCTGTGCAGGGACAGGAGTTGGACTCCATGATCCTCGTGGGTCTCTTCCAACTCAAGACATTCTATGATTCTATGAAATACTACGTCAAAAGCCCATGTTTTCACTGTACGGATGAGATGTTAACACACACATCATGTGCATGTCCACTGTGTGCATGTGGTAAGATGAACCCAAGTGAGCACAAATGCCATCAGCTATTCCTTGGGGTGCCATAAAGGTCAGTGGGACAGAGACAGTGTTCAGGGGTCTTTTCCAACCTGTGTTATTGTAGGATTCCATGAATCTTTTCCTTGTAGAGCTTTTCATATCAGAAAAGACAGAGAAAGAAGAAGAAGAAAATTAGGTGCAGAAGCAGAGATGTAAAATGCCCCAGAGTAAATACAGCAGCTCCTCTGAGGAACGTTTCTCCACTCAAACCCTTGATAGGAAATCTATTAGATAAATTTGATGAAAGCAGCTCAGTTTGATCTGCTCACACACTGCACCACAAGGAGGGTGATGGTGGGTACGATGTCATGTGGTCGCTTGTGTCTCAGGAACTCATAGTCCAGTAAGAACCAATGGCTGTGAAGGGCACTGTGAGGTCACTTCTGCCTCTGCAGGGGATTGGCCAACAGCAGGAACAGGGCTGGGAAAGGACTGTGAGGTCACACACACGAGACGAGCAATCGGGCCCAATCAGCATGGCTGGATGAAAGGCAGGTCCTGCTTGACCAGCCTGATCTCCTTCTGTGACAAGGTGACCGGCTGAGCAGATGAGGGAAAGTCTGTCGTGGGGAGTGAATCCGCCACACGGGCTGTGGGTGTTGTGTCCTCAGACTGCAGTAAAGCCTGTGACACCGTGTCCCACAGCATCTCCTGGAGAAGCTGCAGCTCGTGGCCTGGGTGGTGTATCTGCGATGGGTAAATAACTGGCTGGAAGGCATTTTGTCCCCTGGAGCCATTTGTCCCCTTCCTGTTCACATGGGCATCCCATGAATGCATCACTGCTCTCTGTCCCAGTGTCGACAGGCACAAGGCCTTCCCCACCTGGACCTCTCACCTCACCTGTGCCACTGGTTTCTCCAGCACCCTCATCCTGGACTGTGGGATGCCCAGAACAGCCCTCCCAAGACAGTTTGACAAAGCCTTTTTTCTACACCTTCCCCACATCCCTGCTCAATCCCCTCATGTACAGTTAAAGGACCAGAAAGGTTGGGTACAAGTGAGGCATTGAGAAAAATGGTCAGGGAAGCTTTGGGGTGCACAGAGAGCCCATCCACATGTTGGCAAGCTGTTCTCTCTGAACAAGCCCAGAAGACCAGCACAGCATTTGCTGTGTCCCAGAAACTCGCCTGGAAGGTTGGGATATGGAGAAAAGGTTTGGTCTGGGAAGGGACAGACAGGGGCTGGTGGAACTGGCTGGTGTGACCGTGAGACGTCTCTCCAACACCTCAGAAAAGTCCTGGCTCTCAGGGAGGCTGCATGGTCCTCTGAGAAAGAAAATATCAAAAATGACTTATCATGGAATCATAGAATAATTGTGGCTGCAAGAGACCCTTAGGATCATTGAGTTCAAACATAATTTAATTCTGGCAATAAACCATGTCCCTAGAGCCTCATCTGTATTTCTTCTGAACACCTTTCAGTGATGGGGAACCTCAGATACCAAGGACAGGCTGAAGAATCTGCTCAAGAAGTCCAAGTCAGAACAAACTCCAAAGTACCTTGAAGCATTAATGGGCCCCACTGAGGGCTGTTCCTGACAAAGCCTCCCCAGGGACTCGTTAGAGCAGATAATTGGAGGCAGTGATTGCATCAGGCAAAGGCAAAGTGCAGCAGCTCTGATGCTGAGAAAGCCCTTGGTTTGTCTGATGAAGGACAATGGCCAAGCCTTGAGCCCCTGCCCCTGGGAAGGGAGATCCTGTCCCTCACAGGTGGCTCAGGGCTCTTCCTGGGGCTGTGGGGAGCGCGATGCCCAGTGCAGGACAATGGTGTGACACTCCCTGGGGGTGCAAGGAGGCAATGGGGTGCCATGGCCATGACAACCATGTGTCTCCTCTTAGGCCTCGCTGGCAGGGACATCAGCCATAGCCAAGGGGACAAAGACCTTGGCTCTTGCAGGGACATCCAGCCTTGTCAGCGCTCTTGGCCATGTCCACCATGGTCCATCCTGCACTGTCCCAGAACTCTGGCTGTTTCCCCACAGGCTGCAGACACCCCATGTGCTTCCCCACCTTGTTCTCAGCCCACTGTGTCCCCACCTGTGCTGCTGTCTCTCCATCCTCACCAGCTGTTCCTTGAAACACAGAGTCATGGCTGATCCAGAGTCCCTCTGAATGACCACAGCCCTGTGCTCAGAATGACATTTCTTTATCCTGAGCTCCACTCTGGATCTCTGGAGATGCAGTTTCTGATGGTTTTCCTTTCTCATGCTGTTTCCCAACAACAACAAAAACATTAAATATTGACACCATCTTGGAAAGTGATTTTCAAGTTTTCTGAAGCTACTACTGCCCTTCCTTGTCATGGTTTTACCACAGCCACCAACTAAGGCCATGAGAGCTGCTCACATCCTGCTCCCAGGCCCCAGGTGGGATAAGGGAGAGAAGTGAATGGGAAGGGAGAAACTTGTGGGTTTAGACAAAAAATTAATAAGACAATAAAAAGAATACATTACTATTAGTAATATACTTGTACTAAGATATACGTAAAGTAAAATATGTGACACTCAGTGCCATATCCCACAGAACTCCCATCGTGCTGAAGAGGCAGCCCAAAAGAAGAGAGCACCCTGGTCCTGAACAGCTGATCCCAGCAAGAGAAAGTACAGGTGCAAGAGGCAGAGAGGCCCAAGGGCCAACTGAAAAACAGCAAAACATCATAAAACTGAACTAACACTGAACTCCCAATAGAATGGAACTTCCGAACAGAGCTAAGCAAAGTAGCCGGAAAACCAAAACTAATGGGCTGGAAAAGGCAACTCCAGCTTTATACCGAGCATGACGCTAATGGTAGAGAATAGCATGTTGATTGACCTGGATGGCAATTCAGGTGCTGTCCTGTCTGTGCCCTCTCCTACCCATTTGCACCTGCAGCTGGACTCCAAAGAAGTCCTTGGTTTCACTGACAATAGTCAAGTTAAATTAAATAGAAATAGATAAATTAAATTAAGAAAATATTCTCAGTGCAATGCCTCATGTAACTCCAGTCACGCAGAACAACTGGTCCTGCAGAAGGGAGCGCCTTGGTCCTGAACAGCCCATCCCAGCAAGAGAGAGCAAAAGGGCAACAGGCAGAAAGGCCCAAAGGCCAACGGCAAAATGGCAGAACGGCAAAAGGCCGAACTGACATCAAACTCCTGACAGAATGAAACTTCTGAATGGAACTGACCAAACTAGCTGGTAAACTCAGACTAATGGATGTAACAAGCCTTAAAAGCCGGCTCCAGATTTAGACTGAGCATGATGCTAAACACAGGGAATATTTAATTGGTCAGCCTACATGTCAATCCAGGTGCTGTCCTGTCTGTGTCTCCTCCTGCCAATTTGCATCTGCAGCTGGATTGCCAAAAAAGTTGTTGGTTTCCCTGACAGCAGCCAGTGAGTTCTGACATTCCTTTCATAGCAAATGGCAAACACTGTAAAGCTGCTAAAAACAAACAAACAAACAAACAAACAAAACTTATCCCAGGGAAGAAACAGAGTTATCTCACTATTCTCATAGTAAATCTAAACAAAAGACTGTACTGGCTGTGAAGGAGATTCAAAATGCATGAAGAAAATTAACTCAATTTCAGTAAAAACAGCGTGTTTCCTCAGGCTCCACTTTACCAGGCTAAAGAAGTTTGGGTCTCTCAACATCTCCACACATGACCCAGACTTTCTCTGGCTACACGACAGCTCCTCCCGTTCCTCCAGAATGGGGAACCTCACACTGGGACACACGGCTCCAGATGTGACCACACCAGTGCTGAGTCACGATGGGCAATAACTGCCCTTGTCTGGGTGGCCACGCTCCTCCCAGTGCAGCCCAATGTGCTCATGGGCATGTTCCTGTTTAGCACCACTGAGAACTGGCTGAACATCCAGGCTCAGAGGGTTGTGACCAGTGGCACAAAGCCCAGCAGGAGGCACCATGAGGAGCACTGAAGGACACCATATCCCCACCCAACATCTCCTCCTCTCTTGTGTCCCTGGAACCACCTCAGTGCCAAGGGGGAGAGCACTGCCTCTATGGGTGGAGGAGCTGGGGTCTCGAATGAGGGTCCAGGGGCAGTTTCTCCTGGTTGTTCATGCAGCAGCAAGCTGGGTTGGATATTTGGAGAGAGGAATTCTTCCTAAGGGCCTCCAATGGGCATGGGGATGGTCTATAGTTTCCTGCACACTGCCTTTTCTGGTGGAGATCACAGAGGCTGCCAGCCCTTTAGAGGACCCAGGACAGGCCTTGTCCTTCCTCTGGTCACAGCTGGACCTCAGTTCTCCAGTACAGCCCCAGCTCAGGAGCCTTGTCTAGGGGTGACTTTTGGGGTATGGTTGACAAGAGGGGTGCATAAGTTTGTCTCAAGGACATGTGATGAGCACCAGGACTGAAGTACCAGAGCAAAATGGTGTGGCTTCTGGGTGAATACTTTCTGCTGTGCAAGTCCTGAAACAGGGTCCCAGACTTGCTTTCCATGCCACCCTTTAGGAGGGAAAATGCACTAAGAAATGGCACGTGGGGGACACCAATCCTTCTCCAGCTACTTCCCAGGCCTGGTGAAGCACCAGGACAGCAAGGACTTCTGGCCCTGCACCCTTAACTCTGGGTGTTATCTTGGGGCAGCTGAACACCAGCATTTTTCTCTCCAAGGCAAGTTCCAGCCCAGGTCAGCTCCTGTCTGATCTCCCCCATCCCTCCTCTGATCTGCTCTGGTGCTCCTGGCCCCATCCTGTGCTCCACAAAGGGCCCCAGCTTGACACGGATGCTCTGCAGAGCAGGTTGGCTGCAGGACCATGGGGTGACTGCACACTGGTTGTGCTGCTCAGTGAGGGACACAGATGCAACTGGCTGGGCTGCACTGTCACTGAGCTCTTTCCTGGGGCTCTAAAGCTCTGGAATGGGTCCAGAGCATTTCTTGGGACTCAGTGGGTTTTCTGCTCATTTCAGTTCAGCAATGCCTTCCTTGTCCTTCAGGTTCCCGGAAACTGGTGCAGAAAGATGCCGCCTATTCCCTTCCCAGGGGCAGAGGTAGGCTGACCAGCCCATAATTCTTCAAATCCTCTTTCAGGCCCTTCTTGAAGATGGGCTTGACATCTTCCTTTCTCAAGGACCTCAGAACTTCTCTGATTCTGCTGTCACTTTTGAAAGCACAATCCAGAATCATGGGCAAGGGTGATGTAGCAGACAGGAGCACTTGCAATGAGCTGTCCCAGCAGCTGAGATGAATCTCACTGGGCCACTGGGGATTGTTCCTGGAGTCACACAGAGAAGTGCCAGAGGTCTATCAGAGCCAGTCTCAGGAATTCTTATGCACCCAGGTATGCTCAGAGACAGAGTCTTTCCCTTTTACACAGAGGCAGGAATCACAGTGTCCGTCTGGCCTCCAGTTGCCACTCCCAAACGATGGGAGACACCTCAGCCCTGTGGTGGGTCACCCTGCTCTGCACCCATCTGAGATGTCCCACATCATGAGGAATGGACACGGGGACCTCAGTTCAAGGAAGAAGATCCCAGTGGGTGGTTTCCCGTGGGCTGTTACTCCCATCGTGAAGTGACCTTGAAACACTGTCTGTCCCACAGACCTTCATGGAACCCCCAGGAATAGCTGATGTCGTTAGTGTTCACCTGGGTTCATCTCATCTCACATCCACAATGTGCATGCTCACATCTTATCAGAACAATGCAGACATGGACTTCTGACCTACTCATTCCGTGTCCCTCCGTGGAGGGAAGAGCAACCTATGTGAGTGGGGGAGAGAGGCCAGAGCTAGAAATGGTGGTTGTGAGGGGCCAGTTCATGACGATGCCCTGGGGCAGCTTCCCTGGGGTGTCCAGTGCACAGGGGCACAGCCCAGCCCCTGCTCTGCTGGTCCTGCAGGTCTCTGGCAGGAGCCTGGCTGTGAGAGGACACTGCTGTGTGCCAGCCCTGCACACACACACTGTTCAGCTGTACCCTGGTGGTTTCATCTGTGACCATTTTCTTGCTTATATGTTTGAGAGAAGGTTGGGAAGAGGAGCCAAACCATCATGCCCTGCCCTGAGGAGATCACCTTTCTATCTGGAAAGGCTGTTGTGAGGCCAGCTCTGTCACAGCAGTGCCCATTGCCTGTCCCTGCCTGCGCCCACAGCACTGACACACAGCAGGACGGTGACCAAGCTGCCAGAGCACTCAGGCCTTGCACCAACACCAGGGATGAGAAGGAGAGTGTGGGAGTGGAACCAGAACAGCTCTGGAAGAACAAGCGCTGCTGCTCCCTTCCAGCTCTTCTCCCCTTCTCCCATGCACACAGGAACTGTCCCTGCAGCTCCAATCAGGCCTTCGTGAAAGGATCCCATGAAAAGTCACTACAGGGCTCTTTATTTTGTTTAAATACACAAAGAGCATGGCCAGTGATTATGAAAGATAAGCAGAAAAGCAATTTGAAAGGGGATGGCAGCATAATCACAATTTAAAAAACACCACCAAGAAAATATAGAGATGACAGGCTGGGCCTATAATTAGTTTAATTAAAACTCCGATATAGAAGCAGGTGGGCAGTTTGTTGCTTCATAACAGACTAAGATCAGACTTTCCACGGGGCATCTTTGAGCTGCTGGTTATTGTGTTATTTTTTTCTTTTCTGCAGATATTCTATCTTCAAAAACGTGTCCAGGGGAAAGACTCATTGAATCATAGAGTCAGTCAGGTTTGAAGAGAGCCCTAAACATCTTCTTGTTTCACTCTCCTTCCCAAAGCAGGGTGACCAGGTGAGGTTGTTCAAGGTCTTCGCTCAGCTTTGCATCATCTCCATCACAGCACAGAAGGGAGAATAAAGACCTTCAGCAGTTTTGGCCCAAATGCTGGTCACTGGGGGATGACACACTAACTGCACAGAGGACACTGCATCACAGATGAAATTTGGGCTTGATGTTTCAGTGAACTTCCCACCAAGCATCCACTTCTTCAGCCCAAACACTGTCAATCGGGATATAAGGACACCACGGGAGACCATGTCCAAGGCCTGGCACAATTTCATACACACAACGTGCCTGTCTTTCCCCTGCCCATTTTGGTTCACAAGTCTCTTTCTTGTCCTTCAACAGCCTGCAGATGGCTGCAGGAGGACTTGTCCCATCACCTTCCCAAGGACAGAGACAAGCTGAGCAGCCTGTGATTCTCCCCATTCTCCTTCCTGCCTTTCTTGAAGATGGGTTTGACGGATGCCAGGACCTCCTCGATTGCACTGTCATTTTGAAAACACAATCCAGAATCACAGGGCAACTGAGGTGAATCTCACTGGGTCAGTGGTTTGTTCCCAGAGTCACACACAGAAATGTCAGGGTTGTGACAGGTGTCCATAACTGAGTTGGCTTTGTGGACCCTCATCTGAGGCAGAATCATAGAATCATAGAATACTCTGATAGGAAGAGAGCCTTGGGATCATTGAGTCCAACCATAGCCCAGCTCTCGCACTAACCCATGTCCCTAAGAACCTTGTCTAAGCTCCTTTTAAACCCCTCCAGGGGTGGTGACTCCCCCACTGCCCTGGGCAGCCTGTTCCAATGCCTCACAACCCTTTCCGGGAAATACTTTTTTCCTAATATCCGATCTAAACCTCCCCTGCTGCAAATTGTGGCCATTTCCTCTTGTCCTATCACTTGCTACTTGGGAGAAGAGACCAAGACCTGCCATATTGCAACCTCCTGTCAGGCAGTTGTGGACAGTGAGAAGGTCTCCCCTCAATCTCCTGTTCTCCAGGATGAACAGCCCCAGCTCCCTCAACTGCTCCTCATCACACTTGTGCTCCAGCCCCTCAGCAGCTTTGTCGCCTCCTCTGCACTCTCTCTAGTGCCTCAATGTCCTTGAGATGAGGGGCCCAAAACTGAACACAGGATTCAAGGTGCGGCCTCACCAGTGCCGAGAGCAGTGGCACAATCACTTCTCTAGTCCTGCTGGCCACGTCATTCCTGATACAAGCCAGGATGCTGGTGGTCCTTTTGGCCACCTGGAAACATTCTGGCTCATATTCAGCCAGCTATCGCTCAACACCCGCACATCCCTTTCCACCAGGCAGCTTTACAGCCACTCCTCCCTGAGCCTGTAGCGCTGCCTGGGGTTGTTGTGACCCGAGTGCAGGACCCAGCACTTGGCTTTGTTAAGCCTCAGCCAATAGGCCTCAGTCCCATGATCCAGCATGTCCAGATCCTTAGGCATGGCCATCCTCATGTCCCACGTCATGAGGAATGGACATGGGGACCTCAGTTCAAGGCAGCACATCCTAGTGCTGCATTCAGGTCTTCATGGAACATGCAAGAATAGCTGATGGTGTTTGTACTGAGTCGGGTTCATCTCACCTCATGTCCATGATATCCACACTCATATCTCATCCATACAGTGGAAACATTGGCTTCTGACTTATTCAGTGTCCTTGTGTTGAGGGATGAACAACCTCTCTCAGCTGGGGTGAAGGGCCAGTGCAGGAAAAGGCAGTTATGAGGGGCTGGTCTGTGGTGACTGTCCTGGGCCAGTTTCCCCAGGTTGTCCCATGAACATGGGCACACACCAGCCCCTGCTCTGCTGGTGCTTCAGGGCTCTCCCAGGAGGCCTGGCTGGGAGAGGACAGTGCTGTGTGCCAGCCCTGCACACTCACACACTTCAGCTGTTCACTGGTATTTTCTTCTCTGGGGCATTTGCCAGTTCAGCCCTCCCACCCCCTCCTGAATTGTGCCACCCCCCTGCCCTCTCCCCAGACGAGCCGGCAGAGCAGCCACACTGGAACTGGAACTGGTCCCACAGCAGTGGGGACCAGTGAGAATGAAGGACAGTGAGAATGTTCATCCAGCCAGCATGCTGAGAGGGTCTCCAGCACAGGCAGCTTGCAGACCCAGGTCCAGACTGGCTCCCCAGGACAGCATGATACATTTGGCCTAGGAGATCCTCAGGAAGATCCTGCGGCCACAGTGCCAGGGCCACCTGCCCCAAGCTGCCACCCACAGCAAAGGGTTTCTCTTTCCATGTCTTTTCTGCACACATACAGTGCCCCACTCTTCTCCTGGAACATCCCGTCTCCCCACAGAGCCCTTTCCCAAGAGACCTGAGCTATGCTGACCTGGCCAGCTGTTCCTACCCCCCTTCCCACGCTCCATACAGCTCTGACCTGGCGGTGCTGCTCTGCAGAGCAAGTGGGCTGTGGTGCCCAGGGCCATGGGGTGAGTCTGCAGGCTCATGCTGGTCAGGGTGGGAGGAAGACCCAGCTCAGGGTGGCTCTTGCTCACTCCCCCTCAGCATACAGACATGGCTCCTGCAGCCCCAGAGATCCCAGAGAGAGGATTCTGAACAAACAAGTCAGGGCGGGGTCCTTTATTTCACTTTATACACACGGAGAGTGTGGGTCCTTATTTACACAAAGACTATGGGACACACCAGACAGGTAGATATGGACACAGCCATAAGAAGACAAATAATTTTTCTTGTGGATAGCATTAATACAAGCAAGAAAAACAAACACCAAAGAGAAACAAACGAACAAACAAAAAAGACCACAAAAGCTACAGAACTCAGGTTGAACTAGTAATGCGTTATATTACAAGTGACATGCAGAAGCAGGACATCACTTCATTACAGCTTTTGAAAAGCGAACAATCATCACTTTCCTTATAGACTCCTTGAGTTCCCTGTTCCTCATGCTGTAGATGAGGGGGTTCACTGCTGGAGGCACCACCGAGTACAGAACAGACACCACCAGGTCCAGGCTTGGGGAGGAGATGGATGAGGGTTTGAGGTCAGCAAATATGCCAGTGCTGAGGAACAGGGAGACCACGGCCAGGTGAGGGAGGCAGGTGGAAAAGGCTTTGTGCCGACCCTGCTCAGAGGGGATCCTCAGCACGGCCCTCAAGATCTGCACATAGGACACCACAATGAACACAAAACACCCAAATGCTAAACAAACACTGACCACAAGAATCCCAAGTTCCCTGAGGTAGGAGTGTGAGCAGGAGAGCTTGAGGATCTGGGGGATTTCACAGAAGAACTGGCCCAGGGCATTGCCCTTGCACAGGGGCAGTGAAAATGTATTGGCCGTGTGCAGCAGAGCATTGAGAAACCCAGTGGCCCAGGCAGCTGCTGCCATGTGCACACAAGCTCTGCTGCCCAGGAGGGTCCCGTAGTGCAGGGGTTTGCAGATGGCAACGTAGCGGTCGTAGGACATGACGGTGAGGAGACAATACTCTGCCACTATCAAGAAGAGAAATGAAAAGAGCTGTGCAGCACATCCCAAGTATGAGATGGTCTTGGTGTCCCAGAGGGAACTGGACATGGATTTGGGGACAATGGTGGAGATGGCACCCAGGTCGAGGAGGGCGAGGTTGAGCAGGAAGAAATACATGGGGGTGTGGAGGTGCTGGTCCCAGGCTATGGTGGTGATGATGAGGCCGTTGCCCAGGAGGGCAGCCAGGTAGATGCCCAGGAAGAGCCAGAAGTGCAAGAGCTGCAGCTCCCGTGTGTCTGTGAACGGCAGGAGGAGGAACTGGGTGATGGAGCTGCTGTTGGACATTGGCTGCCTGTGGGCATGAGGACCTGTGCAAGGAGGAGAAGACAGTGACACATCAGGGGACACTTCTATGAGGAGAATAAAGGTCCTGTTTCTCATGGAAAACCCCCTCCCTGATGGAGGGATGTATCCGCTCATTCTCTCTTTCTACCAATTGAGAAAAACAGTTCATCACAGTTTAAAATGCAGCTTGGGCATCTGGTTTCCGTGAACACATCTCTGGGGCAAGATCCACTGAACTGGTGTCAGAACAAAAACTGACCCACATCCCCACCCCAACCCCAGAGAGCAAGAGCACCAGGGACAGGTGGAGAAACAGGGAAGAACACTGCAGTGCTACCAGAAAATAAAGCAAGGACAGAAAGGCAGACGGGCATGCTGTGGAACCTTCTCCTGACCCAGCTGTGCTGCTGCCACTCACATGATGACACTGGAGAGCAAGTACTTTTAGCACCTTATTTGTGTAGCACGTTGTAGGAACCCTTCACCTGGAGGTCCAGCTGCTGAGGTGGAGACTCGTGACCTGGACCCCATGGCTTTGGGGCAGAGGGTCTGCTGGGGAGGAGAGGAGACCAGGGGTTGCACTGGGAACTGTATCTGCACTGCAGAGGATGGCAGGGGGGCCTGAATCCTGTCTCAAGCATTTCAGGTTGTAGCTCCCACTACCTGCCCATGTCTGTGCTGCCTGCATCTGTGTCTCTGTCCCTGGTCTGCTCCCTGTCAGTGTCACAGACCCCGTCCCACCCGCTGTGTGCTCAGCTCTGTCCTGCTCACACCTCCTGGCACTGCCCAGGGGCAGCTCTGTGTGTGCAGGGGCTCAGGAGCAGCTCAGACCAGTCCTAACGAGAACTGGGGTCTCAGTGTCTGCTCCAAAGAGAAATAAATCCCCATCTCCCACTGCACACCCAGACGAGCAAGAGTGGAAAACTGAAAGCACAGACTCCTTCCCTGGCAGCTGTTGCTGTCTCGATGTTGTTGTTCAGAAGAACCCTCTGCCATGTCTGTGGGGGGATCTGGAGCTCTGAGCAGCCCTGACCCACACAGCCCCCTTCAACCCCACAGGCTCCCTGCCTGCCCTGCCGGGGGTCGCTCCTTCCACCCACAGCTGCTGCCATGGGATCTCCCGGGCAGGCTGAGCGCTGACCCTGGCAGGCGGCAGAGTCCCTGCCCGGCACAGCCCTGGGGTGCAGGGACCCTGCTCTGCAGGACAGCCCTGGGCACCCCTGGGTGCTCACCCGCCTTCACAGCTGTTCAACATGGCCTGACAAGAGCCCCGTCCTTACAGATCCCACAAGCTGTGCCTGTGCCAGGTTCAGGAGATGCCTCCAGGAGCTACAGCTGCACTGCCCTGCACCCAGAGACTTACCATGGCAAGGGCTGCAAAGGTTTCTCCTCCAGTGAGCTCTCAGTCATCCTCCCAGTCCTGACCACCTTTAATCTCTCTCTGCCTTGCTCGTCTCCTGGGATCCCCAGGCAGAGCCCTCAGCCCTGCTGCGTGTGCAGAGGAGCTGCTCCTGGGCAGAGCTGTCTCTCTGCAGCGCTGCCGCTGCCATGAGCTCCCTGTGTCCCAGGAGCCCAGTCCAGCTCAGCAGCACAGGAGCTGCAGCACAAGGCGCTTTAATGACCCCTCTGGTGGGTTTGGTGCTGAGTCCATGGACCTCAGACCCTGAGGGGAAGGCGAAGAAACTTCTCAGAAAGTCAAACTCAGATGCACACTCCAAAGTTTCCTGTAATATTAATGGGTCCCACTGAGGGACACAACTGAAGAACTGACCCCAGAGTTTGGTTAGAGCAGAAAACTGGAGGCAGTGATGACAGGTCAGGAAAAGCAATGTAAAGGTCTCTCTGATGCTCAGTAAACCTGGATGTGTTTCATTAACCAAAGGACTAAGCTCTGACCCCCAACCCTGGGGACTCAGATCCTGTCCCTCCCACATTGTCCAGGGCCCTTCCTGGGACAGTGTGATCTGGGGCTGTGCAAGGCCAAGGGCAGGACTATGGTCCCACACCTCCCAGGTTCCTGGTTGGGGACAAGGAGGGTTTGGAGCTCATTGACAACATCTTCCTGACATGGGTGACTGAGGAGTCAGTGGGGTGAGGTGCCCTGTGGGACTTCACACTTACAAACCAGAAAGAGTTGGTCAGGATGGAACAGTCAGGGATGGGAAATGGAGCTGAGGCTCCTGGGAGATGAGAACAAGGCCAAGAGCAGGATTTCAGGAGAGAAAGCTTTGGCCTGCTGAGGGGCCTGCTTGGGTCCTATGGGATATGACCTTGGTGTCTGCAGAGCTTTTCTCTCCCATCTCCTCCCTCCTCTCTCCCACCTGCTGTTGTGCAGCGTTTTTTACCCTTTCTCAAATACAATATCCCAGAGGTGCTGCCAGCATCACTGAGTGTCTCAGATTTGGCAAGAAGTGGGTCCATCTTGGAGCAGCTGAAAACGGCTCTGTCTGACATTGGTCAAACTCGTGTTGTCTTCCCAGAGAGGTGACAGCTGTAGCACAGCCACACCTACCCCCAGTTCCAAGAGTTTGTCATGTAAACCCAATAGAGAGTGACAATGTGTTGGGTGTTACAAACTACATGATCATGTAGAAGAAATGGACAAGATCTTCTGTCAGCAACTCAAGGAGGAAGTCACCAGTCAATGAGCAGGTTCCTATGGGGAACTGTAATTGCTCTGACATTAACTGGCCTGGCAAAGTGGCAAGTGCCATCAGTCCAAAGGATCTTGGGCCAACTGCTTAACGTGTCTGCATTGTGGGCCAAGGAGAGTGATGCCTACCTGGATCTGGAACTAGGAAACAAGGAATAGCTGGTGAGGGATGTGAACATTAGTGTCCACCTTGGCTGTTGTGACCAGGACACAGTGGGGTCCCAGGCACCAGAGGGAAGGGAGGAAGGCCAGCAGCAGAGCACAGGCTGGTGGGCTCCAGAGGAGAAGACTTTGTCAAACTGGGGGTGCTGATTCAGGTGGTGCCATGGGAAGCAGCTCAGAAGGGTGAAGGAGCTCAGGAAATCTGATCAGCCTTTCAGGACAGGCTGCTCCAAGCACAAGAATGATCTATCTGAGAACCAGCAAAATGAAGCATTTATCTCGTGAGGGTGTTTGTCTGAACGGATGGAGCTCCAGGGCACAAAGGCAGCACACAGAGGTGGAAGCAGGGGAAGCTGCAAAGGAGGAATTTAGAAACCTTGTCCATGGATGTGGGGATGATGCCAAAGCTGCCCTGGACTTGGTACCTGCAGGGGAGGCTGAGGGCGGCAAGATGAGCTGACACAGCTTCCTTACAGAAATAGACCAGTGTAACATAGACCTGCTGCAGAACTTCGTAAGAGTAGAATCAGACAGGACTGAGGTTCTTCATGGCTTCTTTGCCTCCATCTTCACCAGCAAGGACTCCTGGGACTTTGTCCTGAGGGCATGAGTCTGGAGAACACCCAGCAGTGGATGGGGCTCAAGTCAGGGGTGACCTGAGCAAACTCAGACACCACTACAGACCAGGAGATGGGTCACTTGACCAGCTCCCTGAACACAAGTATCGCTGTGCTGTGGCACCTGAGATTGCCAGGAACACCCACCTCTTGGTCCAGAGTTGTGTGATTCCTCTTGAGGTGTCCTGGCCTGTCTCCTCACTCATATAGTGATTTAGTTATGCATTTTTCTGACATATCCAGTCTCTACTAGGAGACACTCCACATCAATGTGAACTGGAGGCTGCTGATGCCACCTGTTCTGGAAAGAGAGGGAAGGGCGAGCAGGGAAGGAAATAGAAGAAATTTGGCTTTATTGCTATTTATTTTAGAAATGCTCTCTGTTTGGCTATTCCTGAAATCTCCCTAATCATCCACACCAGACTTGAAGTCTTTAGGAAAATGATGCACAGAGCCTTGGCTTGTAAGAGCATTTTAGATGTTAATGAGCCCTCTGCTGCCATGATCCTGAACTGCAGATACTGAAAGAATGAACAAACCTCTAGTGAAGTGAAAGGCAGAAGCAAACCCCAAGTTTCTGAGGGTGTTTGGGACCCCATGAAGGGCCATCACTGACACAGCTGTGAAGGAAACAACCAGTGCAGGTCCTTGTCCCTGGAGGCTGCTGAAGGAAAGACTTGGAGACACTGGTTCCAGGTGGTGAGGGCCACGTGGAGGTGGCTCTGATCCCATGTCAGCCCTTCATGTCTGTTTATCATCAGGATGGCTGAGCCCTGACCCCAGGACCAGGCAAAGGCGACCCCTTCTCTCTTAAATTGCTCTGCCTGTGGTCACTGGGAGGGTATTTGTGTTTTAGGGGTGCGTTTGGTGCCAAGTGCTGTTGCTTTGACCACAGGGCTCTGCTTTTCTGAGGATTTGGCAATGCCTGTGAGGTCCTCAAAACTCATTCACCTTCTTTCAAACACCTGGCAATGGTCACCAATCACCTGAGCTATCCCAGTCCCAAATTTGCTCAAATCCTCAATTTGGATCCATGCCCCAGCACTGAAATGCACACGTTCCTTCTGCTGCTGCCCTAAAATAAAAAAGAAAAATCAGCTTATTCCACATTAGCATGACCAGCCCATGCTCTTCAGGTCCTCTTCTTGCCTTTAACGCAGTTTCTGCTACGTATAGACCACTCTCTTCCTGCACTCCCATGTGTCTCACAAACCTTTCACTCTTGTCCTGTAATGGGCCAACGCTCCAGGAGGTTGGTGCTTCCTCCAGGTTCATGGATGATTCCTGAGGTCCAAGTGAAATGCAATAAAACCTGGCTGAGCCAGCCCCGTAGCTGTATCTTTCCAGCAAGGAGTTTCTCCTGAGAAAGGGATTCAGCCTCTGTCATTCTCTGCAGAGGCACATGAGCAGTGTCCATGCACCTGGGGACACAAAGGATGACTTTTGCAAGACCACACTTTATCAGAACCACTTAGATATATCCCTATGGATGGAGTATCAAACCTTATAGTGCAGCAGAGATCGGAGTTGCGAGCTCTCTTCATCTGCCCTGTGTGACACATGTAAAATAAACTAACCCCATCAAAAAGTTGCCTTTGATTCTCTTCACAACATGAAGCACCGTAAGGGTCAGGATTTGAGCCAGGATTCCCAAGGAGGACTCACATGTCCTGCTCTTCAAGTTTAGGTGTTCACTGGAATCTCAGCAGACATGTCACGCTGATTCCTGGCTTCAAAGAGCTGGTCAAGAGCCTCGTCTCCATGTCTGTAACGGTGGCTTTGCTGCCTGGCTGATGTGCAGACTCTGTACATGGATGCTGACACCTCTTGAACAACCTGCTCTGAAAGGATGAACAAGGTGGGCAGTTCTTTCCGGAAGGGTATTAGGACAGCAAAAAAGAAGACCCTGGTTGGGGCAAATGAAAAGGGTTGCAAAAGATGTGGTCAGGACTGTTAGGGGGCATGTGTAAAGCAGCCCTGCACATCATGTGAATTATTCTTGTAGTCAGAGAGAACCTGAGAATTTTCTCTGAATTGAAATCCTGAAAGGAGATGAAAGGACAGCATCATTCAGGCTGGATGAGATGACAGGAGGTATCTTGACCTGCTCACAGCAGGGTCAGACCAGATTGCTCAGGGCTTGATCCAAACACATCTTGGTCAGTTTCTGGGACAGAGTGAGTGCACACTCCTGGGAAACAGCTTCCAGTGCTTGACTGTCCTCAGGACTGGAAAGTTTCTCCCTTTCTACAGCACCTTTCCAAGCCCAACCATCCAGATTGGTTTTACCCATCTACTTGCACACTGACACAGAACAGAATATACTGCCTTGGGCACAAGAATATTGTGGGGCAGGACACCGAATGCCTTGCTGACTTCCAGGTAACAGACCATCACTGCTCTGCCCACGTCCACAACCCTGTCCTTTCCACACAGAAAGCAAAGAGGATGGACAGGCACAACCCGCCCTGGGCAAACCCCTTCACCTTCTCTTCCAGACACCCAGAAATGGGGTCCCAGTGGACATGTTCTGGGGCACAGCCCTTAGTTCCCCTGCTCACCCATTGGCCAGTTTGAAAAGTGCACACACTGTGTGAGAGCTGCCAGTGGTCAGGGAGTCCCCCCAGTCTCCATGAGCTCTCCAAGATGGGGGAGAGTGGCCTCACTGTGACATCGTCCTGCTGTCCCAGCTCCTGGGATGCTGCCCCTGCTGTCCCATAGACTGGAAAGGATTGTGTTAGTTCCAGTGACCCCTGACTTGATCCCCATCCACTGCTGGTTGTTCTGACTCCAGCCACAGAGATCTCAGAGACCTTGCTGGTGAAGAGGGAGGACAGAAGACACAGAGTTGATCAGTTCTTTCACATATTAAATTAATCAGTAGCCATGCAGTGTTTTTGTTTCTCCTTTAACTGTTCCTGCAGTAGTAACAGCTCATTATGGGCCCTTCAATTGCCTTACAGGTCTGGACAGAGTTTTGATCTGGACTGTTGCTGTGCTTGGAGGCTGCTGTCCTCGAGACCAGATGAACTCACTCCTGCCACCCTGCCTGGCAGTTCATTCCATCCGTGTCACAGCTCTGTCTGCAGCACTGACAGCTCCAGCTCCCCCAGTCAGGTCCCTGGGTGAGGACATTGCCTCACATCTGGGCTGAACCACCCCAGCTGTGGCACCAGCCCAGCTCTGACCTGCCACAGGAAACCTGGTACCAAGTGTCCAAGAGCCCATGTGTGCAAAGGCTTTGAATCAGAGCACAGACATGACATGGCCAGAGAATGATGAATGTCTCTCTAGACCTAGGAGTGTAAAACCAGAATAAAATGCCTGAACTCATTCAACTGAAGATATTCCTCCCCCAGCTTGGAGGAATTTGATCCTTTGCTGTAATATTCCTGGTGTTCTGTCTAATGATGGGACAAGAAAAGATGATTCTCATACGGATTTATTTTTTAAAATGAAAAATACAATGCTGGAAAGAAGTGTCTCTTCAGAGGAGAGAGAATCAACATCACTGATAACTTCAACTTCGTAGCTGTGCCATTGGAGCCCCAGGGACACCACGAGGGAGCCCAGAGGGGACAGAGAAAGGGACGTCATGGGCTGCTCCTGTGCTGCTGAGCTGGGCTGGGCTCCTGGGACACAGGGAGCTCATGGCAGCGGCAGCGCTGCAGAGAGACAGCTCTGCCCAGGAGCAGCTCCTCTGCACACGCAGCAGGGCTGAGGGTGCCTGCAGCACCGAGGGCACAGGAGCCAGGCACAGAGAGGGGAAAGGCAATGTGGGGTGGTTGGTTGCTGAGGATTCAACGAGACAAATCACAGTTGTAACACGGTAAGTCTCTGGCTGTAGGACAATGCAGCTGCATTTCCTGGAGGGAGACCCTAAGCTGGTACATTCCACAATTTGCAGGATCTGTCAGGTCTCTTTCACAGTATCTCTGTTGTAGAGGAGAGGAACACACTCCAGAGCAGGGCTTCCCTGCTGCACTGTCACAGGGACAGGGAATGACGACAACTTCTGCTGAGGGTGACTGCAGGGGGAGCACCCAGGGGTGCCCAGGGCTGTCCCGCAGAGCAGGGTCCCTGTCTGGGGGAGATCCCCATGGTGCTGTGGGGACAAGCTGTGGGGGGAAGGAGCATCCCCGATAAGGGCAGGAAAGGTGCTTCTGCTGTGGAGAGGGTGCTGTGTGGGTCAGTGCTGCTCACAGCTCCAGATCACCTGCAGGATTTTTCTAAGGCGATGCCCCAATGACAAGATCATTGCAAGGATTACCAGGCAGATAAGGAGCTTTCCTGAGCCTGTCTTTCCAGTTTCCTCTCACAAGGGGTGGGGGGTGCAGGAAAGGATAAAATGAAAATGAGCTCTCATGCTTAAACAAGTCACCGAGACTCCTGAACTGCAGATCTGAGTGATCAGTCCATCTGCCAGAAGGCTCATGACATCCCTTCCCCACCCCTCTGCCTGTGCACAGCACCTGCATCACCTTGGCTGGACCCGTCAGCCTTAGTCTGACCTGTCCTGTTTTCCAGCCTGCAGACAGGAAGATGCCCCCACGCAGTGCCCTGTGAACAGGCAGGATCTGTAGGGCCAGGGGGAGGGCACAGAGGGTGGGATGGTCTGTGAGCACTGACAGGGAAGAGACACGGACAGGGAAACACCTCCCAGGGGAGAATCTCCAGGCAGCAGGGAAATGATCAGAAATGAGAGGAAACCAAACCCGGAATGGTTACGGGAGGGAGAAGAGAGAAAAGTCCCTGTGACCCCCTGCAGTGCAGATCCCTCCTGTGAGCAGCCCCCTGGCCTCCTGTCCCACCCAGCAAAGCCTCTGCCCTCAGGGCCGGGGGCTCCAAGGCATGAAGCAGCTCCTGTGCAGCCAGAGCTCCAGTTCCTCTGCAGAGCACAGGGGCTGAGAGCAGCTGCCCGGCAGTGTTGGTGTCTGGGAGGTGGCTGCACAGCTGGGGAAGGGTGACGCTGTCTGAGTGCCCGGCTGCCTCTGCCCTGGCCTCTCTCACACCCACCCTCACCGCATTCTCCTTCTTGCTCCCCTGCTCTGGGTCACTGCTGTTGGGATCTTGTTCTTGCTGTCAGGCTCTCTGGGGATGGCAGTTTCAGCTGCAGAGTCACAGCCTGAGGTTGTGGGTCCTTTCCTGCAGGTGTGTCCATGGGCACACGTGTCCCAGCTTTGCTCTGACCTGTGGGGTGTGGGCAATGCAGTCTGTGGGGCTGGGGAATGAGCTGAGTCTCCCTCAATCAAATGCCATCATCAGGACACTTGGATATCTCCCTGGGGATTCCTTCCAAGCTGTGAGCTTCCCTCCACGATGCAAACCTGTCCTACAACATCTGTGTGTATCTGAAAGCCCCACGGAAAAGCAAAGATTCTACAACAGATAAAATGCTGTTTGGTTTGTGAAATGAGACGTGTCTGTCCTGGGCTAAACGTGGAGTGCTGAGACCTTAGCAAAGGTTGGGACATGTCATGGTCTGAGGTGGATCCCTCTGCTCTCAGCAGTGCCTGGTGGCTTTTCAGGGTACATATGGGAGTGTGATCAGCCCCCATCTCAGAAAGGTGCCAGCCCAGGGCAGCTGGAGCAAGACAGAGGGACAGAGCTGCCCTCACTCTGCACTGACCCACAGGCATCCTCTGGTTTCGCAGGACTCGCTCCGTTCTCCCTGAGTGCAGCAGAAATGTTGAGGGTTTCTGACACCCAACAACACTCCCCAGGGTGGGAGGGGAGAAGGAGCTGTAGAAACACCAAACCTCTCAAAGTCAGTTTCTCAGGCCTGGGGGTACAGATGCTGACAGTCCCTTCTGCACCAGGAGCGGTTCCAGCTGACAAAGCTGAACCCCAGGACTGGCCCCTGCCCACCCAATCACACAGGGTCAGGCTGAGTCCTCAGGAGCCCCTGGGCAGAGACCCTGCTCTTCATTGCACACTCATCAAGCACCGACGAGGGCTCCAGCCAGGACATTCTCCTGGAAAAAGAAAAGTATCTCTTTGTGTGACGGGGTGTGAGGTTCTGTGGGAAATGGCTTTGTTTTTTCCCAGAGAAGTCTCACCTAAACCTTCACTATCTTTTCCTCCTATGACAGGTCCTCATGCCCACAGGCAGCAAGTGTCCAACAGCAGCTCCATCACCCAGTTCCTCCTCCTGCTGTTCACAGACACACGGGAGCTGCAGCTCTTGCACTTCTGGCTCTTCCTGGGCATCTACCTGGCTGCCCTCCTGGGCAACGGCCTCATCATCACCACCATAGCCTGGGACCAGCACCTCCACACCCCCATGTACTTCTTCCTGCTCAACCTCGCCCTCCTCGACCTGGGCTCCATCTCCATCATTCTCCCCAAGTCCATGGCTAATTCCCTCTGGGATTCCAGGGCCATCTCATACTTGGGATGTGCGGCACAGCTCTTTTTGTTTGTCTTCTTGATCACAGCAGAGTATTCTATGCTCACAGTCATGTCCTATGACCGCTACGTTGCCATCTGCAAACCCCTGCACTACGGGACCCTCCTGGACAGCAGAGCTTGTGTCCACATGGCAGCAGCTGCCTGGGCCACTGGGTTTCTCTATTCTCTGCTGCACACGGCCAATACATTTTCACTGCCCCTGTGCAAGGGCAATGCCCTGGGCCAGTTCTTCTGTGAAATCCCCCAGATCCTCAAGCTCTCCTGTTCACACTCCTATCTCAGGGAACTTGGGCTTATTGTGGTCAGTGTCTGTTTAGCATTTGTCTGTTTTGTGTTCGTTGTGGTGTCCTATGTGCAGATCTTGAGGGCCGTGCTGAGGATCCCCTCTGAGCAGGGTCGGCACAAAGCCTTTTCCACTTGCCTCCCTCACCTGGCCGTGGTCTCCCTGTTCGTCAGCACTGGCGTGTTTGCCAACCTGATGCCCCCCTCTATGTCCTCCCCATCCCTGGACCTGGTGGTATCTTTTCTGTACTCAGTTGTGCCTCCAGCAGTGAACCCCCTCATCTACAGCATGAGGAACCAGGAGCTGAAAGTAGCACTCAAGAAGCTGATTCAGTCATTTTTCTGTCAGCAACATTAAGTTACCCGTGTATCTTCGGAAGTGATTTCCAGTTCATCTCAGGAACCTCCTGTGCATTGCGCATTTCATCTGTGATAATCATGTTTGTCAAGGAATTTCTTCACCCACGGCACTTCTCCAGAGCAGGGACTCAGAGGCCTGTCTACCTGTTTCTGGGGCCCTGGTACAGCTGGTGTCCTGTGTCACACCTCTGTAATACAGCTGTGGACCCATTTTGAAATCACTGTATTTCTGAAATTGGGGCCATCTTTCTGAAACACCCCACAAAAGGGGATTTCCTCGTTCTCATTATTTGAAGCTTGGGCTCTTCTTCCAAAGCTGTGGTCAGCCTGAATAAATTTCCCCCACAAGGCCATGCTGCTGTACTGGTGTTTTTCTTGGGCTCAGGGAAGGACATGGGGCACCATGTTACGTCATGGTGCTGGTTTGAGTGTCCATCTGTGGGTGCCCAGTGTTCCTGGAGATGGTGAAGGACCTTCAGTGACCTGCCTTGGACTGTCTCGCTGTGGTTTCCAGGCACCACAGCCTGCTCCCTGTGCTCTGTGCTTCAACAGCAGAATGAATGACCCACAGAACCCTATTTCTGCATTCCCCAGCTCAGGGCAGGCTGCTCTGTCACTGTGGTAGCAGGAGCAGCATGAAGAGCTCCTGGCCACGAGTCGTGTGCTGGTGAGAGGGGCTGGCACAGGAGGGCTGCCACCAACGGGTGTAAAGGACCTCTTGGAAACAAGAGCAGGGGACAAAGGGGGGCTGGCCTTGCTTCCATCATGCCATGTCTGGCCCCAGCCCTTAGGCTGATAGGCTGATCCTCCTCTCTGTCCCAATCCATCTCTCCATCCATCCATCCATCCATCCATCCATCCACCCATATCAGTACTCCATCTGGGAGAGCTGCCTCACCATGTTTCTCATCTCAATGAGATCATAGAATCATTTAGGTTGAAGGAGACCCTCAAGATCACTGTGTCCAACCATTAACTCAACTCTGGCACTAAACCATATTCCTAAGAACCTCATCTATATGTAGTTTAAAGACCTCCAGTGATGGTGACTCAACCACTCCTTGGGCAGCCTGTTCCGATGCCTCACAAACTCTTCCAAGAAGAAATTTTTCCTAATATCCAAACTGAACCTTCCCAAGTGCCACTTCAGGCTGTTTCCTCTCCTTTTCCAATTGCCATATGGGAGAACAGACCAACACCCTCCATGTTCCAACCACCTTTCAGGTAGCTGTAGACAGCAATAAGGTCTCCCCTCAGCCTTCTTTTCTCCAGGCTAAACAGCCCCAGTTACCTCCACTGCTCCCCATCTGACTTGTTCTCCAGACCCCTCAGCAGCTTTGTTGCCCTTCTCTGAACTCACTCCAGCACCTCAAGGTCTTTCTTGTAGTGAGGGGCCCAAAACTGAACACAGGATTTGAGGTGCATCCTCACCAGTGCCAAGAACAGAAGGATGATCACTTGCCTGGTCCTGCTGGCCACACTATTCCTGATGCATGCTGATGCACCCGGGCACATGCTGTCTCATGTTCAGTCACTGTCCATCAACACCCCCAGGGCCTTTTCCATTGGGCAGATTTCCAGCTGCTCTTCCCTGAGCCCGTAGTGCTGCATGGGGTTGTTGTGACCCAAGTGCAGGACCCAGCACTTGGCATGAAATTGAACAAGTCCAAATGTTGGATTGTTCACCTGGGATAGAGTAACACTGAGTGCAAGTGTAGATTGGGAGAGAGCGGCTGGAGAGCAGCCCTGCAGAAAGGGATCTGGCATGATGCTTGGCCACAGGGTCAATAGGAGGCAACACTGTCCCCCAGCAGTCAAGATGGTAAACGGCATCCTGGGTGCATCAAACACAGCATGGCCATGTGGTCAAAAGAGGTGACTATGCTGCTGTATTCAGCATTGGTGCAGCCTCACCTTGAGTGCTGTGTGCACTTCTGGGCCTCACATGTTTTTACAACAAGGACGTAATGGTCCCTGAATGCATCTAGACCATCCCCAAGTCCATTGGAGGCCCTTAGGAAGAGTTCCTCTCTCCAAATATCCAGCCCAGCTTGTTGCTGCCTGAACAACCAGGAGAAACTGCCCCTGGACCCTCATTCCAGACCCCATCTCCTCCACCCCATGCAGGCAGTGCTCTCCCCCTTGGCACTGAGGTGGTTCCAGGGACCCAAGAGAGGAGGAGATGTTGGGTAGGGATATGGTGTCCTTCAGTGCTCCTCATGGTGCATCCTGCTGGGCTTTGTGCCACTGGTCACAACCCTCTGAGCCTGGATGTTCAGCCAGTTCTCAGTGGTGCTAAACAGGAACATGCCCATGAGCGCATTGGGCTGCACTGGGAGGAGCGTGGCCACCCAGACAAGGGCAGTTATTGCCCATCATGACTCAGCACTGGTGTGGTCACATCTGGAGCCGTGTGTCCCAGTGTGAGGTTCCCCATTCTGGAGGAACGGGAGGAGCTGTCGTGTGGCCAGAGAAAGTCTGGGTCATGTGTGGAGATGTTGAGAGACCCAAACTTCTTTAGCCTGGTGAAGGGGAGCCTGAGGAAACGTGCTGGTTTTGCTGAAATTGAGTTAATTTTCTTCATGCATTTTGAACCTCTCTCCTTCACAGCCAGTACACCAGTACAGTCTTTTGTTTAGATTTACTATGAGAATAATGAGATAATGCTGTTTCTTCCCTGGGATAGAGTTATTTTTTCCTTTTAGCAGCTTTACAGTGTTTGCCATTTGCTATGAAAGGAATGTCAGAACTCACTGATATCCTGGCTCTTGTCAGGGAAACCAAGGACTTCTTTGACCATCCAGCTGCCGATGCAGATTGGCAAGAGGGGATACAGACAGGACAGCGCCTGGATTGACATGCAGGCTGATCAATGAAATATTCCCTATGATTAGCGCCATGCTCAGTCTAAAGCTGGAGCCGGCTTTTAGGGCTTGTTACATCCATTAATTTGGGTTTTCCAGCTGGTTTGGTCAGTTCCATTCAGAAGTTTCATTCTGTCAGGAGTTCAATGTCAGTTCGGCCTTTTGCCGTTCTGCCATTTTGCCGTTGGCCTTTGGGCCTTTCTGCCTGTTGCCCTTTTGCTCTCTCTTGCTGGGATGGGCTGTTCAGGACCAAGGTGCTCCCTTCTGCAGGACTGGCTGCTCCGTGTGACTGGAGTTACACGGGGGATGGCACTGGGTATATTTTCTTAATTTAATTTATCTATTTCTATTTAATTTACCTGGACTATTGTCAGTGAAACCAAGGACTTCTCTGGAGTCCAGCTGCAGGTGCAATTGGTAGGAGGGGGCACAGACAGGACAGCGCATTGATTGACATCCAGGTCAATCAACGAGCTATTCTCTACCATTAGTGTCATGCTCAGTATGAAGTTGGAGGTGCCTTTTCCAGCCAGTTAGTTTTGGTTTTCCAGCTACTTTGCTTAACTCTGTTTGGACGTTCCATTCTATTGGGAGTTCAGTGTTAGTTCAGTTTTACGATGTTTTGCTGTTTTTCAGTTGGCCCTTGGGCCTCTCTGCCTCTTGCACTTGTCCTTTCTCTCTTTCTCTTGCTGGGATCAGCTGTTCAGGACCAGGGTGCTCTCTTCTTTTGGGCTGCCTCTTCAGCACGATGGGAGTTCTGTGGGATATGGCACTGAGTGTCATATATTTTACTTTACGTATATCTTAGTACAAGTATATTATTAATAGTAATGTATTCTTTTTATTGTCTTATTAATTTTTTGTCTAAACCCACAAGTTTCTCCCTTCCCATTCACTTCTCTCTCTTATCCCACCTGGGGCCTGGGAGCAGGATGTGAGCAGCTCTCATGGTCTTGGTTGGTGGCTGTGGTAAAACCATGACAAGGAAGGGCAGTAGTAGCTTCAGAAATCTTGAAAATCGCTTTCCAAGATGACACCTTTTATTTTATTTTATTCTACTATTTTTGGTAGAGGTAACAGCATGAGGAAGGAAAATCATCAGAAACTGCAGCTCTGGAGGTCCAGAGTGGAGCTCAGGATAAAGAAATGTCATTCTGGGCGCAGTGCTGTGGTCATTCAGAGGGACTCTGGATCAGACATGACTTTGTGTTTCCAGGAACAGCTGGTGAGGATGGAGAGACAGCAGCACAGGTGGGGACACACTGGGGTGAGAACAAGGTGGGGAAGCACATGGGGTGTCTGCAGCCTGTGGGGAAACAGCCACAGGCGTAGGACAGTGTAGGATGGACTGTGGTGGAGATGGCCAAGAGTGAGGCTGGATGTCTCTGAAAGAGCCAAGGTCTTTGTCCCCTTGGCTATGGCTGATGTCCCTGCCAGCAAGGCCAAAGAGGAGACACATAGCTGTCATGACCATGGCACCCCATTGCCTCCTTGCACCCCCAGGGAGTGTCACACCATTGCCCTGCACTGGGCATCGCGCTCCCCACAGCCCCAGGAAGAGCCCTGAGCCACCTGTGAGGGACAGGATCTCCCTTCCCAGGGGCAGGGGCTCAAGGCTTGGCCATTGTCCTTCATCAGACAAACCAAGGGCTTTCTCAGCATCAGAGCTGCTGCACTTTGCCTTTGCCTGATGCAATCACTGCCTCCAATTATCTGCTCTAACGAGTCCCTGGGGAGGCTTTGTCAGTAACAGCCCTCAGTGGGGCCCATTAGTGCTTCAAGGTACTTTGGAGTTTGTTCTGACTTGGACTTCTTGAGCAGATTCTTCAGCCTGTCCTTGGTATCTGAGGTTCATAGACTCAGCACCAAATACGCCACGGGGCTCATTAAAACACAGAAAGCCCTGACGAGCGATGTTTCTTTCTGTAATTTCCTTCAAATCTTCCAGACATGTAGAACTAACTGGAGAGGTTTCAATGGGACACTTGGTGATGAAGATTTCAAAGAAGATTTCATAAAGGAGGTTTTTTCTTTCAAGGGTATTTTCTGTCATTTTTCAGTGTATGGAAGAAGCGACAGCAGCATTCTACACTGGACATTGATCCCGAGGGTCTCCTGAAGACATCTGGACAGGCAGGAGAACAGTCCCTTGAGGCTGGACACTGTATGGACAACCTGGCTCCTCACCCCCACCCCCAGTCTGCCGGTTCCCTCATTGGCCACCAGAGATTGCATCACTTTTCCCACATCAGACTTCTCCACTGAGCTCTGCAGGAGATGCTGCAGCTCCTGTGCACCAGCTCCACCTGCTCTCCTGTGCAAACACTGCACAGTTCAATAAACAGCAAAACACTTTCCTCAGCTGTGTGTGTAAGCTGGATCTGATGAGGTCCAGCATCCACAAGGGACACCCACACAAGAACTGGTTTAGACAGAGAGATAGGAGAGGATAGAAATAAACACAATGAACGTGTTGACTGCCATGTCAATTAGAGCTCTGAAGAATGTGGCAAGTTTGTAACTCCCTGAAGCTCAAAGCAGAAACCAGACAGCTGAGAGGCCACTGAATGACCAAAGAGCAAGTGGAGGAGAAACCTGAGAGCACTGGGAAGGGCAAACGTCCAGACAGTGCGGGGAAGTTGTCCTTGGACAGGGACATTTAATCAGGAGAGGTGGGAACTCCTGAATGACGAGGGAGATGAAATACTAGAGTGTTGGTAATAGAAGTACAGGGGAAGACCAGTGTTTCTTCTCCAATCCTTAGTACACTTCCAGACAGACATCAGTCATCAGCTGTCTCACCATAAACAGCCAGGGCCATTTTAGGGGCCCAGTGTACCTGAGGTGCTGGCCTGGGATTGGCATCTATCACACAGGACCTGGGGAGACCAGAGCACCTTGCAGTGCAGGTGGAGCCTGGGCAGGGGTTCCCGGGGCATCTACACTGGCAACAGGTGTTTGTGTCCCTGGAGCTGAAGACATTTGTGTCCTAAATCCATGCCCAGTTCTGGAAAACTCTTTCCTTTTCAAAGAAAAGAAACTCCCCTAAAAAGACCTTAAAATAAATAAATAAATAAATAAATAAATAAATAAATAAATAAATAAATAAATAAATAAAAATATGTTGACACCATCCTCTGCTTTGGATCTTTGTCTTCAGTTCCTCTTATTTTAATTTTCACCTCTTGAACAACCTGCTATGGAAGGATTAGCAAGATGGGCTGTTCATTCGTAAAGGGTATAAGGACAGCGAAAAATAAGACACTGGGTGGGAACATATGAAAAGGGATGCACAAGATGTGGTCAGGGCCATTTGGGGGCCCTTGTAAAGCAGCTCTGGACCCTCTGTGAATTATTGCTGTGGTCAGGGAGAACCTGAGAGCTTTCTCTAAATTGAAAACATAAAGGAGAAGGAAGGACAGCATCATTCAGGCTGGATGGGACCTCAGGAGGTGTCTTGACCAACCTCCTGCTCACAGCAGGGTCAGACCAGATTGCTCAGGGCTTTATCCAAACACATCTTGGTCACTTTCTGGGACAGAGTGAGTGCGCACTCCTGGGAAACAGCTTCCAGTGCTTGACTGTCCTCAGGACTGGAAAGTTTCTCCTTTTACCTACTGTCCTTCTAAGCCCAACCATCCAGCTTGCTTTATAGCCATTTACTTGAACATCAAAGCAGACCATAATATCCTGCCTTGGACATGTGAATATTTCAGGGGATGATGATGCATGCCTTGCTGACTTGCAAGTAAAACACCATAACTATTGTCTCCACATTCAGCAACCCTTTCGTTTCCTCACAGAAAGCAAAGGGGATGGACAGGCACAGTCCACCCTGCGTAAACCTCTTTACATTTTTAGACTGAGCTTTGATCTGGACTGTTGCTGTGCTTGGAGGCTGCTGTCATTGAGACCAGATGAACTCACTCCTGCCACCCTGCCTGGCAGTTCATTCCATCCGTGTCACAGCTCTGTCTGCAGCACTGACAGCTCCAGCTCCCCCAGTCAGTCCCTGGCTGAGGACATTGCCTCACATCTGGGCTGAGCCACCCCAGCTGTGGCACCAGCCCAGCTCTGACCTGCCACAAGAAACCTGGTACCAAGTGTCCAAGAGCCCATGTGTGCAAAGGCTTTGAATCAGAGCACAGACATGACATGGCCAAAGATTGATGAATGTCTCTCTAGGCCTAGGAGTACAAAACCAGAATAAAATTACTAAATCCATTCAACTGAAGATATTCCTCCTTCAGCTTGGAGAAATTAGATCCTTTGCTGTAACCTTCCAGGTGTCCTGTCTAATGATGGGACAAGAAGAGATGATTTTCATACCAGTTTATTTTCTAATAGGAAGAATATAATGCTGGCAAGAAGTGTCTGTGCAGAGGAGAGAGAATCAACATCACTGATTACTTGAAGCTGTTTGAAAGGATGTGTCCCCGGAGGCCCAGGGACACCTGGAGGGAGCCCAGAGGGGTCAGTGAAAGGGACGTCATGGGCTGCTCCTGTGCTGCTGAGCTGGGCTGGGCTCCTGGGACACAGGGAGCTCATGGCAGCGGCAGCGCTGCAGAGAGACAGCTCTGCCCAGGAGCAGCTCCTCTGCACATGCAGCAGGGCTGAGGGCTCTGCCTGCAGCACTGAGGGCACGGGAGCCAGGCACAGAGAGATTAAAGGCAATGTGGGGTGGTTGGTTGCTGAGGGCTCATTGAGAGACAAATCTTCACAGTTCTAACACGGTAAGTCTCTGGCTGTAGGACAATGCAGCTGCATTTCCTGGAGGGATCTCTTAAAGGTGATACATCCCACAATTTACAGGAGCTATCAGGTCTCTCTCACAGTATTTCTCATGTAGAGGACAAGAACAGGGTCCAGACCAGCGCTTCCCTGCTGCACTGTCAGAGGGACAGGGCATGATGGCAGCTTCTGCTGAGGGTGATTGCAGGGGGAGCACCCAGGGGTGCCCAGGGCTGTCCTGCAGAGCAGGGTCCCTGCACCCCAGGGCTGTGCCGGGCAGGGACTCTGCCGCCTGCCAGGGTCAGCGCTCAGCCTGCCCGGGAGATCCCATGGCAGCAGCTGTGGGTGGAAGGAGCGACCCCCGGCAGGGCAGGCAGGGAGCTTGTGAGGTTGAAGGGGGCTGTGTGGGTCAGGGCTGCTCAGAGCTCCAGATCCCCCCACAGACATGGCAGAGGGTCCTTCTGAACAACGACATCAACACAGGAACAGCTGCAAGGGAAGGAGTCTGTGCTTTCAGTTTTCTACTCTTGCTCATCTGGGTGTGCAGTGGGAGATGGGGATTTATTTCTCTCTTTGGAGAAGACACTGAGACCCCAGTTCTCGTTAGGACTTGTCTGAGCTGCTCCTGAGCCACTGCACACACAGAGCTGCCCCTGGGCAGTGCCAGGAGGTGTGAGCAGGACAGAGCTGAGCACACAGCGGGTGGGACGGGGTCTGTGACACTGACAGGGAGCAGACCAGGGACAGAGACACAGCTCCAGGCAGCACAGACATGGGCAGGGAGAGGGAGCTACAACCTGAAATGCTTGAGATGGGATTCAGGACCTCCCTGCCATCCCCCGCAGTTCAGACACATTTCCCAGTGCAACCCCTGGTCTCCTCTCCTCCCCAGCAGACCCTCTGCCCCAAAGCCATGGGTTCCAGGTCACAAGTCTCCACCGCAGCAGCTGGACCTCCAGGTGAAGGGTTCCTGCAATGGGGTACACAAAAAAGGTGCTAAAAGTGCTTGCTCTCCAGTGTCATCATGTGAGTGGCAGCAGCAGAGCCGGGTAAGGAGAAGGTTCCACAGCATGCCCGTCTGCCTTTCTGTCCTTGCTTTATTTTCTGGTAGCACTGCAGTGTTATTCCCCATTTCTCCACCTGTCCCTGGTACTCTTGCTTTCTGGGGTTGGGGTGGGAGTGTGGGTCAGTTTTTGTTCTGACACCAATTCAGTGGATCTTGCCTCACGGGTGTGTTCATGGAAACCAGATGCCGAAGCTGCATTTTAAACTGTGATGAACTGTTTTTCTCAATTGGTAGAAAGAGAGAATGAGCAGATACATCCCTCCATCAGGGAGGGGGTTTTCCATGAGAAACAGCATGTTTATTTTCCCCAGAGAAGTCTCCCCTAACTTGTCACTGTCCTTTCCTCCTTGCACAGGTCCTCATGCCCACAGGCAGCCAATGTCCAACAGCAGCTCCATCACCCAGTTCCTCCTCCTGCCGTTCACAGACACACGGGAGCTGCAGCTCTTGCACTTCTGGCTCTTCCTGGGCATCTACCTGGCTGCCCTCCTGGGCAACGGCCTCATCATCACCACCATAGCCTGGGACCAGCACCTCCACACCCCCATGTACTTCTTCCTGCTCAACCTCTCCCTCCTTGACATGGGCACCATCTCCACCATTCTCCCCAAGTCCATGGCTAATTCCCTCTGGGATTCCAGGGCCATCTCATACTTGGGATGTGCAACACAGCTCTTTTTGTTTCTTTTCTTGATCACAGCAGAGTATTGTCTCCTCACCATCATGTCGTACGACCGCTACGTTGCCATCTGCGAACCTCTGCACTACGGGACCCTCCTGGGCAGCAGAGCTTGTGTCCACATGGCAGCAGCTGCCTGGGCCACTGGGTTTCTCTATTCTCTGCTGCACACGGCCAATACATTTTCACTGCCCCTGTGCAAGGGCAATGCCCTGGGCCAGTTCTTCTGTGAAATCCCCCAGATCCTCAAGCTCTCCTGCTCACACTCCTACCTCAGGGAACTTGGGCTTCTTGTAGTCAGTGTCTGTTTAGCATTTGTGTGTTTCGTGTTCATTGTGGTGTCCTATGTGCAGATCTTGAGGGCCGTGCTGAGGATCCCCTCTGAGCAGGGACGGCACAAAGCCTTTTCCACCTGCCTCCCTCACCTGGCCGTGGTCTCCCTGTTTGTCAGCACTGCCATGTTTGCCCACCTGAAGCCCCCCTCCATCTCCTCCCCATCTCTGGACCTGGTGGTGTCAGTTCTGTACTCGGTGGTGCCTCCAGCAGTGAACCCCCTCATCTACAGCATGAGGAACCAGGAGCTCAAGGAAGCCATGAGGAAACTATTTCAACAGTCACTCCTTCAGGTTAATAAAGTTTTATCTCACTAGGGCTCCAATAGATATAGCCAGGACTAACTTCTCTTCATATGTATCTACATTTTTCCATCGTGCTTTTGCTGGGCTTTGTTTTTTGGTTCATGTCTGTAATAATAAAATTCTTGACCTCTTATGTGTCTTTACTTGAACCAAAGACCTCATGTACATATATATATGCACTCCTTTTTTTTTTATTAACTCAATAAATAAAGCAGTTGAAAACATTTTGTCTTAGTTCCCATCTCTTCACTCTCCTCTGGGGCTGGGGGAGCAGCCCCAGGATGCAGGAGGGTCCAGGAGGCAAATGCTGCCCCATGGAGGAGCAGCCCTGGTGGGCTTGGGGCTGCTCATGGGCGCCTAGGTAGTCATTCCCTCTCTGCTGCCTGGAAATCAGGGCTGCTGCTTCGCTAGAGCCGTGGCCAAGGACAACAGCAGGACGTGGCCATTTCAGTGCTGGTGTCTCCTCACAGAGACACCAGCTTTGTCAAACCTGCAGTGGAGCTGGATTGATGTCAAGCTCAGGGAAGGTCTTGTGGAGAGCAGATACTGGTCCGCAGCCATGTCGCACACTGCCTACTGGTCATCTATGGATTTCACTCTTTCCTTCTAATCTTCATGTGCAAACGTGACCAAGAACACACCAACACATCCAGTTTAGACCCTCTTTGAATTTTGAACTGGGGCTGGGGCGGGATGGGAAAGGCAATTTTAAAACAAATGGCTGTGCCCTTGGATTTGTGGGGCCCCTAAGGTCTCATGTAACTTGAGACAGTCCTGTTGTCCCTACAGTGGCATCCCTGAGGCTGCAGAGAGGAGCAAGCCATGGGAACCACTTGATCAGAGCTGTGTCTGTGCAAACAGCACCATAAACACAGGGGCTCCTCAGGGCAGGGCAGAAGTCTGGACGCCTCTTCCAAAGCTGGTATCAGGAATACGGCCCAGGTGCTGCATCCTCAAAAGGCCTCCTGCTCTCTTGGGGTTCTTGATGGATTCAGGGGGACAATCTCAGAATCCCAGGGGGGTGTGTTAGGGACCAAGGACTGGACTAAGAGGTTCCTTCTTGTTTGCACATGTTCAAGAAGGATGTAACAGGTCTCGGACTTGTCTGTCTGTTGCTGCCCCACCTGCAATAGGAATGACGGCAGATGGTCTCGTGAAGAGGAACTGTATGCACCCAGGAGAGCTCAGGGAATCTCCAGGGACAGCATGGGAGTAAACATTGGAAGGAGGGGCAGGTTCCTCAAGAGGAATACAAGAATTCTGTGAGGTTATGGAGGGAGAGAAATAGAAGGGCCAAAGCCCAACCGGAGCTACACCTGGGTACTGCTGTAAAAGGTAACAAGAAAAGTTTCTATAAATATGTCATTAACAAATGGAGGGCTCAGGAGAATCTCCATCCCCTGATGGATGCAGAGGGAAAAACAGTGACAGAGGATGAGGGAAAGGCTGAGGTACTAAATGCCTTCTTTGCCTCAGTCTTCAATAGTCAGAACAGTTGTGCTCCAGGTACCCAGCCCCCTGAGCCAGAAGACAGGGAAAGGGAGCAGAATGAAGCCCTAATAATCCAAGGGGAAATGGTTGGTGACCTGCTACACCACTTGGACACCCACAAGTCTATGGGGCCAGATGGGATACACGCAAGGGTGCTGAGGGAGCTGGCAGAGGGGATCACTGAGCCACTTTCCGTTCCCCACCAGCAATCCTGGCTAACCGGGGAGATCCCAGTTCACTGGAGTTGACTAACATGACACCCGTCTACAAGAAAGGCCAGAAAGACAATCTGGGGATCTACAGACCTGTCAGTCTAACCTAGGTGATGGGCAAGGTCATGGAGCAGATGATCTTGAGTAACATTACACAGCACTTGTGTGCTGTGTAGAGAGAGAACCATGTGATCAGGACCAGTCAACATGGGTTTATGAAAGGCAGGTCCTATTTGAGCAATCTGTGACCCAACTAGTAGATGAGGGAAAGGCTGTGGGTGTTGTGTACTTAGACTTCAGTAAAACCTTTGACACCGTATCCCACAGCATCTCCTGGAGAAGCTGCAGCTCATGGCCTGGATGGTGTATCTGTGATGGGTAAAGATCTGTCTGGAGGGCCAGGCCCAAAGAGTTGTGGTGAACAGAGACAACTCCAGTTGGCGGCCAGTCAGGACTGGTGTCCCCAGGGCTCAGTATTGGGGCCAGTTCTATTTAATCTCTGTCAGTGATCTGGATGAGGGGATCGAGTGCACCCTTACTAAGTTTGTAGATGACACCAAATTGTGTGGAAGTGTTGATCTGTTGGAGGGTGGAAAGGCCATGCAGAGGGACCAGGACCATCTGGATCATTGGGCTGAGACCAATTGTCTGAGGTTTAACAAGCCCAAATCCCAGGTGCTGCAGCTGGGTCACAAAAACCCCAGGTAGCGCTACAGGCTCAGGAAAGAGTGGCTAGAAAATTGCCTGGTGAAAAGGAATCAGGGGGTGTTGATTGACAATCGGCTGAACATGAGCCTGTGTATGCCCAGGTGGCCAAAAAGGCCAGCAGCATCCTGGCTTGTATCAGGAATAGTGTGGTCAGCAGGACTAGAGAAGTGACTGTGCCACTGTTCTCAGTGCTGGTGAGGCCACAGCTTGAATCCTGTGTTCAGTTTGGGGTTCCTCATCATAAGAAGGACATTGAGTCACCAGAAAGAGTGCAGAGGAGGGAACGGAGCTGGTGAGGGTCTGGAGCACAAGTGTGATGAGGAGCAGGTGAGGGAATTTGTGGGTTCAGCCTGGAGAACAGGAGGCTGAGGGGAGACCTTCTCGCTGTCCACAACTGCCTGAAAGGAGGTTGAACATGGAGGGGGTTGGTCTCTTCTCCCAAGTAGCAAGTGATAGGACAAGAGGAAATGGCCTCAAATTGTGCCAGGGGAGGTTTAGATTGAATATTAGGAAAACAATTCTTCCTGCAAAGTGTTGTCATGTGGTGGAACAGGCTTCCCATGGCAGTGGTGGAGTCACCATTCCTGCAGGGGTTTATAAGATGTTTAGACGAGGTTCTTAGGGACACGGTTCAGTGCTAGATTTAGGTTGTGGTTGGACTCAATGGTCCTGAGGGTCTCTTCCAACTGAAATAATTCTATGATTCTCTATTATCAACTGGAATATTCTTCTATCACATCTTCTAAGTGCTCTTCACACATCTGCCTCTTCACCTACAGTCCTGAAACTTATCTAATTAGATGCACAAGTGTTGAATACTAATTGTAAATGATGAAAGCACCATAGCTCTATCAGTCTGGTCTGATACCTGCCCGTCCCAGGCAAACACCTCAGGTACACGGGGCCTCTCGAGGTTTGCACTGGGTGCTTATAGTGAGACCATGGAGCTCAGTGCGAAAATCTGAGAACTCCCCTCAAAACTGAAAAACCAAACCAACAACAACAAAAAGAACAAAAAACCCCCCACTCTTTTTTTCATGAGATGAAATAATTCAATATTTCCAATAAAATATCTGTGGAATTTCTATTCTGCCAAAATATGAATTTTCAGAATGTGTACGGACTGTGGGAGATGAAACGTTGGCCTTTCCCTGTGCTTGCGGTGCCAGAACTCTGTCTATCACTACGTGTATTTAATCCCCTGGACATCCAGGAGTTTCCACCTGTCCTTACCCAGCTCCCCGTGTCTGAACTCATCTCCTCAGAAGCCTGTCTGGACATTTGCACTTTCCATCGCTCCCCAGAGGTTCTTCACCTCTCACTCTTGGCTCATTCAGAGCCTCTCAGCTCTCACTCTGCTTTGAGCTTCAGGCAGGTCAAGTCTTTCAGCAGTTGCTCTCGTACTCCCTATAGGCAACTCTTCAATTATGGCAACGGACCTCGATGGAAACTACTTAATTTAACCACAGAACTGAGAAACATCATTAAGTTCTATTGTGCTTTCTTTTTTTTTTTCCTTTGTTGTTTCCTCTAATTAAAAATTCCCCGGTGCCTGTTTACAACCAGTTCTCTAAGGAAACATGAAGCAATTCCTGTGAAGAAGCTGTAACAATCAGTGCAAACTTCAGTGCAGAATCTGATGTAAAGAAATGTGCTGGAAATCCCAGGGGCCAATGAGCAGAACAGGGAGTTTGGGGAGCTGGTTATAGATTTTCTGCTAACAGTTTGAGCAGAGAAACATTCTTCACAGAACTGCTCTGTTTATTTGACACCTTTGAGGTCTCCTCCTCTGCCTGTATTTTGATTTTCTTGTTCCTCCACCTCTTCCAAAACGTTTCCAAGGGAAAGATTCCTGGAATCACAGAGCAACTCAGGTGTGAACATCATCTTGTCCCACTGTCCTGCTCAGGGCAGGGTGACCCAGGTGAGGTTGTCCAAGGCCTCTGCCCAGCTTTGCACCATCCACTAAGGAGCTGAAGGTTCACTGTGTCACATCATTCAGGGGGAGAATAGAGACGTTCAACAGTGTTGGCCCAAGTGCTGGTCCCTGAGGGATCCCACTGGTAACTGGCTCTGTGGGCACTTTGTACCACTGGTGACATTTGGGCTCCACGGGGGACTATAGATGCTATATAAAATGCTATATAAAAAGATGTGCACATGCTTTTGTGACACTAGTGTATTGAAAAATTAAAATGTCATGAGTTTGCCTGTTGAAGAGTTGGAGTGTTCAGCTGGAGAAGAGAGGCTCCTGGGAGACCTTATTGCAGGCTTTCTGGACCAAAAAGGGGCCGATAAGAACAATGGGGACAGACTTTTGAGCAGGGGCTGTTGCGACAGGACAAAGGGTGATGGTTTAAACTATAAGAGGGGAGAGTCAAGGAATGAAATGAGGAAGAGATTTTTTACACCGAGGGTGGTAAAACACTGGGACAGGCTTCCCAGAGAGGGGGTGGATGAACCATCCCGGAGACATCCCAGGCCAGGCTGGACGGGGCTCTGAGCAACCTGAGCTGCTGAAGATGTCCCTGACCGCCGAGGGGAGTTGGACCAGACGGGCTGTGAATGTCACTTCCAACTCCAACTACTTTGTGATTCTAGGATTCAGTGACAGGAAAGACTGGATGCATCAATGCTTGATAAGCAGCAAAGGTCTTGTCTGGCTTGTGCGAGCCAGGCCGGCAGCTTCACCCAGCAGCTCTCCCCACCCGAGTGGAGAGCTGACCCACTTGTGTACAACTGACCCTGCCCCTGCCCCACAGTGCCCAGAGGATGCTGCCCAGGGCCCCAGGATGGACATTTGTGGGGGAGTATTGGGAGCACTGGGAGGTTTACTGGGAGCACTGGGGGTTTACTGGGACTTCTTGGAGGTTTCCTGGGAAGAATGGGGGTTGCTGGGATCACTGGAGAGGATAGTGGGGGTTACTACATACACTAGAAAGATTAGTGGGGGAGTACTGGGAATACTGGGAGGGTTACTGGGAGCATGTGGGGTTGCCTGAGTGTTACTGGGAGTACTAGGTGGTTACTGGGAGCACTGGGAGGGCTACTGGGAACACTGGGGGTTTACTGGGAGTCCTTGCAGGATTACTGGGAACAATGGGGATTGCTATGAGCACTGGAGGGGTTAGTGGGGGCCACTGGGTGCTCTGGGGAGGTGTCTGGGAACACTGGGGGTTGCTGGGGAGTTACTGGGAGCACTAGGTGATTACTGGGAGCACTGGGAAGGTTACTGGGAACAGTAGGTTTATTAGTGGGAGGTTTCTGGGAACACTGGAAGGCTGGAAGGGTTACTGGGAGCACTGGGGGTTTACTGGGAGTTCTTGCAGGATTACTGGGAACATTGGGGGTTGCTGGGGCTTTACTGGGAGGGTTATTGGGAGTGTAACTGGGAACATTAGAAGGATTAGTGCGGGGTTATTGGGAACATTGTGGGGGTTACTGGGAACATTCCAGTTGGTGGGGGTTTACTGGGAGCACTAGGTGGTTGCTGGGAGCACTGGGAGGGTTATTGGGAACACTGAGGGTTTATTGGGAATTTTTGGAAGATTACTGGGAACAATGGGGATTGCTGGGAGCACTGGAGGGGTTAGTCGGGGGTTACTGGGAGCACTGGTAAGGGTTACTGGGGACAGTGGGGGTTCCTGAGGGCTCACATGAAAGCACTAGGTGGCTACCTCGATCACTGGGAGGGCTAGCGGGGGATTACTGGGAGCAATGAAGGGGTTGCTGGGGCTCACTGCAAGCACTGGGGGGGTTGCTGGGAGCACTGGAAGGTCTACTGAGAGCACTGGGAGGTTTACTGGGAGGATTAGTGGAAACAGTAGGACGATTAGTGGAGGGTTAATGGGAACACAACATGGTTAATGGGAGCACTGTGGGGGCCTGCTGGGAGCACAAGGACAGTTAGTGGGACTAATAGTCTAAATCGTTAATGAATATATTGAATAATATTGGCCCCAGCACTGACCCCTGAGGCACTGCACTAGATACTGGCCTCCAACTAGACTCCGCACCATTGACTACCACTCTCTGGCTTCTCTCCTTAAGCCAGTTTGCAACCCACCTCACTAGTCTATTGTCCAGACCACACCTCCTCAACTTAGCTGTGAGGATGCTGTGGGAGACTGTGTCAAAGGCTTTACTGAAGTCAAGGTAGACCACATTCACCGCTCTGCCATCATCCATCCACCTTGTTACCTTCTCATAAAAGGCTATGAGGTTGGTCAAGCATGACTTACACTTGGTGAAGCCATGCTGTCTGCCCCTAATAACCCTCTTATCCTTGATATGCCTTGAGATGGCACCAAGGAGAAGCTGTTCCATTACTTTCCCAGGGACAGAGGTGAGGCTGGCTGGTCTATAATTACCCGGGTCCTCCTTCTTGCCCTTTTTGAAGACTGCAGTGACATTTGCTTTCCTCCAATCCTTGGGCACCTCCCCCGTTTCCCAAGACTTGGCAAAGATGATGGAGAGCGGTCCAGCAATGACTTCAGCCAGCTCCCTCAGCACCCGCGGGTGCATCCCATCCGGACCCATGGATTTATGGATGTCCAGACTATTTAATTGCTCCCTAATCCAGTCCTCATCGACTAAAGCAAACTCCTCCATTGACCTGGCTTCATCCGGGGTCTCAGGGGTACAGGGCTCCCCAGGACAGCCTCCGGCAGAGTAGACAGAGACAAAGAAGGCATTCAGTAATTCTGCCTTCTCTGTACCTTCTGCCACCAGGGCACCCACCCCGTTCATCAGTGGGCCTACATTGCCTCTGGTATTAGTTTTATCTGCTATGTATTTGAAACAGTTCTTTTTGCTGTCCTTGACCCCTCTCGCCAGCTGTCATGCTAGGGAGGCCTTGGCTATCCTAGCTGCCTTCCTACATCCTCTAACACCAGCCTTATATTCTTCCCAAGTGGCCAGCCCCTGCTTCCACGACCTGTAAACTCTCCTCTTCTGCTTGAGCATACCCAACAAATCCCTATTCAACCACGCAGGCCTCCTGGCTCTCTTCCTTGACTTCCTTCGTGTGGGGATGCTCTGATCCTGAGCGTGGAAGAAGCAATCTCTGAATGCAATCCAGCTATCTTGGGCCCCTTTTCCTTCAATCAGTCTTGCCCATGGGATTTCCCCCAGCAATTGCTTGAAAAGGCCAAAGTTAGCCCTGCTAAAGTCCAGGGTTGCAATTGTACTTGCTCTTCTGTTCCTGCCACCCAAGATGCTGAACTCCACCATCTCGTGGTCACTGCAACCCAGGCAGCCCTCAACCTTTACTGCTTCGACCAGACCCTCCTTGTTAGTGAGGATGAGATCCAGCAGTGCACCTCTCCTAGTCGGCTCCTCCACCATCTGCATGAGGAAGTTATCATCAATGCACTGGAGGAACCTCCTGGACTGTGGCTGGCTGGCTGAATGGTCCTTCCAGCAAACATCAGGGAAGTTAAAATCCCCCACAACAACCAGGGCCTGTGACTGTGAGGCCACTCTCAGCTGCCCATAGAAGGCCTCATCAACTTCCTCAGCCTGATCTGGTGGCCTGTAACAGACGCCCACAACAGTGTCACCCCTGCCAGCCTGCCCCTTGATCCTGACCCATACACTCTCAACTCGCTCGTCATCCACTCCTGGGCAGAACTTAGTACATTGTAGTTTCTCTCTCACATAGAGAGCAACTCCACCACCACGCCTGGCTGGCCTGTCTTTCCTGAAAAGGGCATAGCCATCCATGACCACATTCCAGTCATGTGAACTGTTCCACCATGTTTCCGTAATTGTCACCAGATCATAATCTCCCGACCGAACATAGGATTCTAACTCCTCCTGCTTATTCCCCATGCTGCGCGCATTGGTGTACAGGCATTTCAGGGAGCGAGCAGAGCACACCAATTTCTCCCTAGGGGCATAGGAGGCCACCCGGTCCTCATCAGTTTTAGAATGCTGCCCCACTGGGACAAGCCCAGCTACAACCCCATCCCCCTTCGAGCCTAGTTTAAAGCTCTCCAAATGAGCCCAGCTAATTCCTGCCCAGCATCCTTTTGCCCCTGCGAGATAAACCTTTCCCGCTTGACACTGTCCAGACTGGTGACTTATAAAACCAACCATTATCAAAAAATCCAAAGCCCTGCCTGTAGCACCAGTCTTGGAGCCAATAATTTAGACACTGAACTTTCCTATTGCATCCCACGTCGTTACTTGAAGATGGAAGGAGTGAAGAGAAGATCACTTGAGCCCCTGAGTCTTTCACCATCCTTCCCAAGACCTTGAAATCGTTCTTCATTCCCCTCAGACTACGGGAAGCAGCTTCCTCCCCATCTGTCTGGAAGACCAGCAGCGGGTAGTAGTCTGTCGGGTGCACCAGTTTGGGGAGCTCTCTAGCAATATCCTTGATCCGGGCTCCAGGTAGACTACAAACTTCCCTAAAATGAGGGTCAACCCTGCATATTGGGCCCTCTGTTCCTTTCAGAAGGGAATTTCCTATTACAATCACCCTTCTCTCTTTCTTATCAGAGGCAGTCTTAAGTTGTGAAGTCAACCGCCTCTTCCTATGTGATCTTGTAGGCAGGCTTGGCACCACCTCCTCACCTACCTCTTCTTCAAGATCCAGGGCCTCAAACCTATTACGGAGGGGCACCTGGGGAGACAAAGCAGGCAGGGAGGGGGGCTGCCCGTGACGCCGAACCGGAATACACTTCCAACCCTCGTCGTCTTTTAGGTCCCCTACCTCTGCCCGACAGCAACAAGGGTGGGGCCGTCTCCGGACTTCCACCTCTGTCCGAGAGTGCAGGAGGTCCATCTCCTTTTGGGGGGTACCTCCCTGGGACCTTTCCGACTGGCACGTCAGGGTGTTACTCCACCAGTCGATCTCCCTTTCGCACTCCCTGATGGACCTCAGCGTCTCAACCTCCTCCTTAAGTTTCACAACCATGTCGAGCAGGTCTTGCACCTGCTCACACCTCACACAGGTGGAGTGCTGGCCTCCCTCCCCCGGCAGCAGCAGGCTCTGGCACTCCCTGCAGCCGGAGACCTGAACAGCCACCGTTCGGGACAGAACCTCCTCAGTCTGCGTAGCCACAGTCTGTTTGAGACAAGCTCTCCTCCTGGAGGCAACCATGGTCGTCAGCAGTCTGGGATGCTGGCAATAAGTTAGAGGGGCTGACAAGCGACAAGTGCTCTCTGCACCCTGCTACACAAGCTACCACACCTGCTGCTGCAGCACAGTGTGGGTAGGACTCACCGGCTACACAAGCAGGTTGCTCCTCCCTCCACCTGATGGGCAGCGACTAGTCGCTGTCCTCCCAAAGGATTTTTCAAGGCAAGGGGAGGGGGTGTGATCACCGTCACCGTGGGAACGCCCCCCGCCACGTCAGCCGCTCTCTCGCAATGGCTGCCGGGGCTGCAGGGACTGGAACTCGACGGGAATCACGCTGTCCCTGAACGTTTCCCTCTGAGCTTCCTAATCTCGGCTGAACCTCGTGGTCGGCTGAACCCCGCCGGCTCGGCTCTAGCTGGGCTGGCTCCGATCAGCTGACTGGATCAGCTGACAATCCCCAGTGGACAGCGTGTGTGTCAAAACCCAAATGGACAGTGCGTGTGTCACAAAACCCACTGGACAGCGTGTGTGTCACAAACAACAATAGACAGTGTGAGTGTCACAATACCCATTGGACAGTGTGTGTATCACAAACCCCTTTGGACAGCATGTGCGTGTCACAATCCTATTGGACAGTGTGTGTGTCACAAACACCATGGGACAGATTGTGAGTGTCACAAACCCCATTGGATATTGTGTGTGTCACAAACCCCATTAGAAAGTGAGTGTGTCACAAACCCCATTGGATAGCGTGTGTGTGTCAGAAACCCATTGAACAGCGTGTGTGTCAAAAACCCCATTGGACAGATGGTGTGTCATAAACCCCATTGGACAGCGTGTGTGTGTCACAATCCACACTGGACAGCGTGTGTGTCACAAACACCCCGTCAGTGTGTGTGTCACAATCCCCAGGGGACAGCGTGTGTGTCAAAACCCCATTGGACAGTGTGTGTGTCACAAAACCCACTGGACAGCGTGTGTGTCACAAACAACAATATACAGTGTGAGTGTCACAAACCCCTTTGGATAGCGTGTGTGTCACAAACCCCTTTGGGCAGTCTGTGTGTCACAAACCTCATTGGACAGAGTGTGTGTGTAACAATCCTTATTGGACAGCGTGTGTGTCACAAGCACCATTGAACAGCGTGTGAGTCACAAGCCCATTGGACAGAGTGTGAGTGTCACAAAACCCACTGGCCAGCGTGTGTGTCACGAACCCCATTGGACAGCGTGTGTGTCACAAGCACCATTGGACAGAGTGTGAGTGTCACAAACCCCATTAGATAGTGTGTGTGGCACAAACCCCTTCGGACATTGTGTGTGTCACAAAAACCATTTGATAGTGTGTGAGTGTCACAAACCCTATTGGACAGTGTGTGTGTCACGAACACCATTAGACACCGTGTGTGTCACAAGACCCATTGGAGAGAGTGTGCGTGTCACAAACCCCATTGGACAGCGTGTGTGTCACAATCCCCATTGGACCGATTGTGTGTCATAAACCCCATTGGACAGAGTGTGTGTGTCACAAACCCCTTTAGACAGCGTGTGTGTCACAAACACCATTGGACAGCGTGTGTGTCACAAGCCCTTTGGACAGAGTGTGTGTGTCACAAACACCATTAGACAGTGTGTGTGTGTGTCACAAACACAATTGGACAGCGTGTATGTGTCACAATCCTATTGGACAGTGTGTGTGTCACAAACACCATGGGACAGAGTGTGTGTAACAATCCCCATTAGACAGCGCGTGTATCAGAAACCTCTTTGGACAGTGTGTGTGTCACAAACCCCATTGGACAGCGTGTGTGTGTCACAAGCCCATTGGACAGAGTGTGTGTGTCACAAAGCCGATTGGACAGCGTGTGTGTCACAATCCCCATTGGACAGAGTGTGTGTAACAATCCCCATTAGACAGCGCGTGTATCAGAAACCCCTTTGGACAGTGTGTGTGTCACAAACCCCATTGGACAGCGTGTGTGTGTCACAATACCCATTGGACAGTGTGTGTTTTACAAACACCATGGGACAGAGTGTGTGTCACAAACACTATTGGACAGCGTGTGTGTGTCACAAGCCCATTGGACAGAGTGTGTGTGTCACAAAACCCACTGGACAGCGTGTGTGTTACAAACCCCCTTGAACATTGTGTGTGTCACAAGCACCATTGGACAGAGTGTGAGTGTCACAAACCCCATTGGAAAGCGTATGTGTCACAAACTCCATTGGAAAGCGTGTCTGTCACAAACCCGATTGGACAGTGTGTGTGTCACAAGCCCCATTGGACAGAATGAATGTGTCACAAACCCCATTAGACAGTGTGTGTGTGTCACAATACCCATTGGAAAGCGTGTGTGTCACAAACCCCATTGGACAGAGTTTGTGTCACAAACCCCATTGGACAGCGTGTGTGTCAGAAACAACATTGGTCAGTGTGTATGACACAAAAAACATTGGACAGCGTTTGTTTCAAAACCCAATTGGACAGTGCGTGTGTCACAAAACCCACTGGACAGCGTGTGTTTCACAAACCCCTTTGGACAGAGTGTGTGTGTCACAATCCCCATCGAATTGCATGCGTGTCACAAAACCTTTTGGACAGTGTATTTGTCACAAAGCCCATTGTATAGCATGTGTGTTCACAATCCCATTAGACAGATTGTTTTTCACAAGACCCATTGGACAGAATGTGTGTGTCACAAAGCCCATTGGACAGCGTGTGTGTCACAATCCCCATTGGACAGCGTGTGTGTCACAAACCCCATTGGACAGCATGTGTATGTAACAATACCCATTTCACAGTGTGTGTGTCACAATCCCCATTGGATAGATTGTGTGTCACAAACCCCCATGGACACTGTGTGTGTCACAAATCCCATTGGACAGCGTGTGTGTGTCATAATCCCCATTGGACAGTGTGTGTGTCACAAACCCCATGGGACAGAGTGTGTGTCACGATCCCCATTGGACAGCGTGTCTGTAACAATCACCACTGGACAGAGTGTGAGTGTCACAAACTCCATTGGATAGTGTGTGTGTCACAAACCCCATTAGAAAGTGTGTGTGTCACAAACCCCATTGGATAGTATGTGTGTGTCACAAACTCTATTGGACAGTGTGTGTGTCACAAACCCCATTGAACAGTATGTGTGTCACGAACCCCATTGAACAGCGTGTGCGTCACAAAGCACATTGGACAGTGTGTTTGTGTCACAATAGCCATTGGACATCGTGTGTGTGTTGCAATCCCCACTGGACAGTGTGTGTGTCACAAACCCCGTGGGACAGAGTGTGTGTCACGAACCCCTTTGGACAGTATGTGTGTCGCAAACCCCATTGGACAGCTTGTGTGTGTCACAATCCCCATTAAACAGTGTGTGTGTTACAAAATCCATTGGATAGAGTTTGTGTGTCACAAACCCTCCTGTTCAGTGTGTGTGTCACAAAATCCATTGGACAGCATGCGTGTCATAAACACCATCGGGTAGTGTGTGTGTAACAAACCCAATTCGTCAGCGTGTGTGTAACAAACCCCATTGCATAGCGTGTGTGTGTCACAAACCCCATTAGAAAGTGTGCGTGTCACAAACCCCATTGGACAGACTGTGTGTGTCACAAACCCCATTGGACAGCGTGTGTGTCACAAACGCCATTGGACATTGTGTATGTGTCACAAACACCATTGGACAGCTTGTGTGTGTCACAATCCCCACTGGACAGTTTATCTGTCACAAAACCCATTGGATAGCGTGTGTGTCACTAATCCCTTTAGAAAGTGTGTGTGTCACAAACCCCATTTCATAATGTATGTATGTCACAAACCCCATTGGACAGCGTGTGTGTCATAAACCCCATTGGATACCGTGTGTGTGCCACAAACCCCACTATAAAGTGTGCGTTTCACAAACCCCATTGGACAGCGTGTGTGTCACAAACCCCATTGGACAGTGTGTGTGTCACAAACCCCATTGGACATAGTGTGTGTCACAAACCCTATTGGACAGCGTGTGTGTCATAAACCCCATTGGATACCGTGTGTGTGTCACAAACCCCATTATAAAGTGTGCGTGTCACAAACCCCATTGGACAGGGTGTGTGTCACAAATCCCATTGGACTGTGTGTGTGTCACAAACCCCATTGGACAGAGTTTGTGTATCACAAACCCCACTGGACAGTGTGTGTGTCATAAACCCCATTGGACAGCGTGTGTGTGTCACAAACCCCATTAGAAAGTATGCGTGTCACAAAACACATTGGATAGCGTGTGTGTGTCACAAACTCCACTGGACAGTGTGTGTGTCACAAACCCGATTAGATAGCGTGTGTGTCACAACCCCCATTGGACAACGTGTGTGTCACAAACCCCATGGGACAGCGTGTGTATCGCAAAAACCCATGGACAGTGTGCGTGTCAGAAACCCCATTGCACATCGTGCATGTCACAAACCCTTTTGTACAGTGTGTGTGTCACAAACCCCACTGGACAGCGTGTGTGTCACAAAAACCCATGGACAATGTGCGTGTCACAATCCCCATTGGACATCGTGTGTGTCACAAACCTCTTTGGACAGTGTGTGTGTCACAAACCCCATTGGACAAAGTGTGTGTGTCACAAACCCCATTGGAAAGTGTGTGTCACAAACCCCATTGGATAGCGCGTGTGTGTGTCACAAATCCCATTATAAAGTGTGCTTGTCACAAACCCCATTTGATAGCGTGTGTGTGCAACAAACCCTATTGGACAGCGTGTGTGTCACAATCCCCATTGGACAGCGTGTTTGTCACAATCCCCATTTCACAGCGTGTGTGTCACAAACACCATTGGACAGCGTGTGTGTGTTACAATACCCATTGGACATCGTGTGTGTCACAAACCCCTTTGGACAGTGTGTGTGTCACAAACCCCATTGGACAGTGTGTGTGTCACAAACCCCATTGGAAAGTGTGTGTCACATACCCCATTGGACAGCGTGTGTGTCACAAACACCATTGGAGAGCGTGTGTGTGTAACAAAACCCATTGGACAGTGTGTGTGTCACAAACCGCATTGGATAGCGTGTGTGTGTCTGAAACCCTATTGGACAGTGTGTAGGTCACAATCCCCATTGGACTGCGTCTCTGTCACAATCCCCATTGGACAGTGTGTGTGTCACAAAACCCACTGGACAGCGTGTGTGTCACAAAACCCCCTGGACAGAGTGTGTGTCACAAACCCCATTGGACAGCGTGTGTGTCACAAGCACCATTGGACAGAGAGTGTGTGTCACAAACCCCATTGGAAAGTGTATGTTTCACAAACCCCATTGGACAGCGTGTGTGTCACAAACCCCATTGGACAGTGTGTGTGTCACAAACCCCTCTGGACAGTGTTAGTGTTTAACAATACCCATTATACAGTGTGTGTGTCACAAACACCATTGGACAGTGTGTGTGTCACAATCCCCAGTGGACAGCGTGTGTGTCAAAACCCCTTTGGGCAGTGTGTGTGTGACAAAACCCACTGGACAGCGTGTGTGCCACAAACACCATTGGACACTGTGAGTGTTACAAACCCCATTAGATAGCGTGTGTGTCACAAACCCCTTTGGACAGTGTGTGTGTCACAAACCCCATTGGACAGCGTGTGTGTGTCACAATCCCCATTCGACAGTGTGTGTGTCACAAACACTATTGGACAGCGTGTGTGTCACAAGCCTATTGGACAGAGTGCGCGTGTCACAAAACCCACTGGACACCGTGTGTGTCACAAGCACCACTGGAGAGAGTGTGCTTGTCACAAACCCCATTGGACAGAGTTTGTGTCAAAAAACCCATTGGACAGCGTGTATGTCACAAACCCCATTGGACAGTGGTTGTGTCACAAACCCCATTGGGCAGCGTGTGTGTGTCATAACCTCCTGGACAGAGTGTGTGTCACAAACCCCTTTGGACAGTGAGAGTGTCACAACCCCCATTGGACAGCGTGTGTGTGTCAAAATCCTATTGGACAGTGTGTGTGTCACTAACCCCATGGGACAGCGTGTCTGTCACAAACTCCATTAGAAAGTGTGTGTGTCACAAAACCCATAGGAAAGTGTGTGTGTGTAACAATACCCATTGGACTGTGTGTGTGTCACAAACCCCATTGGACAGCGTGTGTGTGTAACAATACCCATTGGACTGTGTGTGTGTCACAAACCCCATTGGACAGCGTGTGTGTGTAACAATACCCATTGGACAGTGTGTATGTCACAAAACCCATTGGATAACTTGTGTGTCACAAACCCCATTTGAAAGTGTGTGTGTCACAAACCCCACTGGACAGCGTGTGTGTCATAAACCCCCCTGGACAGTGTGTGTGTCGCGAATGCCATTGGACAGTATGTGTGTCACAAACCCCCCTGGACAGTGTTTGTGTCACAATCCCTAGTGGACAGTGTGTGTTTAGAAAACCCCAATGGACAGCGTCTGTGTGTCACAAAAGCACCTGGTCAGTGTGTCTGTCACAAACCCCATTGGACAGCGTGTGTGTCACAAACCCCATGGGACAGCGTGTGTGTGTAACAATACCCATTGGACAGTGTGTGTGTCACAAACCCCATTGGACAGCATGTGTGTCATAAACCCCCGTGGACACTGTGTGTGTCACGAATGCCATTGGACAGTGTGTGTGTCTCAAACCCCCCTGGACAGTGTGTGTATAACAAAACCCACTGGACAGCGTTTTTGTCACAAGCCCATTGGACAACGTGTGTGTCACAAACATCATTGGACAGCGTGTGTGTGTAACAATACCCATTGGACAGTGTGCGTGTCACAAACACCCATGTACAGTGTGCGTTTCACAAACCCCATTGGACAGAGTTTGTGTCACAAACCCTATTGGACAGCGTGTGAGTCACAAACACCATTGGACAGTGTGTGTGTCACAAACCCCTTTGGACAGCGTGTGTGGGTCACAAACCCCACTGGACAGCATGTGTGACACAAACACCCATGTACAGTGTGTGTGTCACAATACCCATTGGACAGCGTGTGTGTGTCACAATACCCACTGGACAGTGTGTGTTTCACAAACCCGTTTGGAGAGAGTTTGTGTCACAAACCCAATTGGAAAGTGTATGTGTCACAAAGCGCATTTGATAGCGTGTACGTGTCACAAACCACACTTGATAGCATGTGTGTGTCACAAACCCCATTGTACAGCATGTTTGTCACAAGCCTTTGTACAGAGTGTGTGTGTTACAAAACCGATTGTACAGCGTGTTTGTCATAATCCCCATTGGACAGCGTGTGTGTCACAAACCCCATTGGACAGAGCGTGTGTGACAAACCCCATTGGACAGTGTATGTGTCACAAACCCCATTGGTCAGAGAGTGTGACACAAGCGCCACTGGACAGAGTGTGTGTGTCACAAACCATATTGTACAGCGTGTTAGTCACAAGCCCTTTGGACAGAGTGTGTGTGTCACAAACCCCATTGTACAGCGTGTTGGTCACAATCCCAATTTTACAGCGTGTGTGTCACAAACCCGATTGGACAGAGTGTGTGTGACAAACCCCATTGGAGAGAGTGTGTTTCAAAAACGCCATTGGACAGCGTGTGTGTGTTACAATACCCATTGGACAGTGTGTCTGTCACAATTCCCATTGGACTGCGTGTGTGTCACAAACCCCCGTGGACACTGTGTGTGTCACAAACCACACTGGACAGTGTGTGTGTTGCAAACCCCACAGGACAGCGTCTGTGTGACAAACACCCATGGACAGTGTGCGTGTCACAATCTCCATTGGACATCGTTTGTATCAGAAACCCCTTTGGACAGTGTGAGTGTCACAAACCCCATTGGACAGTGTGTGTGTGTCAAAATCGCCATTGGACAGTGAGTGTGTGACAAACCCCATGGGACTGAGTGTGTGTCACGAAATTCGTTGGACAGCTTGTTTGTCACAAGCGCCATTGGACAGAGTGTGTGTGTCACAAAGCCCGTTGGAAAATTTATGTGTCACAAACCTCATTGGATAGCGTGTGTGTGTCACAATCCCCATTGGACAGTGTGTGTGTCACAAACCCCATGGGACTAACTGAGTGTCACGAAGCCCATTGCACAGCGTGTGTGTCACAAGTGCCATTGGACAGAGTGTGTGTGCCACAAACCCCATGGGAAACTGTATGTGTCACAAACCTAATTGGATAGCGTGTGTGTGTCGCAAACCCTCCTGGTCAGTGTGTGTGTCACAAAACCCACTGGACAGCATGCGTTTCAAAAACACCTTTGGACAGTGTGTGTGTAACAAACCCAATTGGTCAGCGTTTGTGTCACAAACCCCATGGGACAGCGTGAGTGTGTTACAAACCCCATTGGAAAGTGTGTGTGTCACAAAACCCATTGGAAAGCGTGTGTGTCACAAAGCCCATTGGATAGCGTGTGTGTGTTACAAACCCCATTAGAAAGTATGCGTGCCACAAACCCCATTGGACAGTGTGTGTGTCTCAAAACCCATTGGATAGCGTGTGTGTCACAAACCCCATTAAAGTGTGTGTGTCACAAACCCCATTGGATAGCGTGTGTGTGTCACGAACCCTATTGGACAGTGTGTGTGTCACAAACCCCACTGGACAGCGTGTGTGTTCACGAACCCCATTAGACAGCATGTGTGTCACAAGACCCATTGGACAGAGTGTGTGTGTCACGAACCCCATTGGACAGCGTGTGTGTCACCAAATCCATTGGACCGCTTGTGTGTCACAAGCGCCATTGGAAAGAGTGTGTGTCACAAACCCCATTGGATACCGTGTGTATGTCACAAACCCCATCAGAAAGTGTGCGTGTCACAAACCCCATTTGATAGCGTGTGTGTTTCACAGGGTGTCTGTCACGAACACCATTGGATAGCGTGTGTGTCACAAGCCCCATTGGACAGCGTGTGTGTCACAATCCCCATTGGACAGCTTGTGTGTCATAAACGCCATTGGACAGTGTGTGTGTAACAAACCCAAATGGTCAGCGTGTGTGTAACAAACACCATGGAACAGCCTGTGTGTTTCACAAACCCCTTTGGAAAGTGTGAGTCACAAACCCCATTGGATAGTGTGTATTTGTCAAAAACCTCATTAGAAAGTATGTGTGTCACAAAACCCATTGGATAGCGTGTGTGTCATAAACCCCATTGGATAGTGAGTGTGTGTCACAAACACCATGTGACAGAGTGTGTGTCACAAACACCATGGGACAGAGTGTGTGTCACAAACCCCATTGGACAGCGTGTGTGTCATAAACCCCATTGGACAGCGTGTGTGTGTCACAATCCCCATTGGACAGAGTGTGTGTGTCACAAACCCCATGGGACAGAGTGTGTGTCACGAACCCCATTGGACAGCGTGTGTGTTACAAGCGCCATTGGACAGAGTGTGTGTCACAAACCCAACTGGACAGCGTGTGTGCGTCACAATCCCCATTGGTCATCGTGTGTGTCACAATCCCCATTGTACAGTGTTGGTGTGACAAACACCATTGGACAGCATGGGTTTCATAAACCCCATTGGACAGCGTGTGTGTGTCATAATCCCCTTTGTACAGTGTTTCTGTTTAACAAACCCCATTGGACAGTGTGTGTGTCACAAACACCATAGGACAGCATGTGTGTCACAAGCCCCATTGGACAGCCTGTGTGTCACAAACACCATTGGACAGCGTCTGAGTGTAACAAACCCGATTGGACAGAGTGTGTGTCACAAACCCCATTGGACAGTGTGTGTGTCACAAACCCCATTGGACAGCGTGTGTTTGTAACAACACCCATTGGACAGCGTGTGTGTCACAAACCCCATTGGACAGCGTGTGTGTGTCACAAACCCTATTGGACAGTGTGCAGGTCACAATCTCCATTGGACAGTGTCTGTGTCACAAAACCCATTGGACATCGTGTGTATCACAAACACCATTTTACAGCGTGTGTGTGTCACAATCCCCACTAGACAGAGTGTGTGTCACAAAAGCCATTGGATAGCGTATGTGTCACAAAATCCTTTTGAAAGTATGTGTGTCACAAACCCTATTGGATAGCGTGTCTGTGTCACAAACCCTATTGGACAGTGTGTGAGTCACAAACCCCATTGGACAGCGTGTGTGTGTAACAATACGATTGGACAGTGTGTGTGTCCCAATCCCCATTGGAAAGTGTGTTTGTCACAAACCCCATTGGACAGCGTGAGTGTCACAATCCCCCCTGGACAGCGTGTGTGACAAAAGCACCATTGGACAGCGTGTGTGTAGTCACAATCCGCTTTGGACAGTGTGTGTGTGTCACAAACCCAATTGGATAGAGTGTGTGTGTCAAATACCCCATTAGAAAGCATGTGTTTCACAAACCCCTTTGGAATGCATGTGTGTGTCTCAAACCCTATTGGACAGTGTGTATGTCACAATCCCCATTGGACAGCGAGTGGGTCGCAAGCCCCTTTGGGCAGCGTGTGTGTCACAAACGCCATTGGACAGTGTGTGTGTGTCACAAACACCATTGGACAGCGTGTGTGTGTAACAATACCCATTGGATAGTGTGTGTGTCACAAACCCCATTGGACAGCTTGTGTGTCATAAACCCTCGCAGACACTGTATCTGTCAAAACCCCATTGGACAGTGTGCGTGTCACAAACCCCTCTGGACAGCATGTGTGTCACAGTCCCCATTGGAAAGCGTGTGTATCACAATCCCCATCGGACAGTGTGTGTGTCAGAAACCCCATTGGACAGAGTGTGTGTTTCACAAACCCCATTAGACACTGTGTGTGTCACAAACCCTTTTGGACAGTGTGTGTATCACAAACCCCACTGGACAGTGTGCGTGTCACATAACCCATTGGTCAACGTGTGTGTCACAAACCCCTTTGGACAGTGTGTGTGTCACAAAGCCCATTGGAAAGCGTGTGTGTCACAATCCCTATTGGACAGCGTGTGTGTCAGAAACCCCATTGCACAGAGTGTTCGTGTCACAAACGCCATTGGAAAGTGTGTGTGTCACAAACCCCATTGGATAGCGTGTGTGTGTCACAAACTCTATTGGTCAGTGTGTGTGTCACAACCCCCATTGGACAGCGTGTGTGTGTAGCAATAATCATTGGACTGTGTGTGTGTCACAAACCCCATTGGACAGCGTGTGTGTGTAACAATCCCCATTGGACAGTGCGTGTGTCAGAAACCCGATGGGACAGAGTTTGTGTCACAAACCCTCCTGGTCAGTATTTGTGTCACAAACCCCATTGGACAGCGTGTAGTTTCAGAAACCCCATTGGACAGTGTGTGTTACAAATCCCATTGGACAGCGTGTGTGTCACAAACCCCATTTGACAGCGTGTGTGTCTCACAATCGCCACTTTTCAGTGTGTGTGTCACAAAACTAATTGGACAGCGTGTGTGTCACAAACCCCCTTGGAAAGTGTGTGCGTCACAAACACCATTGGATAGTATGTGTGTGTCACAAACTCTATTGTACAGTGTGTAGGTCACAATCTCCATTGGTCAGCGTCTGTGTCAGAAACCCCATTGAACAGCGTGCGTGTCACAAACACCATTGGACAGCGTGTGTGTGTCACAATCCCCATTGGAAAGTGTGTGTGTCACAAAACCCATTGGATAGCCTGTGTTTCACAAACCCCATTTGATAGAGTGTGTGTCACAAACCCCATGGGACAGAGTGTGTGTGTCACAAACCCCATTGGAAAGTGAGTGTCACGAACCCCATTGGATAGCGTGTGTGTGTCAAAAACCCCAATAGAAAGTATGTGTGTCACAAACCCCATTGGATAGCATGTGTGTGTCACAAACCCTATGGGACAGTGTGTATGTCACAATCCCCATTGGACAGGATGTGTGTCACAAACCCCATTGTACAGCGTGTGTGTCACAAACCCCATTGGATTACGTGGGTGTGTCACAAACCCCATTAGAAAGTGTGCGTGTCACAAACCCCTTTGGATAGCATGTGTGTGTCACAAACCCTACTGGACAGTGTGTGTGTCACAATCCCCATTAGACAGCGTGTGTGTCACAAATCCCATTGGACAGCGTGTGTGTCACAAGCCCCGTTGGACAGCGTGTGTGTCAGAAACCCCATTGGACAGCGTGTGTGTGTCACAATGCCCATTGTACAGTGTTTGTTTCTCACAAACCCCACTGGGCAGCGTGTGTGTCATAAAACCCATTGGACAGCGTGTGTGTGTCACAATCCCCATTGTACAGTGTTTGTGTGTCACAAACCCCTTTGGACAGTGTGTGTGTCACAAACCCCTTTGGACAGCGCGTGTGTGTCCCAGTCCCATTTGGACAGTGTGTGTGTCACAAAACCCATTGGACAGCGTGTGTGTCACAAACACCATTGGACAGAGTGTGTGTGTCACAAACCCTATTGGACAGTGTGTTTGTCACAAACCCCATTGGACAGCATGTGTGTCACAAACACCATTGGACATCGTGTGTCTCACAAGCCCCATTGGACAGTGTGTGTGTCACAAAACCCATGGGACAGAGTGTTTGTCACAAACACTATTGGACAGCGTGTGTGTCACAAGCCCATTGGACATAGTGTGTGTGTCACAAAACCCACTGGACTGCGTGTGTGTGACGAATCCCATTGGACCGCATGTGTGTTCACAAGCACCATAGGAGAGAGAGTGGTGTCACAAACCCCATTGGAAAGTGTACGTGTCACAAACCCTATTGGATAGCGTGTGTGTCATAAACACCTTTGGACAGTGTGTGTGTCACAAACCCCATTGGACAGCGTGTGTGTGTCACAAACACTCATGGTCAGTTTGTGTGTCACAAACCCCACTGGACAGCGTGTAGTGTCAGAAACCCAATTGGACAGTGTGTGTGTGTAACAAACCCCTTTGGACAGTGTGTGTCTCAAATCCCATTTGACAACGTGTGTGTCACAAACCCCATTTGACAGTGTTTGTGTCACAAACACCTTTGGATAGTGTGTGTGTCACAAACCCCATTGGACAGCGTGTGTGTGTCATAAACCCCATTGGACAGCGTGTGTGTCACAAACACCCATGGACATTGTTCGTGTCACGAACCCCATTGGACAGCGTGTCTGTCACAAGCGCCATTGGAGAGAGTGTGTGTGTCACAAACCCCATTGGAAAGTGTATGTGTCACAAACCCCATTGGATAGCGTGTATGTGTCACAAACCCCATTGGATAGTGTCTGTGTCACCAGCCCCATTGGACAGCGTGTGTGTCACAAACCCCCGTGGACACTGTGTGTGTCACAAACACTATTGGACAGTGTGTGTGTAACAAACCCATTTGGTCAGCGTGTGTGTCACAAACCCCATGGGACAGCGTGTGTGTGTCACAAACACCATTAGAAAGTGTGCGTGTCACAAACCCCATTGGAAAGTGTGTGTGTCACAAACACCATTGTACAGCGTGCGTGTCAAAATCAACATTGGACAGTGTGTTTTTCACAAAACCCATTGGATAGTGTGTGTGTCACAAACCCCATTTGAAAGTGTGTGTGTGTCAGAAACCCTATTGGACAGTGTGTAGGTCACAATCCCCATTGGACAGCGGCTGTGTCACAAACCCCATTGGACAGCGTGTGTGTGTCACAATCCCCATTGGACAGTGTGTGTGACACAAAACCCATTGGACATGTATGTGTAACAAAACCCACTGATCAGTGTGTGTTTCAGAAACCCCCCTGGACAGTGTGTGTGTCGCAAACCCCAGTTGACAGCATGTATGTCAAAACCCCATTGGACAGCGTGTGTGTCACAAACACCCATGGACAGTGTGTGTGCTACAAACCCCATGGGACATCGTGTGTGTCACTAACACCCATGGACAGTGTGCGTGTCACAAACCCCACTGGACAGTGTGTGTGTCACAAACCCCACTGGACAGCGTGTGTATCAAAAACACCCATGGACAGTGTGCGTGTCAAAAACCCAATTGGACATCGTGTGTGTCACAAATGTCTTCGGACAATGTGTGTGTCACAAACCCCATTGGACAGCGTGTGTGTGTCACAATCCCCATTGGACAGTGTGTGTGTCACAAACCCTATTGAACAGTGTGTGTGTCACAAACCCCATTTGATAGCGTGTGTGTGTCAGAAACCCTATTGGACAGTGTGTGTGTCACAAACCCCACTGGACAGCGTGTGTGTCACAAACACCCAAGGACAGTGTGCATGTCACAAACCCCATTGGACATCGTGTGTTTCACAAACCCCATTGGACAGTGTGTGTGTGTCACAAACCCCTTTGGACAGCGTGTGTGTCACAAACACCCATGGACAGTGTGAGTGTCACAAGCCCCATTGCATAGCGTTTGTGTTTCAAACCAGTTTGGACAGTGTGTGTGTCACAAACACCATTGGACAGCGTGTTTTTCACAAGAGCCATTGGGCAGAGTGCGTGTGTCACAAAGCCCATTGGACAGCGTGTGTGTCACAAACCCCATTGGACAGAGTTTGTGTCACCAACCCCCGTGGACACTGTGTGTGTCACAAACCCCATTGGACATTGTGTGTGTCACAAACTCCACTGGATAGCGTGTGTGTTCACAAACACCCGTGGACAGTGTGCGTGTCACAAACCTCATTAGAGAGCGTGTGTGTCACAAACCCCTTTGGACAGTGTGTGTGTCACAAACCCCATTGGACAGTGTCTGTGTCACAAACACCCATGGACAGTGTGCGTGTCATAAACCCCATTGGACATCGTGTGTGTCACAAACCTCTTTGGACAGTGTGTGTGTCAAAAACCCCATGGGAGAGAGTGTGTGTCACAAACCCCATTGGACAGTCTGTGTGTCACAATCCCCATTGGAAAGTGTATGTGTCACAAACCCCAGTGGACAGCGTGTGTGTCAAAACCCCATTGGACAATGTGTGTGTCACAAAACCCACTGGGTAGCGTGTGTGTCACAAACATCCATGGACAGTGTGAGTATCACAAACCCCATTAGATAGCGTGTGTGTCACAAACCACTTTGGACAGTGTGTGTGTCACAGACCCCATTGGACCGCGTGTGTGTGTCACAATCCCTATTGGACAGTGTATGTGTCACAAACATCATTGGACAGCGTGTGTGTCACAAGCCCATTGGACAGAGTGTGTGTGTCAAAAAACCCACTAGACAGCATGTGTGTCATGAACCCCATTGGACAGCGTGTGTGTCTCAATCACCATTGGACAGAGTGTTTGTCTCACAAACCCCATTGGAAAGTGTATGTATCACAAACCCCTTTGGATAGCGTGTGTGTCACAATCCCCATTAGACAGCGTGTGTGTCACAAACCCCATCGGACAGCGTGTGTGTGTCACAATACCCACTGGACAGTGTGTGTGTCACAAACCCGTTTGGAGAGAGTTTGTGTCACAAACCCCATTGTAAAGTGTATGTGTCACAAAGCGCATTTTATAGCGTGTACGTGTCACAAACCACACTTGATGGCATGTGTGTGTCACAAACCCCATTGTACAGCATGTTTGTCACAAGCCCTTTGTACAGAGTGTGTGTGTTACAAACCCTATTGTACAGCGTGTTTGTCATAATCCCCATTGGACAGCGTTTGTGTCACAAACCCCATTGGACAGAGTGTGTGTGTCAAACCACATTGGACAGTGTATGTGTCACAAACCCCGTTGGTCAGAGAGTGTGACACAAGCGCCACTGGACAGAGTGTGAGTGTCACAAACCCCATTGTACAGCGTGTTGGTCACAATCCCAATTTTACAGCGTGTGTGTCACAAACCCCATTGGACAGAGTGTGTGTGACAAACCCCATTGGAGAGAGTGTGTTTCACAAACCCCATTGGACAGCGTGTGTGTGTCACAAACCCTCCTGGGCAGTTTGTGTTTCACAAAACCCACTGCACAGCGTGTGTGTCACGAATCCCATTGGACAGCGTGTGTGTCACAAGCGCCATTGGACAAGGTGTGTGTGTCACAAACCCCATTGGAAAGTGTATGTGTCACAAACACCATTGGATAGCGTGTGTGTGTCACAAAGACTATTGGACAGTGTGTGTGTCACAAAACCCACTGGACAGTGTGTGTGTCACAATCCCCAGTGGACAGTGTGTGTGTCAAAAACCCCAATGGACAGCGTGTGTGTGTCACAAATCCTATTGGACAGTGTGTAGGTCACAATCCCCATTGGACAGCGTCTGTGTCACAAAACCCATTGGACACCATGAGTGTGTAACAATACCCATTGGACAGTGTGTGTGTCACAAAGCCCATTGGACAGCGTGTGTGTCAGAAATCCCACTGGACAGAGTGTGTGTGTCACAAACCAAATTTGTAAGTGTATGTGTCACAAACCAATTGGATAGCGTGTGTGTGTCACAAACCCTCCCCGTCAGTGTGTGTGTCACAAACCCCATTGGAAAGCGTGTGTGTGTCACAAACCCTATTGGACAGCGTGTGTGTCACAAAACCCACTGGACAGCGTGTGTGTCACAAACACCATTGGACAGCGTATGTGTGTAACAATCCCCATTGGACAGTGTGTGAGTCACAAAAACCATTGCACAGCGTGTGTTTCACAAACCCCTGTAGGCACTGTATGTGTCACAAAACCCATTGAAGAGTGTGCGTGTCAAAAACCTCTCTGGACAGCGTGTGTGTCACAATCCCCTCTGGTCATCGTGTGTGTCACAATCCCCATTGTACAGTGTTGGTGTGACAAACACCATTGGACAGCATGTGTTTCATAAACCCCATTGGACAGCGTGTGTGTGTCATAATCCCCTTTGTACAGTGTTTGTGTGTAACAAACCCCTTTGGACAGCCTGTGTGTCATAAACCCCATTGGAGAGCGTGTGTGTGTCACAATCCCCATTGTACAGTGTTTGTGTATCACAAACCACATTGGACAGAGTGTGTGTCAGAAACCCCTTTGGACAGTGTGTGTGTCACAAAACCCATTGGACAGCGTGTGTGTCACAAGCACCATTGGAAAGTGTATGTATCACAAACCCCACTGGATAGAGTTTGTGTGTCACAAACCCTATTAGACAGTGTGTGTGTCACAAGCCCCATTGGACAGCGTGTGTGTCACAAACACCATTGGACAGCGTCTGAGTGTAACAAACCCCATTGGACAGCGTGTGTGTCACAAACCCCATGGGACAGAGTGTGTGTCACGAACCCCATTGGACAGCGTGTGTGTTTCACAAACCCTCCTGGTCAGTGTGTGTGTCACAAAACCCATTGGACAGCATGCGTGTCACAAACATCCTTGGACACTGTGTGTGTAACAAAACCAATTGGTCAGCGTGTGTGTCACAAACACCTTTGGATAGCGTGTGTGTGTCACAAACCCCATTAGAAAGTGTGCATGTCACAAACACCATTGGACAGCGTGTGTGTGTCTCAACCACCATTGGACAGTGTGTGTGTCAAAAAAACCATTGGATAGCGTGTGTGATGTCACAAACCCTATTGGACAGTGTGTGTGTCACAAACCCCAATGGACAGCGTGTGTGTTCACGAACCCCATTGGACAACGTGTGTGTCACAATACCCGTTGGACACTGTGTGGGTCACAAACCCCATTGGACAGGGTGTGTGTGTCACAAACCCCATTAAGAAAGTATTTGTGTCACAAACCGCATTGGACAGTGAGTGTGTCACAAACCCCCCTGTACATTGTGTGTGTTACAAACCCCGTTTTACAGCGTGTGTGTCAAAAACCCCATTGGACAGTGTGTGTGTCACCAACCCCCCTGGACGTTGTGTGTGTCACAAACCCCATTTTACAGCATGTGTGTTTCAAATACCCTTGGACAGGGTGTGTGTGTGACAAAACCCATTGGACAGTGTGTGTGTCACAGACCCCTTGGACAGAGTGTGTGTGTCACAAACCCCCCTGTACAGTGTTTGTGTGTCACAAGCCCCATTGGAGAGCGTGTCTGTCACAAACCCCATTGGACAGCGTGTCTGTCACAAACCCCATTGGACAGCGTGTGTGTCTCACAATACCCGTTGTAGAGTGCGTGTGTCACAAAACCCTCTGGACAGCGTGTGTGCCACAAACAGCCCTGGAGATTCCCTGTGTAACAAACCCCATTGGACAGCGCATGTGTCACAAACCCACCTTGACAGTGTGTGTGTCACAAACCCCTTTGGACAGCATCCGTGTCACAAACACCATTGGACAGCGTGTGTTTTTCACAATCCCCACTGGAAAGTGTGTGTGTCGCAAACCACATTGGATAGCGTTTGTGTGTCACAAACTCTATTGGACAGTATGTGTGTCACAAACCCAACTGGACAGCGTGTGTGTCACAAGCCCCATTAGACAGATTGTGTGTGTCACAAACATCATTGGACAGGGTATGTGTCACAATCCCCATAGGACAACGTGTCTGTCCACATACCGCATTGGACAGGGTGTATGTGTCACAATCCCCATTGGACAGAGTGTGTGTGACAAACCCCATTGGACAGTGTGTGTGTCACAAATCCCATCAGACAGTGTCTGTGTCACAAAGCCCCTTGGACAACGTGTGTGTGTCACAATACCCATTGGACAGCATGTGGGTAACAAAGTCACCTGGACAGTGTGTGTGTCACAAAACCCATTGGACAGCGTGTATGTCACAAACCCCATTGGAAATTGTGTGTGTCACAAACCCCACTGGATAGCGTGTGTGTCACAAAACCCATTGGATAGCGTGTGTGTCACAAACCCCATTGGATAGCGTGTGTGTGTCACAAACCCCATTGGAAATTGTGTGTGTCACAATCCCTGTTGGAGTGAGTCTGTGTCACAAACCCCATTGGATAGCGTGTCTGTCACAAACCCCATTAGACAGTGTGTGTGTCACAAACCCCATTAGACAGTGTGTGTGTCACAAACCCCTTGGACAGAGTGTTTATCACAAACACCCCTGGAGAGTCTCTGTGTAACAAACCCCATTGGACAGAGTGTGTGTCACAAAGTCACCTGGACAGTGTGTGTGTCGCAAACCCTACTGGACAGTGTGTGTGTCACAAACCCCGTTGGACAGCGAGTGTGTGTCACATACCCCATTGGAAAGCGTGTGTGTCACAAACCACATTTTATAGCGTGTGTGTATCACTATGAAGCAAACAAATGTCCTGCAGCCTAGCCTTGCCTTGCCTGTCCTTGCCTTGCCTTATTTCCTTCTCATCCTGTTCTCTGTCCCATCCTCTCCCACTAACCCCTCGTCTGGCTGCGTGTCTCTTCTTTCCTTTTCTCTCACTCTCCTGCTTCCTGCCTCTTTCCTTTCAGTTCCTCCATCTCATTCCTGCATCCCAACACTACTTTTTATTCTTCCTTCCCTTTCTCCTGCTCCCTTCGCTTTCTCCCTCTCTCCCATATCTTTCTTCCCGACTTGTCTCTTGGCGACTTTGGGCCACTTTGGCCCCAAGTCTGGGCATGGTTTGACAAGTTTTCAGAGGCCTGGCTGGTGACAGGAGGGACAGCAGGGAGAGGCCCGGGGCTGACAGGCTCCCCCTTCCCTAGGGGGCGCTGGGCTGCCACACCCAGCTGACATAGAACCTTTGTCACAATGCCCGCTACCATGGTGAGGATACGGTGACTCTGCAGGTGACAGGGACACTGCAGGACTTGGTGTCAACTCAGGAATTTCTCAGCTCCCCAAAGAAGCGGAATTCTGCAAATTGCTGCCTTTGCTCTTGAAAGGATGTCATCAGGTGGGTGTTTTGGTGTAATACACGGAAAACCAGAGCAGAAATGGGGAAATATTCCCATGAGATGCATGATCCCTGCACCAAACTGCCATGACTCAGCCTAAGTAGATCTGCAGCTTCTTTTTTTGTACTGCCAGCAGATTGTGGAAGTACAGTATAAAAACCATCCTTTAGAAGAGATCTTCGTATTTTAGGCTTAGTCTAAGTGTCCCAAGTAACTGGGGTTTTTGCTTGGGCCTAATCCATAAGGTCTTATGGCTTTCCTCCTCGTCTTAAGACGAATGTGCTAGAAACTATGAAGCAAACAAATGTCCTGCAGCCTAGCCTTGCCTTGCCTGTCCTTGCCTGTCCTTGCCTTGCCTTATTTCCTTCTCATCCTGTTCTCCGTCCCATCCTCTCTCACTAACCCCTCGTCTGGATGCATGTCTCTTCTTTCCTCTCTTCTTTCCTTTTCTCTCACTCTCCTGCTTCCTGCCTCTTTTCTTGCAATTCCTCCATCTCACTCCTGCAGCCCAACACTACTTTTTATTCTTCCTTCCCTTTCTCCTGCTCCCTTCGCTTTCTCCCTCTGTCCCATATCTTTCTTCCCGACTTGTCTCTTGGAGACTTTGATCCACTTTGGCCCCATGTCTGGGCATGGTTTGACAAGTTTTCAGAGCCCTGGCTGGTGACAGCAGGGACAGCAGGCAGTGACAGGCCCCGGGGCTGACAGGCTCCCCATCCCCTAGGGGGCGCCTGGCTGCCACACCCAGCTGACATAGAACCTTTGTCACAATGCCCGCTACCGTGGCGAGGATGCGGTGACTCTGCAGGTGACAGGGACACTGCAGGACTTGGTGTCAGCTCAGAAATTTCTCAGTTCCCCAAAGAAGCGGAATTCTGCAAATTGCTGCCTTTGCTCTTGAAAGGATGTCATCAGGTGGGTGTTTTGGTGTAATACACTGAAAACAGAGCAGAAACGGTGAAATATTCCCATGATATGCATGGTCCCTGCCCCAAAGCACCATGACTCAGCCTAAGGATATCTGCAGCTTCTTTTTTTGTACTGCCAGCAGATTGTGGAAGTACAGTATAAAAACCATCCTTATGGAGAGATCTTCGTATTTTAGGCTTAGTCTAAGTGTCTCAGGTAGCTGGGGTTTTTGCTTGGACCCAATCCATACGGTTTTATGGCTTTCCTCCAAGTCTGAAGACGAATGTGCTAGAAACTATAAAGCAAAAAAATGTCCTGCAGCCTACCCTTGCCTTGCCTATCCTTGCCTGTCCTTGCCTTGCCTTATTTCCTTTTCATCCTGTTCTCTGTCCCATCCTCTCTCACTAACCCCTCGTCTGGCTGCATGTCTCTTCTTTCCTTTTCTCTCACTCTCCTGCTTCCTGCCTCTTTTCTTGCAATTCCGCCATCTCACTCCTGCAGCCCAACACTACTTTTTATTCTTCCTTCCCTTTCTCCTGCTCCCTTCGCTTTCTCCCTCTGTCCCATATCTTTCTTCCCGACTTGTCTGTTGGAGACTTTGGGCCAAATTGGCCCCACGTCTGCGCATGGTTTGACCTGTTTTCAGAGGCCTGGCTGGTGACAGCAGGGACAGCAGGCAGTGACAGGCCCGCGGCTGACAGGCTCCCCATCCCCTAGGAGGCGCCTGGCTGCCACACCCAGCTGACATAGAACCTTTGTCACAATGCCCGCTACCGTGGCGAGGCTGCGGTGACTCTGCAGGTGACAGGGACACGGCAGGACTTGCTGTCAGCTCAGGAATTTCTCAGTTCTCCAAAGAAGCGGAATTCTGCAAATTGCTGCCTTTGCTCTTGAGAGGATTTCATCAGGTGGGTGTTTTGGTGGCATACACTGAAAAGAGAGCAGAAACTGTGAAATATTCCCATGACATGCATGGTCCCTGCCCCAAAGCACCATGACTCAACCTACGGAGATCTGCAGCTTATTTTTTTGTACTGCCAGCAGATTGTGGAAGTACAGTATAAAAACCATCCTTATGGAGAGATCTTCGTATTTTAGGCTTAGTCTAAGTGTTTCAAGTAGCTGGGGTTTTTGCTTGGGCCTAATCGATACGGTCTTATGGCTTTCCTCCTAGTCTGAAGACGAATGTGCTAGAAACTATAAAGCAAAAAAATGTCCTCCAGCCTAGCCTTGCCTTGCCTATCCTTCCCTGTCCTTTCCTTGCCTTATTTCCTTCTCATCCTGTTCTCTGTCCCATCCTCTCTCACTAACCCCTCGTTTGGCTGCATGTCTCTTCTTTCTTTTTCTCCCACTCTCCTGCTTCCTGCCTCTTTTCTTGCAATTCCTCCATCTCACTCCTGCAGCCCAACACTACTTTTTATTCTTCCTTCCCTTTCTCCTGCTCCCTTCGCTTTCTCCCTCTGTCCCATATCTTTCTTCCCGAATTGTCTGTTGGAGACTTTGGGCCAAATTGGCCCCAAGTCTGGGCATGGTTTGACAAGTTTTCAGAGGACTGGAATGGCCCCAACTCTGGGCATAGTTTGACAAGTTTTCAGAGGCCTGACTGGTGACAGCAGGGACAGCAGGCAGTGACAGGCCCCAGGGCTGACAGGCTCCCCATCCCCTAGGGCATGCTTGGCTGCCATACCCAGCTGACATAGAACCTTTGTCACAATGCCCGCCTCCGTTGCGAGGATGCGGTGACTCTGCAGGTGACAGGGACACTGCAGGACTTGCTGTCAGCTCAGCAATTTCTCAGTTCCCCAAAGAAGCGGAATTCTGCAAATTGCTGCCTTTGCTCTTGAAAGATGTCATCAGGTGGGTGTTTTGGTGTAATACACTGAAAACCAGAGCAGAAATGGCGAAATATTCCCATGATATGCATGGTCCCTGCCCCAAAGCACCATGACTCAGCCTGAGGAGATCTGCAGCTTATTTTTTTGTACTGCCAGCAGATTGTGGAAGTACAGTATAAAAACCATCGTTATGGAGAGATCTTCGTATTGTAGGCTTAGTCTAAGTGTCTCAAGTAGCTGGGGTTTTTGCTTGGGCCTAATCCATACGGTCTTATGGCTTTCCTCCTAGTCTGAAGACGAATGTGCTAGAAACTATAAATCAAAAAAATGCCCTGGTGCCTAGCCTGCCCTTGCCTTTCGTTGCCTTGCCTTATTTCCTTCTCATCCTGTTCTCTGTCCCATCGTCTCTCACTAACCCCTCGTCTGGCTGCATGTCTCTTCTTTCCTTTTCTCTCACTCTCCTGCTTCCTGCCTCTTTTCTTGCAATTCCTCCATCTCACTCCTGCAGCCCAACACTACTTTTTATTCTTCCTTCCCTTTCTCCTGCTCCCTTCGCTTTCTCCCTCTGTCCCATATCTTTCTTCCCGACTTGTCTGTTGGAGACTTTGGGCCAAATTGGCCCCAAGTCTGGGCATGGTTTGACAAGTTTTCAGAGGCCTGGCTGGTGACAGCAGGGACAGCAGGCAGTGACAGGCCCCGGGGCTGACAGGCTCCCCATCCCCTAGGGGGCGCCTGGCTGCCACACCCAGCTGACATAGAACCTTTGTCACAATGCCCGCTACCGTGGCGAGGATGCGGTGACTCTGCAGGTGACAGGGACACTGCAGGACTTGGTGTCAGCTCAGCAATTTCTCAGTTCCCCAAAGAAGCGGAATTCTGCAAATTGCTGCCTTTGCTCTTGAAAGATGTCATCAGGTGGGTTTTTTGGTGTAATACACTGAAAACAGAGCAGAAACTGTGAAATATTCCCATGATATGCATGGTCCCTGCCCCAAAGCACCATGACTCAGCCTAAGGAGATCTGCAGCTTATTTTTTTGTACTGCCAGCAGATTGTGGAAGTACAGTATAAAAACCATCCTTATGGAGAGATCTTCGTATTTTAGGCTTAGTCTAAGTGTCTCAAGTAGCTGTGGTTTTTGGTTGGGCCTAATCTATACAGTCTTATGGCTTTCCTCCTAGTCTGAAGACGAATGTGCTAGAAACTATAAAGCAAAAAAATGTCCTGGTGCCTAGCCTGTCCTTGCATGTCGTTGCCTTGCCTTATTTCATTCTCATCCTGTTCTCTGTCCCATCCTCTCTCACTAACCCCTCATCTGGCTGCATGTCTCTTCTTTCCTTTTCTCTCACTCTCCTGCTTCCTGCCTCTTTTCTTGCAATTCCTCCATCTCACTCCTGCAGCCTACCACTACTTTTTATTCTTCCTTCCCTTTCTCCTGCTCCCTTCGCTTTCTCCCTCTGTCCCATATCTTTCTTCCCGACTTGTCTGTTGGAGACTTTGGGCCAAATTGGCCCCAACTCTGGGCATGGTTTGACAAGTTTTAAGTGGCCTGGCTGGTGACAGCAGGGACAGCAGGCAGTGACAGGCCCGGGGCTGACAGGCTCCCCATCCCCTAGGGGGCGCCTGGCTGCCACACCCAGCTGACATAGAACCTTTGTCACAATGCCCGCTACCGTGGCGAGGATGCGGTGACTCTGCAGGTGACAGGGACACTGCAGGACTTGCTGTCAGCTCAGCAATTTCTCACTTCCCCAAAGAAGCGGAATTCTGCAAATTGCTGCCTTTGCTCTTGAAAGATGTCATCAGGTGGGTGTTTTGGTGTAATACACTGAAAACCAGAGCAGAAATGGCAAAATATTCCCATGATATGCATGGTCCATCCCCCAAAGTACCATGACTCAGCCTAAGGAGATCTGCAGCTTCTTTTTTTGTACTGCCAGCAGATTGTGGAAGTACAGTATAAAAACCATCCTTATGGAGAGATCTTCGTATTTTAGGCTTAGTCTAAGTGTCTCAAGTAGCTGGGGTTTTTGCTTGGGCCTAATCCATACAGTCTCATGGCTTTCCTCCTAGTCTGAAGACGAATGTGCTAGAAACTATAAATCAAAAAAATGCCCTGGTGCCTAGCCTCTCCTTGCCTGTCCTTGCCTTGCCTTATTTCCTTCTCATCGAGTTCTCTGTCCCATCCTCTCTCAGTAGCCCCTCGTCTGGCTGCATATCTCTTCTTTCCTTTTCTCTCACTCTCCTGCTCCCTTCTCTTTTCTTGCAATTCCTCCATCTCACTCCTGCAGCCCAACACTACTTTTTATTCTTCCGTCCCTTTCTCCTGCTCCCTTCGCTTTCTCCCTCAGTCCCATATCTTTCTTCCCGACTTGTCCGTTGGAGACTTTGTGCCAAAATTAACCCAAGTCTGGGCATGGTTTGACCAATTTTCAGAGGCCTGGCTGCTGACAGCAGGGACAGCAGGCAGTGACAGGCCGGGGCTGACAGGCTCCCCATCCCCTAGGGGGCGCCTGGCTGCCACACTCAGCTGACATAGAACTTTTGTCACAATGCCCGCTACCGTGGCAAGGATGCGGTGACTCTGCAGATGTCAGGGACACTGTAGGACTTGGTGTCAGTTCAGCAATTTCTCAGTTCCCCAAAGAAGCGGAATTCTGCAAATTGCTGCCTTTGCTCTTGAGGGGATGTCATCAGGTGGGTGTTTTGGTGGCATACACTGACAACGGAGCAGAAACGGTGAAATATTCCCATGACAGGCATGGTCCCTGCCCCAAAGCAGCATGACTCAGCCTAAGGAGATCTGCAGCTTCTTTTTTTGTACTGCCAGCAGATTGTGGAAGTACAGAATAAAAACCATCCTTATGGAGAGATCTTCGTATTTTAGGCTTAGTCTAAGTGTCTCAAGTAGCTGGGGTTTTTGCTTGGGCCTAATCCATACGGTCTCATGGCTTTCCTCCTAGTCTGAAGACGAATGTGCTAGAAACTATAAATCAAAAAAATGTCCTGGTGCCTAGCCTGTCCTTGTCTGTCCTTGCCTTGCCTTATTTCCTTCTCATCCTGTTCTCTGTCCCATCCTCTCTCACTAACCCCTCGTTTTGCTGCATGTCTCTTCTTTCCTTTTCTCTCACTCTCCTGCTTCCTGCCTCTTTTCTTGCAATTCCTCCATCTCACTCCTGCAGCCCAACACTACTTTTTATTCTTCCTTCCCTTTCTCCTGCTCCCTTCGCTTTCTCCCTCTGTCCCATATCCTTCTTCCCGTCTTGTCTCTTGGAGACTTTGGGCCAAATTGGCCCCACATCTGGGCATGGTTTGACAAGTTTTCAGAGGCCTGGCTGGTGACAGCAGGGACAGCAGGCAGTGACAGGCCCCGGGGCTGACAGGCTCCCCATCCCCTAGGGGGCGCCTGGCTGCCAAACCCAGCTGACATAGAAACTTTGTCACAATGCCCGGTACCGTGGCGAGGATGCGGTGACTCTGCAGGTGACAGGGACAATGCAGGACTTGCTGTCAGCTCAGCAATTTCTCACTTCCCCTAAGAAGCGGAATTCTGCAAATTGCTGCCTTTGCTCTTGAAAGATGTCATCAGGTGGGTGTTTTGGTGTAATACACTGAAAACCAGAGCAGAAATGGCAAAATATTCCCATGATATGCATGGTCCCTGCCCCAAAGCACCATGACTCAGCCTAAGGAGACCTGCAGCTTCTTTTTTTGTACTGCCAGCAGATTGTGGAAGTACAGTATAAAAAACATTTTTATGGAGAGATCTTCGTATTTTAGGCTTAGTCTAAGTGTCTCAAGTAGCTGGGGTTTTTGCTTGGGCCTAATCCATACGGTGTTATGGCTTTCCTCCTAGTCTGAAGACGAATGTGCTAGAAACTATAAAGCAAAAAAATGTCCTGCAGCCTACCCTTGCATTTCCTGTCCTTGCCTGTCCTTGCCTTGCCTTATTTCCTTCTCATCGAGTTCTCTGTCCCATCCTCTCTCAGTAGCCCCTCGTCTGGCTGCATGTCTCTTCTTTCCTTTTCTCTCACTCTCCTGCTTCCTGCCTCTTTTCTTGCAATTCCTCCATCTCACTCCTGCAGCCCAACACTACTTTTTATTCTTCCTTCCCTTTCTCCTGCTCCCTTTGCTTTCTCCCTCTGTCCCATATCTTTCTTCCCATCTTGTCTCTTGGAGACTTTGGGCCAAATTGGCCCCAAGTCTGGGCATGGTTTGACATGTTTTCATAGGCCTGGCTGGAGACAGCAGGGACAGCAGGCAGTGACAGGCCCGGGCCTGACAGGCTCCCCATCCCCTAGGGGGCGCCTGGCTGCCACACCCAGCTGACATAGAACCTTTGTCACAATGCCCGCTACCGTGGCGAGGATGCGGTGACTCTGCAGGTGACAGGGACACTGCAGGACTTGCTGTCAGCTCAGCAATTTCTCACTTCCCCAAAGAAGCGGAATTCTGCAAATTGCTGCCTTTGCTCTTGAAAGATGTCATCAGGTGGGTGTTTGGGTGTAATACACTGAAAACCAGAGCAGAAATGGCAAAATATTCCCATGATATGCATGGTCCCTGCCCCAAAGCACCATGACTCAGCCTAAGGAGACCTGCAGCTTCTTTTTTTGTACTGCCAGCAGATTGTGGAAGTACAGTATAAAAAACATTTTTATGGAGAGATCTTCGTATTTTAGGCTTAGTCTAAGTGTCTCAAGTAGCTGGGGTTTTTGCTTGGGCCTAATCCATACGGTGTTATGGCTTTCCTCCTAGTCTGAAGACGAATGTGCTAGAAACTATAAAGCAAAAAAATGTCCTGCAGCCTACCCTTGCATTTCCTGTCCTTGCCTGTCCTTGCCTTGCCTTATTTCCTTCTCATCGAGTTCTCTGTCCCATCCTCTCTCAGTAGCCCCTCGTCTGGCTGCATGTCTCTTCTTTCCTTTTCTCTCACTCTCCTGCTTCCTGCCTCTTTTCTTGCAATTCCTCCATCTCACTCCTGCAGCCCAACACTACTTTTTATTCTTCCTTCCCTTTCTCCTGCTCCCTTTGCTTTCTCCCTCTGTCCCATATCTTTCTTCCCATCTTGTCTCTTGGAGACTTTGGGCCAAATTGGCCCCAAGTCTGGGCATGGTTTGACATGTTTTCATAGGCCTGGCTGGAGACAGCAGGGACAGCAGGCAGTGACAGGCCCGGGCCTGACAGGCTCCCCATCCCCTAGGGGGCGCCTGGCTGCCACACCCAGCTGACATAGAACCTTTGTCACAATGCCCGCTACCGTGGCGAGGATGCGGTGACTCTGCAGGTGACAGGGACACTGCAGGACTTGCTGTCAGCTCAGCAATTTCTCACTTCCCCAAAGAAGCGGAATTCTGCAAATTGCTGCCTTTGCTCTTGAAAGATGTCATCAGGTGGGTGTTTGGGTGTAATACACTGAAAACCAGAGCAGAAATGGCAAAATATTCCCATGATATGCATGGTCCATGCCCCAAAGCACCATGACTCAGCCTAAGGAGATCTGCAGCTTCTTTTTTTGTACTGCCAGCAGATTGTGGAAGTAGAGTATAAAAACCATCCTTACGGAGAGATCTTCGTATTTTAGGCTTAGTCTAAGTGTCTCAAGTAGCTGGGGTTTTTGCTTGGGCCTAATCCATACGGTCTCATGGCTTTCCTCCTAGTCTGAAGACGAATGTGCTGGAAACTATAAATCAAAAAAATGTCCTGGTGCCTAGCCTGTCTTTGTCTGTCCTTGCCTTGCCTTATTTCCTTCTCATCCTGTTCTCTGTCCCATCCTCTCTCACTAAGCCCTCGTCTGGCTGCATGTCTCTTCTTTCCGTTTCTCTCACTCTCCTGCTTCCTGCCTCTTTTCTTGCAATTCCTCCATCTCACTCCTGCGGCCCAACACTACTTTTTATTCTTCCTTCCCTTTCTCCTGCTCCCTTTGCTTTCTCCCTCTGTCCCATATCTTTCTTCCCGACTTGTCTCTTGGAGACTTTGGGCCAAATTGGCCCCAACTCTGGGCATGGTTTGACAAGTTTTCAGAGGCCTGGCTGGTGACAGCAGGGACAGCAGGCAGTGACAGGCCCCGGGGCTGACAGGCTCCCCATCCCCTAGAGGGTGCCTGGCTGCCACACCCAGCTGACATAGAACCTTTGTCACAATGCCCGCTACCGTGGTGAGGATGCGGTGACTCTGCAAGTGACAGGGACACTGCAGGACTTAGTGTTGGCTCAGCAATTTCTCAGTTCCCCAAAGAAGCGGAATTCTGCAAATTGCTGCCTTTGCTCTTGAAAGATGTCATCAGGTGGGTGTTTGGGTGTAATACACTGAAAACCAGAGCAGAAATGGCAAAATATTCCCATGATATGCATGGTCCCTGCCCCAAAGCACCATGACTCAGCCTAAGGAGATCTGCAGCTTCTTTTTTTGTACTGCCAGCAGATTGTGGAAGTACAGTATAAAAACCATCCTTATGGACAGATCTTCGTATTTTAGGCTTAGTCTAAGTGTCTCAAGTGGCGGGGGATTTTGCTTGGGCCTAATTCATACTGTCTTATGGCTTTCCGCCTAGTCTGAAGACGAATGTGCTAGAAACTATACAGCAAAAAAATGTCCTGCAGCCCAGCCTTGCCTTGCCTGTCCTTGCCTTGCCTTATTTCCTTCTCATCCTGTTCTCTGTCCCATCCTCTCTCACTGACCCCTTGTTTGGCTGCATGTCTCTTCTTTCCTTTTCTCTCACTCTCCTGCTTCCTACCTCTTTTCTTGCAATTCCTCCATCTCAGTCCTCCAGCCCAACACTACTTTTTATTCTTCCTTCCCTTTCTCCTGCTCCCTTCGCTTTCTCTCTCTGTCCCATATCTTTCTTCCCGACTTGTCTGTTGGAGACTTTGGGCCAAATTGGCCCCACGTCTGGGCATGGTTTGACAAGTTTTCAGAGGCCTGGCTGGTGACAGCAGGGACAGCAGGCAGTGACAGGCCCGGGGCTGACAGGCTCCCCATCCCCTAGGGGGCGCCTGGCTGCCACAGCCAGCTGACATAGAGCCTTTGTCACAATGCCCGCTACCGTGGCGAGGATGCGGTGACTCTGCAGGTGACAGGGACACTGCAGGACTTGCTGTCAGCTCAGCAATTTCTCACTTCCCCAAAGAAGCGGAATTCTGCAAATTGCTGCCTTTGCTCTCGAAAGATGTCATCAGGTGGGTGTTTGGGTGTAATACACTGAAAACCAGAGCAGAAATGTCAAAATATTCCCATGATATGCATGGTCCCTGCCCCAAAGCACCATGACTCAGCCTAAGGAGATCTGCAGCTTCTTTTTTTGTACTGCCAGCAGATTGTGGAAGTACAATATAAAAACCATCCTTATGGAGAGATCTTCGTATTTTAGGCTTAGTCTAAGTGTCTCAAGTAGCTGGGGTTTTTGCTTGGGCCTAATCCATACGGCCTCATGGCTTTCCTCCTAGTCTGAAGACGAATGTGCTGGAAACTATAAATCAAAAAAATGTCCTGGTTCCTAGCCTGTCCTTGTCTGTCCTTGCCTTGCCTTATTTCCTTCTCATCCTGTTCTCTGTCCCATCCTCTCTCACTAACCCCTCGTCTGGCTGCATGTCTCTTCTTTCCTTTTCTCTCACTCTCCTGCTTCCTGCCTCTTTTCTTGCAATTCCTCCATCTCACTCCTGCAGCCCAACACTACTTTTTATTCTTCCTTCCCTTTCTCCTGCTCCCTTCGCTTTCTCCCTCTGTCCCATATCTTTCTTCCCGACTTGTCTGTTGGAGACTTTGGGCCAAATTGGCCCCAACTCTGGGCATGGTTTGACAAGTTTTAAGTGGCCTGGCTGGTGACAGCAGGGACAGCAGGCAGTGACAGGCCCCGGGGCTGACAGGCTCCCCATCCCCTAGGGGGCGCCTGGCTGCCACACCCAGCTGACATAGAACCTTTGTCACAATGCCCGCTACGGTGGCGAGGATGCGGTGACTCTGCAGGTGACAGGGACACTGCAGGACTTGCTGTCAGCTCAGCAATTTCTCACTTCCCCAAAGAAGCGGAATTCTGCAAATTGCTGCCTTTGCTCTTGAAAGATGTCATCAGGTGGGTGTTTTGGTGTAATACACTGAAAACAAGAGCAGAAATGGCAAAATATTGTCATGATATGCATGGTCCCTGCACGAAAGCACCATGACTCAGCCTAAGGAGATCTGCACCTTCTTTTTTTGTGCTGCCAGCAGATTGTGGAAGTAGAGTATAAAAACCATCCTTACGGAGAGATCTTCGTATTTTAGGCTTAGTCTCAGTGTCTCAAGTAGCTGGGGTTTCTGCTTGGGCTAATCCATACGGTCTCATGGCTTTCCTACTAGTCTGAAGACAAATGTGCTAGAAACTGTAAATCAAAAAAATGTCCTGGTGCCTAGCGTGTCCTTGCCTGTCCTTGCCTTGCCTTATTTCCTTCTCATCCTGTTCTCTGTCCCATCCTCTCTCAGTAACCCCTCGTTTGGCTCCATGTCTCTTCTTTCCTTTTCTCTCACTCTCCTGCTTCCTGCCTCTTTTCTTGCAATTCCTCCATCTCACTCCTGCAGCCCAACAATACTTTTTATTCTTCCTTCCCTTTCTCCTGCTCCCTTTGCTTTCTCCCTCTGTCCCATATCTTTCTTCCCGACTTGTCTCTTGGAGACTTTGGGCCAAATTGGCCCCATGTCTGGGCATGGTTTGACAAGTTTTCAGAGGCCTGGCTGGTGACAGCAGGGACAGCAGGCAGTGACAGGCCCGGGGCTGACAGGCTCCCCATCCCCTAGGGGGCGCCTGGCTGCCACACCCAGCTGACATAGAGCCTTTGTCACAATGCCCGCTACCGTGGCGAGGATGCGGTGACTCTGCAGGTGACAGGGACACTGCAGGACTTGCTGTCAGCTCAGCAATTTCTCAGTTCCCCAAAGAAGCGGAATTCTGCAAATTGCTGCCTTTGCTCTTGAAAGATGTCATCAGGTGGGTGTTTTGGTGTAATACACTGAAAACCAGAGCAGAAATGTCAAAATATTCCCATGATATGCATGGTCCCTGCCCCAAAGCACCATGACTCAGCCTAAGGAGATCTGCAGCTTCTTTTTTTGTACTGCCAGCAGATTGTGGAAGTACAGTATAAAAACCATCCTTATGGAGAGATCTTCGTATTTTAGGCTTAGTCTAAGTGTCTCAAGTAGCTGGGGTTTTTGCTTGGGCCTAATCCATATGGTCTCATGGCTTTCCTCCTAGTCTGAAGACGAATGTGCTACAAACTATAAAGCAAAAAAATGTCCTGGTGCCTAGCCTATCTTTGCCTGTCCTTGCCTTGCCTTATTTCCTTCTCATCCTCTTCTCTGTCCCATCCTCTTTCAATAACCCCTTGTCTGGCTGCATTCCTCTTCTTTCCTTTTCTCTCACTCTCCTGCTCCCTTCTCTTTTCTTGCAATTCTTCCATCTCACTCCTGCAGCCCAACACTACTTTTTATTCTTCCTTCCCTTTCTCCTGCTCCCTTCGCTTTCTCCCTCTGTCCCACATCTTTCTTCCCGACTTGTCTGTTGGAGACTTTGGGCCAAATTGGCCCCAAGTCTGGGCATGGTTTGACAAGTTTTCAGAGGCCTGGCTGGAGACAGCAGGGACAGCAGGCAGTGACAGGCCCCAGGGCTGACAGGCTCCCCATCCCCTAGGGGGTGCCTGGCTGCCACACCCAGCTGACATAGAACCTTTGTCACAATGCCCGCTACCGTGGCGAGGATGCGGTGACTCTGCGGGTGACAGGGACACTGCAGGACTTGCTGTCAGCTCAGCAATTTCTCACTTCCCCAAAGAAGCGGAATTCTGCAAATTGCTGCCTTTGCTCTTGAAAGATGTCATCAGGTGGGTGTTTTGGTGTAATACACTGAAAACCAGAGCAGAAATGTCAAAATATTCCCATGATATGCATGGTCTCTGCCCCAAAGCACCATGACTCAGCCTAAGGAGATCTGCAGCTTATTTTTTTGTACTGCCAGCAGATTGTGGAAGTACAGTATAAAAACCATCCTTACGGAGAGATCTTCATATTTTAGGCTTAGTCTAAGTGTCTCAACAAGCGGGGGATTTTGCTTGGGCCTAATCCATACTGTCTTATGGCTTTCCTCCTAGTCTGAAGACGAATGTGCTAGAAACTATACAGCAAAAAAATGTCCTGCAGCCCAGCCTTCCCTTGCCTGTCCTTGCCTTGCCTTATTTCCTTCTCATCCTGTTCTTTGTCCCATCCTCTCTCACTAACCCCTTGTTTGGCTGCATGTCTCTTCTTTCCTTTTCTCTCACTCTCCTGCTTCCTGCCTCTTTTCTTGCAATTCCTCCATCTCACTCCTGCAGCCCAACACTACTTTTTATTCTTCCTTCCCTTTCTCCTGCTCCCTTCGCTTTCTCCCTCTGTCCCATATCTTTTTTCCCGACTTCTCTCTTGGAGACTTTGGGCCAAATTGGCCCCATGTCTGGGCATGGTTTGACAAGTTTTCAGAGGCCTGGCTGGTGACAGCAGGGACAGCAGGCAGTGACAGGCCCCAGGGGCTGACAGGCTCCCCATCCCCTAGGGGGCGCCTGGCTGCCACACCCACCTGACATAGAGCCTTTGTCACAATGCCCGCTACCGTGGCGAGGATGCGGTGACTCTGCAGGTGACAGGGACAGTGCAGGACTTGCTGTCAGCTCAGCAATTTCTCACTTCCCCAAAGAAGCGGAATTCTGCAAATTGCTGCCTTTGCTCTTGAAAGATGTCATCAGGTGGGTGTTTTGGTGTAATACACTGAAAACCAGAGCAGAAATGGCAAAATATTCCCATGATATGCATGGTCCCTGCACCAAAGCACCATGACTCAGCCTAAGGAGATCTGCAGCTTCTTTTTTTGTACTGCCAGCAGATTGTGGAAGTACAGTATAAAAACCATCCTTATGGACAGATCTTCGTATTTTAGGCTTAGTCTAAGTGTCTCAAGTAGCGGGGGATTTTGCTTTTGCCTAATCCATAGTGTCTTATGGCTTTCCGCCTAGTCTGAAGACGAATGTGCTAGAAACTATAAAGCAAAAAAATGTCGTGCAGTCAGCCTTGCCTTGCCTGTCCTTGCCTTACCTTATTTCCTTCTCATCCTGTTCTCTGTCCCATCCTCTCTCACTAAGCCCTCGTCTGGCTGCATGTCTCTTCTTTCCTTTTCTCTCACTCTCCTGCTTCCTGCCTCTTTTCTTGCAATTCCTCCATCTCACTCCTGCAGCCCAACACTACTTTTTATTCTTCCTTCCCTTTCTCCTGCATCCTTCGCTTTCTCCCTCTGTCCCATATCTTTCTTCCCGACTTGTCTGTTGGAGACTTTGGGCCAAATTGGCCCCAAGTCTGGGCATGGTTTGGCAAGTTTTCAGAGGCCTGGCTGGTGACAGCATGGACAGCAGCCAGTGACAGGCCCCGGGGCTAACAGGCTCCCCATCCCCTAGGTGGCGCCTGGCTGCCACACCCAGCTGACACAGTACCTTTGTCACAATGCCCGCTACCGTGGCGAGGATGCGGTGACTCTGCAGGTGACAGGGACACTGCAGGACTTGCTGTCAGCTCATAAATTTCTCAGTTTCCCAAAGAAGCCGAATTCTGCAAATTGCTGCCTTTGCATCAGGTGGGTGTTTTGGTGTAATACACTACCTGCCAAGTAGGATGCAGCCTCCCAGGCTTCTGGCTGCACGGTGTGTCTGTGTCTGGCATTAGTATCAGAGAATGGTATGGGAGGCACCTGTGTAAGATGTGACCAGGTCAATGACTTACTGTGCCTAGTGGTGGAGCTTAAGGAAGAGGTGGAGAGACTAAGGAGCATTAGGGAGAGTGAAGAAGAAATAGACTGGTGGGGTCAGGCTCTTTTGACTCCTAAGGGTGTGCAACAGGAGATGGCAAAGCCTTGTCCCTCCTGCCATAAGGCGGATACAGCAGATCTAATTGATGGGGGGGAATGGAAACAGGTCCCTGATCGGAGAGGTAAAAAAACCCTCTCTTGAACCCCATCACCACCCTTGGTGCCCCTAACAAATAGATATGAGGCCCTGGACCCTGAAAATCAGGCAGAGGACAGCCAAGAAGATCCACCTGGAGAGCCCTCTGCATGGACCTCATCAACAAAAAGAATCATAACTGCAGCTGTAAGAGGAAAAAAAAAAAGAAGAGTGGTAGTAGTCGGCGACTCTCTTCTGAGGGGAACAGAGGGCCCTATATGTCGCCCAGACCCATCCCACAGGGAGGTCTGCTGCCTTCCTGGAGCTAGGGTGAGGGACATTAATAGGAGACTTCTGGAGCTGATTCAGCCCTCAGACTACTATCCCCTGTTAATAGTCCAAGCTGGCAGTGAGGACATCAACAGAAGAAGTATCAAGACAATTAAAAAGGACTTTAAAGCACTGGGTCAGTCAGTTCATGGGACCGGAGCACAAGTGATATTTGCCTCAGTTCCTGTGCTAGCTGGGATGGATGATGAACTAAATAAAGAGAGGAGCAGAAAAGCCCATCTCATCAACAGGTGTCTTAAGGATGGTGTCACCATCAAAATTTTGGGTTTTTTGACCATGGGGCAAGCTCCGTGGTACCCAGTCTCCTCAAATCAGATGGGCTTCATCCTTCTAGGGAGAGCAAGAGGACTATAGCCCATAAGTTGGCAGGGCTGATCAGGAGGGCTTTAAACTAGGTTTGAAGGGGGAAGGGATTGAAACTGGGCTCTCCAAAGATCAGCCTAAGGATGGAAAGCCCGAATTAAGAGGGAAATCAGCAGCACACTTGAAGTGCATGTACACTAATGCACACAGTATGGGCAACAAACAAGAGGAGCTGGAAGCCATCGTGCAGCAGGAAAGCTATGACATAGTTGCCATCACAGAAACATGGTGGGATGACTCATATGACTGGAGTGCTGCTATGTGTGGCTACAAGCTCTTCAGAAAAGATAGGCAGGGTAGGAGAGGTGGAGGGGTGGCTTTATATGTTAGAGAGTCACTCGACCCTGTTAAACTTGAGGTCAGCAGTGACAAGGTTGAGTGCCTGTGGACCAGAATCAGGGGGAAGTCCAACAAGGCTGACATCCTCGTGGGTGTCTGTTATAGACCGCCCAACCAGGACAATGAAGGAGATGAATTATTCTACAAGCAGCTGGCAGATGTCTCAAAATCGACGGCCCTTGTTCTTGTGGGTGACTTTAACCTGCCGGATATCTGCTGGGAGCTCAATACTGCACAGAAGAGGCAGTCTAGGAAGTTCCTAGAGTGTATAGAGGACAATTTCCTTCATCAGCTGGTAAATGAGCCCACCAGGGGCAAGACCCTGCTAGACCTACTGTTTACAAACAGAGAAGGGCTGGTGGGAGATGTAGTGGTTGGAGGCCGCCTGGGGCATAGCGACCATGAAATAATAGAATTTTCAATACTCAGAGATGCAGGGAAAACCATTAACAAAACCTCTACGCTGGACTTCCGGAGGGCAGATTTTTGCCTATTCAGAAGTCTAGTTCAGAGCATACCCTGGGAAACAATGCTTAAAAACAAGGGGGCCCAGGAGGGTTGGACATGCTTCAAGCAGGTGGTTTTGAGTGCACAGGAACAGACTATACCAGTGTGCCGAAAGGCTGGCCGGCGGGGAAGACAACCGGCTTGGCTAAATAGGGAGATTTTGAATGAAATCAGAAATAAAAAGAAACTTTACCGACTGTGGAAAAAAGGGCTGGCTACTTATGAAGAATTTATGGAAATAGCTAGATCATGCAGAAAAAAGATCAGGGAAACAAAAGTGCAATTTGAAGTTAACTTGGCCAATTATGTCAGGGATAATAAAAAGTCCTTCTTCAAATATGTTAATAACAAAAGGAGGGGCAAGGAAAACCTCCATTCTCTGTTGGACTCTGAAGGAAATATAGTTAACAAAGATGAGGAGAAAGCTGAGGTACTTAATACCTACTTTGCCTCAGTTTTTACCAGTAAGACAGGTGGCCCTCGGGACAACTCATCTCTGGAGATGGTTGGCAGAGATAGGAAGCCAAATAGGCCCCTTGTATTCCAGGAGGAAATAGTTGGTGATTTACTGAGCCATCTGGATCCTCACAAGTCTATGGGACCAGATGGGATCCATCCTAGGGTGATGAGGGAGCTAGCAGAAGAACTTGCCAAGCCGCTCTCCATCATCTTCCAACAGTCCTGGCTCACTGGGGAGGTCCCATATGATTGGAAATTGGCCAATGTTACCCCAGTCCACAAAAAGGGCTGCAGAGCTGACCCTGGAAACTCCAGGCCTGTCAGCCTGACCTCGGTGCCTGGCAGGGTTATGGAGCAGATCATCCTGAATGGAATCACACAGCACCTTCAGGATGGACAAGGGATCAGACCCAGCCAGCATGGGTTTAGGAGGGGCAGGTCCTGTCTGACCAACCTGATCTCCTTTTATGATCAGGTGACTCACCTGGTGGATGAGGGGAAAGCTGTGGATGTGGTCTATCTGGACTTCAGCAAGGCCTTTGACACTGTCTCCCATAATATACTCTTGCAAAAGCTGGTAGCCCATGGCTTGGACAAGTGTACTCTACGCTGGGTTAAGAACTGGCTGGAGGGCTGAGCCCACAGAGTGCTGGTGAATGGGGCTGCATCTAGCTGGCGGCCAGTCACTAGTGGTGTTCCCCAGGGGTCAGTGTTGGGTCCAGTCCTGTTTAACATCTTTATTGATGATTTAGATGAGGGGATTGAGACCATCATCAGCAAATTTGCTGATGACACCAAGTTGGGAGGGAGTGTCGACCTGCTGGAAGGCAGGAGGGCTCTGCAGAGGGATCTGGATAGACTGGAAAAATGGGCTGATTCCAATGGGATGAAGTTCAATAAGGCCAAATGCCGGGTGCTGCACTTTGGTCACAACAACCCCCTGCAGCGCTACAGGCTGGGCGCAGAGTGGCTGGAGAGCAGTCAGACAGAAAGGGACCTGGGGGTACTAATTGACAGGAAGCTCAACATGAGCCAACAGTGTGCCCAGGTGGCCAAGAAGGCCAATGGTATCCTGTCCTGTATCAAAAACAGCGTGGTCAGCAGGACAAGGGAAGTGATCCTTCCCCTGTACTCTGCATTGGTGAGGCCACACCTGGAGTATTGTGTTCAGTTCTGGGCCCCTCAGTTCAGGAAAGACATTGAAGTGCTGGAGCGGGTCCAGAGAAGAGCAACACGACTGGTGAAGGGACTTGAACACAAGCCCTATGGGGAGAGGCTGGGGGAGCTGGGGTTGTTTAGTCTAGAGAAGAGGAGGCTTAGAGGTGACCTCATCACTCTCTAGAACTACCTGAAGGGAAGTTATAGCCAGGTGGGGATTGGTCTCTTCTCCCAGGCAGTTAGCAACAGGACAAGGGGGCATGGGCTTAAACTCTACCAGGGGAAATTTAGGCTGGATATTAGAAAGAAATTCTTTACAGAGAGAGTGGTCAGGCATTGGAATGGCCTGCCCAGGGAGGTAGTGGACTCGCCGTCCCTGGAGGTTTTTAAACTGAGATTGGACATGGCACTAAGTGCCATGATCTAGTAAATGGACTAGAGTTGGGCCAAGGGTTGGACTCGATGATCTCTGAGGTCTTTTCCAACCCAGTCGATTCTGTGATTCTGTGATTCTGTGAATCCCCATGCTACAGAGAGTGTGTCACGAACCCCATTGGACACCGTGTGTGTGTCACAAACCCCATTGAACAGCATGTGTGTGTCGCAAACCCCATGGGACAGAGTACGTGTCACAAACCCAATTGGACAGCGTGTGTGTAATAAACCCCATTGGACAGCGTGTGTGTGTCACAATCCCCATTGGACAGCGTGTGTGTGTCACAAACCCCATGTGATAGAGTGTGTGTGTCACAAACCCCATTAGAAAGTATGCGTGTCACAAACCCCATTGGTCAGCGTGTGTGTGTCACAAGCCCATTGGACAGAGTGTGTGTGTCACAAAACCCACTGGGCAGCGTGTGTGTCACGAACCCCATTGGACAGAGTGTGTGTCACAAACCCCATTGGACAGTGTGTGTCTGTCAGAAACCACATGTGATAGAGTATGCGTGTCACAAACCCCATTGGTCAGCGTGTGTGTGTCACGAACCCCATTGGACAGAGTGTGTGTCACAAACCCCATCGGACAATGTGTGTGTGTCAGAAACCCCATGTGATAGAGTGTGTGTGTCACAAACCCCATTAGAAAGTATGCGTGTCACAAACCCCATTGGACAGCGTGTGTGTGTCACAAACCCCATTAGACAGCGTGTGTTTCACAAACCCCTTTGGACAGTGTGTGTGTCACAAACCCCATGGGACAGAGTGTGTATCACAAACACTATTGGTCAGCGTGTGTGTGTCACAATCCCCATTGGACAGAGTGTGTGTGTCACAAAACCCAATGGACAGTGTGTGTGTAATGAACCCCATTGGACAGCGTGTGTGTCACAAGCACCGTTGGACAGAGTGTTGTGTCACAATCCCCATTAGACAGCGTGTGTGTGAAAAACCCCATTGGACAGTGTGTGGTGTCACAAAAACCATTGCACAGCGTGTGTGTCACAAACCCCATTGGACAGTGTGCGTGTGTCACAAATCCCATTTGATAGAGTGTGTGTGTCACAAACCCTATTGGACAGTGTGTGTGTCACAAAACCCATTGGATAGCGTACGTGTCACAAACGCCATTGGACAGTGTGTGTGTCAAAAGCCCCATTGTACAGAGTGTATTTGTCACAAAGCCCACTGGACAGCGAGTGTGTCACGAACCCCATTGGACAGCGTGTGTGTCACAATCCCAATTGGACTGCGTGTGTGTGTCACAAGCACCGTTGGACAGAGTGTGGTGTCACAAACCCCATTGGAAAGTGGATGTGTCACAAACCCCATTGGATAGCGTGTGTGTCACAAGCCCTATTGGACAGTGTGTGTGTCACAAAACCCACTGGATAGCGTGTGTGTCACAAACCCCATTGGACAGCGTGTGTGTCACAAGCCCCATTGGACAGAGTGTATTTGTCACAAAGCCCATTGGACAGCGTGTGTGTCACAATCCCAATTGGACAGCGTGTGTGTCACAAACCCCATTGGATAGGGTGTGTGTGTCACAATACCCATTGGACAGTAGTGCGTATCACAAACCCCATTGGACATCATGTGTGTCACAAACCCCTTTGGACAGTGTGTGTGTCACAAACCCCATTAGACAGCGTGTTTGTGTCACAATCCCAATTGGACAGAGTGTGGGTGTCACAAACCGCATGGGACAGAGTGTGTGTCACGAACCCCATTGGACAGCGTGTGTGTCACAAGCGCCATTGGAAACTGTATGTGTCACAAACCCCATTGGATAGCGTGTGTGTGTCAAAAACCCCACTAGAAAGTATGTGTGTCACAAACCCCATTGGATAGCGTGTGTGTGTCACAAACCCTATTGGACAGAGTGTGTGTTTCACAAACCCCACTGGACAGCGTGTGTGTCACAAACCCCATTGGACAGCGTGTGTGTGTCGAAAACCCCATGGGACAGAGTGTGTGTCGCAATCCCCATTGGACAGTGTGTGTGTCACATACCCCATGGGGCAGAGTGTGTGTCACAAACACTATTGGTCAGGGTGTGTGTGTCACAAGCCTATTGGACAAAGTGTGTGTGTTTCACAAAACCCACTGGACAGCGTGTGTGTCTCGAACCCCATTGGACAGCGTGTGTGTCACAAACCCCTTTGGAAAGTATGTGTCACAAACTGCATTGGATAGCGTGTGTTTGTCAAAAACCCCATTAGAAAGTATGTGTGTCACAAACCTCATTGGATAGCATGTGTGTGTCACAAACCCCATTTGACAGAGGGTGTGTCACAATCCCCATTGGACAGTGTGTGTGTGTCACAAACCCCATTAGACAGCGTGTGTGTCACAAACCCCTTTGGACAGTGTAGTGTGTCACAAACCCCATTGGACAGCGTGTGTGTGTAAAAATCCCCATTGGACAGAGTGTGTGTGTCACAAAACCCAATAGACAGCGTGTGTGTCACGAACCCCATTGGACAGCGTGTGTGTCACAAACCCGATTAGACAGTGTGTGTGTCACAAGCCTCATTGGACAGCGTGTGTGTCAAAATCCCCATTGGACAGCATGTGTGTCACAAACCCCATTTGAAAGTGTATGTGTCACAAACCCAATTGGATAGCGTGTGTGTGTCAGGAACCCTCCTGGTCAGTGTGCGTGTCACAAACACCATTGAACAGCATGTGTGTGTCAAAACCCGATTGGAAAGTGTGTGTCACAAACCCCATTGGATAGCCTGTGTGTGTCAAAAACCCCATTAGAAAGTATGTGTGTCACAAACCCCTTTGGATGGCATGTGTGTGTCACAAACCCTACTGGACAGTGTGTGTGTGTTGCAAACCCCAAGGGACAGAGTGTGTGTCACAAACCACATTGGACAGCGTGTGTGTGTTGCAAACCCCATGGGACAGAGTGTGTGTCACAAACCGCATTGGACAGCATGTGTGTAATAAACCCCATTGGACAGCGTGTGTGTCACAAGCCCCATTGGACAGAGTGTATTTGTCACAAAGGCCATTGGACAGCGTGTGTGTCACGAACCCCATTGGACAGCGTGTGTGTCACAAACCCCATTGGATAGCATGTGTGTGTCACAAACCCTATTGGACATTGTGTGTGACAAAATCCCCATTGGACAACGTCTTTGTCACAAACTCAATGGGACAGAGTGTGTGTCACAAACACTATAGGACAGCATGTGCGTGTCACAAACCCAATGGACAGAGTGTGTCTGTCACAAAACACACTGGACAGCGTGTGTGTCACGAACCCCTTTGGACAGCGTGTGTGTCACAAGCACCATTGGACAGAGTGTGGTGTCACAAACCCTTTTGGATAGAGTGTGTGTGTCACAAACCCCATTAGAAAGTATGCGTGTCACAAACCCCACTGGAAAGTGTGTCACAAACCCCATTGGATAGCGTGTGTGTGTCACAAACCCTATTGGACAGTGTGTGTGTCACAAAACTCACTGGATAGCGTGTGTGTCACAAACCCCTTTGGACTGTGTGTGTGTCACAAAACCCATTGGACAGCGTGTGTGTGTCACAATCCCCATTGGACAGAGTGTGTGTGTCACAAACCCCATTGGATAGAGTGTGTGTGTCACAAACCCCATAAGAAAGTATCCGTGTCACAAACCCCATTGGATAGCGTGTGTGTCACAAGCACCATCGGACAGAGTGTGGTGTCACAAACCCCATTGGAAAGTGTATGTGTCACAAACCCCATTGGATAGCGTGTGTGTGTAACAAACCCTATTGGACAGCGTGTGTGTCACAAAACACACTGGACAGCGTGTGTGTCACAAGCCCCATTGGAGCGAGTGTATCTGTCACAAACCCCATTTGATAGAGTGTATGTGTGTCACAAACCCCATTAGAAAGTATGAGTGTCACAAACCCCATTGGACAAAGTGTGTGTGTCACAATCCCCATTAGACAGCGTGTGTGTCACAAACCCCATCGGACAGCGTGTGTGTGTCACAATACCCATTTGACAGTGTGTGTGTCACAAATCTGTTTCGAGAGAGTTTGTGTCACAAACCCCATTGGACAGCATGTGTGTCACAAACCCCACTGGGAAGAGTGTGTGTGACAAACCCCATTGGACAGCGTGTGTGTGACAAACCCCATTGGACAGTGTACGTGTCCCAAACCCCATTGGTCAGCAAGTGTGACACAAGCACCATTGGACAGAGTGTGTGTGTCACAAAACACATTGGACAGTGTGTGCGTCACAAACCCCATTGTACAGTGTGTCTGTCACAAACCCCTTTGGACAGAGTTCGTGTCACAAACCCCATTGGACAGCGTGTGTGTCACAAACACCATTGGGCAGAGTGTGTGTGTCACAAACCGCATTGTACAGCGTGTTTGTCAGAAGCTCTTTGGACAGAGTGTGTGTGTCACAAACCCCATTGGACAGAGTGTGTGTGATAAACCCCATTGGAGAGAGTGTGTGTCACAAAACCAATAGGACAGTATGTGTGTGTCACAAACCCTCCTGGTCAGTGTGTGTGTCACAAAACCCATTGGACAGCGTGTGTGTCAGAAACCCCATTGGACAGTGTGTGTGACACAAACCCCATTGGACAGCGTGTGTGTGCCACAATACCCATTGTTCAGCAAGTGTGTCACAAGACCATTGGACAGAGTGTGTGTGTCACAAAACCCACTGAACAGCGTGTGTGTCACAAACACTATTGGACAGTGTGTGTGTCACAAAACCCATTGGACAGCGTGTGTGTGTCACAATCCCCATTGGACCGTGTGTGTGTCACAAACACCATTGGACAGCGTGTGTGACACAAGCCTATTTTACTGAGTGCGTGTATAACAAAACCCACTGGACTGCGTGTGTGTCACGAACCCCATTGGAGAGCGTGTGTGTCACAAGCACCATTGGAAAGTGTATGTGTCACAAAAGCCATTGGATAGCATGTGTGTGTGTCACAAAGCCTATTGGAGAGTGTGTGTATCACAAAACCCACTGGACAGCAAGTGTGTCAGAAACCCCATTGGACAGCGTGTGTGTAACAAACCTCTTTGGACAGCGTGTGTGCTTCACAATACCCTTTCGATAGTGTGTGTGTCAGAAACCCCATTGGACAGAGTTTGTTTCACAAAACCCATTGGACAGCGTGTGTGTCACAAACACCATTGGACAGTGTGTGTGTCACAAACCCCGTTGGAAAGCGTGTGTGTGTCACAAACCTCCTTGTCAGTGTGTGTGTCACAATCCCAAGTGGACAGCGTGTGTGTCACAATACCCATTGGACAATGTGTGTGTCACAAACCCCATTGGATAGAGTGTGTGTGTCACAATACCCATTGGACAGCGTGTTTGTCACAAGCCCTTTGGGCAGAGTGTGTGTGTCACAAACCCCATTGTACAGCGTGTTGGTCACAATCCCCATTTTACAGCGTGTGTGTCAGAAACCCCATTGGACAGAGTGTGTGTGACAAACCCCATTGGAGAGAGTGTGTGTCACAAACCCCATTGGAGATCGTGTGTGTCACAAACCCCCCTGGACAGAGTGTGTGTGTCACAAACCCCATTGGAAAGTGTATGTGTCACAAACCCCATTGGATAGACTCTGTGTGTCTCTAAGACTATTGGGGAGTGTGTCTGTCACAAAACCCACTGGACAGCGTGTGTGTCACAATCACCATTGGACAGAATTTGTGTCATGAACCCCATTGGACAGTGTGTGTTTCACAAACCCCATTGGAAAGTGTATGTGTCACAAACCGCACGGGAGAGCGTGTGTGTGTTACAAACCCCATTGTACAGCGTGTTTTTCACAAGCCCTTTGGACAGAGTGTGTGTGGCACAAATCCCATTGTACAGCTTGTTTGTCATAATCCCCATTCGACAGCGTGTGTGTCACAAACCCCATTGGACAGAGTGTGCATGTCAAACCACATTGGATAGAGTGTGTGTCACAAACCCCATTGGACAGAGTGGGTGTGACAAACCCCATTTTACAGTGTATGTGTCACAAACCCCATTGGACAGCGAGGGTGACACAGACACCATTGGACAGAGTGTGTGTGTCACAAAACCCACTGCACAGTGTGTGTGTCACAAACCTCTTTGGACAGTTTTCGTGTCACAAACACCATTGGACAGCGTGTGTTTCACAAACCCCATTGGAAAGTGTATGTGTCACAAACCGCATTAGATAGCGTGTGTGTGACACAATCCCCATTGTACAGCGTGTTTTCCACAAGCCCTTTGGACAGAGTGTGTGTGTCACAAACCCCATTGGACAGCGTGTGTGTGTCACAATACCCATTGGACAGAAAGTGTGTCACAAGACCATTGGACAGTGTGTGTGCGTCACAAAACCCACTGCACAGCGTGTGCGTCACAAATCCCATTGGACAGCGTGTGTGTCAGAAACCCCATTGGACAGTGTGTGTGTGTTACAAACCCCATTGGACAGCGTGTGTGTCACAAACCCCAATGGACAGCGTGTGTGTGTCACAAATCCCATTGGACAGCGTGTGTGTCACAAACCCCATTGGACAGCGTATGTGTGTCACAATCCCCATTGGACAGTGTGTGTGTCACAAACCCCATTGGACAGCGTGTGTGTGTCACAATACCCATTGGTCAGCAAGTGTGTCACAAGACCATTGGACAGAGTGTGTGTGTCACAAAACCCACTGGACAGTGTGTGTGTCACAAAACCCATTGGACAGCGTGTGTGTCACAAATCGCATTGGACAGCGTGTGTATCAAAAGTCACATTCGACAGAGTGTATGTGCACAAACCCCATTGGACACGTGTGTGTCACAATAGCCATTGGTCAAAGTGTTGTCAGAAACCCGATAGGACAGTGTGGGTGTCACAAACCCCATTGGACAGAGTTTGTGTGACAAACCCCATTGGACACGTGTCTGTCACAAACCCCATTGGACAGAGTGTGTGTGTCACAAAACCCATTGGACAGTGTGTGTATCACAAACCCCATTGTACAGTGTGTCTGTCACAAACCCCTTTGGACAGAGTTCGTGTCACAAACCCCATTGGACAGCGTGTGTGTCACAAACCCCACTGGAAAGTGTACGTGTCACAAACCGCATTGCATAGCGTGTGTGTGTCACAAACCCCATTGTACATCGTGTTTGTCACAAGCCCTTTGGACAGAGTGTGTGTGTCACAAACCCCATTGTACAGTGTGTCTGTCACAAACCCCATTGGACAGAGTGTGTGTGATAAACCCCATTGGAGAGAGTGTGTGTCACAAAACCCATAGGACAGCGTGTGTGTGTCACAATCCCTATTGGACAGTGTGTGTGTCACAAACACCATTGGACAGCGTGTGTGTCACAAGCCTATTGGACAGAGTGAGTGTGTCACAAAACCCACTCGACAGCGTGTGTGTCACGAACCCCATTGGACAGCGTGTGTGTCACAAGCACCATTGGAAAGTGTATGTGTCACAAACCCCATTGGATAGCATGTGTGTGTGTCACAAAGCCAATTGGAGAGTGTGTGTAGTCACAAAACCCACTGGACAACATGTGTGTAATAAACCTCTTTGGACAGCGTGTGTGTGTCACAAACCTCCTGGTCAGTGTGTGTGTCACAAACACCATTGGACAGTGTGTGTGTCACAAACCCTGTTGGAAAGCGTGTGTGTGTCACAAACCTCCTTGTCAGTGTGTGTGTCACAATCCCAAGTGGACAGCGTGTGTGTCACAATACTCATTGGACAATGTGTGTGTCACAAACCCGTTTGGAGAGAGTTTGTGTCACAAACCCCATTGTACAGCGTGTTTGTCACAAGCCCTTTGGGCAGAGTGTGTGTGTCACAAACCCCTTTGTACAGCGTGTTGGTCACAATCCCCATTTTACAGCGTGTGTGTCAGAAACCCCATTAGACAAAGTGTGTGTGACAAACCCCACAGGAGAGAGTGTGTGTCCCAAACCCCATTGGAGATCTTGTGTGTCACAAACCCCCCTGGACAGAGTGTGTGTGTCACAAACCCTATTGGAAAGTGTATGTGTCACAAACCCCATTGGATAGACTCTGTGTGTCTCTAAGACTATTGGGGAGTGTGTGTGTCACAAAACCCACTGGGCAGCGTGTGTGTCACAATCACCATTGGACAGAGCGTGTGTTCACAAACCCCATTGGAAAGTGTATGTGTCACAAACCGCACGGGAGAGCGTGTGTGTGTTACAAACCCCATTGTACAGCGTGTTTTCCACAAGCCCTTTGGACAGAGTGTGTGTGGCACAAATCCCATTGTACAGCTTGTTTGTCATAATCCCCATTCGACAGCGTGTGTGTCACAAACCCCATTGGACAGAGTGTGCATGTCAAACCACATTGGATAGAGTGTGTGTCACAAACCCCATTGGACAGAGTGTGTGTGACAAACCCCATTTTACAGTGTATGTGTCACAAACCCCATTGGACAGCGAGGGTGACACAGACACCATTGGACAGAGTGTCTGTGTCACAAAACCCACTGCACAGTGTGTGTGTCACAAACCCCTTTGGACAGTGTTCGTGTCACAAACACCATTGGACAGCGTGTGTTTCACAAACCCCATTGGAAAGTGTATGTGTCACAAACCGCATTAGATAGCGTGTGTGTGACACAAACCCCATTGTACAGCGTGTTTGCCACAAGCCCTTTGGACAGCGTGTATGTCAAAAACCCCTTTAGACAGTGTGTGTGTCACAAAGCACATTGTACAGCGTGTGTGTGTCACAATCCCCATTGGACAGTGTGTGTGTCACAAATCCCATTGGACAGCGTGTGTGTGTCACAATACCCATTGGACAGAAAGTGTGTCACAAGACCATTGGACAGTGTGTGTGCGTCACAAAACCCACTGCACAGCGTGTGCGTCACATATCCCATTGGACAGCGTGTGTGTCACAAGCACCATTGGACAGAGTGTGTGTGTCACAAACCCCATTGGAAAGTGTATGTGCCATAAACCCCATTAGATAGCGTGTGTGTGTCACAAACCCCATTGGACAGAGTGTGTGTGACAAACCCCATTGGACAGTGTGTGTATCATGAACCCCATTTCAAAACTTGTGTGTCACAAGCACCATTGGACAGAGTGTTTGTGTCACAAACACCATTGGAAAGTGTATGTGTCACGAACCTCATTGGATAACATGTGTGTGTCACAAACCCTATTGGACAGTGTGTGTGTCACTAAACCCACTGGACAGCGTTTTTATCACAAGCCCCACTGGACAGCGTCTGTGTCACAAACCCCATTGGGCAGCGTGTGTGTCACAATCCCCATTGGACAGTGTGTGTGTCACAAACCCCATGGGAAAGAGTGTTTGTCACAAACAATATTGGACATCATGTGTATCACAAACATCATTTTACAGCGTGTGTGTGTCCAATCCCCACTAGACAGTGTGTGTGTCACAAAAACCATTGGATAGCGTGTGTGTCACAAAATCCTTTTGAAAGTATGTGTGTCACAAACCCTATTGGATAGCGTGTGTGTGTCACAAACCCTATTGCACAGTGTGTGTTTCACAAACCCTACTGGACAGTGTGCGTGTCACATAACCCATTGGTCATCGTGTGTGTCACAAACCCCTTTGGACAGTTTGTGTTTCACAAAGCCCATTGGACAGCGTGTGTCTCACAATCCCAATTGTACAGTGTGTACATTGGACATCGTCTGTGTCAGAAACCCCTTTGGACAGCGTGTGTGTCAGAAGCGCCATTGGACAGAGTGTATGTGTCACAAACCCCATTGGACATCGTGTGTGTCACAAACCCTTTTGGACAGTGTGTGTCTCACAAACCCCACTGGACAGTGTGCGTGTCACAAACCCCATTGGACATCGTGTTTGTCACAAACCCCTTTGGACATCATGTGTGTCACAATCCCACTTGTACAGTGTTTGTGTGTAACAAACCCTATTGGACAGTGTGTGTTTCACAAACCCCATTGGACAGCATGTGTGTCACAAACACCATTCAACAGCGTGTGTGTGTCACAAACACCATTGGGCAGCGTGTGTGTGTCACAGTCCCCATTGGACAGTGTGTGTTTCACAAACACTCATGGACAGTGTGGTTGTCAGGAACCTAATTGGACATCGTTTGTGTCAGAAACCCCTTTGGACAGCGTGTGTGTCACAAGCGCCATTGGACAGAGTGTGTGTGTCACAAACCCCATTGGAAAGTGTATGTGTCACAAACCCCATTGGATAGCGTGTGTGTGTCACAAACCCTCCTGGTCAGTGTCTGTGTCACAAAACCCATTGGACAGCATGCGTGTCACAAACACCATTGGACAGTGTGTGTTTAACAAACCCAGATGGTCAGCGTGTGTGTCACAAACCCAACGGGACAGTGTGTGTGCGTCACATACCCCACTGGAAAGTGTGTGTGTCACAAACCCCATTGGACAGAGTTTGTTTTTAACAATACCCATTGGACATCATGTGTGTCATAAACCCATTTGGACAGTGTGTGTTTCACAAACCCCACGTGACAGCGTGTGTGCCACAAACACCCATGGACAGTGTGCGTGTCACAATCCCCATTCGACATCGTGTGTGTCACAAACCCCTTTGGACAGTGTGTGTCTCAGAAACCCCATTGGACAGTGTTTGTGTGTCACAATACCGAGGGGACAGAGTGTGTCACGAACCCCATTGCACAGCGTGTGTGTCTCAAGCACCATTTTACAGAGTGTGTGCGTCACAAACCCCATTTGAACCTGTATGCGTTACAAAACCCATTGTATAGTGTGTGTGTGTCACAAACCCTCCTGGTAAAGTGTGTGTGTCACAAAACCCATTGGACAGCATGCGTGTCACACACAACCATAGGACAGTGTGTGTGTAACAAACCCAATTTGTCAGCGTGTGTGTCTCAAACCCCATGGGACAGCGAATGGGTGTCACAAACCCCATTGGATAGCGTGTGTGTGTCTAAAACCCCATTAGAAGGTATGATTGTCACAAACCCCATTGGATAGCATGTGTGTGTCACAAACCCTATTGGACAGTGTGTATTTCACAATCCCCATTGGACAGCGTCTGTGTCACAAACCCCATTGGACAGCGTGTGAGTCACAAACAACATTGGACAGCGTGTGTGGTTCACAATCCCCATTGGACACTGTGTGTGTGTGTCACTAAACCCATTGGATAGCGTGTCTGTGTCACAAACCATATTTAACAGTGTGTGTGTCACAAACCCCATTGTACATCGTGTGTGTCACAAACCCTTTTGGACAGCGAGTGTGTCACAATCCCCATTGTACAGCGTGTGTGTCACAAACCACTTCGGACAATGTGTGTGTCACAAACACCATTGGACAGTGTGTGTGTCACAAAACCCATTGGACAAGGGTGTATCACGAACCCCATTGGACAGCCTGTGTGTCACAAGCGCCATTGGACAGAGTGTGTGTGTCACAAACCCCATTGGACAGCGTGTGTGTCACAAACCCTTTTGGACAGTGTGTGTGTCACAAACCCCGTTAGACAGTCTGTGTGTCAAAAAAACCCGTGGACAGTGTGAGTTTCACAAACCCCTTTGGAGAGAGTGTGAGTGTCACAATCCCCATTGGACAGTGCGTGTCTCACAAACATCATTGGACAGCGTGTGTGCCACAAGCCCATTGGACAGAGTGTGTGTGTCAGACGCACCATTGGACAGCGTGTGTGTGTCACAATCACCATTGGAAAGTGTATGTGTCACAAACCCAATTGGATTGCGTGTGTGTGTCACAAACGCTATTGCACAGTGTGTGTGTCATAAAATCCACTGGACAGCGTGTGTGTTCACAAACCCCATTGGACAGCGTGTTTTTCACAAGACCCTTTGGACAGAGTGTGTGTGTAACAATAACCATTGGAGAGTGTGTGTGTCACAAACCCTCTTGGACACTGTGTATGTCACAAACCCCATTGGACAGTGTGTGTGTCAGAAACTCCACTGAACAGCATGTGTTTCACAAACCCCATTGGACAGCGTGTATGTGTCACAAGCCCTTTGGAAAAACTGTGTGTGTCACAAAACCCATTGTACAGCGTGTGTGTCACGAACCCCATTGAACAGCGTGTGTGTCACAAGCACCATTGGACAGAGTGAGGTGTCACAAACTCCACTGAGCAGCGTGTGTGCCACAGGCCCCATTGGACAGAGTGTATGTGTCACAAACCCCATTGGACAGCCTGTGTGTGTAACAATACCCATTGGACAGTGTGTGTGTCACAATCCCCAGGGGACAGCGTGTGTGTCAAAACCCCATTGGACAGTGTGTGTGTCACAAAACCCACTGGACAGCGTGTGTGTCACAAACAACAATAGACAGTGTGAGTGTCACAAACCCCTTTGGATAGCATGTGTGTCGCAAACCCCTTTGGACAGTCTGTGTATCACAAACCTCATTGGACAGCGTGTGTGTGTCACAATCCCCATTGGAAAGTGTGTGTGTCACAAGCACGACTGGACAGAGTGTGAGTGTCACAAACCCTATTAGATAGTGTGTGTGTCACAAACACCTTTGGACATTGTGTGTGTCACAAAAACCATTTGACAGTGTGTGAGTGTCACAAACCCTATTGGACAGTGTGTGTGTCACAAACCACATTGGACATCGTGTGTGTCAGAAACCGCATTGGACAGCGTGTGTGTGTCACAAGCCTCATTGGACAGTGTGTGTTTTACAAACAGCATGGGACAGAGTGTGTGTCACAAACAGTATTGGACAATGTGTGTGTGTCACAAGCCCATTGGACAGAGTGTGTGTGTCACAAAACCCACTGGACAGCGTGTGTGTTACGAACACCATTGAACAGCGTGTGTGTCACAAGCACCATTGGACAGAGTGTGGTGTCACAAACCCCATTGGATAGAGTGTGTGTCACAGACCCCATTGGACAGATTGTGTGTCATAAACCCCATCGGTCAGCGTGTGTGTCAAAACCCAATTGGACAGGGTGTGTGTCACAAAACCCACTGGACAGCGTGTGTGTGTCACAATCCCCATTGGACAGTGTGTGTGTCACAAACACCATTGGACAGCGTGTGTGTCACAAGCCCATTTTACAGAGTGTGTGTGTCACAAACCCCATTGGAAAGTGTATGTGTCACAAAGCCCAGTGGATAGCGTGTGTGTGTCACAAACCCTATTGGACAGTGTGTGTGTCACAAAATGCACTGGACAGCGTGTGTGTTCACAAGACCCATTGGACAGAGTCTGTGTGTCACAAAGCCCGTTGGACACCGTGTGTGTCACAATCCCTATTGGACAGCGTGTGTGTGTCACGAACCCCATTGGACAACGTGTGTGTCACAAGCCCCATTGGACAGAGTGTATGTGTCACAAACCCCATTGGACAGTGTGTGTGTCACAATCCCCATTGGATAGCGTGTGTGTCAAAAACCCCATTGGACAGTGTGTATGTCTCATAAGCTCCATTGCACAGAGTGTGTGTTTCACAAACCCCATTGGACAGAGTTTGTGTGACAAAACCCATTGGACACTGTGTGTGCCAGAAACACCATTGGACAGTGTGTGTGCCACAAACCCCATTGGACAGCATTTGTGTCACACTCCCCAGTGAGCACGCTGTGTGTCAAAACCCAATTGGACAGTGCGTGTGTCACAAAACCCACTGGACAGGGTGTGTGTCACAAACCCCCCTAGTCAGTTTGTGTTTCACAATCCCCAGTGGACAGCGTGTGTGTCAAAACCCCATTGGACAGTGTGTGTGTCACAAAACCCACTGGATAGCGTGTGAGTTCCAAACAACCATGGAAAGTGTGAATGTCACAAACCCCATTGGATAGCGTGTGTGTCACACACCCCTGTGGACCGTCTGTGTTTCACAAACCTCGTTGGACAGCGTGTGCGTGTCACAAACCCCATTGGATAGATTGTGTGTGTCACAAACCCCCGTGGACACTGTGTGTGTCACAAACCCCACTGGACATCGTGTGTGTCACAAACACCCATGGACAGTGTGCGTGTCACAAACCCCATTTTACATCGTGTGTGTCACGAACCCCATTGGACAGCGTGTGTGTCACAAACCCCATTGGACAAAACGTCTGTGTCACAAACCCCATTGGAAAATGTGTGTCTCACAAACCCCATTGGAGAGTGTGTGTGTGTCACAAACCCTATTGGACAGTATATATGTCACAATCCCCATTGGACAGCGTCTGTGTCACAAACCCCATTGGACAGCGTTTTTGTCACAAACACCATTGGACAGCGTGTGTGTGTCACAATCCCCATTGGACAATGTGTGTTTCACAAAACCTATTGGATAGCGTGTGTGTCACAAACCCCATTGGATAGCGTGTGTATGTCACAAACCCTATTGGACAGTGTGTGTCACAAGATCCATTGGACAGAGTTTGTGTGTAACAAACCCCATTGCACAGCGTGTGTAACAATCCCCATTGGACAGCGCGTGTGTCACAAACCCCATTGGACAGCGTGTGTGTCACAAACTCCATTGGACAGCGTGTGTGTGTCACAATCCCCATTGGACAGTTTGAGTGTGTCACAAACCCCTTTAGACAGACTGTGTGTGACAAACCCCACTGGACAGAGTGTGTGTTACAAACCCCATTTGACAGTGTGTGTGTATCAATACCCATTGGACAGTGTGTGTGTCGCAAACCCCATTGGAAAGCTTGTGTGTCACTAACACCCGTGGACACTGTGTGTGTCACAATCCCCAGTGGACAGCGTGTGTTTCACAAACCCCCGTGGACACTGTGTGTGTCATAAACTCCACTGGACAGCGTGTGTGTCACAAACTCCTTTGGACAGTGTGTATGTCACAATCCCCATTGGACAGTGTCTGTGTCACAAACCCCATTGGACAGCGTGTGTGTCACAAACCCCATTGGACAGCGTGTGTGTGTCACAATCCCAATTGAACAGTGTTTGTGTCACAAAACCTATTTGATATAGTGTGTGTCACAGACTCCATTGGATAGCGTGTGTGTGTCACAAAGCCTATTGGACAGCGTGTGTGTCACAAGACCCATTGGACAGAGTGTGTGTGTGACACACCCCATTGGTCAGCGTGTGTGTCACAAGCCACATTGGACACTGTGTGTGTAACAAACCGCATTGATCAGCGTGTCTGTCACAAACACCATGGGACACCGTGTGTGTGTCACAAACCCCATTGGAAAGTGTGCGTGTCACATACCCCATTGGATAGCGTGTGTGTGTCACAAGCACCATTGGACAGAGTGTGGTGTCACAAACCCCATTGGAAAGTGGATGTGTCACAAACCCCATTGGATAGCGTGTGTGTGTCACAAACCCTATTGGACAGTGTGTGTGTCACAAACCCCATTGGAAAGCGTGTGTGTTACACAAAACCCATTAAACAGTACTCGTGTGACAAACCCCATTGGATAGCGTGTGTGTGCCACAAACCCCATTAGAAAGTCTGAGTGTCACAAATCATATTTGAAAGTGTGTGTGTCAAAATCCCCATTGGACAGTGTGTGTGTCACAAAACCCTTTGGATAGCGTGTGTGTCACAAACCCCATTAGAAAGTGTGTGTCTCACAAACCCCATTGGACCGCTTGTGTGTCACAAACCCTATTGGACAGTGTGTGTGACACAAACCCCATTGGACAGCTTGTGTGTCACAATCCCCATTGGACAGCATCTGTGTCAAAAACCCCATTGGACAGCGTGTGTGTCAGAAACACCCATGGACAGTGTGTGTGTCACAAACCCAATTGGATAGCGTGTGTGTGTCACAAACCCCTTTAGAAAGTGCGCGTGTCACAAACCCCTTTGGATAGAATGTGCGTGTCACAAACCCTATTGGACAGTGTGTATGTCACAATCCCCATTGGACAGCGTCTGTGTCACAAACCCCATTGGACAGTGTGTGTGTCACAAACCCCATTGGACAGTGTGTGTGTGTCACAATCCCCATTAGAAAGTGTGCGTGTCACAAACCCCATTGGCCAGCATGTGTGTCACAAACACCATTAGTCAGGGTGGGTTTGTCACAATCCCCATTGGAAAGTGTATGTGTCACAAACACCATCGGATAGCGTGTGTGTGTCACAAACCCTTTTGGACAGTGTGTGTCTCAGAAACCCCACTGGATAGCGTGTGTGTCACAAACACCCATGGAGAGTGTGCGTGTCAGAAACCCCACTGGATAGCGTGTGTGTCACAAACACCCATGGACAGTGTGCGTGACAGAAACCCCTTTGGACATCGTGTGTGTCACAAACACCCATGGACACTGTGCGTGTCACAAACCCCATTGGACACCGTGTGTGTCACAAACCGTTTTAGACAGTGTGTGTGTCACAAACGCCATGGGACAGAGTGTGTGTCACGAACCCCATTGCACACCGTGTGTGTTCACAAGCACCATTGGACAGAGTGTGTGTGTCACAAACCCCATTGGAAAGTGTATGTGTCACAAACCCCATTGGATAGCGTGTGTGTTTCACAAACCCTCATGGTCAGTGTGTGTGTCACAAACACCATTGGAAAGTGTGTGTGTCACAAACCCCATTGGATAGCGTGTGTGTGTCACAAAACCCATTAAACAGTATGCTTGTCACAAAATCCATTGGATACCGTGTGTGTGTCACAAACCGCATTAAAAACTGGGCGTATCACAAACCCCATTTGAAAGTGTGCGTGTCACAAACCCCATTTGAAAGTGTGTGTGTCACAAACCCCATTGGATAGCGTGTGTGTGTCACAAACACCCATGGACAGTGTGCGTGTCACAAACCCATTTGGACAGTGTGTCTGTCAGAAACCCCATTGGACAGAGCGTATGTGTCATAAACCCCATTGGAAAGTGTGTGTCTCACAAACCCCATTGGATAGTGTGTGTGTGTCACAAACCCTATTGGACAGTGCATATGTCACAATCCCCATTGGACAGCGTCTGTGTCACAAACCCCATTGGACAGCGTGTGTGTCACAAACACCATTGGACAGCGTGTGTGTGTCACAATCCCCATTGGACTGTGTGTGTGTCAGAAAACCTATTGGATAGCGTGTGTGTCACAAACACCATTAGAAAGTGTGTGTCTCACAAACCCCTTTGGATAGTGTGTGTGTCACAAACCCCATTGGATAGTGTGTGTGTGTCACAAACCCTATTGGACAGTGCATATGTCACAATCCCCATTGGACAGCGTCTGTGTCACAAACCCCATTGGACAGCGTGTGTGTCACAAACACCATTGGACAGCGTGTGTGTGTCACAATCCCCATTGGACTGTGTGTGTGTCAGAAAACCTATTGGATAGCGTGTGTGTCACAAACACCATTAGAAAGTGTGTGTCTCACAAACCCCTTTGGATAGTGTGTGTGTCACAAACCCTATTGGACAGTGTGTGTGTCACAAACCCCATTGGACAGCTTGTGTGTCACAATCCCCATTGGACAGCGTCTGTGTCACAAACCCCATTGGACAGCGTGTGTGTCACAAACACCCATGGACACTGTGCGTGTCACAAACCCCATTGGACATCGTGTGTGTCACAAACCGTTTTAGACAGTGTGTGTGTCAGAAACACCCATGGACAGTGTGCATTTCAAAAACCTCATTGGACATCGTGTGTGTCCCAAACCCCGTTGGACAGTGTGTGTGTCACAAACCCCATGGGACAGTGTGTGTGTGTCACGAACCCCATTGGACAACGTGTGTGTCTACAAGCGCCATTGGACAGAGCGTGTGTGTCACAAACCCCATTACAAAGTGTATGTGTCACAAACCCCATTGGATAGCGTGTGTGTGTCACAAACCCTCCTGGTAAGTGTGTGTGTAACAAACGCCATTGAACAGCTTGTGTGTAATAAACCCCTTTGGACAGTGTGTGTGTCACAAACACTATTGGACAGCGTTTGTGTCACAAACCCATTGGACAGAGTGTGTGTGTCACAAACCCCATTGGACAGCGTGTGTTTCACAATCCCCATTGGACAGTGTGTGTGTCACAAACCACATTGGACAGAGTGTGTGTGACAAACCCCATTGGACACCGTGTGTGTCATAACACCCATTTTACAGCGTGTGTGTGTTACAATCCCCATTGGACAGTGTGTGTGTGTCACAAACCCCATTGGACAGCGTGTGTGTGTCACAAACCCTCCTGGTCAGTGTGTGTTTCACAAACCCCATTGGAAAGTGTGTGTGCCACAAATCCCATTGCATATCGTGTGTGTGTCACAAACTAAATTATAAAGTAGTGCGTGTTCTCAAACCCCACTGTATAGCGTGTGTGTGTCACCAACCCTATTGGACAGTGTGTAGGCCACAATCCCCATTGGACAGCGTCTGTGTCACAAACCCCATTGGACAGCGTGTTTGTCACTAACACAATTGGACAGCGTGTGTGTGTCACAATCCCCATAGGACAGTTTGTGTGTCACAAACCCCATTGGATAGCATGTGTTTCACAAACCGCAGTTGAAAGTTTTTGTGTCAGAAACCCCAACGGATAGCGTGTGTGTGTCACAAACCCAATTGGACAGTGTGTATGACAAAATCCCCATTGGACAGCCTGTGTGTCACAAACCCCATTGGACAGTGTGTCTGTGTCACAATACCCATTGGACAGAGTTTGTGTCACAAACCCCATTGGACAGCGTGTGTATCTCAAACACCATTGGACAGTTTGAGTGGGACAAACCCCATTGGACAGCGTGTGTGTGTCACAAATCCCATTGGACAGTGTGTGTGTCACAAGCGCCATTGGAAAGTGTGTGTGTCACAAACCCCATTGGAAAGTGTGTGTGTCACAAACCCCATTGGACAGCATGTATGTCACAAAACCCATTGGATAGCATGTGGGTCACAAACCCCATTTGAAAGTGTGTATGTCACAAACCCCATTGGACAGCATGTGTGTGCCACAAAACACATTGGATACAATTTGTGTGTCACGAACTCCATTGGACAGCTTGTCAGCCAAAAGACCCATTGGTCAGAGTGTGTGTGTCACATTCCCCATTGGACAGTGTGTGTGTCACAAAACCCATTAGATAGCATGCGTGTCACAAAAACCACTGGACAGTGTGTGTGTAACAAAACCAATTCGTCAGCGTGTGTCACAAACCCCATGGGACAGCGTGTGTTTGTCACAAACCCCATTGGAAAGTGTGTGTGTCACAAACCCCATTGGATAGCGTGTGTGTGTGACAATCCCCATTAAAAAGTCTGCGTGTCACAAACCCCATTTGAAAGTGTGTGTGTCACAATCGCCATTCGAGAGTGTGTGTGTCACAAAACCCATTGGATACCGTATGTGTCACAATCCCCATTGGATAGTGTGTGTGTGTCACAAACACCGTTGGACAGCGTGTGTGTCATAAACCCCATTGGACAGCGTGTCTGTGTCACAATCCCCATTGGCCAGTGTGTGTGTGTCACAAACCCCATTGGACAGTGTGTGTGTCACAAACCCCCGTGGACACTGTGTCACAAACCCCATTGGACAGTGTGTGTGTCACAAACACAACTCTACAGCGTCTGTGTCACGAACCCCATTGGACAGATTGTGTGTGTCACAATCCCCATTGGACATCGAGTGTGTCACAATCCCCATTGGACAGCGTGTGTGTCACAAACCCCATTGGACAGAGTGTGTGTGTCACAAACCCCATTGGACATCGAGTGTGTCACAATCCCCATAGGACAGCGTGTGTGTCAGGAAACCCATTGGACAGCGTGTGTGTCACAAGCACCACTGGAAAGTGTGTGTGTCACAAACCCCATTGGAAAGTGTGTGTGCCATAACCCCCATTTTACAGGGTGTGTGTGTCAAAACCCGCATTGGACAGTGTGTGTGTGTCACCAACCCAATTGGACATCGTGTGTATCACCATCCCCACTGGACAGCGTGTGTGTCACAAACCCCACTGGACAGCATGTGTGTGTCAAAATCCCCATTGGACAGTGTGTGTGTCACAAATCCCATTGGAGAGAGTTTGTGTCACAAACCCCATTGGAAATTGTGAGTGTCACAAACCCCGTTGGATAGCGTATGTGTGTCACAAACCCTATTGGACAGAGTGTGTGTGTCACAAACCCCATTAGACAGCGTGTGTGTGTCACAATCCCCATTGGTCAGTGTGTGTGTCACAAACCCCATTTGAAAGCATGTGTGTGTCACAATCCCCATTGGACATTGTGTGTGTCACAATCCCCATTGGACAGTGTGTGTGTCACAAACCCCATTGGCAAGTGTTTGTGTCACAAACCCCCGTGGACACGGTGTGTGTCACAAACCCCATTGGACAGTGTGTGTGTCACAAACCCCACTACACAGTGTGTGTGTCACAAACCCCATTATAAAGTGTGCGTGTCACAAACCCTTTTGAGAGTGTGTAGGTAACAATCCCCATTGCACAGCATCTGTGTCACAAACCGCATTGGACAGCGTGTGTGTCAGAAACACCCATGGACAGTGTGCGTGTCACAAACCCCATTGGACAGCGTGTGTGTGTCACAATCCCCTTTAGACAGTGTGTCTGTGTCACAAACCCAATTGGATAGTGTGTGTGTCACAAACCCTATTGGACAGCGTGTGTGTGTTTAACAGTACCCATTGGATAGCGTGTGTGTCACAAACACCCATGGACAGTGTGAGCGTCACAAACCCCATTGAATAGCGTGATGTGTCAAAACCACTTTTGACACTGTGTGTGTCACAAAACCCACTGGACAGAGTGTGTGTGTCACAAACCCCATTGGACAGAGTGTGTGTGTCACAAAACCCATTGGACAGTGTTTGTTTCATAAACCCCATTGGACAGCCTGTGTGTTTCACAGTCCCCATTAGACAGTGGGTGTGAGTCACAAACCCCATTGGACAGAGTGTGTTTCAGAATCCCCATTGGACAGAGTGTGTGTCATGAACTCCATTGGACAGAGTTTGTGTCACAAAACACCCTGGACACTGTGTGTGTCACAAACCCCATTGGACAGTGTGTGTTCAACAAAACCCACTGGACAGCGTGTGTGTCATGAACCCCATTGGACAATGTGTGTGTCACAAGCACCATTGGACAGAGCGTGGTGTCAGAAAACCCATTGGAAAGTGTATGTGTCACAAACCCCACTGGATATCGTGTCTGTGTCACAAACCCCATTGGACAGACTGTGTGTCACAGACCCATTTGGACAGTGTGTGTGTGTCACAATACCCATTGGACAGTGTGTGTTTCACAAACCCCATTGGACAGAGTTTGTATCACAAACCCCATTGGACAGTGTGTGTGTCAGAAACACCATTGGACAGCGTGTTTGTCACAAACCCTTTTGGACAGCGTGTGTGTGTCACAAAGCCCATTTGACAGAGTGTGTGTCACAAACACCATTGGACAGTGTGTGTGTCAAAAACCCCAATGGACAGCGTGTGTGTGTCACAAAACCTCCTCGTCAGTGTGTGTGTCACAAGCCCTACTGGACAGCGTGTGTGTCGCAAACCCCATGGGACAATGTGTGTGTGTGTCACAAACCCCATTGGAAAGTGTGTGCCTCACAAACCCCATTGGACAGCCTGTGTGTGTCACAAGCCCTATTGGACAGTGTGTAGGTCACAATCCCCATTGGACAGCGTCTGTGTCACAAACCCCATTGGACAGCGTGTGAGTCACGTACACCATTAGACAGCGTGTGCGTGTCACAATCCCCATTGGATTGCGTGTGTGTGACACAAAACCTCCTGGTCAGCGTGTGTGTCAGAAAACCCATTGGACAGCATGCGTGTCACAAACATCATGGGACAGTGTGTGTGTAAGAAACCTAATTGGTCACCGTGTGTGTAACAAACACCATGGGACAGTGTGTGTGTGTCACAAACCCCATTGAAAAGTGTGTGTCACAAACCCCATTGGATTGCGTGTGTGTGTCACAAACCCCATTGCATAGCTTATGTGTGTCACAAACCCTATTGTGCAGAGTGTGTGTGTCACACACCCCATTGGACATCGTCTGTGTCACAAACCCCTTTAGACAGTGTGTGTGTCACAAACTCCATTGTACAGTGTGTCTGTCAGAAACCCCATTAGACAGCGTGTGTGTCACAAGCGATATTGGACAGAGTGTTTGTTTCACAAACCCCAATGGAAAGTGTATGTGTCACAAACCCTATTGGATAGCGTGTGTGTCACGAACCACATTGGACATCTTGTGTGTCACGAGACCCATTGTAAAGCCTGTGTGTGTTACAAAACCCATTGGACAGCGTGTGTGTGTCACAATCCCCATTGGACAGCTTGTGTGTGTAAAAAACCCATTGGACAACGTGTGTGTGTCACAATCTCCATTGGACAGTGCGTGTGTCGCAAACCCCATGGAACAGAGTGTGTGTCACAAACCTCATTGGACAGCGTGTGTGTCACAAACCCATTGGACAGAGTGTGTGTGTCACAAAACCCAAGGGACAGCGTGTGTGTCACGAACCCCATTGGACAGCGTGTGTGTCACAAGCACCATTGGATAGCGTGTGTGATGTCACAAACCCCTTTGGAAAGTGTGTGTGTCACAAAACCCTTTGGACAGCATGCGTGTCGCAAACACCATTGGACAGTGTTTGTGTAAGAAACCCAATTGGTCAGCGTGTGTGTAACAAACCCCATGGGACAGCGTGTGTCTGTCACAAAACCTATTGGAAAGTGTGTGTGTCACAAACCCCATTGGAAACTGTGTGTGTCACAAACCCATTTGGATAGCGTGTGTGTGTCACAAACCCCATTAGAAAGTGTGCGTGTCACAAACCCCATTGGATAGCATGTGTGTGTCACAAAACCTATTGGACAGTGCGTGTGTCACAAAACCCACTTGACAGCGTGTATGCAACAAACCCCATTGGACAGCGTTTGTGTCACAAGCCCCATTGGACAGCGTGTGTGTTTCACAAGCGCAATTGAACAGAATGTGTGTGTCACAAACCCCATTGGATAGTGTGTGTGTCACAAAACCCACTGGACAGCGTGTGTGTCACAAACCCCATTGAACAGCGTGTGTATCACAAGCCCCATTGGACAGCGTGTGTAGTCACAAACACCATTGGACAGCGTGTGTATTCACAAAACTCATTGGACAGAGTGTATGTGTCACAAACCCCATTGCAAAGTGTATGTGTCACAAACCCCATTGGATAGCGTGTGTGTGTCACAAACCCTCCAAGTCAGAGTGTGTGTCACAAAACTCATTGGACAGCATGCGTGTCGCAAACACCATTGGACAGTGTGTGTGTAAGAAACCCAATTTGTCAGCGTGAGTGCCGCAAACCGCATTGGAAAGTGTGTGTGTCACAAAACCTATAGGATACCGTGTGTGTGTCACAAACCCCATTAGAAAGTGTGAGTGTCACAAAGCCCATTGGAAAGTGTGTGTGTCACAAACCCCATTGGATATCGTGGGTGTTTCACAAACCCTATTAGAAAGTGTGCGTGTCACAAACCCCATTGGATAGCATGTGTGTGTCACAAACCCTGCTGGTCAGTGTGTGTGTCACAAAACCCATTGGACAGCATGCGTGTCGCAAACACCATTGGACAGTGTGTGTGTAAGAAAACCAATTGTTCAGCGTGTGTGTCACAAACCCCATGGGACAGTGTGTGTGTGTCACAAACCCCATTGGAAAGTTTGTGCGTCACAAACCTCATTGTAAAGTGTGTGTGTCACAAACCTTATTGGATAGCGTGTGTGTGTCACAATCCCCATTGTTCAGTGTTTGTGTGTCACAAACCCTATTGGACAGCGTGTGTGTCATAAACCGCATTGGACAGCATGTGTGTGTCACAAACCCTCCTGGTCAGTGTGTGTGTCACAATCTCCATTGGACACTGTTTGTGTGTCATCAATCCCACTGGACCGCGTGTGTGTCACAAACCCCCTTAGACAGTGTGTGTGTCACAAAACCCAATGGACAGAATGTGTGTCACAAGCACCGGTGGACAGTGTGTGTGAGTCACAAACCCCATTGGAAAGTGTATGTGTCACAAAGCCCATTGGATAGCATGTGTGTGTCACAAACCCTCCTGGTCAGTGTGTGTGTCACAAAATCCATTGGACAGCAGGCGTGTTGCAAACACCAATGGACAGTGTATGTGTAACAAACCCAATTGGTCAGCGTGTGTGTCACAAAGCCCACTGCACTGCGTGTTTGTCACAGACACCATTGGACAGAGTGTATGTGTCACAATCCCCATTGGACAGCATGTGTGTCACAAACCCCATTGGACAGCATGTGTGTGTCACAATACCCATTGGACAGAGTGTGTGTGTCTCAAACCCCATTGGATAGCGTGTCTGTGTCACAAACCCTATTGGACAGTGTGTGTGTCACAAAACCCGCTGGACAGCGTGTGTATCACAAACCCCATTGGATAGTCTGTCTTTGTCACAAACCCTATTGGACAGTGTGTGTGTTAAAAAAACCATTGGAAAGTGTGTGTGTCACAAACCCCATTGGACAGCATGTGTATCACAAACCCCGTTGGATAGCATGTGTGTGTCACAAACCCCATTGGACAGCATGTGTGTGTCACAAACCGCATTGGAAAGTGTGTGTGTCACCAACCCCATTGGATAGTGTGTTACAAACTCTACTGGACAGTGAGTGTGTCACGAACCCCATTAGGCAGCATGTGTGTCACAACCCCCCCTGGACAGCGTGTGTGTCACAATCACCATTGGACAGCGTGTGTGTGTCGCAATACCCATTGGACAGCATTTGTGTCACAAACAACATTGGACAGTGTTTGTTTCACAAACCCCAGTGTACAGAGTTTGTGTGTCACAATCACAATTGGACAGAGTGTGTGTGTCACAAACCCCATTGGATAGCGTGTCTGTGTCACAAACCCTATTGGACAGTGTGCGTGTCACAAAACCCCCTGGACAGTGTTTGTGTCACAAACCCCATTTCACAGCGTGTGTGTGTCACAAACACTATTGGACAGCATGTCTGTGTCAAAAAACCTTTTGTGCAGTGTATGTGTCACAAACCCCACAGGACAGTGTGTGTGTCACAATCCCCATTGGACAGCGTGTGTTTCAGAAACCCCATTGGACAGTCTGTGTGTCACAAACACCTCTGGACAGCTTGTGTGTCACAAAAACCCCTGGACAGCGTGTGTGACACAAACCCCTTTGGACAGCGTGTGTGTCTCTCAATTCCCATTGGACAGTGTGTGTCACAAACCCCATTGGACAGAGTTTGTGTCACAATCCCCTTTCGACAGAGTGTGTGTTACAAGCCCAATTGGACAGAGCGTGCTTTTCACGAACCCCATTGGATAGCGTGTGTATGTCACAAACCACATTGGATACCATATGTGTGTCACAAACCCACCTGGACAGTGTGTGTGTCACAAAACCCATTGGACAGCGTGTGTGAGTCACAATCCCCATTTTACAGCGTGTCTGTCACATACACCACTGGACAGTGTGTGTGTCACAAACCTCACTGGAAAGTGTGTGTGTTTCACAATCCCCATTGGACAGAGTGTGTATGACAAACACCAATGGACAGTGTGTGTGTCACAAAACCCATTGGTCAGAGTGTGTGTGTCACAAACCCCATTGGACAGCGTGTGTGTCACAAACCCCCCTGGACAGTGTGTGTGTCACAAACCCCATTGGAGAGCATGTGTGTCACAAATCCCATTGGAAACTGCGTGTGTCTCAAACCCCATGGGACAGAGTGTGTGTCACAAGCCCCATTGGACAGAGTGTGTCTGTCACAAACACCATTGGAAAGCGTAAGTGTCACAATACCCATACGATAGCGTGTGTGTGACACAAACCCTATTGGACAGTGTGTGTGTCACAAACCCCATTTTTACAACGTGTTTGTGTCACAGTACCCATTGGACAATATGTGTCTCACAAACCCCACTGGACAGCGTGTGTGCCACAAACTCACCTGGACAGCATGTGTGTCACAAGTGCAATTGGACAGTGTGCGTGTCACAAACCCCATTGGACAGTGTGTCTGTCACAAACCACATGGGACAGAGTGTATGTCACAAGCCCCATTGGACAGAGTGTGTGTGACAAACCCCATTGGACAGTGTGTGTATCACAATCCCCACTGGACGGCGTGTGTGTCACAAACCCCACTGGATAGCGTGTGTGTCACAAACACCCATGGACAGTGTGCGTGTCACAAACTCCATTGGACATCCTGTGTGTCACAAACCCTTTTGGACACTGTGTTTGTCACAAACCCCACTGGACAGCGTGTCTGTCACAAACACCCATGGACAGTGTGCGTGTCACAAACACCATTGGACAGCGTGTGTGTCACAAGCCCATTGGACAGAGTGTGTGTGTCACAAAACCCACTGGACAGCATGTGTGTCACAAACCCATTGGATAGCGTGTGTGTCACAAGCCCCATTGGACAGCGTGTGTGTCACAAACACCATTGGACAGCGTGTGTGCGTAACAATACCCATTGGACAGTGTGTGTGTCACAAACCCCATTGGAGAGCGTGTGTGTCACAAATCCCCATGGACACTGTGTGTGTCACAAACACCATTGGACAGTGTTTTTGTCACAAACCCCACTGGACATCGTGTGTGTCACAAACCCTTTTGGACAGTGTGTGTGTCACAAAGCCCACTGGACAGCGTGTGTTTCACAAACACCCATGGACAGTGTGCGTGTCCCAAAACCCATTGGACATCGTTTGTGTCAGAAACCCCTTTGGACATTATGTGCGTCACAAACCCGATGGGACCGAGTGTGTGTCACGAACCCCATTGGACAGTGTGTGTGTAACAAATCCAATTGGTTAGCGTGTGTGTCACAAAACCCTTTGGAAAGTGTGTGTGTCACAAACCCCATTGCAAAGTGTGTGTGTCACAAACCTCATTGGATAGCATGTGTGTGTCACAATCCCCATTAGAATGTATGCAGGTCACAAACCCCATTGGATAGCGTGTGTATGTCACAAAACCTATTGGACAGTGTGTGTGTCACAAACCCCACTGGACAGCGTGTGTTTCACAAACCCAATTGGACAGCGTGTGTGTGTCACAATCTCCATTGGACAGTGTGTGTGACACAAAAGCCCATTGGAAAGTGTATGTGTGTAACAAACCCCATTAGAAAGTGTGCGTGTCACAAACCCCATTGGATAGCGTGTGTGTGTCACAAACCCTATTGGACAGTGTGTGTGTCACAAACACCACTGGACTGCGTTTGTGTCACAAACACCCATGGATAGTGTGTGTGTAAGACACCCAATTGGTCAGCGTGTGTTTCACAAACCCCATGGGACAGCGTGTGTGTGTCACAAACCCCACTGGAAAGTGTGTGTGTCACAAACCCCATAGGAAAGTGTGTGCTTCACAAACCCCATTGGAAAGTGTGCGTATCACAAACCCCACTGGAAAGTGTGTGTGTCACAAACCCCATTGGACAGTGTATTTGTGTCACAAACCCGTATTGGACTGCGTGTATTTCACAAACCCCATTGGACAGCTTGTGTGTTACAAGACCCATTAGACAGAGTGTGTGAGTCACAAATCCCATTGGAGAGCGTGTGTGTCACAAACCCCATTGGATAGTGTGTGTGTCACAAAACCCACTGGACAGCGTGTGTGTCACAAACCCCATTGAACAGCGTGTGTATCACAAGCCCCATTGGACAGCGTGTGTAGTCACAAACACCATTGGACAGCGTGTGTATTCACAAAACCCATTGGACAGAGTGTATGTGTCACAAACCCCATTGCAAAGTGTATGTGTCACAAACCCCATTGGATAGCGTGTGTGTGTCACAAACCCTCCAAGTCAGAGTGTGTGTCACAAAACTCATTGGACAGCATGCGTGTCGCAAACACCATTGGACAGTGTGTGTGTAAGAAACCCAATTTGTCAGCGTGAGTGCCGCAAACCGCATTGGAAAGTGTGTGTGTCACAAAACCTATAGGATACCGTGTGTGTGTCACAAACCCCATTAGAAAGTGTGAGTGTCACAAACCCCATTGGACAGTGAGTGTGTAACAAACCCAATTGGTCAGCGTGTGTGTCACAAACCCCATGGGACAGCGTGTGTGTGTCACAATCCCCATTGAACAGTGTGTGTGTCACAAACCCCATTGGACAGTGTGTGTGTGTCACAAACCCCATTGGACAGCGTGTGTTTCACAAACCCCTTTGGACAGTGTGTGTGTCACAAACCCCATTGGACAGCGTGTGTGTGACACAATCCCCTTTGCACAGTGTGTGTGTCACAATACTCATTGGACAGTGTGTGTGTCACAAACTCTATTGGAGAGCGTGTGTGTCACAATACCCATTGGACAGCGTGTGTGTCAGAAACCCCATTGGACAGAGTGTGTGTGTCACAAACTCCATTGGACAGCGTGTGTGTCATAAACACCTTTGGACAGCGTGTGTGTGTCACAATCCCCATTGTTCAGTGTTTGTGTGTCATCAACCCCTTTGGACAGCGTGTGTGTCATAAACCGCATTGGACAGCATCTGTGTGTCACAATCTCCATTGGACACTGTTTGTGTGTCATCAATCCCACTGGACCGCGTGTGTGTCACAAACCCCCTTAGACAGTGTGTGTGTCACAAAACTCAATGGACAGAATGTGTGTCACAAGCACCGGTGGACAGTGTGTGTGTGTCACAAACCCCATTGGAAAGTGTATGTGTCACAAAGCCCATTGGATAGCGTGTGTGTGTCACAAACCCTCCTGGTCAGTGTGTGTGTCACAAAACCCATTGGACAGCAGGCGTGTTGCAAACACCAATGGACAGTGTATGTGTAACAATCCCAATTGGTCAGCGTGTGTGTCACAAAGCCCATAGGAAAGTGTATGTGTCACAAAACCCACTGCACTGCGTGTTTGTCACAGACACCATTGGACAGAGTGTATGTGTCACAATCCCCATTGGACAGCATGTGTGTCACAAACCCCATTGGACAGCGTGTGTGTCACAAACCCCATTGGACAGCATGTGTATCACAAACCCCGTTGGATAGCATGTGTGTGTCACAAACCCCATTGGACAGCGTGTGTGTGTCACAATACCCATTGGACAGAGTGTGTGTGTCTCAAACCCCATTGGATAGCGTGTCTGTGTCACAAACCCTATTGGACAGTGTGTGTGTCACAAAACCCGCTGGACAGCGTGTGTATCACAAACGCCATTGGATAGCCTGTCTGTGTCACAAACCCTATTGGACAGTGTGTGTGTTACAAAAACCATTGGACAGTGTGTGTATCACAAACCCCATTGGACAGCATGTGTATCACAAACCCCGTTGGATAGCATGTGTGTGTCACAAGCCCCATTGGACAGCATGTGTGTGTCACAAACCGCATTGGAAAGTGTGTGTGTCACCAACCCCATTGGATAGTGTGTTACAAACTCTACTGGACAGTGTGTGTGTCACGAACCCCATTAGGCAGCATGTGTGTCACAACCCCCCCTGGACAGCGCGTGTGTCACAATCACCATTGGACAGCGTGTGTGTGTCGCAATACCCATTGGACAGCATTTGTGTCACAAACAACATTGGACAGTGTTTGTTTCACAAACCCCAGTGTACAGAGTTTGTGTGTCACAAAACCCATTGGACAGCATGTGTGTGTCACAATCCCGACTGGATAGTGTGTGTGTCGCAAAACCCAATGGACAACGTGTGTGTCACAAACCACATCGAACAGCGTGTGTGTGTCACAAACACTATTGGGCAGCATGTCTGTGTCAAAAAACCTTTGGACAGTGTATGTGTCACAAACCCCACAGGACAGTGTGTGTGTTAAAAATGCCCCTGGACAGTCTGTGTGTCACAATCCTCATTGGACAGCGTGTGTGTCGCAAACCCCCCTGGACAGTGTGTGTGTCACAATCCCCATTGGACAGCGTGTGTTTCAGAAACCCCATTGGACAGTCTGTGTGTCACAAACACCTCTGGACAGCTTGTGTGTCACAAAAACCCCTGGACAGCGTGTGTGACACAAACCCCTTTGGACAGCGTGTGTGTCTCTCAATTCCCATTGGACAGTGTGTGTCACAAACCCCATTGGACAGAGTTTGTGTCACAATCCCCTTTCGACAGAGTGTGTGTTACAAGCCCAATTGGACAGAGCGTGCTTTTCACGAACCCCATTGGATAGCGTGTGTATGTCACAAACACCATTGGATACCATTTGTGTGTCACAAACCCCCCTGGACAGTGTGTGTGTCAGAAAACCCATTGGACAGCGTGTGTGTGTCACAATCCCCATTTTACAGCGTGTCTGTCACATACACTACTGGACAGTGTGTGTGTCACAAACCTCACTGGAAAGTGTGTGTGTTTCACAATCCCCATTGGACAGAGTGTGTATGACAAACCCCATTGGACAGCGTGTGTGTCACAAACCCCCCTGGACAGTGTGTGTGTCACAAACCCCATTGGAGAGCATGTGTGTCACAAACCCCATGGGACAGAGTGTGTGTCAGAAGCCCCATTGGACAGAGTTTGTCTGTCACAAACACCACTGGAAACCGTTAAGTGTCACAATACCCATACGATAGCGTGTGTGTGACACAAACCCTATTGGACATTGTGTGTGTCACAAAACCCACTTGACAGCGTCTGTGTCATGAACCCCATTGCACAGCGTGTGTGTCACAAGCCCCTTTGGACAGAGTGCGTGTGTGACAAACCCCATTCAACAGCGTGTGTGTCACAAACCCCCCTGGACAGTGTGTGTGTCACAAACCCCATTTTTACAACGTGTTTGTGTCACAGTACCCATTGGACAATATGTGTCTCACAGACCCCACTGGACAGCGTGTGTGCCACAAACTCACCTGGACAGCATGTGTGTCACAAGTGCTATTGGACAGTGTGTCTGTCACAAACCACATGGGACAGAGTGTATGTCATAAGCCCCATTGGACAGAGTGTGTGTGACAAACCCCATTGGACAGTGTGTGTATCACAATCCCCATTGGACAGCGTGTGTGTCACAAACCCCACTGTACAGCGTGTGTGTCACAAACACCCATGGACAGTGTGCGTGTCACAAACCCCATTGGACATCCTGTGTGTCACAAACCCTTTTGGACACTGTGTTTGTCACAAACCCCACTGGACAGCGTGTCTGTCACAAACACCCATGGACAGTGTGCGTGTCACAAACACCATTGGACAGCGTGTGTGTCACAAGCCCATTGGACAGAGTGTGTGAGTCACAAAACCCACTGGACAGCGTGTGTGTCACAAACCCATTGGATAGCGTGTGTGTCACAAGCCCCATTGGACAGCGTCTGTGTCACAAACACCATTGGACAGCGTGTGTGCGTAACAATACCCATTGGACAGTGTGTGTGTCACAAACCCCATTGGACAGTGTGTGTGTCACAAACCCCGTTGGAGAGCGTGTGTGTCACAAATCCCCATGGACACTGTGTGTGTCACAAACCCCATTGGACAGTGTTTTTGTCACAAACCCCACTGGACATCGTGTGTGTCACAAACCCTTTTGGACAGTGTGTGTGTCACAAAGCCCACTGGACAGCTTGTGTTTCGCAAACACCCATGGACAGTATGCGTGTCCCAAAACCCATTGGACATCGTTTGTGTCAGAAACCCCTTTGGACATTGTGTGTGTCACAAACCCGATGGGACCGAGTGTGTGTCACGAACCCCATTGGACAGTGTGTGTGTAACAAATCCAATTGGTTAGCGTGTGTGTCACAAAACCCTTTGGAAAGTGTGTGTGTCACAAACCCCATTGCAAAGTGTGTGTGTCACAAACCTCATTGGATAGCATGTGTGTGTCACAATCCTCATTAGAATGTATGCGTGTCACAAACCTCATTGGATAGTGTGTGTATGTCACAAAACCTATTGGACAGTGTGTGTGTCACAAACCCCACTGGACAGCGTGTGTTTCACAAACCCAATTGGACAGCGTGTGTGTGTCACAATCCCCATTGGACAGTCTGTGTGACACAAAAGCCCATTGGAAAGTGTACGTGTGTAACAAACCCCATTAGAAAGTGTGCGTGTCACAAACCCCATTGGATAGCGTGTGTGTGTCACAAACCCTATTGGACAGTGTGTGCGTCACAAACACCATTAGAAAGTGTGCGTGTCACAAACACCATTGAATAGTGTGAGTGTGTCACAAGACCCATTATACAGAGTGTGTGTGTCACAAATCCCATTGGATAGCGTGTGTGTGTCACAAACCCTATTGGACATTGTGTGTGTCACAAAACCCTCTGGATAGCGTCTGTGTCACAAACCCCATTGGACAGCGTGTGTGTCACAAACCCCATGCTACAGAGTGTTTGTCACGAACCCCATTGGACAGCGTGTGTGTTCACAAGCGTTATTGGACAGAGTGTGTGGGTCAAAAACCCCATTAGAAAGTATGTGTGTCACAAACCCCTTTGGATCGCATGTGCGTGTCAAAAACCCTATTAGATAGAGAGTGAGCTCTCACAAACCCCATTGGACAGCGTGTGTCTCACAAACCCCATTTGATAGAGTGTGTGTGTTACAAACCCCATTAGAATGTATGCGTGTCACAAAACCCATTGGATAGCGTGAGTGTGTCACAAGCACCATTGGACAGAGTGTGGTGTCACAATCCCCATTGGACAGCGTGTGTGTCACAAACCTCAGTGGACAGTGTGTGTGTGTAACAAAGCCAATTTGATAGAGTGTGTGTGTCACAAACCCTATTGGACAGTGTGTGTGTCACAAAACCCACTGGACAGCGTGTGTGTCACAAACCCCATTGGACAGGGTGTGTGTGTCACAATACCCATTGGACAGTGTGTGTGTCACAAACCTCATTGGACAGAGTTTGTGTCACAAACCCCCGTGGACACTGTGTGTGTCACAAACCCCATTGGAAAGTGTATGTGTCACAAACCCCATTTGATAGAGTGTGTGTGTCACAAAACCCATTGGAAAGTATGTGTGTCACAAACCCCATTGGATAGCGAGTGTGTGTCGCAGTCCCCATTGGACAGAGTGTGTGTGTCACAAACCCCATTGGACAGTGTCTGTGTCACAAAACCCATTGGATAGCGTGTGTGTGTCACGAAACCTCCTGGTCAGTGTGTGTGTCACAAAACCCATTAGAAACTATGTGTGTCACAAACCCCATTGGACAGCATGTGTGTGTCACAAACCCTTCTGCTCAGTGTGTGTGTCACAAACCCCACTGGACAGCGTGTGTGTCACAAACCCCATTGGACAGCGTGTGTGTGTCGCAAACCCCATGAGACAGAGTACGTGTCACAAACCGCATTGGACATTGTGTGTGTATCACAAACCCCATTAGACAGCATGTGTTTCACAAACCCCTTTGGACAGTGTGTGTGTCACAAACCCCATGGGACAGAGTGTGTGTCACAAACACTATTGGTCAGCGTGTGTGTGTCACAAGCCCATTGGACAGAGTGTGTGTGTCAGAAAACCCACTGTACAGCGTGTGTGTAACGAACCCCATTGGACAGCGTGTGTGTCACAAGCACCGTTGGACAGAGTGTTGTGTCAAGTCCCCGTTAGGCAGCGTGTGTGTCACATACCCCATTGGACAGTCTGTGTGTGTCACAATCCCCTTTTGACAGAGTGTGTGTGCCACAAACCCCATTAGAATGTATGAGTGTCAAAAACCCCATTGGATAGCGTGTGTGTGTCACAAGCACCATTGGACAGTGTGTGGTGTCACAAAAACCATTGGACAGCGTGTGTGTCACAAACCCCATTGGACAGTGTGTGTGTGTCACAAACCCCATTTGATAGAGTGTGTGTGTCACAATCCCCTTTGGACAGCGTGTGTGTCACAATCCCCATTGGACAGCGTGTGTGTCACAAACCCCTTTGGACAATGTGTGTGTGTCACAAGACCTATTTGATAGAGTGTGTGTGTCACAAACCCTATTAGACACTGTATGTGTCACAAAACCCACTGGATAGCGTGTGAGTCACAAGCCCCATTGGACAGCGTGTGTGTCACAAGCCCCATTGTACAGAGTGTATTTGTCACAAAGCCCACTGGACAGCGTGTGTGTCACAAACCCCTTTGGACATTGTCTGTGTCACAAACCCCACTGGACAGCGTGTGTGTGTCACAATCCCCATGGGCCAGAGTGTGTGTCACAAACACCATTGGTCAGCGTGTCTGTGTCACAAGCCCATTGGACAGAGTGTGTGTGTCACAAAACCCACTGGACAGCGTGTGTGTCACGAACCCCATTGGACAGCGTGTGTGTCAAAAGCACCGTTGGACAGAGTGTGGTGTCAGAATCCACATTGGACAGTGTATGTGTCACAAACCCCATTGGATAGAGTGTGTGTGTCACAAACCCCATTAGAAACTATGCGTGTCACAAACCCCATTGGATAGCGTGTGTGTGTCACAAGCACCATTGGACAGAGTGTGGTGTCACAAACCCCATTGGAAAGTGGATGTGTCACAAACCCCATTGGATAGCGTGTGTGTGTCACAAACCCTATTGGACAATGTGTGTGTCACAAAACACACCGGATAGCGTGTGTGTCAAAAATCCCATTGGACAGCATGTTTGTCACAATCCCCATTGGACAGTGTGTGTGTCACAAACCCCACTGGACAGCGTGTGTTTCACAAACCCAATTGGACAGCGTGTGTGTGTCACAATCTCCATTGGACAGTGTGTGTGACACAAAAGCCCATTGGAAAGTGTATGTGTGTAACAAACCCCATTAGAAAGTGTGCGTGTCACAAACCCCATTGGATAGCGTGTGTGTGTCACAAACCCTATTGGACAGTGTGTGTGTCACAAACACCACTGGACTGCGTTTGTGTCACAAACACCCATGGATAGTGTGTGTGTAAGACACCCAATTGGTCAGCGTGTGTTTCACAAACCCCATGGGACAGCGTGTGTGTGTCACAAACCCCACTGGAAAGTGTGTGTCACAAACCCCATAGGAAAGTGTGTGCTTCACAAACCCCATTGGAAAGTGTGCGTATCACAAACCCCACTGGAAAGTGTGTGTGTCACAAACCCCATTGGACAGTGTATTTGTGTCACAAACCCATATTGGACTGCGTGTATTTCACAAACCCCATTGGACAGCTTGTGTGTTACAAGACCCATTAGACAGAGTGTGTGAGTCACAAATCCCATTGGAGAGCGTGTGTGTCACAAACCCCATTGGATAGTGTGTGTGTCACAAAACCCACTGGACAGCGTGTGTGTCACAAACCCCATTGAACAGCGTGTGTATCACAAGCCCCATTGGACAGCGTGTGTAGTCACAAACACCATTGGACAGCGTGTGTATTCACAAAACCCATTGGACAGAGTGTATGTGTCACAAACCCCATTGCAAAGTGTATGTGTCACAAACCCCATTGGATAGCGTGTGTGTGTCACAAACCCTCCAAGTCAGAGTGTGTGTCACAAAACTCATTGGACAGCATGCGTGTCGCAAACACCATTGGACAGTGTGTGTGTAAGAAACCCAATTTGTCAGCGTGAGTGCCGCAAACCGCATTGGAAAGTGTGTGTGTCACAAAACCTATAGGATACCGTGTGTGTGTCACAAACCCCATTAGAAAGTGTGAGTGTCACAAACCCCATTGGACAGTGAGTGTGTAACAAACCCAATTGGTCAGCGTGTGTGTCACAAACCCCATTGGACAGTGTGTGTGTGTCACAAACCCCATTGGACAGCGTGTGTTTCACAAACCCCTTTGGACAGTGTGTGTGTCACAAACCCCATTGGACAGCGTGTGTGTGACACAATCCCCTTTGCACAGTGTGTGTGTCACAATACTCATTGGACAGTGTGTGTGTCACAAACTCTATTGGAGAGCGTGTGTGTCACAATACCCATTGGACAGCGTGTGTGTCAGAAACCCCATTGGACAGAGTGTGTGTGTCACAAACTCCATTGGACAGCGTGTGTGTCATAAACACCTTTGGACAGCGTGTGTGTGTCACAATCCCCATTGTTCAGTGTTTGTGTGTCATCAACCCCTTTGGACAGCGTGTGTGTCATAAACCGCATTGGACAGCATCTGTGTGTCACAATCTCCATTGGACACTGTTTGTGTGTCATCAATCCCACTGGACCGCGTGTGTGTCACAAACCCCCTTAGACAGTGTGTGTGTCACAAAACTCAATGGACAGAATGTGTGTCACAAGCACCGGTGGACAGTGTGTGTGTGTCACAAACCCCATTGGAAAGTGTATGTGTCACAAAGCCCATTGGATAGCGTGTGTGTGTCACAAACCCTCCTGGTCAGTGTGTGTGTCACAAAACCCATTGGACAGCAGGCGTGTTGCAAACACCAATGGACAGTGTATGTGTAACAATCCCAATTGGTCAGCGTGTGTGTCACAAAGCCCATAGGAAAGTGTATGTGTCACAAAACCCACTGCACTGCGTGTTTGTCACAGACACCATTGGACAGAGTGTATGTGTCACAAACCCCATTGGACAGCATGTGTGTCACAAACCCCATTGGACAGCGTGTGTGTCACAAACCCCATTGGACAGCATGTGTATCACAAACCCCGTTGGATAGCATGTGTGTGTCACAAACCCCATTGGACAGCGTGTGTGTGTCACAATACCCATTGGACAGAGTGTGTGTGTCTCAAACCCCATTGGATAGCGTGTCTGTGTCACAAACCCTATTGGACAGTGTGTGTGTCACAAAACCCGCTGGACAGCGTGTGTATCACAAACGCCATTGGATAGCCTGTCTGTGTCACAAACCCTATTGGACAGTGTGTGTGTTACAAAAACCATTGGACAGTGTGTGTGTCACAAACCCCATTGGACAGCATGTGTATCACAAACCCCGTTGGATAGCATGTGTGTGTCACAAACCCCATTGGACAGCATGTGTGTGTCACAAACCGCATTGGAAAGTGTGTGTGTCACCAACCCCATTGGATAGTGTGTTACAAACTCTACTGGACAGTGTGTGTGTCACGAACCCCATTAGGCAGCATGTGTGTCACAACCCCCCCTGGACAGCGCGTGTGTCACAATCACCATTGGACAGCGTGTGTGTGTCGCAATACCCATTGGACAGCATTTGTGTCACAAACAACATTGGACAGTGTTTGTTTCACAAACCCCAGTGTACAGAGTTTGTGTGTCACAAAACCCATTGGACAGCATGTGTGTGTCACAATCCCGACTGGATAGTGTGTGTGTCGCAAAACCCAATGGACAGCGTGTGTGTCACAAACCACATCGAACAGCGTGTGTGTGTCACAAACACTATTGGGCAGCATGTCTGTGTCAAAAAACCTTTGGACAGTGTATGTGTCACAAACCCCACAGGACAGTGTGTGTGTTAAAAATGCCCCTGGACAGTCTGTGTGTCACAATCCTCATTGGACAGCGTGTGTGTCGCAAACCCCCCTGGACAGTGTGTGTGTCACAATCCCCATTGGACAGCGTGTGTTTCAGAAACCCCATTGGACAGTCTGTGTGTCACAAACACCTCTGGACAGCTTGTGTGTCACAAAAACCCCTGGACAGCGTGTGTGTCACAAACCCCATTGGACAGCGTGTGTGTCTCTCAATTCCCATTGGACAGTGTGTGTCACAAACCCCATTGGACAGAGTTTGTGTCACAATCCCCTTTCGACAGAGTGTGTGTTACAAGCCCAATTGGACAGAGCGTGCTTTTCACGAACCCCATTGGATAGCGTGTGTATGTCACAAACACCATTGGATACCATTTGTGTGTCACAAACCCCCCTGGACAGTGTGTGTGTCAGAAAACCCATTGGACAGCGTGTGTGTGTCACAATCCCCATTTTACAGCGTGTCTGTCACATACACTACTGGACAGTGTGTGTGTCACAATCCTCACTGGAAAGTGTGTGTGTTTCACAATCCCCATTGGACAGAGTGTGTATGACAAACCCCATTGGACAGCGTGTGTGTCACAAACCCCCCTGGACAGTGTGTGTGTCACAAACCCCATTGGAGAGCATGTGTGTCACAAACCCCATGGGACAGAGTGTGTGTCAGAAGCCCCATTGGACAGAGTTTGTCTGTCACAAACACCACTGGAAACCGTTAAGTGTCACAATACCCATACGATAGCGTGTGTGTGACACAAACCCTATTGGACATTGTGTGTGTCACAAAACCCACTTGACAGCGTCTGTGTCATGAACCCCATTGCACAGCGTGTGTGTCACAAGCCCCTTTGGACAGAGTGCGTGTGTGACAAACCCCATTCAACAGCGTGTGTGTCACAAACCCCCCTGGACAGTGTGTGTGTCACAAACCCCATTTTTACAACGTGTTTGTGTCACAGTACCCATTGGACAATATGTATCTCACAGACCCCACTGGACAGCGTGTGTGCCACAAACTCACCTGGACAGCATGTGTGTCACAAGTGCTATTGGACAGTGTGTCTGTCACAAACCACATGGGACAGAGTGTATGTCATAAGCCCCATTGGACAGAGTGTGTGTGACAAACCCCATTGGACAGTGTGTGTATCACAATCCCCATTGGACAGCGTGTGCGTCACAAACCCCACTGTACAGCGTGTGTGTCACAAACACCCATGGACAGTGTGCGTGTCACAAACCCCATTGGACATCCTGTGTGTCACAAACCCTTTTGGACACTGTGTTTGTCACAAACCCCACTGGACAGCGTGTCTGTCACAAACACCCATGGACAGTGTGCGTGTCACAAACACCATTGGACAGCGTGTGTGTCACAAGCCCATTGGACAGAGTGTGTGAGTCACAAAACCCACTGGACAGCGTGTGTGTCACAAACCCATTGGATAGCGTGTGTGTCACAAGCCCCATTGGACAGCGTCTGTGTCAGAAACACCATTGGACAGCGTGTGTGCGTAACAATACCCATTGGACAGTGTGTGTGTCACAAACCCCGTTGGAGAGCGTGTGTGTCACAAATCCCCATGGACACTGTGTGTGTCACAAACCCCATTGGACAGTGTGTGTGTCACAAACCCCGTTGGAGAGCGTGTGTGTCACAAATCCCCATGGACACTGTGTGTGTCACAAACCCCATTGGACAGTGTTTTTGTCACAAACCCCACTGGACATCGTGTGTGTCACAAACCCTTTTGGACAGTGTGTGTGTCACAAAGCCCACTGGACAGCTTGTGTTTCGCAAACACCCATGGACAGTATGCGTGTCCCAAAACCCATTGGACATCGTTTGTGTCAGAAACCCCTTTGGACATTGTGTGTGTCACAAACCCGATGGGACCGAGTGTGTGTCACGAACCCCATTGGACAGTGTGTGTGTAACAAATCCAATTGGTTAGCGTGTGTGTCACAAAACCCTTTGGAAAGTGTGTGTGTCACAAACCCCATTGCAAAGTGTGTGTGTCACAAACCTCATTGGATAGCATGTGTGTGTCACAATCCTCATTAGAATGTATGTGTGTCACAAACCTCATTGGATAGTGTGTGTATGTCACAAAACCTATTGGACAGTGTGTGTGTCACAAACCCCACTGGACAGCGTGTGTTTCACAAACCCAATTGGACAGCGTGTGTGTGTCACAATCCCCATTGGACAGTCTGTGTGACACAAAAGCCCATTGGAAAGTGTACGTGTGTAACAAACCCCATTAGAAAGTGTGCGTGTCACAAACCCCATTGGATAGCGTGTGTGTGTCACAAACCCTATTGGACAGTGTGTGCGTCACAAACACCATTAGAAAGTGTGCGTGTCACAAACACCATTGAATAGTGTGAGTGTGTCACAAGACCCATTATACAGAGTGTGTGTGTCACAAACCCCATTGGATAGCGTGTGTGTGTCACAAACCCTATTGGACATTGTGTGTGTCACAAAACCCTCTGGATAGCGTCTGTGTCACAAACCCCATTGGACAGCGTGTGTGTCACAAACCCCATGCTACAGAGTGTGTGTCACGAACCCCATTGGACAGCGTGTGTGTTCACAAGCGTTATTGGACAGAGTGTGTGGGTCAAAAACCCCATTAGAAAGTATGTGTGTCACAAACCCCTTTGGATCGCATGTGCGTGTCAAAAACCCTATTAGACAGAGAGTGTGCTCTCACAAACCCCATTGGACAGCGTGTGTCTCACAAACCCCATTTGATAGAGTGTGTGTGTTACAAACCCCATTAGAATGTATGCGTGTCACAAAACCCATTGGATAGCGTGAGTGTGTCACAAGCACCATTGGACAGAGTGTGGTGTCACAATCCCCATTGGACAGCGTGTGTGTCACAAACCTCAGTGGACAGTGTGTGTGTGTAACAAAGCCAATTTGATAGAGTGTGTGTGTCACAAACCCTATTGGACAGTGTGTGTGTCACAAAACCCACTGGACAGCGTGTGTGTCACAAACCCCATTGGACAGGGTGTGTGTGTCACAATACCCATTGGACAGTGTGTGTGTCACAAACCTCATTGGACAGAGTTTGTGTCAGAAACCCCCGTGGATACTGTGTGTGTCACAAACCCCATTGGAAAGTGTATGTGTCACAAACCCCATTTGATAGAGTGTGTGTGTCACAAAACCCATTGGAAAGTATGTGTGTCACAAACCCCATTGGATAGCGAGTGTGTGTCGCAGTCCCCATTGGACAGAGTGTGTGTGTCACAAACCCCATTGGACAGTGTCTGTGTCACAAAACCCATTGGATAGCGTGTGTGTGTCACGAAACCTCCTGGTCAGTGTGTGTGTCACAAAACCCATTAGAAAGTATGTGTGTCACAAACCCCATTGGACAGCATGTGTGTGTCACAAACCCTTCTGCTCAGTGTGTGTGTCACAAACCCCACTGGACAGCGTGTGTGTCACAAACCCCATTGGACAGCGTGTGTGTGTCGCAAACCCCATGAGACAGAGTACGTGTCACAAACCGCATTGGACAGTGTGTGTGTATCACAAACCCCATTAGACAGCATGTGTTTCACAAACCCCTTTGGACAGTGTGTGTGTCACAAACCCCATGGGACAGAGTGTGTGTCACAAACACTATTGGTCAGCGTGTGTGTGTCACAAGCCCATTGGACAGAGTGTGTGTGTCAGAAAACCCACTGTACAGCGTGTGTGTAACGAACCCCATTGGACAGCGTGTGTGTCACAAGCACCGTTGGACAGAGTGTTGTGTCAAGTCCCCGTTAGGCAGCGTGTGTGTCACATACCCCATTGGACAGTGTGTGTGTGTCACAATCCCCTTTTGACAGAGTGTGTGTGCCACAAACCCCATTAGAATGTATGCGTGTCAAAAACCCCATTGGATAGCGTGTGTGTGTCACAAGCACCATTAGAAAGTGTGTGGTGTCACAAAAACCATTGGACAGCGTGTGTGTCACAAACCCCATTGGACAGTGTGTGTGTGTCACAAACCCCATTTGATAGAGTGTGTGTGTCACAATCCCCTTTGGACAGCGTGTGTGTCACAATCCCCATTGGACAGCGTGTGTGTCACAAACCCCTTTGGACAATGTGTGTGTGTCACAAGACCTATTTGATAGAGTGTGTGTGTCACAAACCCTATTAGACACTGTATGTGTCACAAAACCCACTGGATAGCGTGTGAGTCACAAGCCCCATTGGACAGCGTGTGTGTCACAAGCCCCATTGTACAGAGTGTATTTGTCACAAAGCCCACTGGACAGCGTGTGTGTCACAAACCCCTTTGGACATTGTCTGTGTCACAAACCCCACTGGACAGCGTGTGTGTGTCACAATCCCCATGGGCCAGAGTGTGTGTCACAAACACCATTGGTCAACGTGTCTGTGTCACAAGCCCATTGGACAGAGTGTGTGTGTCACAAAACCCACTGGACAGCGTGTGTGTCACGAACCCCATTGGACAGCGTGTGTGTCAAAAGCACCGTTGGACAGAGTGTGGTGTCAGAATCCACATTGGACAGTGTATGTGTCACAAACCCCATTGGATAGAGTGTGTGTGTCACAAACCCCATTAGAAACTATGCGTGTCACAAACCCCATTGGATAGCGTGTGTGTGTCACAAGCACCATTGGACAGAGTGTGGTGTCACAAACCCCATTGGAAAGTGGATGTGTCACAAACCCCATTGGATAGCGTGTGTGTGTCACTAACCCTATTGGACAATGTGTGTGTCACAAAACACACCGGATAGCGTGTGTGTCAAAAATCCCATTGGACAGCATGTTTGTCACAATCCCCATTGGACAGTGTGTGTGTCACAAACTCCACTGGACAGCGTGTGTGTCACAAACACCCATGGACATTGTGCGTGTCACAAACCCCATTGGACATCGTGTGTGTCACAAACCCCTTAGGACAGTGTCTGTGTCACAAACACCATTGGGCAGCGTGTGTGTTACAAACACCCATGGACAGTGTGCGTGCCACAAACCCCATTGGACAACGTGTGTGTCACAAACCCCTTTGGACAGTGTGAGTGTCACAAACCCCATTGGACAGTGTGTGTGTGTCACAATCCCCATTGGACAGAGTGTGTGTGTCACAAACCCCATGGGCCAGAGTGTGTGTCACGAACCCCATTGGACAGCGTGTGTGTCACAAGCGCCATTTGACAGAGTGTGTGTGTCACAAACCCCATTTGAAAGTGTATGTGTCACAAACCCAATTGGATAGCGTGTGTGTGTCACGAACCCTCCTGGTCAGTATGTGTGTCACAAAACTCATTGGACAGCATGTGTGTCACAAACACTATTGGACAGCGTGTGTGTGTCACAAACCCGATTGGAAAGTGTGTGTCACAAACCCCATTGGATAGCGTGTGTGTGTCAAAAACGCCATTAGAAAGTATGTGTGTCACAAACCCCTTTGGATAGCATGTGTGTGTCACAAACCCTACTGGACAGTGTGTGTGTTTCACAAACCCCATTAGACAGCGTGTGTGTCACAAGCCACATTGGACAGCGTGTGTGTGTCGCAAACCCCATGGGACAGAGTGTGTGTCAAAAACCTCATTGGAAAGCGTGTGTGTAATAAACCCCATTGGACAGCGTGTGTGTCACAAGCCCCATTGGACAGAGTGTATTTGTTCACAAAGGAAATTGGACAGCGTGTGTGTCACAAGCCCCATTGGACAGAGTGTGTCTTTCACAAACCCCATTGGACAGTGTGTGTGTCACAAACCCTATTGGACAGTATGTGTGTCACAAAACCCACTGGATAGCGTGTGTGTCACAAACCCCATAGGACAGCGTGTGTGTCACAAGCCTCATTGGACAGAGTGTATTTGTCACAAAGCCCATTGGACAGCGAGTGTCACAATCCCCATTGGACAGCGTGTGTGTCACAAACCCCAGTGGACAGGGTGTGTGTGTCACAATACCCATTGGACAGTGTGTGTTTCGCAAACCTCATTGGACAGAGTTTGTTTCACAAACCCCCGTGGACACTGTGCGTGTCACAAACCCCATTGGACAGCGTGTGTGACACAAACTCCACTGGACAGCGTGTGTGTCACAAATACCCATGGACAGTGTGCGTGTCACAAACCCCATTGGACATCGTGTGTGTCACAAAGCCCTTTGGACAGTGTGTGTGTCACGAACACCCATGGACAGTGTGCGTGCCTCAAACCCCATTGAACAACGTGTGTAGTCACCAACCCCTTTGGACAATGTGTGTGTCACAAACCCCATGGGACAGAGTGTGTGTCACGAACCCTATTGGACAGCGTGTGTGTCACAAACCCCATTGGATAGCATGTGTGTGTCACAAACCCTATTGGACATTGTGTATGACACAATCCCCTTTGGACAGTGTCTTTGTCACAAACTCAATGGGACAGAGTGTGTGTCACAAACAATATAGGACAGCGTGTGTGTGTCACAAGCCCATTGGACAGAGTGTGTGTGTCACAAACCCCATTGGACAGCGTGTGTGTGTCACAAACCCCATTGGACGGAGTGTATTTGTCACAAAGCCCATTGGACAGCGTGTGTGTCAAAAGCACCATTGGACAGAGTGTGATGTCACAAACCCCATTGGAAAGTGTATGTTTCACAAACCCCTTTGGATACTGTGTGTGTGTCACAAACCCTATTGGACAGTGTGTGTGTTACAAACGCCATTGGACAGGGTGTGTGTGTCACAATACCCATTGGACAGTGTGTGTGTCACAAACCTCATTGGACAGAGTTTGTTTCACAAACCCCATTGGACAGAATGTGTGTCAAAACCCAATTGGACAGCGTGTGTGTCACAAACCCCCCTTTTCAGTGTGTGTGTCACAATCCCCAGTAAAAAGCGTGTGTGTCAAAGCCCCATTTGATAATGTGTGTGTCACAAAACCCACTCGACAGCGTGTCTGTCACAAACACCCTTGGACAGTGTGAGTGTCACAAACCCTATTGGACAGTGTGTGTGTCATAAAACGCTTTTGACAGTTTGTGTGTCAGAAACCCCATTGGAATACGTGTGTGTGTCACAATCCCCATTGTACAGTGTGTGTGTCACAAACACAATTGGACAGCGTGTGTGTCACAAACACCATTGGACAGCGTGTGTGTCACAAGCCCATTGGACAGAGTGTGTATGTCACAAGCCCATTGGACAGAGTGTGTGTGTCACAAAACCCATTGGATAGTGTGTGTGTCGCCAGCACAATTAGAAAGTGTGTGTATCACAAACCCCATTGGATAGCGTGTGTGCGTCACAAACCCTATTCGACAGTGTGTGTCTCACAAACCCCATTGAACAGCATGTGTGTCACGAACCCCATTGGACAGCGTGTGTGTCACAAGACCCATTGGACAGAGTGTGGTGTCACAAACGCCATTGGACAGCGTGTGTGTGTCACAATCCCCATTAAACAGCGTGAGTGTCAAAACCCAGTTGGATAGTCTGTGTGTCACAAAACCCGCTGGACAGCGTGTGTGTCACAAACACCCATGAACAGTGTGGGTGTCACAAACCCCATTGTACAGCGTGTGTGTGTCACAATTCCCATTGGACAGTGTGTGTGTCACAAACACCATTGGACAGCGTGTGTGTCACAAGTCCATTGGACAGAGTGTGTGTGTCACAAACCCCATTGGAAAGTGTATGTATTCACAAACCCCATTCGATAGCGTGTGTGTGTCACAAACCCTATTTGACAGTGTGTGAGTCAGAAACCCCACTGGACAGGGTGTGTGTTCACAAACCCCATTGGACAGCGTGTTTTTCACAACACCCATTGGACAGAGTGTGTGTGTCACAAAGCCCATTAGACAGCGTGTGTGTCACAATCCCCACTGCACAGTGTGTGTGTCACAAACACCATTGGACAGCGTGTGTGTGTAACAATACCCATTGGACAGTGTGTGTGTGTCACAAACCCCATTAGACAGCCTGTGTGTCACAATCCCCACTGCACAGTGTGTGTGTCACAAACACCATTGGACAGCGTGTGTGTGTAACAATACCCATTGGACAGTGTGTGTGTGTCACAAACCCCATTAGACAGCCTGTGTGCCACAAACCCCTTTGGACAGTGTGTGTGTGTCACAAGCCCATCGGACAGAGTGTGTGTGTCACAAAACCCACTGGACAGCGTGTGTGTCACGAACCGCACTGAACAGCGTGTGTGTCACAAGCACCATTGGACAGAGTGCGGTGTCACAAACCCAATTGGAAAGTGTATGTGCCACAAACCCCATTGCATAGCGTGTATGTGTCACAAACCTCATTGGATAGCGTGTGTGTTTCACAAACCCTATTGGACAGTGTGTGTGTCATCAAAAACACTGTCCAGCTATTGTGTCACAAACCCCATTGGACAGCGTGTGTGTCTCAAGTCCCATTGGACAGAGTGTATGTGTCACAAATCCTATTAGACAGTGTGTGGGTCACAAAACCCACTGGCGAGAGTGTGTGTCACAAACACCATTGGACAGCGTGTGTGTCACAAACACCATGGGACTGAGTGTGTGTCACGAACTCCATTGGACAGTGTGTGTCACAAGCGCCATTGGACAGCGTGTTTGTGTCACAAACCCTCCTGGTCAGTGTGTGTGTCACAAAACCCATCGGACAGCATGTGTGTCAGAAACACAGTTTTACAGTGTGTGTGCAACAAACCCAATTGGTCAGCGTGTGTGTCACAAACCCCATTGGACACCGTGTGTGTGTCACAAACTCCATTAGAAAGTATGCGTGTTCACAAACGCCATTGGATAGCGTGTGTGTGTCACAAAACCCACTGGACAGCGTGTGTGTCACAATCCCCAGTGGACAGCGTGTGTGTCAAAACCCCTGTGGACAGTGTGTGTGTCACAAAACCCACTGGACAGCGTGTGTGTCACAAACCCATTGGACAGCGTGTGTCACAAACCCCATTGGACAGCGTGTGTGTCACATGCCCCTTTGGACAGAGAGTATGTGTCACAAAGCCCATTGGACAAGGTGTGTGTCACAAACCCCTTTGGACAGTGTGTGTGTCAAAAACCCCATTGGACAGGGTGTGTGTGTGTCACAATACCCATTGGACAGTGTGTGTGTCACAAACCCCATTGAACAGCCTGTGTGTCACGAACCCCATTGGACAGCGTGTGTGTCACAAGACCCATTGGACAGCGTGTGTGTGTCACAATCCCCATTAGACAGCGTGTGTGTCAAAACACAATTGGACAGTCTGTGTGTGGCAAAACCCACTGGACCGCTTGTGTGTCACAAACACCCATAGATTGTGTGAGTGTCACAAACCCCATTGTACAGCGTGTGTTTGTCACAATTCCCATTGGACAGTGTGTGTGTCACAAAAACCATTGGACAACGTGTGTGTCACAATACCCATTGGACAGCGTGTGTTTGTCACAATTCCCATTGGACAGAGTGTGTGTATCACAAACCCTTTGGAAAGTGTATGTGTCACAAACCATATTCGATAGCGTGCGTCACAAATCTAATTGGACAGTGTGTGTGTCACAAACCACACTGGACAGTGTGTGTGTCACAAAGCCCATTGGACAGCGTGTGTGTGTAACAATACCCATTGGACAGTGTTTGTGTGTCACAAACCCCATTAAACACCCTGTGTGTCACAAGCCCCTTTGGCCAGTGTGTGTGTGTCACAAGCCCATTGGACAGAGTGTGTGTGTCACAAAACCCACTGGACATCCTGCGTGTCACGAAACCCATTGGACAGCGTGTGTGTCACAAGCACCATTGGACAGAGTGTGAATGTCACAAACCCCATCGGATAGTGTGTGTGTCACAAACCCCATTAGAAAGTGTGTGTGTCACAAACACCGTTGGGTAGAGTGTGTGTGTCACAAACCCTATTGGACAGTGTGTGTGTCACAATTCCCATTGGACAAAGTGTGTGTCAAAACCCAATTGGACAGTGTGTGTGTCAGAAAACCCACTGGACAGCGTGTTTGTCAAAACACCCATGGACAGTTTGTGTGTCACAAAACTCCATTGGACAGCGTGTGTGTCACAAAACCCACTGGACAGCGTGTGTGTCATGAACCCCATTGGAGAGTGTGTGTGTCACAATCCCCATTGGACAGTGCGTATGTCACAAACCCCATGGGACAGAGTGTGTGTGACAAACACTATTGGACAGCGTGTGTGTGTCACAATCCCTTTGGAGAGAGTGTGTGTGTCACAAAATCCACTGGACAGCGTGTTTGTCACGAACCCCATTGGACAGCGTGTGTATCACAAGCACCATTGGACAGAGTGTGGTGTCACAATCCCCATTGGAGAGCGTGTGTGTCACAAACCCCATGGAACAGTGTGTGTGTCACAATACCCATTGGACAGAGTTTGTTTCAAAAACCCCATTGGACAGAATGTGTGTCAGAAACACCTTTGGACAGTGTGTGTGTCACAAACCCCATTGGACAGTGTTTGTGTCACAAAACCCTCTGTACAGCGTGTGTGTCACAAACACCCTTGGACAGTGTGAGTGTCACAAACCCTACTGGACAGTGTGTGTGTCACAAACTCCTTTGGACAGTTTGTGTGTCACAAACCCCATTGGACAGCGTGTGTGTGTCACAAGCCCATTGGACAGAGTGTGTGTGTCACAAAACCCACTGGACAGCGTGTGTGTCACCAACCCGATTGGACAGCGTGTGTGTCACAAGCACCATTGGACAGAGTGTGAGTGTCACAAACCCCACTGGATAGTGTGTGTGTCACAATCCCCATTGAACAGTGTGTGTGTCACAATCCCCATTGGATTGCGTGTGTGTCACATACCCCATTGGACAGTGTGCGTCTGTCACAGTACCCATTAGACAGTGTGTGCGTCACAAACTCCATTGGACAGAGTTTGTGTCACAAACCCATTGGACAGTGTTTGTGTCACAATCCCCACTGGACAGTGTGTGTGACACACAACCCACTGGACACCGTGTGTGTCACAAACACCCCTGGTCATTGTTTGTGTCACAATCCCCAGTGGACAGCGTGTATGTCAAAACACCATTGGACAGTGTGTGTGTCACAAAACCCACTGGACAGCGTGTGAGTCACAAACACCATTGGACAGTGTGAGTGTCACAAACCCCATTGGATAGCGTGTGTGTCACAAACACCATTGGACAGTGTGTGTGGGTTACAAGCCCATTGGACAGAGTGTGTGTGTCACAAAACCCACTTGACAGCCTGCGTGTCACGAAACCCATTGGACAGCGTGTGTGTCACAAGCACCATTGGATAGAGTGTGAATGTCACAAACCCCATTGGATAATGTGTGTGTCACAAACCCCATTAGAAAGTGTGTGTGTCACAAACACCGTTGGATAGAGTGTGTGTGTCACAAACCCTATTGGACAGTGTGTGTGTCAAAAACCCGATTGGACAGCGTGTGTGTGTCACAAAACTCACTGGACAGCGTGTGTGTCACGAACCCCATTGGATAGTGTCTGTGTCACAAACCCAATTTGAAAGTGTGTGTATCACAAACTCCATTGGATAGCGTCTGTGTGTCACAAACCCTATCGGACAGTGTGTGTGTCACAAACGACATTGAACGGCATGTGTGTCACGAACCCCACTGGACAGCGTGTGTCTCACAAAAAACCATTGGACAGAGTGTGTGTGTCACAAACCGCATTGGACAGCGTGTGTGTCACAAACCCCATGGGGCAGAGTGTGTGTCATAAAACGCATTGGACAGCGTGTGTGTCACAAGAACCATTGGACAGAGTGTGAGTGTCACAAACCCCATTGGATAGTGTGTGTGTCACAAAACCCATTAGAATGTGTGTGTATCACAAACCCCATTGGATAGCGTGTGTGTGTCAGAAAACCTATTGGAGAGTGTGTGTGTCACAAACCTCATTGAACAGCATGTGTGTCACGAATCCCATTGGACAGCGTGTCTGTCACAAGACCCATTGGACAGCGTGTGTGTCACAAACCCCATTGGACAGACTGTGTTTCATAAACCCCATTGGACAGCGTGTGTGTGTCACAGTCCCCATTGGACAGCGTGTGTGTCACAAGCGCCATTGGATAGAGTGTGTGTGTCACAAACCCTCCTGGTCAGTGTGTGTGTCACAAAATGCATTGGACAGCATGCGTGTCACAAACACCATCGGACAGCGTGTGTGTGTCACAAACACCTTTGGAATGTATGTGTCACAAACCCCATTGGACAGAGTGTATGTGTCACAAATCCCATTGGTCAGAGTTTGTGTTACAAACCCCATTGGGCAGCGTTTTTGTCACAATCCCCATTGGACAGTGTGTGTGTCACAAACCCCATTGGACAGGGCGTGTGTCACAAAACCCACTGCACAGCGTGTGTGGCACCAACACCCATGGACAGTGTGAGTGTCACAAACCCCATTGGATAGCGTGTGTGTAATAAACCCCATTGGAGAGCGTGTGTGTGTCACAAACCCCATGAGACAGAGTGTGTATCACAAACCCCATTGGACAGCGTCTGTGTCAGAATCACCATTGGACATTGTCTGTGTCACAAACCCCATTGGACAGCGTTTGTGTCACAATCCCCAGTGGACAGCATGTGTTTCAAAATCCAGTTGGACTGTGCATGTGTCACAAAACCCACTGGACACCGTGTGTGTCACGATCCCCATTGAACAGTGTGTGTGTCAAAACAAAATTGGACAGAGTGTGGTGTCACAAACCCCATTGGAAAGTGTGTGTGTCACAAACCCCTTTGGACAGTGTGTGTGTCACATACCCCATTAGAAAGTGTGTGTGTCACAAAACTCATTGGACAGCGTGTGTGTCACAAGCCCATTGGACAAAGTGTGTGTGTCACAAAACTCAGTTGACAGCGTGTGTGTCAGGAAACTCACTGTACAGCGTGTGTGTCACAAGCACCATTGGACAGAGTGTGAGTGTCACAAACCCCACTGGATGGTGTGTGTGTCACAAAACCCATTAGAATTTGTGAGTCTCACAAAACCCATTGGACAGCGTCTGTGTGTCACAAACCGTTTTGGTCAGTGTGTGTGTTACAAACCCCATTGAACAGCATGTGTGTCACGAATCCCATTGGACAGCGTGTGTGTCACAAACCCCGTTGGACAGTGTGTGTGTCACAAACCCTATTGGACAGCGTGTGCGTGTCACAAGCCCATTGGACAGCATGTGTGTCACAATCCCTATTTGACAGCGTGTTTGTTCACAAACACCATTGGACAGCATGTGTGTCAAAAACCCATTGGACAGTTTGTGTGTCATAAACCCCATTGGACAGAGTGTTCGTGTCACAAAGTCGATTGGACAACGTGTGTGTCACAATCCCCATTGGACAGCTTGTGTGTCAAAAAAACCATTGGACAGCGTGTGTGTCACAATCCCCATTGGACAGCGTGTGTGTGTCACAATCCCCATTGGACAGTGTGTGTTTTACAAACACCATGGGACAGAGTGTTGTGTCACAAACCCCAATGGAAAGTGTATGTGTCACAAACTCCATTGGATATCATGTGTGTGTCTCAAAGCCTATTGGACAGTGTATGTGTCACAAAACCCACCGGATAGTGTGTGTGTCACAAGCCCCATTGGACAGAGTGTATGTGTCACAAACCCCATTGGACAGTGTGTGTGTCACAGTCCCCATTGGATAGCGTGTGTCTGTCACAAACTCTATTGGAAAGTGTGTGTGTCACAAATCCCATTGGATAGCGTGTGTGTGTCACAAACTCTATTGGTCAGTGTGTGTGTCACAAACCCCATTGGACAGCGTGTGTGTGAAACAATAATCATTAGACTGTGTGTGTGTCACACACCCCATTGGACAGCGTGTATGTGTAACAATACCCATTGGACAGTGTGTGTGTCACAAACCCCATTGGACAGGGTGTGTGTGTCACAATACCCATTGTACAGCGTGTGTGTCATAAAACCCATGTGGACACTGTGTGTGTCACGAATGCCATTGTGCAGAGTGTGTGTCACAAACCCCCCTGGACATTGTATGTGTCACAATCCCCATTGTACAGTGTGTATGTTTCACAAACACCATTGGACAGTGTGTGTGTCAAAAACCCCAATGGACAGCGTGTGTGTGTCACAAAACCTCCTGGTCAGTGTGTGTGTCACAAACCCCATTGGACAGCGTGTGTGTCACAAACCCCATTGGAAAATAAGTGTGTCACAAACCCCATTGGAATGCATGTATGTGTCACAAACCCTACGGGACAGTGTGTATGTCACAATCCCCATTGGACAGCGTGTAGTGTCAGAAACCCCATTGGACAGTGTGTGTGTGTAACAAACCTCTTTGGACAGTGTGTGTCTCAAATCCCATTTGACAACGTCTGTTTCAAAAACCCCATTTGACAGTGTGTATGTCACAAACCCCATTGGACAGCGTGTGTGTGTCACAAACCCTCCTGGTTAGTGTGTGTGTCAGAAACACCATTGGACAGCGTGTGTGTAACAATCCCGTTTGGAAAGTGTGTGTGTTACAAACCCCATTGGACAGTGTGTGTGTGTCACAAACCCCATCGGACAGAGTGTGTGTGTCACAAAACCCATTGGACAGCGTGTGTGTCACAATCCCGATTGGAAAGTGTGTGTGTCACAAACCCCATTGGAAAGTGTGCGTGTCACAAACCCCATTGGATAGCGTGTGTGTGTCACAAACCTTATTGGACAGTGTGTGTCACAAACCCCACTGTACAGCGTGTGTGCAACGAATCCCATTGGATAGCGTGTGTGTCACAAGACCCATTGGACAGAGTATGTGTGTAAGAATACCCATAGGACAGTGTGTGTGTTACAAATCCTATTGGATAGTGTGTGTGTGTCACAAACCCTCCTGGTCAGTGTGCGTGTCTCAAAACCCATTGGACAGCATGCGTGTCGCAAACACCATTGGACAGTGTGTGTGTAAGAAACCCAATTGGTCAGCGTGTTTGTCACAAACCCCATTGGAAAGTGTGTGTGTCACAATCCCCATTGGAAAGTGTGTGTGTCACAAACCCCATTGGACAGCGTGTGTGTCACAAAACCCATTGGACCTCCTGTGTGTCATAAACCCCATTGGACAGCATGTGTGTCACAATCCCCATTGGACAAAGTGTGTGTCAGACACCGCATTGGACAGAGTGTGGTGTCAAAAACCCCATTAAAAAGAGTACGTGTCACAAACCCCATTGGATAGCGTGTGTGTGTCACAAACCCTATTGGACAGTGTGTGTGTCACAAAAGCCACTGGACAGCGTGTATGTCACAATCCCCATTGGACAGCGTGTGTGTCACAAACCCCATTGGACAGAGTTTGTGTCACAAACCCTATTGGATAGCGTGTGTGTCACGAACCCCATTAGACAGCGCGTGTGTCTCAAGCACCATTGGAGAGAGTGTGGTGTCACAAACCCTATTGGAAAGTGTACGTGTCAGAAACCCCATTGGACAGCGTGTGTGTCACAAACACCACTGGACAGTGTGTGTGTCACAAACCCCATTGGACAGCGTGTGTGTGTCACAATCTCCTTTGAAGAGTGTGTGTGTGTCACAAAACCCAATGGACAGCGTGTAGTGTCAGAAACCCCATTGGACCGTGTGTATCATAAAACCCATTGGACAGCGTATGTGTCACAAATCCCATTTGAGAGCGTGTGTGTGTCACAAACCCCATTTGACAGAGTGTATGTCACAAGCACCATTGGACAGTGTGTGTTTCACAAACCCCATTGGACAGCGTGGGTGTGTCACAAACCCTCCTGGTCAGAGTGTGTGTCACAAACCACATTGGACAGTGTATGTGTGTAACAATCGCCATTGGACAGTGTGTGTGTCTCAAACCCCAGGGCACAGAGTATTTGTCACAAACACGGTTGGACAGCATGTGTGTAACAAGCCCATTGGACAGAGTGTGCGTGTCACAAAACCCACTGGACAGCGAATTTGTCACAAACCCCATTGGACAGCGTGTGTGTGTCACAAACCCTCCTGGTCAGTGTGTGTGTCGCAAAACCCATTCGACAGTGTGAGTGTCACAAAACCCACTGGACAGCGTGTGTGTCACAATCCCCATTGGACAGCGTGTGTGTCACAAACCCCATTTAACAGAGTTTTTGTCAGAAACCCTATTGGGGAGCGTGTGTGTCACAAACAATATTGGACAGTGTGTGTGTCACAAACCCCATTGGACAGCGTGTTTGTCACAAACCCCATTGCACAGATTGTGTGTGTCACAAACTCCACTGGACAGTGTGTGTGTCACAAACCCCATTGGAGAGCGTTTGTGTGTAACAATACCCATTGGACAGCGTGTGTGTGTAACAATACCCATTGGACAGTGTGTGTGTCACAAATCCAATTGGATACCGTGTGTGTCGCAAGCACCATTGGACAGCGTGTGTGTCAGAAACACCCATGGACAGTGTGCGTGTCACAAACCCCATTGGATATCGTGTGTGTCACAAACTTCTTTGTACAGTGTGTGTGTCATAAACCCCACTGGACAACGTGCGTGTCACAAACACCTTTGGACAACGTGTGTGTCACAAACCCCTTTGGACAGTGTGTGTGTCACAAAACCCACTGGAGAGCGTGTGTGTCATAAACACCCATGGACACTGTGAGTGTCACAAACCCCATTGGATAGCGAATGTGTCACAAACCCCTTTGGACAGCGTGTGTGTCACAAACCCCATTGGACACCGTGTGTGTGTCACAGTCCCCATTGTCAGTGTGTGTGTCACAAACCCCTCTGGACAGCGTGTGTATCACAAACACCCATGGACAGTGTGCGTGTCACAAACCCCATTGGACATATTGTGTGTCACAAACACCTTTGGACAGGGTGTATGTCACAAACCCCATTGGACAGCGTGTGTGTGTCACAAACACTATTGTACAGTGTGTGTGTCACAAAAACCACGGGATAGCGTGTGTGTCACATACCCCATTGGACAGCGTGTGTGTCAAATGCCCCATTGGACAGAGTGTGTGTATCACAAACCCCTTTGGACAGAGTGTGTGTGTAACAAACCCCATTGGACATATTGTGTGTCACAAACCACATTGGGTAGCGTGTGTGTGTCACAAACCCTCCTGGTCAGCGTGTGTGTCACAAAACCCACTGGACAGCGTGTGTGTCACAAACCCCATTGGACAGCGTGTGTGTCAAATGCACAATTGGACAGAGTGTGTGTATCACAAACCCCATTGGACAGCGTGTGTGTAACAAGCACCATTGTACAGAGTGTGTGTGTCACAAACCCCATTGGAAAGTGTATGTGTCACAAACCCCATTGGACAGCGTGTGTGTGTCACAATACCCATTGGACAGTGTGTGTGTCACAAACCCCATTGGACGTCGTGTGTGTCACAAACCGCCTTGGACAGCATGTCCGTGTCACAATCCTATTGGACAGTGTGTGTGTCGCAAACACCATGGGACAGCGTGTGTGTGTCACCTTCCCCATTAGACAGCGTGTGTGTCACAAACTCCATGAGACAGCGTGTGTGTGTCACAAACCCCATTGGACAGCATGTGCGTGTCACAATCCTATTGGACAGTGTGTGTGTCACAAACACCATGGGACAGGTTGTGAGTGTCACAAACCCCATTGGATATTGTGTGTGTCACAAACCCCATTAGAAAGTGTGTGTGTCACAAACCCCATTGGATAGCGTGTGTGTGTCAGAAACCCATTGAACAGCGTGTGTGTCACGAACCCCATTGGACAGAGTCTGTCGTCGCAATCCCCATTGGACAGCGTGTGTGTCACAAACCGCATTGGGGCCGCCGGAGACGGCCCCACCCTTGTTGCTGTCGGGCAGAGGTAGGGGACCTAAAAGACGACGAGGGTTGGAAGTGTATTCCGGTTCGGCGTCACGGGCAGCCCCCCTCCCTGCCTGCTTTGTCTCCCCAGGTGCCCCTCCGTAATAGGTTTGAGGCCCTGGATCTTGAAGAAGAGGTAGGTGAGGAGGTGGTGCCAAGCCTGCCTACAAGATCACATAGGAAGAGGCGGTTGACTTCACAACTTAAGACTGCCTCTGATAAGAAAGAGAGAAGGGTGATTGTAATAGGAAATTCCCTTCTGAAAGGAACAGAGGGCCCAATATGCAGGGTTGACCCTCATCTTAGGGAAGTTTGTAGTCTACCTGGAGCCCGGATCAAGGATATTGCTAAAGAGCTCCCCAAACTGGTGCACCCCACAGACTACTACCCGCTGCTGGTCTTCCAGACAGATGGGGAGGAAGCTGCTTCCCGTAGTCTGAGGGGAATGAAGAACGATTTCAAGGTCTTGGGAAGGATGGTGAAAGACTCAGGGGCTCAAGTGATCTTTTCACTCCTTCCATCTTCATATAACGACGTGGGATGCAATAGGAAAGTTCAGTGTCTAAATGATTGGCTCCAAGACTGGTGCTACAGGCAGGGCTTTGGATTTTTTGATAATGGTTGGTTTTATAAGTCACCAGTTCGGACAGTGTCAAGCGGGAAAGGTTTATCTCGCAGGGGCAAAAGGATGCTGGGGCAGGGATTAGCTGGGCTCATTTGGAGAGCTTTAAACTAAGCTCGAAGGGAGATGGGGTTGTAGCTGGGCTTGTCCCAGTGGGGCAGCGTTCTAAAACTGATGAGGACCGGGTGGCCTTCTACGCCCCTAGGGAGAAATTGGTGTGCTCTGCTCGCTCCCTGAAATGCCTGTACACCAATGCGCGCAGCATGGGGAATAAGCAGGAGGAGTTAGAATCCTATGTTCGGTCGGGAGATTATGATCTGGTGGCAATTACGGAAACATGGTGGGACAGTTCACATGACTGGAATGTGGTCATGGATGGCTATGCCCTTTTCAGGAAAGACAGGCCAGCCAGGCGTGGTGGTGGAGTTGCTCTCTATGTGAGAGAGCAACTACAATGTACTAAATTCTGCCCAGGAGTGGATGACGAGCGAGTTGAGAGTGTATGGGTCAGGATCAAGGGGCAGGCTGGCAGGAGTGACACTGTTGTGGGCGTCTGTTACAGGCCACCAGATCAAGCTGAGGAAGTTGATGAGGCCTTCTGTGAGCAGCTGAGAGTGGCCTCACAGTCACAGGCCCTGGTTGTTGTGGGGGATTTTAACTTCCCTGATGTTTGCTGGAAGGACCATTCAGCCAGCCAGCCACAGTCCAGGAGGTTCCTCCAGTGCATTGATGATAACTTCCTCATGCAGATGGTGGAGGAGCCGACTAGGAGAGGTGCACTGCTGGATCTCATCCTCACTAACAAGGAGGGTCTGGTCGAAGCAGTAAAGGTTGAGGGCTGCCTGGGTTGCAGTGACCACGAGATGGTGGAGTTCAGCATCTTGGGTGGCAGGAACAGAATAGCAAGCAGAATTGCAACCCTGGACTTTAGCAGGGCTAACTTTGGCCTTTTCAAGCAATTGCTGGGGGAAATCCCATGGGCAAGACTGCTTGAAGGAAAAGGGGCCCAAGATAGCTGGATTGCATTCAGAGATTGCTTCTTCCACGCTCAGGATCAGAGCATCCCCACACGAAGGAAGTCAAGGAAGGGAGCCAGGAGGCCTGCGTGGTTGAATAGGGATCTGTTGGGTATGCTCAAGCAGAAGAGGAGAGTTTACAGGTCGTGGAAGCAGGGGCTGGCCACTTGGGAAGAATATAAGACTGCTGTTAGAGGATGTAGGAAGGCAGCTAGGATAGCCAAGGCCTCCTTAGAATGACAGCTGGCGAGAGGGGTCAAGGACAGCAAAAAGAACTTTTTCAAATACATAGCAGATAAAACTAATACCAGAGGCAATGTAGGCCCACTAATGAACGGGGTGGGTGCCCTGGTGGCAGAAGATACAGAGAAGGCAGAATTACTGAATGCCTTCTTTGTCTCTGTCTACTCTGCCGGAGGCTGTCCTGGGGAGCCCTGTACCCCTGAGACCCTGGATGAAGCCAGGCCAATGGAGGAGTTTGCTTTAGTCGATGAGGACTGGGTTAGGGAGCAATTAAATAGTCTGGACATCCATAAATCCATGGGTCCAGATGGGATGCATCCGCGGGTGCTGAGGGAGCTGGCTGAAGTCATTGCTGGACCGCTCTCCATCATCTTTGCCAAGTCTTGGGAAACGGGGAAGGTGCCCGAGGATTGGAGGAAAGCAAATGTCACTCCAGTCTTCAAAAAGGGCAAGAAGGAGGACCCAGGTAATTATAGACCGGTCAGCCTCACCTCTGTCCCTGGGAAAGTAATGGAACAGCTTGTCCTTGGTGCCATCTCAAGGCATATCAAGGATAAGAGGGTTATTAGGGGCAGTCAGCATGGCTTTACCAAGGATAAGTCATGCTTGACCAACCTCATAGCCTTTTATGAGAATGTAACAAGGTGGATGGATGATGGCAGAGCGGTGGATGTGGTCTACCTTGACTTCAGTAAAGCCTTTGACACAGTCTCCCACAGCATCCTCACAGCTAAGTTGAGGAGGTGTGGTCTAGACAATAGAGTAGTGAGGTGGGTTGCAAACTGGCTTAAGGAGAGAAGCCAGAGAGTGGTAGTCAATGGTGCGGAGTCTAGTTGGAGGCCAGTATCTAGTGGAGTGCCTCAGGGGTCAGTGCTGGGGCCAATATTGTTCAATATATTCATTAACGATTTAGACGAGGGAATAGAGTGCACTATCAGCAAGTTTGCCGATGACACTAAGCTGGGAGGAGTGGCTGACACGCCAGAAGGCTGTGCTGCCATCCAGCGGGACCTGGACAGGCTGGAGAGTTGGGCGGGGAATAACCTGATGAAATTTAACAAGGGAAAGTGTAGAGTCCTGCATCTGGGCAGGAACAACCCCAGGTTCCAGTATAGGTTGGGAAATTACATATTAGAGAGCAGTGTAGAGGAAAGGGACCTGGGGGTCCTGGTGGACAACAGGATGACCATGAGCCAGCACTGTGCCCTTGTGGCCAGGAAGGCCAATGGCATCCTGGGGTGCATTAGAAGGGGGGTGGCTAGTAGATCGAGAGAGGTTCTCCTTCCCCTCTACTCCGCCCTGGTGAGACCACATCTGGAATATTGTGTCCAGTTCTGGGCCCCTCAGTTCAAGAAGGACAGGGAACTGCTGGAGAGGGTCCAGCGTAGGGCAACCAAGATGATTAAGGGAGTGGAGCACCTCCCTTATGAAGAAAGGCTGAGGGAGCTGGGTCTCTTTAGTTTGGAGAAGAGGAGACTAAGGGGGGACCTCATTAATGTTTATAAATATATAAAGGGTGAGTGCCACGAGGATGGAGCCAGGCTCTTCTCGGTGGCAAACAATGGTAGGACAAGGGGTAATGGGATCAAGCTGGAACACAAGAGGTTCCACTTAAATTTGAGAAAAAACTTCTTCTCAGTGAGGGTGACAGAGCACTGGAACAGGCTGCCCAGGGAGGTTGTGGAGTCTCCTTCTCTGCAGACATTCAAAACCCGCCTGGACATGTCCCTGTGCGACCTCACCTGGGCGTTCCCGCTCCAGCAGGGGGATTGGACTAGATGATCTTTTGAGGTCCCTTCCAATCCCAAACATACTGTGATACTGTGATATTGAAACAGATTGTGTGCCATAAACCCCATTGGACAGCGTATATGTGTCACAATCCCCATTGGACAGCGTGTGTGTCAGAAACACCATTGGACAGTGTGTGTGTCACAAAACCCACTGGACAGCGTGTGTGTCACAAACAACAATATACAGTGTGAGTGTCACAAACCCCTTTGGATAGCGTGTGTGTCACAAACCCCTTTGGACAGTCTGTGTGTCACAAACCTCATTGGACAGCGTGTGTGTTTCACAATCCCCATTGCACAGTGTGTGTGTCACAAGCACCATTGAACAGCGTGTGAGTCACAAGCACATTGGACAGAGTGTGTGTGTCACAAAACCCACTGGACAGCGTGTGTGTCACGAACCCCATTGGACAGCGTGTGAGTGTCACAAACCCCATTAGATAGTGTGTGTGTTACAAACCCCTTTGGACGTTGTGTGTGTCACAAAAACCATTTGATAGTGTGTGAGTGTCACAAACCCTATTGGACAGTGTGTGTGTCACAAACCCCATTGAACAGCGTATGTGTCACGAACACCATTAGACACCGTGTGTGTCTCAAGACCCATTGGAGAGAGTGTGTGTGTCAAAAACCCCATTGGACAGAGTGTGTGTGTCACAATCCCCATTGGACAGCGTGTGTGTCAAAAACACCATTGGACAGCGTGTGTGTCACAAACCCATTGGACAGAGTGTGTGTGTCACAAACACCATTAGACAGTGTGTGTGTGTCACAAACACAATTGGACAGCGCGTATGTGTCACAATCCTATTGGACAATGTGTGTGTCACAAACACCATGGGACAGAGTGTGTGTCACAAACACTGTTGGACAGCTTTGTGAGTCAAAAGCCCATTGGACATCGTGTGTGTCACAAACACCATTGGACAGCGTGTATGTCTCAAGACCCATTGGACAGAGTGTGCGTGTCACAAACCCCATTGGACAGATTGTGTGTCACAAAGTCGATTGGACAGCATGTTTGTCACAATCCCCATTGGACAGAGTGTGTGTCACAAACCCCATTGGACAGCGTGTGTGTGTCACAATCCCCATTAGACAGCGCGTGTATCACAAACCCCTTTGGACAGTGTGAGTTTCACAAACCCCATTGGACAGCGTGTGTGTGTCACAATCCCCATTGGACAGTGTGTGTTTTACAAGCACCATGGGACATAGTGTGTGTCACAAACACTATTGGAGAGCGTGTGTGTTTCACAAGACCATTGGAAAGAGTGTGTGTGTCACAAAACCCACTGGACAGCGTGTGTGTTACGAACCCCATTGAACAGCGTGTGTGTCACAAGCACCATTGGACAGAGTGTGGTGTCACAAACCCCATTAGACAGTGTGTGTGTCACAATACCCATTGGAAAGCGTGTGTGTCACAAACCCCATTTGACAGTGTGCGTGTGTCAAAATACCCATTAGAGAGTGTGTGTGTCACATACCCCATTGGACAGCGTGTGTGTCAGAAACAACATTGGTCAGTGTGTATGACACAAAACCCATTGGACAGTGTGTGTTTCAAAACCCAATTGGACAGTGCGTGTGTCACAAAACCCACTGGACAGCGTGTGTTTCAAAAACCCCTTTGGACAGAGTGTGTGTGTCACAATACCTATCGGAATGCGTGTGTGTCACAAACCCCTTTGGATAGTGTATTTGTCACAAATTCCATTGTATAGCATGTGTGTTCACAATCCCATTGGACAGACTGTTTTTCACAAGACCCATTGGACAGAGTGTGTGTGTCACAAACACCATTGGACAGAGTGTGTGTCACAAACCCTTTAGGACAGTGTGTGTGTCACAAACCCCATTGGACAGCGTGTGTGTGTCACAAACCACATTGGACAGCGTGTGTGTGTCACAATCCCCATTGGACAGTGTGTGTGTCACAAACGCCATGGGACAGTGTGTGTGTCACAAACACTATTGGACAGCGTGTGTGTGTCACAAACCCCATTGGACAGCCTGTGTGTCCCAAGCCCCATTGGACAGAGTGTATGTGTCAGAAACCCCACTGGATAGCGCGTGTCTCACAAACACCCATGGACAGTGTGCGTGTCACAAACCCCATTGGACAGCGTGTGTGTCACAAACCCCATTGGATACCGTGTGTGTGTGTCACAAACCCTGTTGGACAGTGCGTGTGTCAGAAACCCCACTGGACATCGTGTGTGTCACAAACAACCATGGACAGTGTGCGTGTCACAAACCCCATTGGACATCGTGTGTGTCACGAACCCCATTGGACAGCGTGTGTGTCACAAACCCCATTGGACAGAGCGTCTGTGTCACAAACTCCATTGGAAACTGTGTGTCTCACAAACGCCATTGGATAGTGTGTGTGTGGCACAAACCCTATTGGACAGTGTATATGTCAAAATACCCATTGGACAGCGTCTGTGTCACAAACCCCATTGGACAGCATTTTTGTCACAAACACCATTGGACAGCGTGTGTGTGTCACAATCCCCATTGGACAGTGTGTGTGTCACAAAACCTATTGGATAGTGTGTGTGTCACAAACCCCATTAGAAAGTGTGCGTGTCACAAACCCTATTGGACAGTATGTATGTCACAATCACGATTGGACATCGTCTTTTTCACAAACCCCATTGGACAGCGTGTGTGTCACAAACACCATTGGACAGCGTGTGTGTGTCACAATCCCCATTGGACAGTGTGTGTGTCACAAACTCCATAGGACAGCGTGTGTGTGTCACAAACACCATTGGAAAGTGTGTGTCACAAACGCCATTGGATAGCGTGTGTGTGTCAAAAACCTCATTAGAAAGTATGTGTATCGCAAACCCCATTGGATAGCGTCTGTGTGCCAAAAACCCCATTGGGTAGCGTGCGTGCTCCCAACCCCATTTGATAGCGTGCGTGTGTCACAAACCCCATTGGACAGTGTGTGTCACAAAACCCATTGGATAGCCTGTGTGTCACAAACCCCATTGGACAGCGTGTGTGTCACAAACCCCTCTGGACAGTGTTAGTGTTTAACAATACCCGTTATACAGTGTGTGTGTCACAAACACCATTGGAAAGCATGTGTGTCAAAAAAACCCCTGGACAGTGTGTGTGTCACAATCCCCAGTGGGCAGCGTGTGTGTCAAAACCCCTTTGGGCAGTGTGTGTGTGACAAAACCCTCTGGACAGCGTGTGTGCCACAAACACCCATGGACACTGTGAGTGTCACAAACCCCATTAGATAGCGTGTGTGTCACAAACCCCTTTGGACAGTGTGTGTGTCACAAACCCCATTGGACAGCGTGTGTGTGTCACAATCCCCATTCGACAGTGTGTGTGTCACAAACACTATTGGACAGCGTGTGTGTCACAAGCCTATTGGACAGAGTGCTCGTGTCACAAAACACACTGGACAGCGTGTGTGTCACAAGCACCATTGGACAGAGTGTGCGTGTCACAAACCCCATTGGACAGAGTTTGTGTCACAAAACCCATTGGACAGCGTGTATGTCACAAACACCATTGGACAGTGGTTGTGTCGCAAACCCCATTGGACAGCGTGTGTGTGTCACAAACCTCCTGGACAGAGTGTGTATCACAAACCCCATTGGACAGCGTGTGTGTGTCACAATCCCCATTGGACAGTGTGTGTGTCACAAACCCCATTGGACAGCGTGTGTGTGTCACAATCCCCATTGGACAGTGTGTGTGTCACAATACCCATTGGACAGCAAGTGTGTCACAAGACCATTGGACAGATTGTGTATGTCACAAAACCCACTGCACAGCGTGTGTGTCACGAATCCCATTGGACAGCGTGTGTGTCACAAGCACCATTGGACAAGGTGTGTGTGTCACAAACCCCATTGGAAAGTGTATATGTCACAAACCCCATTGGATAGCGTGTGTGTCACAAACACTATTGGACAGTGCGTGTGTCACAAAACCCACTGGCCAGTGTCTGGGTCACAAACCCCATTGGACAGCGTGTGTATCAAAAGGCACATTCGACAGAGTGTATGTGCCACAAACCCCATTGGACAGTGTGTGTGTCACAAACCCCATTGGACAGAGTTTGTGTCACAAACCCCATTGGAGAGCGTGTGTGTCATAAACCCCATTGGAAAGTGTATGTGTCACAAACAGCATTGGATAGATTGTGTGTGTCACAAACCCCATTGGACAGCGTGTGTGTCACAAGCCCATTGGACAGAGCGTGTGTGTCAAAAAACCCACTAGACAGCATGTGTGTCGTGAACCCCATTGGACAACATGTGTGTCTCAATCACCATTGGACAGAGTGTTTGTCTCACAAACCGCAATGGAAAGTGTATATATCACAAACCCCATTGGATAGCATGTGTGTCACAATCCCCATTACACAGTGTGTGTGTCACAAACCCCATCGGACAGCGTGTGTGTGTCACAATACCCAATGGACAGTGTGTGTGTCACAAACCCGTTTGGAGAGAGTTTGTGTCACAAACCCAATTGGACATCGTGTGTGTCACAAACCCCATTGGAAAGTGTATGTGTCACAAAGCGCATTTGATAGCGTGTACGTGTCACAAACCACACTTGATAGCATGTGTGTGTCACAACCCCCATTGTACAGCATGTTTGTCACAAGCCTTTGTACAGAGTGTGTGTGTTACAAAACCCATTGTACAGCGTGTTTGTCATAATCCCCATTGGACAGCGTGTGTGTCAAAAACCCCATTGGGCAGAATGTGTGTGTCAAACCACATTGGACAGAGTGTGTGTCACAAACCCCATTGGACAGAGTGTGTGTGACAAACCCCATTGGACAGTGTATGTGTCACAAACCCCTTTGGACAGAGTGTGTGTGACAAACCCCATTGGACAGTGTATGTGTCACAAACCCCATTGGTCAGAGAGTGTGACACAAGCGCCACTGGACAGAGTGTGTGTGTCACAAACCATATTGTACAGCGTGTTTGTCACAAGCCCTTTGGACAGAGTGTGTGTGTCACAAACCCCATTGTACAGCGTGTTGGTCACAAGCCCTTTGGACAGAGTGTGTGTGACAAACCCCATTGGAGACAGTGTGTTTCACAAACCCCATTGGACAGCGTGTGTGTGTCACAAACCCTCCTGGTCAGATTGTGTGTCACAAAACCGAATGGACAGCGTGTGTGTCACAAACCCTTTTAGACAGCGTGTGTGTCAGAAACCCCATTGGATAGAGTGTGTATGTCACAATCCTCACTGGACAGTGTGTGTGTCACAAACCCCATTGGACCGCGTGTGTGTGTCACAATACCCATTGGACAGCAAGTGTGTCACAAGACCATTGGACAGAGTGTGTGTGTCACAAAACTTACTGAACGGCGTGTTTGTCACGAATCCCATTGGACAGCATGTGTGTCACAAGCACCATTGGAAAGAGTGTGTGTGTAACAAACTCCATTCGCAAGTGTATGTGTCACAAACCCCATTGGACAGCGTGTGTGTGTCACAATCCTTATTGGACAGCATGTGTGTAACAAACCCCATTGGACAGCGTGTGTGTCAGAAACCCCATTGGACAGTGTGTGTCACAAATCTCATTGGACAGTGTTTGTGTCACAAACCCCATTGGACAGAGTTTTTGTCACAAACCCCATTGGACAGCGTGTGTTTCACAAACACCAATGGACTGTGTGTGTGTCACAAACCCCATTGGACAGTGTGTGTTTGTCACAAACCTCCTGGTCAGTGTGTGTGTCACAAACCCCATTGGACAGCGTGTGTGTCAGAAACCCCATTGGACAGCGTGTGTGTCACAAATTCCTTTAGACAGTTTGTGTGTCACAAACCGCTTTGGACAGAATGTGTGTGTCACAGTACCCATTGGACAGAAAGTGTGTCACAAGACCATTGGACAGAGTGTGTGTGTCACAAAACCCACTGCACAGTGTCTGTGTCACGAATCCCATTGGACAGCGTATGTGTCACAAGCACCATTGGACAGAGTGTGTGTGTCACAAACCCCATTGGAAAGTGTATGTGTCACAAACCCCATTGGATAGCGTGTGTGTGTCACAACCCCTCCCCGTCAGTGTGTGTGTCACAAACCCCATCGGAAAGTGTGTGTGTGTCACAAACACCCACTGGACAGCGTGTGTGTCACAAATCCCTTTGGACAGCGTGTGTGTCACAAGCCCCATTGGACAGCGTGTGTGTCACAAACACCATTGGACAGCGTATGTGTCACAAACCCCTTTGGACAGCGTGTGTGTCACAAACACCATTGGACAGCGTGTATGTGTACCAATACCCATTGGACAGTGTGTGTGTCACAAACCCCATTGGACAGCTTGTGTGTCACAAACCCTCGCAGACACTGTATGTGTCACAAGCCCCATTGGACAGTGTGCGTGTCACAAACCCCTCTGGACAGCGTGTGTGTCACAATCCCCATTGGAAAGCGTGTGTGTCACAATCCCCATTGGACAGCGTGTGTGTAAGAAACCCCATTGGACAGAGTGTGTGTTTCACAAACCCCATTAGACACTGTGTGCATCACAAACCCCACTGGACAGTGTGGGTGTCACATAACCCATTGGTCATCGTGTGTGTCACAAACCCCTTTGGACAGTGTGTGTGTCACAAAGCCCACTGGACAGCGTGTGTGTCACAATCCCAATTGTACAGTGTGTATGTGTCACAAACCCCATTGGACATCGTGTTTGTCACAAACCCCTTCGGACATCGTGTGTGTCACAATCCCCATTGTACAGTGTTTGTGTGTCACAAACACATTGTACAGTGTGCGTGTCACAAACCGCTCTGGACAGCGTGTGTGTGACAATCCCCATTGGAGAGCGTGTGTGTCACAATCCCCATTGCACAGCGTGTGTGTCAGAAACCCCATTGGACAGAGTGTGTGTATCACAAACCCCAATGGACAGTGTGCGTGTCACATAACCCATTGGACATTGTGTGTTTCACAAACCCCACTGGACAGCGTGTGTGTCACGAACCCCATTGGACAGCTTGTGTGTCACAAGACACATTGGACAGAGTGTGTGTCACAAACACCATTGGACAGAGTGTATGTGTAACAATACCCATTGGACAGTGTGTGTGTCACAAACCCCATTGGACAGCTTGTGTGTCACAAACCGTCGCAGACACTGTATGTGTCACAAACCCCTTTGGACAGTGTGCGTGTCACAAACCCCTCTAGACAGCGTGTGTGTCACAATCCCCATTGGAAAGCGTGTGTGTCACAATCCCCATTGGACAGTGTGTGTGTCAGAAACCCCATTGCACAGAGTGTGTGTGTCACAAACCCCATTGGAAAGTGTGTGTGTCACAAATCCCATTGGATAGCGTATGTGTGTCACAAACTCTATTGGAAAGTGTGTGTGTCACAAAGCCCAATGGATAGCTTGTGTGTGTCACAAACCCTATTAGACAGTGGTGTGTCACAAACCCCACTGGATAGCGTGTGTGTCACGAACCCCATTGGACAGCTTGTGTGTCACAAGACCCATTGGACAGAGTGTCTGTGTCACAAACCCTATTGGACAGTGTGTGTGTCACAAAAGCCACTGGACAGCGTGTGTGTCACAATCCCCATTTGACAGCGTGTGTGTCACAAACCCCATTGGACAGAGTTTGTGTCACAAACCCTATTGGACAGCGTGTGTGTCACGAAACCCATTAGACAGCGCGTGTGTCTCAAGCACCATTGGAGAGAGTGTGGTGTCACAAACCCTATTGGAAAGTGTACGTGTCTCAAACCCCATTGGATAGCGTGTGTGTGTCACAAACCCTATAGGACAGTGTGTGTGTCACAAAACCCACTGGACAGCGTGTGTGTCACAAACCCCATTGGACAGCGGGTGTGTCATAAGACCCATTGGACAGCGTGTGTGTCACAATCCCCATTGGACAGCGTGTGTGTCAAAAACCCCATTGGACAGAGTTTGAGTCACAAACCCCATTGGACAGTGTGTGTGTCTCAAACCCCGTTGGACAGCCTGTGTGTGTCACAATCTCCTTTGGACAGTGTGTGTGTGTCACAAAACCCATTGGACAGCGTGTAGTGTCAGAAACCCCATTGGACAGTGTGTATCAGAAAAACCATTGGACAGCGTATGTGTCACAAATCCCATTTGAGAGCGTGTGTGTGTCACAAAGCCCATTTGACAGAGTGTGTGTCACAAGCACCATTGGACAGTGTGTGTTTCACAAACCCCATTGGACAGCGTGGGTGTGTCACAAACCCTCCTGGTCAGAGTGTGTGTCAAAAACCACATTGGACAGTGTATGTGTGTAACAATCGCCATTGGACAGTGTGTGTGTATCAAACCCCATGGCACAGAGTATTTGTCATAAACACTGTTGGACAGCGTGTGTGTCACAAGCCCATTGGACAGAGTGTGCATGTCACAAAACCCACTGAACAGCGAGTTTGTCACAAACCCCATTGGACATCGTGTGTGTGTCACAAACCCTCCTGGTCAGTGTGTGTGTCGCAAAACCCACTGGACAGCGTGTGTGTCACAAAACCCACTGGACAGCGTGTGTGTCACAAACCACATTGGAGAGCGCGTGATTCATAAGCCCCATTGGACAGAGTGTATGCGTCACAAACCGCGTTGGACAGCGTGTGTGTGTAACAATACCCATTGGACTGTGTGTGTGTCACAAAACCCATTGGACAGGGTTTGTGTGTCACAAACCCCATTGGAAAGTCTGTGTGTCACAATCCCCATTGGAAAGTGTGTGTGTCACATACCCCATTGGAAAGTGTGTGTGTCACATACCCCATTGGATAGCGTGTGTGTGTCACAAACCCCATTGGAAATTGTGTTTGTCACAAACCCCATTGGATAGCATGGGTGTGTCACAAACCCTATTGGACAGTGTGTGTGTCACAAACCCCACTGTACAGCGTGTGAGCAAGAAACCCCATTGGACAGCGTGTGTGTCACAAGACCCTTTGGACAGAGTGTGAGTGTCAGAAACCCCATTGGACAGCGTGTGTGTCACAAACCCCTTTGGACAGAGTGTGTGTCATAAACCCCCGTGGACACTGTGTGTGTCATGAACGCCATTGGACAGTGTGTGTGTCACAAACCACCCTGGACAGTATGTGTGTCACAATCCCCAGTGGACAGCGTGTGTGTCAAAACCCCATTGGACTGTGTGTGTGTCACAAAACCCACTGGACAGCGTGTGTGTCACAAACACCAAAGGAGAGTTTGAGTGTCACAAACCCCTGTGGACAGGGTGTGTGTTCACAAACCCCTTTGGACACTGTGTGTGTCAAAACCCCATTGGACATTGTGTGTGTCACAAAACCCACTGGACAGCGTGTGTGTCACAAACACCAAAGGAGAGTGTGAGTGTCACAAACCCCTGTGGACAGGGTGTGTGTTCACAAACCCCTTTGGACACTGTGTGTGTCACAATCCCCAGTGGACAGCGTGTGTGTCACAAGCCCATTGGACAGAGTGTGTGTGTCACAAAACCCACTGGACAGCGTGTGTGTCACGAACCCCATTGGACAGCATGTGTGTCACAAACACCATTGGACAGAGTGTGTGTGACACAAACCCTATTGGACAGTGTGTAGGTTACAATCCCCATTGGACAGCATCTGTGTCACAATTCCCATTGGACAGCATGTGTGTCAAAACCCCATTGGACAGTATGTGTGTCAGAAAACCCACTGCACAGAGTCTGTGTCACAAACACCAATGGAGATTGTGTGTGTCACAAACCCCCGTGGACAGTGTGTGTGTCACAATCCCCATTGGACAGCGTGTGTGTGTAACAATACCCAATGGACAGTGTGTGTGTCACAAACCCCATTGTACAGCGTGTGTGTCACAAACCCCCGTGGACACTGTGTGTCACGAACGCCATTGGACAGTGTGTGTGTCACAAACCCCCATGGACAGTGTGTGAGTCACAAACCCCCGTGGACACTGTGTGTCACGAACGCCATTGGACAGTGTGTGTCTCACAAACCCCCGTGGACCGTGTGTGTGTCACAATCCCAATTGGACAGCATGTGTTTTTCACAAACACCATTCGACAGTGTGTGTGTCACAAACCGCATTGGACAGCGTTTGTGTGTAACAATACCCATTGGACAACGTGTGTGTCACAAACCCCCGTGGACACTGTGTGTGTCACGAACGCCATTAAACACTGTGTGTGTCACAATCCCCAGTGGACAGCGTGTGTGTCAAAACCCCTGTGGACAGTGTGTGTGTCACAAAACCCACTGGACAGCGTGTGTGTCACAAAAACCAATGGAAAGTGTGTGTGTCACAAGCACCATTGGACAGAGTGTGTGTGCCACAAACCCCTTTGGAAAGTGTATGTGTCATAAACCCCATTGGATAGCGTGTGTGTGTCACAAACCCTATTAGACAGTGTGTGTGTCACAAAACACACTGGACAGCGTGTGTGTCACAAACCCCATTGGAAAGAGTATGTGTCACAAAACCCATTGGATATTGTGTGTGTGTCACAATCCCCATTGGACAGTGTGTGTGTCACAAACCCCATGGGACTGAGTGTGTCTCACGAACCCCATTGGACAGTGTGTGTGTCACAAGTGCCATTTGACAGAAAGTGTGTATCTCACAAACCCCATTGGAAAGTGTAGGTGTCAAAAACCCCATTGGACAGCGTGTGTGTGTCACAAAACCTCCTGGTCAGCGTATGTGTCACAAACCCCATGGGATTGCGTGTGTGCGTCACAAATATAATTGGACAGAGTGTGGGTCACAATCCCCATTGGAAAGCGTGTGTGTGTCACAAACCCCATTAGAAATTGTGCGTGTCACAAAACCCATTGGAAAGTGCGTCTGTCACAAACCTCATTGGACAGCGTCTGTGTCACAAACCCCATTGGACAGCACGTGTGTTACAAGACCTATTGGACAGAGTGTGTGTGTCACAAACCCCATTGGACAGCGTGTGTGTCAAAAACACCCATGGACAGTGTGCGTGTCACAAATCCCATTGGACATCGTGTGTGTCACAAACCTCTTCGGACAATGAGTGTGTCACAAACTCCATTGGAGAGCGTGTGTGTGTCACAATCCCCATTGGACAGTGTGTGTGTCACAAACCCCATTGGATCTTGTGTGTGTGTCAAAATCCCCATTAAAAAGTATGTGTGTCACAAACCCCATTGGACAGTGTGTGTGTCACAAACACGATTGGACAGTGTGTGTGTGTCACAATCCCCATTGGACAGTGTGTGTGTCACACACCCCATTGGATAGCGTGTGTTTCATAAACCCCATTGGATAACGTGTGTGTGTCACAAACCCCATTATAAAGTGTGCGTGTCACAAACCCTATTGGACAGCGTGTGTGTCACAAACCCCATTGGACAGTGTGTGTGTCACAAACCCCATTGGACAGACTTTGTGTGTAACAATACCCATTGGACAGAGTGTGTATCACAAACCCCATTGGACAGTTTGTGTGTCACAAACCATATTGGACAGAGTTTGTTTTTAACAACACCCATTGGACAGCGTGTGTGTCAAAACCCCTGTGGACAGTGTGTGTGTCACAAAACCCACTGGACAGCGTGTGTGTCACAAAAACCAATGGAAAGTGTGAGTGTCACAAACCCTATTGGACAGCGTGTGTGTCACAAACCCTTTTGGACAGTGTGTCTGTCACAATCCCCATTGGACAGCGTGTGTATCACAAGCCAATTTAACAGAGTGCGTGTGTCACAAAACCCACTGGACAGCGTGTGTGTCACGAACTCCATTGGACAGCGTGTGTGTCACAAACCCCATTGGACATCGTGTGTGTCACAAACCCTTTTGGACAGTGTGTGTGTCACAAACCCCACTGGGCAGCGTGTGTGTGTTACAATCCCCATTGGACTGCGTGTGTGTCACCACCGCAATGGGACAGAGTGTGTGCCACGAACCCCATTGGACAGCGTGTGTGTGTCACAAACCCTCCTGGTCAAAGTGTGTGTCACAAATCCCATTTGACAGCATGCGTGTCACAAACACCATTGGACAGTGTGTGTGTAACAAACCCAGTTGGTCAGCGTGTGTGTCACAAACCCAATGGGACAGCGTGTGTGCGTCACATGCCCCATTGGAAAGTGTGTGTGTCACAAACCCCATTGGACAGAGTTTGTGTTTAACAATACCCATTGGACAGTGTGTGTATCACAAACCCCATTGGATAGTGTGTGTATCACAAACCCCACTGGACAGCGTGTGTGCCACAAACACCCATGGACAGTGTGCGTGCCACAAACCCCATTGGATATCATGTGTGTCACAATCCCCATTGGTCAGTGTGTGTGTCACAATACCCATGGGACAGAGTGTGTGTCACGAACCCCATTGCACAGCGTGTGTGTCACAAGCGCCATTGGACAGAGTGTGTGCGTCACAAACCCCATTGGAACGTCTATGCGTTACAAAACCCGTTGAATAGTGTGTGTGTGTCACAAACCCTCCTGGTAAAGTGTGTGTCTCACAAAACCCATTGGACAGCATGCGTGTCATACACACCATTTGACAGTGTGTGTGTACCAAACCCAATTGGTCAGCGTGTGTGTCTCAAACCCCATGGGACAGCGACTGGGTGTCACAAACCCCATTGGATAGTATGTGTCACAAACCCCATTGGATAGCGTGTGTGTGTCTAAAACTCCATTAGAAAGTATGATTGTCACAAACCCCATTGGATAGCATGTGTGTGCCACAAACCCTATTGGACAGTGTGTATTTCACAATCCCCATTACACAGCGTCTGTGTCACAAACCCCATTGGGCAGCGTGTGTGTCACAAACAACCATTGGACAGCGTGTGTAGTGTCACAATCCCCATTGGACAGCGTGTGTGTCATAAACCCCATTGGATAGCGTGCGTGTGTCACAAACCCCATTATAAAGTGTGCGTTTCAAAAACCCCATTGGACATTGTGTGTGTCACAAACCCCCGTGGACACTGTGTGTGTCACAAACACCCATGGACAGTGTACGTGTCTCAAACCCCATTGGACAGCGTGTGTGTCACAAACCCCTTTGGACAGTGTGTGTGTCACAAACCCCTTTGGACAGTGTGTGTGTGTCACAATACCCATTGGACAGTGTGTGTGTCACAAACCCCATGGGACAGAGTGTCTGTCACGAACCCCATTGGACAGCGTGAGTGTCTCAAGCCCCACTGGACAGAATGTGTGAGTCACAAACCCCATTAGAAAGTGTGCGTGTCACAAAACCCATTGGATAGCGTGTGTGTGTCGCAAACCCCATTAGAATGTGTGCGTGTCACGAACCCCTTTGGATAGCATGGGTGTGTCATAAACCCTATTGGACAGTGTGTATGACACAATCCCCATTGGACAGTGTTTGTCATAAACCCCATGGTACAGAATGTGTGTCACAAACACTATTGGACAGCGTGTGTGTGTCACAAACCCATTGGAAAGAGTGTGTGTGTCACAAAACCCACTGGACAGCGTGTGTGTCACGAACCCCATTGCACAGCGTGTGTGTGTCACAAACCCTTTGGACAGAGTTCATGTGTCGCAAACCGCATTGGACAGAGTGTGTGTCATAAACCCCATTGGATAGCGTGTGTGTGTCACAATCTCCTTTGGACAGTGTGTGTGTCACAAACCCCATGGGACTGAGTGTGTGTCACAAAAAGCATTGGACAGCGTGTGTGTGTCACAAACCCATTGGACAGAGTGTGTGTCACAATCCCCATTGGACAGCGTGTGTGTCACAAACCCCATTGGACAGTGTGCGTCTCAGAAACCCCGCTGGACAGCGTGTGTGTCACAAACACCCATGGATAGTGTGCGTGTCACAAACCCCACTGGACATCATGTGTGTCACAAATCCCTTTGGACACTGTGTGTTTCACAAACCCCATTGGATGCGTGTGTGTGTCACAATCCCCATTGGACAGTGAGTGTGTCTCACAATCCCCATTGGACAGTTTTTGTGTGTCTCAAACCCCATTGGACAGCATCTGTGTCACAAACCCCATTGGACAGCGTGTGTGTCACAATCCGCAAGGGACAGAGTGTGTGTCACAGACCCCATTGGACAGAGTGTGTGTGTCACAAACCCCATTGGACGGCGTGTGTCTCATAAACCCCATTGGGGAGCGTGTGTTTCACAAGCCCCAGTGGACAGCGTGTGTGTCACAAGCAACATAGGACAGCCTGTGTGTGTAACAATACCCTTTGGACAGTGTGTGTGTCACAAACCCCATTGGACGGGGTATGTGTCACAAACCCCCGTATACACTGTGTGTGTCACAAACCCCATTGGACAGTGTGTGTGTCACAAACCCCACTGGACAGCGTGTGTTTCAAAAACACCCATGTACAGCGTGCTTGTCACAAACCCCATTGGACAGCGTGTGTGTGTCAAAAACCCATTGGACAACGTGTGTGTGTCACAATCTCCATTGGACAGTGCGTGTGTCGCAAACCCCATGGGACAGAGTGTGTGTCACGAACCCCATTGGACAGCGTGTGTGTCACAAGAGCCATTGGATAGCGTGTGTGTGTCACAAACCCTCGTGGTCAGTGTGCGTGTCACAAAACCCTTTGGACAGCATGCGTGTCGCAAACACCATTGGACAGTGTTTGTGTAAGAAACCCAATTGGTCAGCGTGTGTGTAACAAACCCCATGGGACAGAGTGTGTGTGTCACAAAACCTGTTGGATAGCGTGTGTGTCACAAACCCCATTAGAAAGTGTGCGTGTCACAAACCCCATTGGAAAGTGTGTGTGTCACAAACCCCATTGGATACCGTGTGTGTGTCACAAACCCCATTAGAAAGTGTGAGTGTCACAAAGCCCACTGGAAAGTGTGTGTGTCACAAACCCCATTGGATATGGTGGGTGTGTCACAAACCCCATTATAAAGTGTGCGAGTCACAAATCCCATTGGATAACACGTGTGTGTCACAAACCCTATTGGACAGTGTGTATGTCACAATCCCCATTGGACAGTGTGTGTGTCAAAAAATCCATTGTATAGCGTGTGTGTTATAAACCCCATTAGAAAGTGTGTGTGTGTCATAAGCACCATTGGGCAGAGCGTGTGTGTCACAAACCCCTTTGGAAATTGTATATGTCACAAAACCCATTGGATAGCTTGTGTGTGTCACAAACCCTATTGGACAGTGTGTGTGTCTCAAAACCCACTGGAGAGCATGTGTGTCGCAAGCCCCATTCGACAGCGTGTGTGTCACAAACACCATTGGACAGCGTGTGTGTGTCACAAACCCCATTTGACAGAGTGTGTGTCACAAACACCATTGGAAAGTGTGTGTGTCACAAACCCTATTGGACAGCGAGTGTATGTCACAAACCCTCCTGGTCAGTGTGTGTGTCACAAAACCCATTGGACAGAGTGTGTGTCACAAGCACCATTGGACAGAGTGTGTGTCACAAACCCCATTGGAAAGTGTATGTGTCACAAACCCCATTGGATAGTATGTGTGTGTCACAAACCCTATTGGACAGTGTGTGTGTCACTAATCCCATTGGACAGAGTGTGTGTGACACAATCCCCATTGGACAGTGTGTGTGTCACAATACCCATTGGACAGCATGTGTGTCACAATCCCCTTTGGACAGAGTGTGTGTCACAAACCCCATTGGACAGCGTGTGTGTCACTAACCCCATTGGATAGCCTGTGTGTCTCACAAACCCCAGTGGACAGTGTGTGTGTGTCACAAACCCCACTGGATAGCGTGTGTGTTTCACAAAACCTATTGGAAAGTGTGTGTCTCACAATACCTTACTGTACAGCGTGTAAGCAACGAACCCCATTGGACAGCATGTGTGTCACAAGACCCATTGGACAGAGTGTGTGTGTCACATACCCATTGGACAGCGTGTGTGTCACAAACCCCATTGGACAGCGTGTGTGTGTAATAATACCCATTGGACAGCGTGTGTGTCACAAACCCTATTGGACAGCGTGTGTGTCAAAAACACCATTGGACAGCGCGTGTGTGTCACAATACCCATTGGACAAAGTGTGTGTGTCACAAACCCCATTGGACAGCGTGTGTTTCATAAACCCCATTGGACAGTGTGTGAGTGTCACAATACCCATTGGACATTGTTTGCGTGTCACAAACCACATTGGACAGCATGTGTTTCACAAACCCCTTTGGACAGTGTGTGTGTCACAAACCCCATTGGAAAGCGTGTGTGTGACACAATCCCCCTTTCACAGTGTCTGTATCACAATCCCCATTGGACAGTGTGTGTGTCACAATACCCATTGGACAGCATGTGTGTCACAATCCCCTTTGGACAGAGTGTGTGTCACAAACCCCATTGTACAGCGTGAGTGCAAAGAACCCCATTGGACAGCGTGTCTGTCACAAGACCCATTGGAAAGAGTGTGTGTGTCACAAACCCGTTGGACAGTGTGTGTTTTTCACAAACCCCATGGGACTGTGTGTGTGTCTCAAACCCCGCTGGACAGCGTTTGTGTCACAAACACCCATGTACAGTGTGCGTGTCACAAACCCCATTGGATATCGTGTGTGTCACAAACTCTTTTGGACAGTGTGAGTGTCACAAACCCCACAGGACAGCGTGTGTGTCACAAACCCCTTTGGACAGTGTGTGTGTCACTAACCACATTGGACATCGTGTGTGTCAGAAACACCTTTGGACAGTGTGTGTGTCACAAACCCCATTGGACAGCGAGTGTGTGTCACAATCCCCACTGGACAGTGTGTGTGTGTCACAAACCCCATTGGACTGTGTGTGTGTGTCACAATCCCCATTGGACAGTGTGTGTGTCACAAACCCCATGGGAGAGAATTGTGTAACGAACATCATTGGACAGCGTGTGTGTCACAAGCGCCATTGGACAGAGTGTGTGTGTCACAAACCCTGCTGGTCAGTATGTGCGTCACAAAACCCATTGGACAGCCTGTGTGTCGGAAACACCATCGGACAGTGTGTGTGTAAGAAACCCAATTGTTCAGCGTGTGTCTCACAAACCCCATTGGACAGTGTGTGTGTGTCACAAACCCCACTTGATAGTGTGTGTGTGTCACAAACCCTATTGGAGAGTGTGTGTGTCACAAACCCCACTGGACAGAGTGTGTGACACAATACCCTTTGGACAGTGTATGTGTCACAATCCCCATTGGACAGTGTTTGTGTGTCATCAACCCCATTGTACAGCGTGTGTGTCACAAACCCCCTTGGACAGTGTGTGTGTCACAAAACCCAATGGACAGAAAGTGTGTCACAAGCACCAGTGGACAGAGTGTGTGTGTCACAAACCCCATTGGACAGCGTGTGTGTGTCACAATACCCATTGGACAGAGTGTGTGTGTCTCAAACCCCATTGGATAGCGTGTCTGTGTCACAAAACCTATTGGACAGTGTGTGTGTCACAAACCCCATTGTACACAGTGTGTGTGACACAATCTCCTTTTGACAGCGTGTGTGTCACAATCCCCATTGGACAGAGTGTGTGTCACAAACCCCTTGCACATAGTGTGTCTCACAAACCCCTTTGGGCAGTGTGTGTGTCACAAACCCCATTGGACAGCATGTGTGTGTTTCACAAACCCCTTTGGACAGCGTGTGTGTGTCACAATACCCATTGGACAGTGTTTGTGTGTCACGAACCCCATTGGACAGCGTGTGTGTCACAAACCCCTTTGGACAGTGTGTGTGACACAATCCCCTTTGCACAGTGTGTGTGTCACAATACCCATTGGACAGCGTGTGTTATATAAACCCCTTGGACATCGTGTGTGTCACAAACCCTTTTGGACAGTGTGTGTCTCACAAACCCCATTGGACAGAGTTTGTGTCACAAACCCTATTGGACAGCGTGTGTCTCACAAACACCGTTGGACAGTGTGTGTGTCATAAACACCATTGGACAGCGTGTGTGTGTCACAATCCGAATTGGACAGTGTTTGTGTGTCACAAACCCCATTGGACACCGTGTGCTTCACAAACCCCTTTGGACAGTGTGTGTGTCACAAACCCCATTGGACAGTGTGTGTGTGACACAATCCCCTTTAGACAGTGTGTGTGTCACAATACACATTGGACAGTGTGTGTGTCACAAACCCCATTGGACAGCTTGTGTGTCACAAAACCCTGGTAGACACTGTGTGTGTCACAAACCCCATTGGACAGGGTGTGTTTCATAAACCCCATTGGACATCGTGTGTGTCACAAACCCTTTTGGACAGTGTGTGTCTCACAAACCCCATTGGACAGAGTTTGTGTCACAAACCCTATTGGACAGCATGTGTCTCACAAACACCGTTGGACAGTGTGCGTGTTCACAAACCCCATTCGACAGCGTGTGTGTGTCACAATCCCCATTGGACAGTGTGTGGGTCACAAACCCCATGGGACATCGTGTGTGTCACAAGCGGCATTGGACAGAGTGTGTGTGTCACAAACCCCTTTGGAAAGTGTATGTGTCATAAACCCTGTTGGATAGCGAGTGTGTGTCACAAACCCCATTCCAAATTGTGCGTGTCCACAAACCCCATTGGAAAGTGTGTGTGTAACAAACCCCATTGGACAGTGTGTGTGTGTCACAGTCCCCATTGTACAGTGTTTGTGTGTCACAAACCCTATTAGACAGCGTGTGTGTGTCACAAACCCTACTAGACAGCGTGTGTGTCATAAACTGCATTGGACAGCGTGTGTGTGTCACAATCCCCATTGGACAGTGTTTGTGTGTCATCAACCCCATTGGACAGCGTGTGTGTCACAAACCCCCTTGGACAGTGTGTGTGTCACAAAACCCAATGGACAGAAGTGTGTCACAAGCACCAGTGGACAGAGTGTGTGTGTCACAAACCCCATTGGACAGCATGCGTGTTGCAAACACCATTGGACAGTGTGTGTGTAACAAACCCAATTGGTCAGCGTGTGTGTCACAAAGCCCATTGGAAAGTGTATGTGTCACAAAACCCACTGCACTGCGTGTGTGTCACAGACCCCATTGGACAGAGTGTATGTGTCACAATCCCCATTGGACAGCATGTGTGTCACAAACCCCATTGGACAGCGTGTGTGTGTCACAATACCCATTGGACAGAGTGTGTGTGTCTCAAACCCCATTGGATAGCGTGTCTGTGTCACAAACCCTATTGGACAGTGTGTGTGTCACAAAACCCACTGGACAGCATGTGTATCACAAACCCCATTGGACAGCGTGTGTGTCACAATACCCATAGGACAGTGTGTGTGTGTTACAAAAACCATTGGACAGTGTGTGTGTCACAAACCCCATTGGACAGAGTTTGTGTCACAAACCCCATTGGACAGCGTGTGTATCACAAATCGCGTTGGAAAGTGTGTGTGTCACCAACCCCATTGGATAGTGTGTTACAAACTGTACTGGACAGTTTGTGTGTCACGAACCCCATTAGGCAGCATGTGTGTCACAACCCCCCCTGGACCTCGCGTGTGTCACAATCACCATTGGACAGCGTGTGTGTCACAAACAACAAAGGACAGTGTTTGTTTCACAAACCCCAGTGTACAGAGTTTGTGTGTCACAATCACAATTGGACAGAGTGTGTGTGACATACCCCATTGGACAGTGTGTGTGTCACAAACCCCCCTGGACAGTGTTTGTGTCACAAACCCCATTTCACAGTGTGTGTGTGTCACAAACACTATTGGACAGCATGTGTGTGTCAAAAATCTTTGGACAGTGTATGTGTCACAAACCCCACAGGACAGCGTGTGTGTCACAAACGCCCCTGGACAGTGTGTGTGTCACAATCCTCATTGGACAGCGTGTGTGTCACAAAACCCCTGGACAGTGTGTGTTTCACAAACCCAATTGGACAGCGTGTGTGTGTCACAATCCCCATTGGACAGTCTGTGTGACACAAACACCACTGCACAGCATGTGTGCCACAACACCCATTGGACAGCTTGTGTGTGTCACAATCCCCATTGGACAGTGTGTGTGTCACAAAACCCATTCAATAGCGTGTGTGTCACAAACCCCGTTAGAAAATGTGTGTGTCACAAACCCCATTGAATAGTGTGAGTGTGTCACAATACCCATTGGACAGTGTGTCTGTCACAAACCCCATGGCACAGAGTGTCTGTCACAAACACTATTGGACTGCGTGTGTGTTTCACAAGCCCATTGGACAGAGTGTGTGTGTCACAAAACCCACTGGACAGCATGTGTGTCACAAATCTCGTGGGACAGTGTGTGTTTCAAAATCTCCATTGGACAGCGTGTGTGTGTCACAGTCCCCATTGGACAGAGTGTGTTTCACAAACGCCATTGGACACTGTGTGTATCATAAAAGCCATTGGACACCGTGTCTGTCACAGTCCCCATTGGACAGCGTTTGTGTCAGAAACCCCATTGGAAAGTGTGTTTGTCACAAAACCCATTTGACAGAATGCGTGTCACAAAACACATTGGACAGAGTGTGTGTCACAAATCCCATTGGACAGTGTGTGTGTTACAATCCCCCGTGTACAATGTCTGTGTCACAAACCCCATTGGACAGCGTGTGTGTCACAAATACTGTTGGACAGCGTGTGTTTGTCAGAAACCCCATTGGACAGAGTGGGTGTGACAAACCCATTGGATAGCGTGTGTGTCACAAACCCCACTGGACAGTGCGTTTGTAACAAACCCAATTGGTCAACGTGTGTGAGTCGCAAATGCCATTGGTCAGTGTGTGTGTCACAAATGCCCCTGGACAGTGTGTGTGTCTCAAACCCTATTGGACAGCGTGTGTGTCACAAACCTCCCTGGACAGCGTGTGTGTCACAATCCCAGTTGGACAGAGTTTGTGACAGAAACCCCATTGGAGAGTGTGTGTGTCACAAACCCCATTAGACAGCGAGTGTGTCACAAACACCATTGGACAGCGTGTGTGTGACACAATCCCCATTGGAGAATGTGTGCGTCATGAACCCCACTGGACAGCATGTGTGTCACGAAACCCATTGGACTGCGTGTGTGTCACAAACACCATTGTACAGCACGCGAGTCACAAACACCATTGGACAGTGTGTGTTTCACAATCTCCATTGGACAGCGTGTATGTCACAAATCCCATGGGACAGTGTGTGTGTCACAATCCCCATTGGACTGCGTGTGTGTCACAAACCCCCGTGGACACTGTGTGTGTCACAAACCACACTGGACAGTGTGTGTGTTACAAACCCCACAGGACAGCGTCTGTGTTACAAACACCCATGGACAGTGTGCGTGTCACAATCTCCATTGGACATCGTTTGTATCAGAAACCCCTTTGGACAGTGTGAGTATCACAAACCCCATTGGACAGCGTGTGTGTGTCACAATCGCCATTGGACAGTGAGTGTGTGACAAAACCCATGGGACTGAGTGTGTGTCACGAAATTCGTTGGACAGCTTGTTTGTCACAAGCGCCATTGGACAGAGTGTGTGTGTCACAAAGCCCGTTGGAAAATGTATGTGTCACAAACCTCATTGGATAGCTTGTGTGTGTCACAATCCACATTGGACAGTGTGTGTGTCACAAACCCCATGGGAATAACTGAGTGTCACGAAGCCCATTGCACAGCGTGTGTGTCACAAGTGCCATTGGACAGAGTGTGTGTGTCACAAACCCCATGGGAAACTGTATGTGTCACAAACCTAATTGGATAGCGTGTGTGTGTCGCAAACCCTCCTGGTCAGTGTGTGTGTCACAAAACCCACTGGACAGCATGCGTTTCAAAAACACCTTTGGACAGTGTGTGTGTAACAAACCCAATTGGTCAGCGTTTGTGTCACAAACCCCATGGGACAGCGTGAGTGTGTTACAAACCCCATTGGAAAGTGTGTGTGTCACAAAACCCATTGGAAAGCGTGTGTGTCACAAACCCCATTGGATAGCGTGTGTGTGTTACAAACCCCATTAGAAAGTATGCGTGTCACAAACCCCATTGGACAGTGTGTGTGTCTCAAAACCCATTGGATAGCGTGTGTGTCACAAACCCCATTAAAGTGTGTGTGTCACAAACCCCATTGGATAGCGTGTGTGTGTCACGAACCCTATTGGACAGTGTGTGTGTCACAAACCCAACTGGACAGCGTGTGTGTTCACGAACCCCATTAGACAGCGTGTGTGAAAAGACCCATTGGACAGAGTGTGTGTGTCACGAACCCCATTGGACAGCGTGTGTGTCACCAACTCCATTGGACCGCTTGTGTGTCACAAGCGCCATTGGAAAGAGTGTGTGTCACAAACCCCATTGGATACCGTGTGTATGTCACAAACCCCATCAGAAAGTGTGCGTGTCACAAACCCCATTTGATAGCGTGTGTGTTTCACAAAGCCAATTGGACAGTGTGTGTGTCACAAACCCCCCTGGACAGGGTGTCTGTCACGAACACCATTGCATAGCGTGTGTGTCACAAGACCCATTGGACAGCGTGCGTGTCACAATCCCCATTGGACAGCTTGTGTGTCATAAACGCCATTGGACAGTGTGTGTGTAACAAACCCAAATGGTCAGCGTGTGTGTAACAAACACCATGGAACAGCCTGTGTGTGTCACAAACCCCTTTGGAAAGTGTGAGTCACAAACCCCTTTGGATAGTGTGTGTTTGTCAAAAACCTCATTAGAAAGTATGTGTGTCACAAAACCCATTGGATAGCATGTGTGTGTCACAAACCCTATTGGACAGAGTGTGTGTGTCGCAAACCCCATTGGACAGCGTGTGTGTCATAAACCCCATTGGATAGCGAGTGTGTGTCACAAACCCCATGGGACAGAGTGTGTGTCACAAACCCCATTGGACAGCGTGTGTGTCATAAACCCCATTGGACAGCGTGTGTGTGTCACAATCCCCATTGGACAGAGTGTGTGTGTCACAAACCCCATGGGACAGAGTGTGTGTCACGAAGCCCATTGGACAGCGTGTGTGTTACAAGCGGCATTGGACAGAGTGTGTGTCGCAAAACCCACTGGATAGCGTGTGTGTCACAAACCCCTTTGGACATCGTGTGTGTCACAAGCCCCATTGGACCTTGTGTGTGTCACAAACCTCATTGGACAGAGTTTGTGTCAAAAACTCCCGTGGACACTGTGTGTGTCACAAAGCCCATTGGACAGTGTGTGTGACACAAACCCCATTGGACACCGTGTGTGTCACAAACCCCTTTGGACACTGTGTGTGTCACAAACCCCATTGGACAGTGTGTGCGTCACAAACTCCCTGGACAGTGTGTGTGTCACAAACACCCTTTGACAGTGTGCGTGTCACAAACCCCATTGGACATCGTGTGTGTCACAAACCCCTTTGGACTGTGTGTGTGTCACAAACACCATTGGACAGAGTATGTGTCACAAGCCCCATTGGACAGAGTGTATGTGTCACAAAGCCCATTGGACAGCGTCTGTGTCACAATCCCCATTGAACAGCGTATGTGTCACAAATCCCATTGGACAGGGTGTGTGTGCCACAAAGCTCATTGGACAAAGTTTGTGTCACAAACCGCCGTGGACACGGTGTGTGTCACAAACACCCATGGACATGGTGCGTGTCACAAACCCCATTGGACATCGTGTGTGTCACAAGCCCCTTTGGACAGTGTGTGTGTCACAAACACCATTGGACAGCATGTGTGTCACTAACACCCATGGACAGTGTGTGTGTGTCAGAATCCCCACTGGATAGAGTGTGTGTCACAAACCCCATGGGACAGAGTGTCTGTCACGAACCCCATTGGACAGAGTTTGTGTCACAAACCCCACTGGACAGCGTGTGTGTCACAAACCCCATGGGACAGAGTGTGTGTCACAAACACTATTGGTCAGCGTGTGTGTGTCACAAGCCCATTGGACAGAGTGTGTGTGTCACAAAACCCACTGGACAGCGTGTGTGTAACGAACCCCATTGGACCGCTTGTGTGTCACAAGCACCGTTGGACAGACTGTTGTGTCAAAATCCCCATTAGACAGCATGTGTGTCACATACCCCATTGGACAGTGTGTGTGTGTCACAATCCCCATTTGATAGAGTGTGTGTGTCACAAACCCCATTAGTATGTATGCGTGTCAAAAACCCCATTGGACAGTGTGTGGTGTCACAATCCCCATTGGCCATCATGTGTATCACAAACCCCATTGGACAGTGTGTGTGTGTCAGAAACCCCATTTGATAGAGTGTTTGTGTCACAAACCCTATTGGACAGTGTGTGTGTCACAAAACTTACTGGATAGCGTGTGTGTCACAAATGCCATTGGACAGCGTGTGTGTCACAAGCCCCATTGGACAGCGTGTGTGTCACAAACCCCTTTGGACAGTGTGTGTGTCACAAACCCTATTGAACAGAGTGTGTGTTTCACAAACCCCATTGGAGAGCGTGTGCGTCACAAACCCCATTGGATAGTGTGTGTGTAATAAACCCCAATGGACAGCGTGTGTGTGTCACAATCCCCATTGGACAGTGTGTGTGTCACAAACCCCATGGGACAGAGTGTGTGTCACAAACACTATTGGTCATCGTGTGTGTGTCACAAACCCCATTGGAAAGTGGATGTGTCACAAACCCCATTGGACAGCGTGTGTGTCACAAACCCCATTGGACAGCGTGTGTGTGTCAAAAACCCTCCTGTTCAGTGTGTGTTTACAAAACACATTGGACGTCATGCGTATTACAAACACCATTGGGCAGCGTGTGTGTGTCACAAACCCCATTGGAAAGTGTGTGTCACAAACCGCATTGGATAGCGTGTGTGTGTCAAAAACCCCATTAGAAGGTATGTGTGTCACAATCCCCATTGGACAGAGTGTGTGTGTCACAAAACCCACTAGACAGCGTGTGTGTCACGAACCCCATTGGACAGCGTGTGTGTCACAAGCACCATTGGACAGAGTGTGTGTGTCACAAACTCCACTGGACTTCGTGTGTGTCACAAACCCCTTTGGACAGTGTGTGTGTCACAAACACCATTGGACATCGTGTGTGTCACAAACACCCATGGAAAGTGTGCGTTCCACAAACCCAATTGGACAACGTGTGTGTCACAAACCCCATTGGACAGCGTGTGTGTGTCACAAGCGCGATTGGACAGACTTTGTGTTTCAGAAAAGCCATGGGACAGCGTGTGTGTCACAAGCGCCATTGGACAGCGTGTGTGTCACAAACCCCATTAGAAAGTGTGCGTGTCACAAACCCCATTGGATAGCAAGTGTGTGTCACAAACCCTATTGGACAGTGTGTATGTCACAATCCCCATTGGACAGCGTCTTTGTCACAAACCCAATGGGACAGAGTGTGTGTCACAAACACTATAGGACAGCGTGTGTGTGTCAGAAGCACCACTGGACAGAGTGTGGTGTCACAAACCCCATTGGATAGCGTGTGTGTCACAATCCCCTTTGGACAGCGTGTGTGTGTCACCAAGTTGGGAGGGAGTGTCGACCTGCTGGAAGGCAGGAGGGCCCTGCAGAGGGATCTTGATAGACTGGAAAAATGGTCTGATTCCAATGGGATGAAGTTCAATAAGGCCAAATGCCGGGTGCTGCACTTTGGTCACAACAACCCCCTGCAGCGCTACAGGCTGGGTGCAGAGTGGCTGGAGAGCAGTCAGACAGAAAGGGACCTGGGAGTACTAATTGATAGGAAGCTCAACATGAGCCATCAGTGTGCCCAGGTGGCCAAGAAGGCCAATGGTATCCTGTCCTGTATCAAAAATAGCGTGGTCAGCAGGACAAGGGAAGTGATCCTTCCCCTGTACTCTGCATTGGTGAGGCCACACCTGGAGTATTGTGTTCAGTTCTGGGCCCCTCAGTTCAGGAAAGACATTGAAGTGCTGGAGCGGGTCCAGAGAAGAGCAACACGACTGGTGAAAGGACTCGAACATAAGACCTATGAGGAGAGGCTGAAGGAGCTGGGGTTGTTTAGTCTAGAGAAGAGGAGGCTTAGAGGTGACCTCATCACTCTCTATAACTACCTGAAGGGAAGTTATAGCCAGGTGGAGATTGGTCTCTTCTCCCAGGCAGTTAGCAACAGGACAAGGGGGCATGGGCTTAAACTCTACCAGGGGAAATTTAGGCTGGATATTAGAAAGAAATTCTTTACAGAGAGAGTGGTCAGGCATTGGAATGGCCTGCCCAGGGAGGTAGTGGACTCGCCGTCCCTGGAGGTTTTTAAACTGAGATTGGACATGGCAATTAGTGCCATGATCTAGTAAATGGACTAGAGTTGGGCCAAGGGTTGGACTCGATGATCTCTGAGGTCTTTTCCAACCCAGTCGATTCTGTGATTCTGTGATTCTGTGAATCCCCATGCTACAGAGTGTGTATCACGAACCCCATTGGACAGCGTGGGTGTGACAAACCCCATTGGACAGCGTGTGTGTGTCGCAAACCCCATGGGACAGAGTACGGGTCACAAACCCAATTGGACAGCGTGTGTGTAATAAACCCCATTGGACAGCGTGTGTATGTCACAATCCCCATTGGACAGCGTGTGTGTCACAAACCCCATGTGATAGAGTGCGTGTGTCACAAACCCCATTAGAAAGTATGCGTGTCACAAACCCCATTGGTCAGCGTGTGTGTGTCACAAACCCCATTAGACAGCGTGTGTTTCACAAACCCCTTTGGACAGTGTGTGTGTCACAATCCCCATTGGACAGAGTGTGTGTGTCACAAAACCCACTGGACAGCGTGTGTGTAATGAACCCCATTGGACAGCGTGTGTGTCACAAGCACCGTTGGACAGAGTGTTGTGTCACAATCCCCATTAGACAGCGTGTGTGTCAAAAACCCCATTGGACAGTGCGTGGTGTCACAAAAACCATTGGACAGCGTGTGTGTCACAAACCCCATTGGACAGTGTGCGTGTGTCACAAACCCCATTTGATAGAGTGTGTGTGTCACAAACCCTATTGAACAGTGTGTGTGTCACAAAACCCATTGGATAGCGTGTGTGTCACAAACGCCATTGGACAGTGTGTGTGTCACAAGCCCCATTGTACAGAGTGTATTTGTCACAAAGCCCACTGGACAGCGTGTGTGTCACGAACCCCATTGGACAGCGTGTGTGTCACAAGCCCCATTGGACAGAGTGTATTTGTCACAAAGCCCATTGGACAGCGTGTGTGTCACAATCCCAATTGGACAGCGTGTGTGTCACAAACCCCATTGGATAGGGTGTGTGTGTCACAATACCCATTGGACAGTGTGCGTGTCACAAACCCCATTGGACATCGTGTGTGTCACAAACCCCTTTGGACAGTGTGTGTGTCACAAACCCCATTAGACAGCGTGTTTGTGTCACAATCCCGATTGGACAGAGTGTGTGTGTCACAAACCGCGTGGGACAGAGTGTGTGTCACGAACCCCATTGGACAGCGTGTGTGTCACAAGCACCAGTGGAAACTGTATGTGTCACAAACCCCATTGGATAGCGTGTGTGTGTCAAAAACCCCACTAGAAAGTATGTGTGTCACAAACCCCATTGGATAGCGTGTGTGTGTCACAAACCCTATTGGACAGAGTGTGTATTTCACAAACCCCATTGGACAGCGTGTGTGTCACAAACCCCATTGGACAGCGTGTGTGTGTCGAAAACCCCATGGGACAGAGTGTGTGTCACAAACCCCATTGGACAGCGTGTGTGTAGAAACCCAAGTGGACAGCGTGTGTGTGTCGCAATCCCCATTGGACAGTGTGTGTGTCACATACCCCATGGGGCAGAGTGTGTGTCACAAACACTATTGGTCAGGGTGTGTGTGTCACAAGCCTATTGGACAGAGTGTGTGTGTTTCACAAAACCCACTGGACAGCGTGTGTGTCTCGAACCCCATTGGACAGCGTGTGTGTCACAAACCCCATTGGAAAGTATGTGTGTCACAAACCTCATTGGATAGCGCATGTGTGTCACAAACCCCATTAGACAGCCTGTGTGTCACAAACCCCTTTGGACAGTGTAGTGTGTCACAAAACCCATTGGACAGCGTGTGTGTGTAAAAATCCCCATTGGACAGTGTGTGTGTCACAAACACTACTGGACAGAGTGTGTGTGTCACAAAACCCAATATACAGCGTGTTTGTCACGAACCCCATTGGACAGCGTGTGTGTCACAAACCCGATTAGACAGTGTGTGTGTCACAAACCCCATTGGACACTGTGTGTGACAAAATCCCCATTGGACAGCGTCTTTGTCACAAACTCAATTGGATAGCGTGTGTGTGTCAGGAACCCTCCTGGTCAGTGTGCGTGTCACAAACACCATTGGACAGCGTGTGTGTGTCACAAAAACGATTGGAAAGTGTGTGTCACAAACCCCATTGGATAGCCTGTGTGTGTCAAAAACACCATTAGAATGTATGTGTGTCACAAACACCTTTGGATGGCATGTGTGTGTCACAAACCCTACTGGACAGTGTGTATGTGTTGCAAACCCCATGGGACAGAGTGTGTGTCACAAACCTCATTGGACAGCATGTGTGTAATAAACCCCATTGGACAGCGTGTGTGTCACAAGCCCCATTGGACAGAGTATATTTGTCACAAAGGCCATTGGACAGCGTGTGTGTCATGAACCCCATTGGACAGCGTGTGTGTCACAAACCCCATTGGATAGCATGTGTGTGTCACAAACCCTATTGTACACTGTGTGTGACAAAATCCCCATTGGACAGAGTCTTTGTCACAAACTCAATGGGACAGAGAGTTTGTCACAAACACTATAGGACAGCGTGTGCGTGTCACAAACCCAATGGACAGTGTGTGTCTGTCACAAAACACACTGGACAGCGTGTGTGTCACGAACCCCTTTGGACAGCGTGTGTGTCACAAGCACCATTGGACAGAGTGTGGTGTCACAAAACCTTTTGGATAGAGTGTGTGTGTCACAAACCCCGTTAGAAAGTATGCGTGTCACAAACCCCACTGGAAAGTGTGTGTGTCACAAACCCCATTGGATAGCGTGTGTGTCACAAACCCAATTGGACAGTGTATGTGTGTCACAAAGCCCATTGGACAGCGTGTGTGTGACACAAACCCTATTGGACAGAGTGTGTGTTTCACAAACCCTATTGGATATCGTGTGTGTCACAAACCCCATTGGACAGTGTGTGTGTGTCACAAACCCCATTAGACAGCGTGTGTGTCACAAACCCCTCTGGACAGTGTGTATGTCACAAACCCCATTAGAAAATATGCGTGTCACAAACCCCATTGGATAGCGTGTGTGTCACAAACCCCATTGGACAGTGTGTGTGTGTCACAAAACCAACTGGATAGCATGTGTGTCACAAACCCCATTGGACAGCGTGTGTGTCACAAGCCCCATTGTACAGAGTGTAATTGTCACAAAGCCCATTGGAAAGAGTGTGTGTCACAAACCCCTTTGGACAGTGTGTGTGTCACAATCCCCATTGGACAGAGTGTGTGTGTCACAAACCCCATTGGATAGAGTGTGTGTGTCACAAACCCCATTAGAAAGTATCCGTGTCACAAACCCCATTGGATAGCGTGTGTGTGTAACAAACCCTATTGGACAGCGTGTGTGTCACAAAACCCACCTGACAGTGTGTGTGTCACAAGCCCCATTGCAGAGAGTGTATCTGTCACAAACCCCATTTGATAGAGTGTATCTGTGTCACAAACCCCATTAGAAAGTATGAGTGTCACAAACCCCATTGGACAGAGTGTGTGTGTCACAATCCCCATTAGACAGCGTGTGTGTCACAAATCCGTTTCGAGAGAGTTTGTGTCACAAACCCCATTGGACAGCGTGTGTGTCACAAACCCCACTGGGCAGAGTGTGTGTAACAAACCCCATTGGACAGCGTGTGTGTGACAAACCCCATTGGACAGTGTATGTGTCCCAAATCCCATTGGTCAGCAAGTGTGACACAAGCACCATTGGACAGAGTGTGTGTGTCACAAAACACATTGGACAGTGTGTGTGTCACAAACCCTATTGGACAACGTGTGTGTGTCACAAACCCCATTGGACATCGTGTGTATCACAAACACTATTTTACAGCGTGTGTGTGTCACAATCCCCACTAGACAGTGTGTGTGTCACAAAAACCATTGGATAGCGTATGTGTCACAAAATCCTTTTGAAAGTATGTGTGTCACAAACCCTATTGGATAGCGTGTCTGTGTCACAAAACCTATTGGACAGTGTGTGTGTCACAAACCCCATTGGACAGTGTGTGAGTCACAAACCCCATTGGAAAGCGTGTGTGTGTAACAATACGATTGGACATTGTGTGTGTCACAAACCCCATTGGACAGCGTGGGTGTGTCACGAACCCCATTAGAAAGTGTGCATTTCACAAACCCCATTGGATAGGATGTGTGTGTCACAAACTTTGCTGGACAGAGTGTGTTTCGCAATCTGCATTGGACAGCGTGAGTGTCACAATCCCCCCTGGACAGCGTGTGTGACACAAGCACCATTGGACAGCGTGTGTGTAGTCACAATCCCCTTTGGACAGTGTGTGTGTCACAAAACCCATTGGATAGCGTGTGTGTCACAAACCCCATTAGAAAGTCTGTGTGTCACAAACCCCATTGGACAGCGTGTGTGTGTCACAAACCCAATTGGATAGCGTGTGTGTGTCAAAAACCCCATTAGAAAGTATGTGTTTCACAAACCCCATTGGAATGCATGCGTGTGTCACAAACCCTATTGGACAGTGTGTATGTCACAATCCCCATTGGACAGCGAGTGGGTCGCAAGCCCCTTTGGGCAGCGTGTGTGTCACAAACGCTATTGGACAGTGTGTGTTTCTCAAAACCCTTTGGTCAGCGTGTGTGTGTCACAATCTTCTTTGGACAGTGTGTGTGTGTCACAAACCCCTTTGGACAGTGTGTGTGTCACAAACGCCATTGGACAGCATGTGTGTGTCACGAACCCCACTGGACAGAGTGTGTGTCAAAAGCACCATTGGACAGAGTGTGTGTCACAAACTCCATTGGAAAGTGTATGTGTCACAAACCCCATTGGATAGCGTGTGTGTGTCACAAACCCTATTGGACAGTGTGTGTGTCACAAAACCCACTGCACAGCGTGTGTGTCACAAACCCCATTGGACAGCGTATGTGTCACAAGCCCCATTGGACAGCGTGTGTGTCACAAACACCATTGGACAGCATGTGTGTGTAACAATACCCATTGGACAGTGTGTGTGTCACAAACCCCATTGGACAGCTTGTGTGTCACAAACCCTCGCAGACACTGTATCTGTCACAAACCCCATTGGACAGTGTGCGTGTCACAGTCCCCATTGGAAAGAGTGTGTATCACAATCCCCATCGGACACTGTGTGTGTCAGAAACCCCATTGGACAGAGTGTGTGTTTCACAAACCCCATTAGACACTGTGTGTGTCACAAACCCTTTTGGACAGTGTGTGTATCCAAACCCCACTGGACAGTGTGCGTGTCACTTAACCCATTGGTCAACGTGTGTGTCACAAACCCCTTTGGACAGTGTGTGTGTCACAAAGCCCATTGGACAGCGTGTGTGTGTAACAATACCCATTGCACAGTGCGTGTGTCAGAAACCCCATGGGACAGCGTGTAGTTTCAGAAACCCCATTGGACAGTGTGTGTTACAAATCCAATTGAACAGCGTGTCTGTGTCACAATCCCCATTGGACACTGTGTGTGTCACAATTAACATTGGACAGTGTGTGTGTCACAAACACCATTGGACAGCGTGTGTGTCACAAATCCCATTGGACAGAGTTTGTGTTACCAACCACCGTGGACACTGTGTGTGTCACAGACCACATTGGAGAGTCTGTGTGTCACAAACTCCACTGGACAGCGTGTGTGTCACAAACACCAATGGAAAGTGTGCGTGTCAGAAACCCCATTGGACATCGTGTGTGTCACAAACCCCTTTGGACAGTGTGTGTGTCACAAACCCCATTGGACAGCGTGTGTGTCACAATCCCCACTGGACAGGTGTGTGTCACAAACGCCATTGGACAGTGTGTGTGTTTCACAATACCCACTGGACAGTGTGTGTGTGACAAACCCCATTGGACAGAGTTTGTGTCACCAACCCCCGTGGACACTGTGTGTGTCACAAACCCCATTGGACAGTGTGTGTGTCACAAACTCCACTGGACAGTGTGTGTGTCACAAACACCCATGGAAAGTGTGCTTGTCAGAAACCCCATTGGACATCGTGTGTGTCACAAACCCCTTTGGACAGTGTGTGTGTCACAAACACCCATGGACAGTGTGCGTGTCACAAACCCCATTCGACATAGTGTGTATCACAAGCCCCATTGGACAGAGTGTATGTGTCACAAACCCCATTGGACATCGTGTCTGTCACAATCCCCATTGGACAGTGTCTGTGTCACAAACCCCATGGGACAGAGTGTGTGTCACAAACCCCATTGGAAAGTGTATGTGTGACAAAACCCATGGGATAGCCTGTGTGTGTCACAAACCCTCCTGGTCAGTGTGTGTGTCACAAAACCCATTGGACAGCATGCGTGTCACAAACACTATTGGACAGTCTGTGTGTAACAAACCCAACTGGTCAGCGTGTTTGTCACAAACCCCATTGGAAGGAGTGTGTGTCACAAACACCATTGGACAGCGCGTGTGTGTCTCAAACCAAATTGGAAAGAGTGTGTGTCACAAACACCATTGGACAGAGTGTGTGTGTCACAATCCCCATTGGACAGTGTGTGTGTCACAAAACCCATTGGATAGCGTGTGTCACAAACCTCTTTTGAAAGAGTGTGTGTCACAAATCCCGTTGGATAACGTGTGTGATGTCACAAAACCTATTGGACAGCATGTGTGTGTCACAATCCCCATTGGACAATGTGTGTGTCACAAACCCCATCGGACTAACTGTGTGTCACGAACGCCATTGGACAGCGTGTGTGTCACAAGCGCCATTGGACAGAGTGTGTGTGTCACTAACCCCATTGGAAAGTGTATGTGTCACAAACCCGATTGGATAGTGTGTGTGTGTCAAAAATCCCATTAGAAAGTATGTCTGTCACAAACCCCATTGGATAGCATGTGTGTGTCACAAACCCTGTTTGACAGAGTGTAGGTCGCAATCCCCATTGGACAGCGTCTGTTTCACAAACCACATTGGACAGCGTGTGTGTCACAAACACCGTTGGACAGCTTGTGTGTGTCACAATCCCCATTGGACAATGTGTGTGTGTGTCAGAATCCCCATTGGACAATGTGTGTGTGTGTCACGAACGCCATTGGACAGCGTGTGTGTCAAAACCCCATTAGACTCTGTGTGTGTGAGAAAACCCACGGGAAAGCGTGTGTGTCACAAACACACCCATGAACAGTGTGAGTGTTTCAAGCCCCATTGGACAGCGTGTCTGTGTCACAATCCCCATTGGACAGTGTGTGTGTCACAAACACCATTGGACAGCGTGAGTGTCACGAATTGCATTGGACAGCGTGTGTGTCACAAGCACCATTGGACAGATTTTGTGTCACCAACCACCGTGGACACTGTGTGTGTCACAAACCCCTTTGGCCAGTGTGTGTGTCACAAACTCCACTGGATAGTGTGTGTGTCACAAGCCCCATTTGACAGCGTGTGTGATGTCACAAACAGTATTAGACACTGTGTGTGTCACAAACCCCTTGGGACAGCGTGTGTGTGTCACAAACCCCATTAGAAAGTGTGAGTGTCACAAACCCCCTTGGAAAGTGTGTGTATCACAAAACCCATTGGATAGCGTGTGTGTCAGAAACCCCATTAGAAAGAGTGTGTGTCTCAAACCCCATTTGATAGCGTGTGTGTGTCAGAAAGCCTATTGGACAGTGTGTAGGTCACAATCCCCATTGGACAGCGTCTGTGTCAAAAACCCCATTGGACAGCTTGTGAGTCACAAACACCATTGGACAGCGTGTGTGTGTCACAATCCTCATTGGACAGTGTGTGTGACAGAAAACCCATTGGACAGTGTGTTTGTGTCACAAAACCCATTGGACAGTGTGTGTGTCACAAACCACAGTGGACAGCATGTTTGTCAAAAACCCATTGGACAGCGTGTGTGTCACAAACACCCATGGACAGTATGCATGTCACAAACCCCATTGGAAAGTGCATGTGTCACAAACCCCACTGCACAGTGTGTGTGTTACAAACACCCATGGACAGTGTGCGTGTCACAAACCCCATTGTACATCGTGTGTGTCACAAACCCCATTGGACAGTGTGCGTGTCACAAACCCCATTGGACATTGTGTGTGTCACAAATCTCTTCGGACAATGTGTGTAGTCACAAACCCCATTGGATAGCGTGTGTGTGTCAAAAACCCCATATAGAAAGTATGTGTGTCACAAACCCCATTGGATAGCGTGTGTGTGTCACAATCCCTATTGGACAGTGTATGTGTCACAAACATCATTGGACAGCGTGTGTGTCACAAGCACATTGGACAGAGTGTGTATGTCACAAAACACACTATACAGCATGTGTGTCACGAACCCCATAGGACAGCGTGTGTTTCACAAACCCCATTGGACAGAGAGTGTGTGTCACAAACCCCATGGGAAAGTGTATGTTTCACAAACCTCATTGGATAGCGTGTGTCTCTCACAAACCCTTTAGGACAGTGTTTGTCACAAAACCCACTGGACACCGTGTGTGTTCACATAAGCCATTGGACAGCGTGTTTGTCACAATCCCCACTGGACAGCGTCTGTGTCACAAGCCCCATTGCACAATGTGTGTGTCACAAACTCCACTGGACAGCGTGTGTGTCACAAACACCCATGGACAATGTCCATGTCACAATCCCCATTGGACATCGTGTGCGTCACAAACCCCATTGGACAGCGTGTGTGTCACAAACCCCATTGGAAAACCTGTGTGTGTCACAAACCCCATTGGATAGTATGTGTCACAAACCCCATTGGACAGCGTGTGTGTCACAAACACCATTGGACAGTGTGTGTGTCACAATCCCCATTGGACAGTGTGTGTGTCAAAAACCCCATTGGACAGCGTGTGTGTCACAAGCACCATTGGACAGAGAGTGTGTTTCACAAACCCCATTGAACAGCGTGTGTGTGCCACAAACCCCATTGCAAAGTGTATGTGTCACAAACCCCATTGGACATGTGTGTGTGTCACAAAGCCTATTGGAGAGTTTGTGTGTACAAAACCCACTGGAGAGCAAGTGTGTCAGAAACCCCATTGGACAGCGTGTGTGTAACAAACCTCTTTGGACAGCGTGTGTGCTTCACAATACCCTTTCGACAGTGTGTGTGTCAGAAACCCCACTGGACAGAGTTTGTTTCACAAACACCATTGGACAGCGTGTGTGTCACAAACCCCATTGGACAGCGTGTGTGTGTCACAAACCTCCTGGTCAGTGTGTGTCACAATCCCAAGTGGACAGCGTGTGTGTCACAATACCCATTGGACAGTGTGTGTGTCACAAACCCGTTTGGAGAGAGTTTGTGTCACAAACCCCATTGTACAGCGTGTTTGTAACAAGCCCTTTGGGCAGAGTGTGTGTCACAAACCCCATTGTACAGCGTGTTGGTCACAATCCCCATTTTACAGCATGTGTAGTCACAAACCCCATTGAACAGAGTGTGTGTGACAAACCCCTTTGGAGAGAGTGTGTGTCACAAACCCCATTGGAGAGCGCGTGTGTCACAAACCCCCCTGGACAGTGTGTGTGTCACAATCCCAAGTGGACAGCGTGTGTGTCAAAACCCCATTGGACAGTGTGTGTGTCACAAACACTATTGGACAGCGTGTGTGTGTCACAAACCCATTTTACAGGGTACGTGTGTCACAAGCCCCATTGGACAGATTGTATGTGTCACAAACCCCATTGGACAATGTGTGTGTCACAATCCCCATTGCACAGAGTGTGTGTTTCACAAACCCCATTGGACAGAGTGTGTGTCAAAACCCAATTGGTCAGTGCGTGTGTCACAAAACCCACTGGACAGGGTGTGTGTCACAAACCCCCCTAGTCAGTATGTGTGTCACAATCCCCAGTGGACAGCGTGTGTGTCAAAACCCCATTGGACAGTGTGTGTGTCACAAAACCCACTGGATAGCGTGTGTTCCAAACAACCATGGACAGTGTGAGTGTCAAAAACCCTATTGGATAGCGTGTGTGTCACACACCCCTTTGACCATCTGTGTTTCACAAACCTCTTTGGACAGCGTGTGTGTGTCACAATCCCCATTGGACAGTGTGTGTGTCACAAAAAGCATTGGACAGCGTGTGTGTCACAAGCACCACTGGACAGAGTGTGAGTGTCATCAACCCCATTGGATAGTGTGTGTGTCACAAACCCCTTTGGACAGTGTGTGTGTCACAAACCCCATGGGATAATGTGTGTGTGTCACAAACCCTATTGGACAGTGTGTGTGTCACAAACCCAATTGGATAGCGCATGTGTGTCACAAACCCCATTAGAAAGTGTGCGTGTCACAAACCCCTTTGGAAAGTGTGTGTGTCGCAAACCCCATTAGATAGTGTGCGTGTCACAAAACCCATTTGATAGATTGTGTGTGTCAAAAACCCCAGTGGACAGTGTGTGTGTCACAAACCCAATTGGATAGAGCGTGTGTGTCACGAACCCTATTAGACAGTGTGTATGTTACAATCACCATTGGACAGCGTGTGTGTCACAAACACCACTGCACATCGTGTGTTTGTCACAATACCCATTGAACACTGTGTGTGTCACAATCCCCATTGGACAGCGTGTGTTTCACAAACCCCATTGGACAGTGTGTCTGTGTCACAATACCCAATGGACAGTGTGTGTAACTATCCCCATTGGACAGCGTGTGTGTCACAAACACCATTGGACAGCATGTGTGTGTCACATTCCCCATTGGACAGTGTATGTTCACAAAACCCATTGGATAGCGTGTGTGTCACAATCCCCATTGAACAGTGTGTGTGTCACAAAACGCATTGGACAGAGTTTGTGTCACAAACCCCATTGGACAGTGTGTGTGTCACAAAACGCATTGGATAGCGTTTGCCTCACAATCCCCATTGGAAAGCGTGTGTGTCATAAACCCCATTGGACAGGTTGTGTGTGTCACAAAACCCATTTTATAGCATGTGTGTGTCACAAACCCCACTGGACAACGTGTGTGTCACAAACACCATTGGACAGTGTGTGTGTCACAAAACGCATTGGATAGCGTGTGTGTCACAATCCCCATTGGACAGCGTGTGTGTCACAAGCGCCATTGGAAAGTGTGTGTGTCACAAACCCCAATGGAACGTGTGTGTGTCATAACCCCCATTTTACAGCGTGTGTGTGTCACAATCCTCATTGGACAGTGTGTGTGTGTCACAAACCCAATTGGACATCGTGTGTATCACGATCCCCATTGGACCGCGTGTGTGTCACAAACCCCATTGGACAGAGTGTGTGTGTGACAAACCACACTGGACATCGAGTGTGTCACAATCCCCATTGGACAGCATGTGTGTCAGGAACCCCATTGGACAGCGTGTGTGTCACAAGCGCCATTGGAAAGTGTGTGTGTCACAAACCCCATTGGACATCGTGTGTGTCACAAACACCATTGGACAGTGTGTGTGTCACAAACCCCATTGAACAGCGTGTGTGTGTCACAATCCCCATTGGTCAGCGTGTGTGTGTCACAAACTCCATTCTACAGTGCGTGTGTGTCACATTCCCCATTGGACAGCGTGTGTGTCACAATACCCATTGGACAGAGCGTGTGTGTCACAATCCCCATTGGACAGCGTGTGTGTCATGAATCCCATTGGACAGTGCTTCTGTGTGACAGTACCCATTGGACAGTGTGTGTGTCACAATACCCATTAGACAGCATGTGTGTCACAAAACCCATTGGATAGCATGCGTGTCACAAACACCATTGGACAGTGTGTGTGTAACCAAACCAATTCGTCAGCGTGTGTGTCACAAACCCCATGGGACAGCGAGTGTGTGTCACAAATGCCATTTGAAAGTGTGTGTGTCACAATCCCCATTGGAGATTGTATGTGTCACAAAACCCATTGGATAGCGTGTGTGTGTCACAAACACCGTTGGACAGCGTGTGTGTCATAAACCACATTGGTCAGAGTGTGTGTGTCACATTCCCCATTGGACAGTGTGTGTGTCACAAACCCCATTGGACAGTGTGTGTGTCACAAAACCCACTGGAAAGTGTGTGTGTCACAAACCCCTTTGGACAGTGTGTGTGTCACAAACCCAACTGGACAGCGTGTGTGTCACAATCCCCATTGGACAGCGTGTGTGTCACAAACCCCATTGGACAGCGTGTGTGTCACAGACCCCATTGGACAGAGTGTGTGTGTCACAAACCCCGTTGGGCAGCGTGTGTGTCAGGAACCCCATTGGACAGCGTGTGTGTCACAAGCGCCATTGGAAAGTGTGTGTGTCATAACCCCCATTTTACAGAGTGTGTGTGTCACAATCCTCATTGGACAGTGTGTGTGTGTCACCAACCCAATTGGACATCGTGTGTATCACCATCCCCATTGGACAGCGTGTGTGTCACAAACCCCATTGGACAGAGTGTGTGTGTGACAAACCCCGTTGGACATCGAGTTTGTCACAATCCCCATTGGACAGCGTGTGTGTCAGGAACCCCATTGGACAGCGTGTGTGTCACAAGCGCCATTGGAAAGTGTGTGGTCAAAAACCACATTGGAAAGTGTGTGAGTCATAACCCCCATTTTACAGTGTGTGTGTGTCACAATCCTCATTGGACAGTGTGTGTGTGTCACAAACCCCATTGGACATCGTGTGTATCACAAACCCCTTTGGACAGTGTGTGTGTGTCACAAAACCCATTGGACAAAGTTTTTCTCACCAACCCCCGTGGACACTGTGTTTGTCACAAACACCCATGGACAGTTTGCGTGTCACAAACTCCATTGGACATCGTGTGTGTCACAATCCCCTTTGGACATTGTGTGTCACAAACCCCATTGCACAGCGTGTGTGTGTCACAATCCGCATTGGACAGTGTGTGTGTCACAAACCCCATGGGACTAAGTGTGTGTCACGAATGCCATTTTACAGCGTGTGTGTCACAAACATCCATGGACAGTGTGTGTGTCACACACCCCATTGGCAGCGTGTGTGTCACAAACCTCTTCGGATAATGTGTGTGTCACGAACCCCATTGGAAAGTGTATGTGTCACAAAACCCATTGGATAGCCTGTGTGTGTCACAAACCCTCTTGGTTAGTGTGTGTGTCATGAAACCCATTGAACAGCATGCGTGTCACAAACACTATTGGATAGTCTGTGTGTAACAAACCCAATTGGTCAGCGTGTGTTTCACAAAACCCACTGGATAGCATGTGTGTGTCACAAACCCCATTGGAAAGAGTGTGTGTCACGAACACCATTGGACAGCGTGTGTGTGTCACAATCCTCATTGGACAGTGTGTGTGTCTAAAAACCATTGGCTAGCGTGTGATGTCACAAACCCTATTGGACAGTGTGTGTGTCACAAACCCCATGGGACAGAGTGTGTGTGAAAAAACCCACTGGAAAGCGTGTGTGTCACAAACACCCATGGACAGTGTGAGTGTCAGAAACACCATAGGACAGCGTGAGTGTCACGAACCCCATTGGACAGTGTGTGTGTCACAAACACCCATGGACAGTGTGAGTGTCACAAGCACCATTGGACAGCGTGTGTGTCACAAGGCTATTGGACAGAGTGCGTGTGTCACGAAACCCACTGGACAGCGTGTTTTTCACAAGACTCATTGGACAGTGTGTGTGTCACAAACCCCATTGGACGGTGTGTGTGTCACAAGCTCCATTGGACAGCGTGTGTGTCACAAACCCCATTGGACAGTGTGTGTGTCACAAGCTCCATTGGACAGCGTGTGTGTCACAAGCTCCATTGGACAGCGTGTGTGTCACAAACCCCATTGGACACCGTGTGTGTCACAAACCCTGTTGGACAGTGTAGAGGTCACAATCCCCATTGGACAGCGTCTGTGTCACGAACCCCATTGGACAGTGTGTGTGTCACAAACCCCATTGGACAGCGTGTGTGTGTCACAATCAACATTGGACAGTGTGTGTGTCACAAAACCCACTGGACAGCGTGTGTGTGTCACAAACCCCAGTGGACAGCCTGTGTGTCAAAACCACATTGGACAGTGGGTCTGTCACAAACACCCATGGAGAGTATGCGTGTCACAAACCCCATTGGAAAGTGAGTGTGTCACAAACCCCACTGGACAGCGTGTGTGTTACAAACACCCATGGACAGTGTGCGTGTCACAAGCCCCATTGTACATCGTGTGTGTCACAAACCTCTTTGGACAGTGTGTGTGTCACAAACCCCATTGGACAGCGTGTGTGTTTCCCAATGCCCTTTGGACAGTGTGTGTGTCACAAACCCCATGGGAGAGAGTGTGTTCCACAAACCCCATTGGACAGTCTGTGTGTCACAATCCCCATTGGAAAGTGTATGTGTCACAAACCCCATTGGATAGCGTGTGTGTGTCACAAACCCCAGTGGACAGCGAGTGTGTCAAAACCCCATTGGACAGTGTGTGTGTCACAAAACCCACTGGACAGCGTGTGTGTCACAAACATCCATGGACAGTGTGAGTATCACAAACCCCATTGGATAGCGTGTGTGTCACAAACCACTTTGGACAGTGTGTGTGTCACAGACCCCATTGGACAGCGTGTGTGTCACAAGCCCATTGGACAGAGTGTGTGTGTCACAAAACCCACTGGACAGCATGTGTGTCACGAACCCCATTGGACAGCGTGTGTGTCACAACCACCATTGGACAGAGAGTGTGTGTTACAAACCCCATTGGATAGCGTGTGTCTGTCACAAACCCTTTAGGACAGTGTTTGTCACAAAATCCACTGGACACCGTGTGTGTCACAAACCTCATTGGAAAGTGTGTGTCACAAACCCCATTGGACAGTGTGTGTGTCACAAACACCATTGGACAGCATGTGTTTGTAACAATACCCATTGGACAGTGCGTGTTTCACAAACCCCATTGGACAGTTTGTGTGTCACAAACTCCACTGGAGAGAGTGTGTGTCACAAACACCCATGGACAATGTGCGTGTCACAATCCCCATTGGACATCGTGTGTGTCACAAACCTCTTTGGACAGTGTGTGTGTCACAAACCCCATTGGACAACGTGTGTGTATCACAAACCCCATTGGAAAGTGTGTGTCACAAACCCCATTGGATAGCGCGTGTGTGTCAAAAACCCCATTATAAAGTGTGCGTGTCACAAACCCCATTTGATAGCGTGTGTGTGTCATAAACCCTATTGGACAGCGTGTGTGTCACAATTCCCACTGGACAGCGTCTGTGTCACAAACCCCATTGGACAGCGTGTGTGTCACAAACACCATTGTACAGCGTGTGTGTGTCACAATCCCCATTGGACAGTGTGTGTGTCACAAAACCCATTGGACAACGAGTGTGTTACGAACCCTATTGGACAGCGTGTGAGTCACAAGCGCCATTGGACAGAGAGTGTGTGTCACAAACCCCATTGGAAAGTGTATGTTTCACAAACCCCATTGGATAGCGTGCGTCTGTCACAAACCCTTTTGAACAGTGTTTGTCACAAAACCCACTGAACACCGTGTGTGTTCACAATGCCCATTGGACAGCGTGTTTGTCACAATCCCCATTGGACAGCGTGTGTGTCACAAATACCATTGGACAGAGTGTGTGTGTTACAATTCCCACTGGACAGTGTGTGTGTCACAAACCCCATTGGAAAGTGGGTGTCACATACCCCTTTGGACAGCGTGTGTGTCTGAAACCCTACTGGACAGTGTGTAGGTTACAATCCCCATTGGACAGCATCTGTGTCACAAACCCCATTGGACAGCGTGTGTGTCACAAACACCATTGGACAGCGTGTGTGTGTCACAATCCCCATTGGACAGTCTGTGTGTCACATCCCCATTGGAAAGTGTATGTGTCACAAACCCTATTGAACAGTGTGTGTGTCACAAATCCCACTGGACAGCGTGTGTGTCAAAACCCCATTGGACAATGTGTGTGTCACAAAACCCACTGGGTAGCGTGTGTGTCACAAACATCCATGGACAGTGTGAGAATGACAAACCCCATTAGATAGCGTGTGTGTCACAAACCACTTTGGACAGTGTGTGTGTCACAGGCCCCATTGGACAGCGTGTGTGTGTCACAATCCCTATTGGACAGTGTATGTGTCACAAACATCATTGGACAGCGTGTGTGTCACAAGCCCATTGGACAGAGTGTGTGTGTCAAAAAACCCACTAGACAGCATGTGTGTCATGAACCCCATTGGACAGCGTGTGTGTCTCAATCACCATTGGACAGAGTGTTTGTCTCACAAACCCCATTGGAAAGTGTATGTATCACAAACCCCATTGTATAGCGTGTGTGTCACAATCCCCATTAGACAGCGTGTGTGTCACAAACCCCATCGGACAGCGTGTGTGTGTCACAATACCCACTGGACAGTGTGTGTGTCACAAACCCGTTTGGAGAGAGTTTGTGTCACAAACCCCATTAGGCAGCGTGTGTGTCACAATCCCCATTGGAAAGTGTATGTGTCACAAAGCGCATTTTATAGCGTGTACGTGTCACAAACCACACTTGATAGCATGTGTGTGTCACAAACCCCATTGTACAGCATGTTTGTCACAAGCCTTTGTACAGAGTGTGTGTGTTACAAACCCCATTGGACAGCGTGTGTGTCACAAACCCCATTGGACAGAGTGTGTGTGTCAAACCACATTAGACAGAGTGTGTGTCATAAACACCATTGGACAGCGTGTGTGACACAAGCCTATTGGACAGAGTGCGTGTGTCACAAAACCCACTGGACAGCGTGTGTGTCACAAACCCCATTGGACAGAGTTTGTGTCACAAACCCCAATGGACAGCGTGTGTGTCACAATCACCATTGGACAGAGCGTGTGTTCACAAACCCCATTGGAAAGTGTATGTGTCACAAAGCGCATTGTATAGAGTGTATGTGTCACAAACCGCACGGGAGAGCGTGTGTGTATCACAAACCCCATTGTACAGCGTGTTTTTCACAAGCCCTTTAGACAGAGTGTGTGTGGCACAAATCCCATTGTACAGCTTGTTTGTCATAATCCCCATTGGACAGCGTGTGTGTCACAAACCCCATTGGAAAGAGTGTGTCTGTCAAACCACATTGGATAGAGTGTGTGTCACAAACCCCATTGGACAGTGTGTGTGTGACAAAACCCATTGGATAGCGTGTGTGTGTCACAATCCCCACTGGACAGCGTGTGTGTCATAAACCCCCGTGGACACAGTGTGTGCCACGAATGCCATTGGACAGTGTGTGTGTCACAATCCCCAGTGGACAGTGTGTGTGTCAAAAACCCCAATGGACATCGTGTGTGTGTCACAAACCCCATGGGGCAGCGTGTGTGTGTCACAAATCCTATTGGACAGTGTGTAGGTCACAATCCCCATTGGACAGCGTCTGTGTCACAAAACCCATTGGACACCATGAGTGTGTAACAATACCCATTGGACAGTGTGAGTGTCACAAAGCCCATTGGACAGCGTGTGTGTTTCACAAACTCTCCTGGTCAGTGTGTGTGTCACAAACCCCATTGGACAGTGTGTGTGTCACAAATCCCATTGGACAGCGTGTGTGTCAGAAATCCCATTGGACAGAGTGTGTGTGTCACAAACCAAATTGGTAAGTGTATGTGTCACAAACCAATTGGATAGCGTGTGTGTGTCACAACCCCTCCCCGTCAGTGTCTGTGTCACAAACCCCATTGGACAGCGTGTGTGTCATAAACCCCATTGGAAATTGTATGTGTCACAAACCGCATTGGATAGCGTGTGTGTGTCACAAACCCCATTGGACAGCGTGTGTGTCACAAGCCCATTGGACAGAGTGTGTGTGTCAAAAAACCCACTAGACAGCATGTGTGTCATGAACCCCATTGGACAGCGTGTGTGTCACAAACCTCATTGGATAGCGTATATGAGTCACAAACTCCGTTGTACAGCGTGTTTGTCAGAACTCCAATGGACAGTGTGTGTGTCACAAGCCCATTGGACAGAGTGTGTGTGTCACAAACCCCATTCGACAGCGTGTGTGTCACAAGCACCATTGGACATAGTGTGTGTGTCAGAAACCCCATTGGAAAGTGTATGTGTCAAAAACCCCATTGGATAGCGTCTGTGTGTCACAAACCCTATTGTACAGTGTGTGTGTCAGAAAACCCACTGGACAGCGTTTGTGTGACAAACCCCATTGGACAGCGTGTGTTTCAAAATCCACATTGGACAGAGTATATATGTCACAAACCCATTGGACAGTGTGTGTGTCACAGTCCCCATTGGACAGCGTGTGTGTCACAAACCCATTGGACAGCGTGTGAGTCACAAACCCCATTAGACAGGGTGTGTGTCACAAACCCTATTGGACAGAGTTTCTGTCACAAACCCCATTGGACAGCGTCTGTGTCACAAACCCCATTGGAATGTGTCTATGTCACAAACCACATTGGATAGCGTGTGTGTGTCACAAACCCCATTGTACAGCGTTTTTGTCACAAGACCTTTATACAGAGTGTGTGTCACAAACCACATTGTACATCGTCTATGTCACAATCCTCACTGGACAGCGTGTGTGTCGCAGACCCCATTGGACAGCATGTGTGTCACAAGCCCATTGGACAGACTGTGTGTCACAAACCCCATTGGACAGTGTGTGTGTGACAAAGCCCATTGGACAGCGTGTGTGTGTCACAATCCCCATTGGACAGTGTGTGTGTCACAAAACCCATTGGATAGTGTGTGTGTCAGAATCCCCATTAGACAGCGTGTGTGTCACAAACACCACTAGATAGCGTGTGTGTCACAAACACAAATGGACAGTGTGCCTGTTACAAACCCCATTGGACAGCGTGTGTGTGTCACAATAACCATTGGACAGTGTGTGTGTCACAAACCCCATTGGATAGCGTGTGTGTCAAAACCCCTTTTGACACTGTGTGTGTCACAAAACCCACTGGAGTGTGTGTGTCACAAACCCCATGGGAAAGAGTGTGTGTCACAAACACTATTGGACAGCGTGTGTGTCACAAACCCCCGTGGACACTATGTGTGTCACAAACCCCATTGGACAGTGTGTGTGTCACAAACCCCACTGGACAGCGTGTGTGTCACAAATCCTTTTAGGCAGTGTGTGTGTCACAAACCCCATTGGACAGCGTGTGTGTGTCACAATCCTCTTTGCAAAGTGTGTGTGTCACAAACCCCATTGGACAGCCTGTGTGTCACAAAGACTCATGGACAGTGTGTGTGTCACAAACCCCATTGAACATCATGTGTGTGTCAGAATCCCCAATGGACAGTGTGTGTGTCACAAACCCCATGGGACAGAGTGTGTGTCACGGACACCATTGGACAGCGTGTGTGTCACAAGCGCCATTGGACAGAGTGTGTGTATCACAAAACCCATTGGAAAGTGTATGTGTCACAAACCCCATTGGATAGCGTGTGTGTGTCACAAAACCCATTGGAAAGTGTGAGTGTCACAAACCCCATTGGAAAGTGTGTGTGTCACAAACCCTATTGGACAGCGTGTGTGTGTCACAATACACATTGGACAGTGTGTGTGTCACAAACCCTCCTGGTCAGTGTGTGTGCCACAAACCCCATTGGACAGCGTGTGTGTCAGAAACACAATTGCACAGTGTGTCTCACAAATCCCATTGTACAGCGTGTGTGTCACAATCCCCATTGAACAGCGTGTGTGTCAAAAACCCCATTGGACAGCGTGTGTGTGTCACAATTCCTCCTGGTCAGTGTGTGTGTCACAATCGCCATTGGACAGCTTGTGTGTCAGAAACCTCATTGGACAGCGTGTGTGTCACAAACCCCATTGTACAGCGTGTGTGTCACAAACCCCTTTGGACAGTGTGTGTCTCACAAGCAATATTGGACAGAGTGTATGTGTCACAAACCCCATTGGAAATTGTGTGTTTCACAAAAAGCATTTGACAGCGTGTGTGTCATAAACACCCATGTACAGTGTGCGTGTCACAAACCCCATCGGACATCGTGTGTGTCACAATCCCCATTGGACAGTGTGTGTGTCACAAGCACCATTGGACAGAGTGTGTGTCACAAGCCCCATTGGACAGCCTGTGTGTCACAAACACCATTGGACAGCATGTGTTTGTAACAATACCCATTGGACAGTGCGTGTTTCACAAACCCCATTGGACAGTTTGTGTGTCACAAACTCCACTGGAGAGAGTGTGTGTCACAAACACCCATGGACAATGTGCGTGTCACAATCCCCATTGGACATCGTGTGTGTCACAAACCTCTTTGGACAGTGTGTGTGTCACAAACCCCATTGGACAACGTGTGTGTATCACAAACCCCATTGGAAAGTGTGTGTCACAAACCCCATTGGATAGCGCGTGTGTGTCAAAAACCCCATTATAAAGTGTGCGTGTCACAAACCCCATTTGATAGCGTGTGTGTGTCATAAACCCTATTGGACAGCGTGTGTGTCACAATTCCCACTGGACAGCGTCTGTGTCACAAACCCCATTGGACAGCGTGTGTGTCACAAACACCATTGTACAGCGTGTGTGTGTCACAATCCCCATTGGACAGTGTGTGTGTCACAAAACCCATTGGACAACGAGTGTGTTACGAACCCTATTGGACAGCGTGTGAGTCACAAGCGCCATTGGACAGAGAGTGTGTGTCACAAACCCCATTGGAAAGTGTATGTTTCACAAACCCCATTGGATAGCGTGCGTCTGTCACAAACCCTTTTGAACAGTGTTTGTCACAAAACCCACTGAACACCGTGTGTGTTCACAATGCCCATTGGACAGCGTGTTTGTCACAATCCCCATTGGACAGCGTGTGTGTCACAAATACCATTGGACAGCGTGTGTGTGTTACAATTCCCACTGGACAGTGTGTGTGTCACAAACCCCATTGGAAAGTGGGTGTCACATACCCCTTTGGACAGCGTGTGTGTCTGAAACCCTACTGGACAGTGTGTAGGTTACAATCCCCATTGGACAGCATCTGTGTCACAAACCCCATTGGACAGCGTGTGTGTCACAAACACCATTGGACAGCGTGTGTGTGTCACAATCCCCATTGGACAGTCTGTGTGTCACATCCCCATTGGAAAGTGTATGTGTCACAAACCCTATTGAACAGTGTGTGTGTCACAAATCCCACTGGACAGCGTGTGTGTCAAAACCCCATTGGACAATGTGTGTGTCACAAAACCCACTGGGTAGCGTGTGTGTCACAAACATCCATGGACAGTGTGAGAATGACAAACCCCATTAGATAGCGTGTGTGTCACAAACCACTTTGGACAGTGTGTGTGTCACAGGCCCCATTGGACAGCGTGTGTGTGTCACAATCCCTATTGGACAGTGTATGTGTCACAAACATCATTGGACAGCGTGTGTGTCACAAGCCCATTGGACAGAGTGTGTGTGTCAAAAAACCCACTAGACAGCATGTGTGTCATGAACCCCATTGGACAGCGTGTGTGTCTCAATCACCATTGGACAGAGTGTTTGTCTCACAAACCCCATTGGAAAGTGTATGTATCACAAACCCCATTGTATAGCGTGTGTGTCACAATCCCCATTAGACAGCGTGTGTGTCACAAACCCCATCGGACAGCGTGTGTGTGTCACAATACCCACTGGACAGTGTGTGTGTCACAAACCCGTTTGGAGAGAGTTTGTGTCACAAACCCCATTAGGCAGCGTGTGTGTCACAATCCCCATTGGAAAGTGTATGTGTCACAAAGCGCATTTTATAGCGTGTACGTGTCACAAACCACACTTGATAGCATGTGTGTGTCACAAACCCCATTGTACAGCATGTTTGTCACAAGCCTTTGTACAGAGTGTGTGTGTTACAAACCCCATTGGACAGCGTGTGTGTCACAAACCCCATTGGACAGAGTGTGTGTGTCAAACCACATTAGACAGAGTGTGTGTCATAAACACCATTGGACAGCGTGTGTGACACAAGCCTATTGGACAGAGTGCGTGTGTCACAAAACCCACTGGACAGCGTGTGTGTCACAAACCCCATTGGACAGAGTTTGTGTCACAAACCCCAATGGACAGCGTGTGTGTCACAATCACCATTGGACAGAGCGTGTGTTCACAAACCCCATTGGAAAGTGTATGTGTCACAAAGCGCATTGTATAGAGTGTATGTGTCACAAACCGCACGGGAGAGCGTGTGTGTATCACAAACCCCATTGTACAGCGTGTTTTTCACAAGCCCTTTAGACAGAGTGTGTGTGGCACAAATCCCATTGTACAGCTTGTTTGTCATAATCCCCATTGGACAGCGTGTGTGTCACAAACCCCATTGGAAAGAGTGTGTCTGTCAAACCACATTGGATAGAGTGTGTGTCACAAACCCCATTGGACAGTGTGTGTGTGACAAAACCCATTGGATAGCGTGTGTGTGTCACAATCCCCACTGGACAGCGTGTGTGTCATAAACCCCCGTGGACACAGTGTGTGCCACGAATGCCATTGGACAGTGTGTGTGTCACAATCCCCAGTGGACAGTGTGTGTGTCAAAAACCCCAATGGACATCGTGTGTGTGTCACAAACCCCATGGGGCAGCGTGTGTGTGTCACAAATCCTATTGGACAGTGTGTAGGTCACAATCCCCATTGGACAGCGTCTGTGTCACAAAACCCATTGGACACCATGAGTGTGTAACAATACCCATTGGACAGTGTGAGTGTCACAAAGCCCATTGGACAGCGTGTGTGTTTCACAAACTCTCCTGGTCAGTGTGTGTGTCACAAACCCCATTGGACAGTGTGTGTGTCACAAATCCCATTGGACAGCGTGTGTGTCAGAAATCCCATTGGACAGAGTGTGTGTGTCACAAACCAAATTGGTAAGTGTATGTGTCACAAACCAATTGGATAGCGTGTGTGTGTCACAACCCCTCCCCGTCAGTGTCTGTGTCACAAACCCCATTGGACAGCGTGTGTGTCATAAACCCCATTGGAAATTGTATGTGTCACAAACCGCATTGGATAGCGTGTGTGTGTCACAAACCCCATTGGACAGCGTGTGTGTCACAAGCCCATTGGACAGAGTGTGTGTGTCAAAAAACCCACTAGACAGCATGTGTGTCATGAACCCCATTGGACAGCGTGTGTGTCACAAACCTCATTGGATAGCGTATATGAGTCACAAACTCCGTTGTACAGCGTGTTTGTCAGAACTCCAATGGACAGTGTGTGTGTCACAAGCCCATTGGACAGAGTGTGTGTGTCACAAACCCCATTCGACAGCGTGTGTGTCACAAGCACCATTGGACATAGTGTGTGTGTCAGAAACCCCATTGGAAAGTGTATGTGTCAAAAACCCCATTGGATAGCGTCTGTGTGTCACAAACCCTATTGTACAGTGTGTGTGTCAGAAAACCCACTGGACAGCGTTTGTGTGACAAACCCCATTGGACAGCGTGTGTTTCAAAATCCACATTGGACAGAGTATATATGTCACAAACCCATTGGACAGTGTGTGTGTCACAGTCCCCATTGGACAGCGTGTGTGTCACAAACCCATTGGACAGCGTGTGAGTCACAAACCCCATTAGACAGGGTGTGTGTCACAAACCCTATTGGACAGAGTTTCTGTCACAAACCCCATTGGACAGCGTCTGTGTCACAAACCCCATTGGAATGTGTCTATGTCACAAACCACATTGGATAGCGTGTGTGTGTCACAAACCCCATTGTACAGCGTTTTTGTCACAAGACCTTTATACAGAGTGTGTGTCACAAACCACATTGTACATCGTCTATGTCACAATCCTCACTGGACAGCGTGTGTGTCGCAGACCCCATTGGACAGCATGTGTGTCACAAGCCCATTGGACAGACTGTGTGTCACAAACCCCATTGGACAGTGTGTGTGTGACAAAGCCCATTGGACAGCGTGTGTGTGTCACAATCCCCATTGGACAGTGTGTGTGTCACAAAACCCATTGGATAGTGTGTGTGTCAGAATCCCCATTAGACAGCGTGTGTGTCACAAACACCACTAGATAGCGTGTGTGTCACAAACACAAATGGACAGTGTGCCTGTTACAAACCCCATTGGACAGCGTGTGTGTGTCACAATAACCATTGGACAGTGTGTGTGTCACAAACCCCATTGGATAGCGTGTGTGTCAAAACCCCTTTTGACACTGTGTGTGTCACAAAACCCACTGGAGTGTGTGTGTCACAAACCCCATGGGAAAGAGTGTGTGTCACAAACACTATTGGACAGCGTGTGTGTCACAAACCCCCGTGGACACTATGTGTGTCACAAACCCCATTGGACAGTGTGTGTGTCACAAACCCCACTGGACAGCGTGTGTGTCACAAATCCTTTTAGGCAGTGTGTGTGTCACAAACCCCATTGGACAGCGTGTGTGTGTCACAATCCTCTTTGCAAAGTGTGTGTGTCACAAACCCCATTGGACAGCCTGTGTGTCACAAAGACTCATGGACAGTGTGTGTGTCACAAACCCCATTGAACATCATGTGTGTGTCAGAATCCCCAATGGACAGTGTGTGTGTCACAAACCCCATGGGACAGAGTGTGTGTCACGGACACCATTGGACAGCGTGTGTGTCACAAGCGCCATTGGACAGAGTGTGTGTATCACAAAACCCATTGGAAAGTGTATGTGTCACAAACCCCATTGGATAGCGTGTGTGTGTCACAAAACCCATTGGAAAGTGTGAGTGTCACAAACCCCATTGGAAAGTGTGTGTGTCACAAACCCTATTGGACAGCGTGTGTGTGTCACAATACACATTGGACAGTGTGTGTGTCACAAACCCTCCTGGTCAGTGTGTGTGCCACAAACCCCATTGGACAGCGTGTGTGTCAGAAACACAATTGCACAGTGTGTCTCACAAATCCCATTGTACAGCGTGTGTGTCACAATCCCCATTGAACAGCGTGTGTGTCAAAAACCCCATTGGACAGCGTGTGTGTGTCACAATTCCTCCTGGTCAGTGTGTGTGTCACAATCGCCATTGGACAGCTTGTGTGTCAGAAACCTCATTGGACAGCGTGTGTGTCACAAACCCCATTGTACAGCGTGTGTGTCACAAACCCCTTTGGACAGTGTGTGTCTCACAAGCAATATTGGACAGAGTGTATGTGTCACAAACCCCATTGGAAATTGTGTGTTTCACAAAAAGCATTTGACAGCGTGTGTGTCATAAACACCCATGTACAGTGTGCGTGTCACAAACCCCATCGGACATCGTGTGTGTCACAATCCCCATTGGACAGTGTGTGTGTCACAAGCACCATTGGACAGAGTGTGTGTCACAAGCCCCATTGGACAGCCTGTGTGTCACAAACACCATTGGACAGCGTCTGAGTGTAACAAACCCCATTGGACAGCGTGTGTGTCACAAACCCCATTGGAAACTGTATGTGTCACAAATGCCATTGGACAGCGTGTGTGTCACAAACCTCATTGGACAGCGTGTGTGTGTCACAATACCCATTGGACAGTGTGTGTGTCACAAACCCCATTGGACAGCGTGTGTGTGGCACAATCCCCATTGTACAGTGTGTGTGTCACAAACACCATTGGACAGCGCGTGTGTCACAAGCCCATTGTAAAGTGTATGTGTCACAAACCCCTGTGGATAGCGTGTGTGTCACAAACCCTATTGGATAGTGTGTGTGTCACAAGCCCCATTGGACAGTGTGTGTGTCACAAATCCCATTGGACAGCGAGTGTGTCAAAAACCCCCGTGGACACTGTGTGTGTCACAAACCCCATTGGACAGTTTGTGTGTCACAAACACCCATGGACATTGTGCGTGTCAGAAACCCCATTGGACATCGTGTGTGTCACAAACCCTTTTGGACAGTGTGTGTGTCACAAACCCCACTGGACAGCGTGTGTGTCACAAACACCCATTGACATTTTGCGTGTCACAAAGAACATTTTACATCGTGTGTGTCACAAACCCCTTTGGAAATTGTGTGTGTCACCAACGCCATTGGACAGCATGTGTTTGAAAAGCGCCTTTGGACAGAATGTGTGTGTCACAAAGCCCATTGGAAAGTGCATGTTTCACAAACCCCACTGGATAGCGTGTGTGTGTCACCAACCCTCCTGGTCAGTGTGTGTGTCACAAAACACATTGGACAGCATGCGTGTTCACAAAGACCATTGGAGAGTGTGTGTGTAACAAACCCAATTTGTCAGCGTGTGTGTCACAAACCCCATTTGATAGCGTGTGTGTGTCACAAACCCCATTAGAAAGTATGCGAGTCACAAACCCCACTGGATAGCATGTGTGTGTCACAAACCCCTTCAGAAAGTGTGCGTTTCACAAACCACATTGGACAGCGTGTGTGTGTCACAATCCCCATTGGACAGTGTGTGTGTCTCAAAACCCATTGGATAGCGTGTGTTTCACAAACCCCAATAGAAAGAGTGTGTGCCACAAACCCCATTGGATAGCGTGTTTGATGCCACAAACCCTATTGGACAGTGTGTGTGTCACAAACCCCACTGGACAGCGTGTGTGTCACGAACCCCATTGGACAGCGTGTGTGTCACAAGTCCTATTGGAAAGAGTATGTGTGTCACAAACCCCATTGGACAGCGTGTGTGTCACAATCCCCATTGGACAGCGTGTGTGTCACAAACCCCATTGGAAATTGTGTGTCACAAACCCCATTGGATAGTGTGTGTGTGGCACAAACCTATTGGACAGCGTGTGTGTCTCAGACCCCATTGGAAAGTGCGAGTATCACAAACAGCATTGGACAGCGTGTGTGTTTCACAATCCCTATTGGACAGTGTGTGTGTCACAAAACCCATTGGATAGCGTGTGTTTCACAAACCCCATTAGAAAGAGTGTGTGCCACAAACCCCTTTGGACAGTGAGTGTATCACAAACCCCATTGGACAGTTTGTGTGTCACAAACCATATTGGAGAGAGTTTGTGTTTAACAATACCCATTGGACAGCGTGTGTGTCACAAACCCCACTGGACAGCGTGTGTGACACAAACCCCACTGGACAGCGTGTGTGTCACAAACACTCATGGACAGTGTGCGTGTCAAAACCCCATTGGACATCGTGTTTGTCACAAACCCTTTTGCACAGTGTGTGTGTCACAAACCCAACTGGGCACCATGTGTGTCATAAACACCCATGGACAGTGTGCGTGTCACAAACACCATTGGACATCCTGTGTGTCACAAACCCCTTTGGACAGTGTGTGTGTCACAAACCCCATTGGATTGCGTGTGTGTCACAAACCCAATGGGACAGAGTGTGTGCCACGAACCAAATTGGACAGCATGTGTGTCACAAGCGCCATTGGATAGCGTGTGTGTGTCACAAACCCTCCTGGTCAGTGTGTGTGTCACAAAACCCATTGGAGAGCATGCGTGTCACAAACACCATTGGACAGTGTGTGTGTAACAAACAAGTTGGTCAGAGTGTGTGTCACTAACCCCATGGGACAGCATGTGTGTGTCACAAACCCCTTTAGAAAGTATGCGTGTCACAAACCCTATTGGATAGCGTGTGTGTGTCACAAACCCCATTGGAAAGTGTGTGTGTCACAAACCCCATTGGACACCGTGTGTGTTCAGAAACGGCCATGGACTGTGTGCGTGTCACAAACCCCGCTGGACATCGTCTGTGTCACAAACCCCTGTGGACAGTGTGTGTGTTACAAACCCCATTGGACAGCGTGTGAGTGTCACAATCCCCATTGGATAGTGTGTGTGTCACAAACACCATGGGATAGTGTGTGTGTCACGAACCCCATTGGACAGCGTGTGTGTCACAAACACCGTTGGACGGCGTGTGTGTGTCACAATCCCCACTGGACAATGTGTCTGTGTGACACAAAGCCCATTGGATAGCGTGTGTGTGCAAACCCCCGTGGACACTGTGTGTGTCACGAAAGCCATTGCACAGTGTGTGTGTCAAAAACCCCCGTGGACAGTGTGTGTGTCACAATCCCCAGTGGACAGTGTGTGTGTCAAAACCCCTTTGGACTGTATGTGTGTGACAAAACCCACTGGACAGAGTGTGTGTCACAAACACCCATGGACAGTGTGTGTGTCACAAACACCATTGGACAGCATGAGTGTCACGAACCCAATTGGACAGCGTGTGTGTCACAAGCACCATTGGACAGAGTGTGTGTGCCACAAACTCCATTGGAAAGTGTATGTGTCACAAACCCCATTGTATAGCGTGTGTGTGTCAGAAACCCTATTGGATAGTATGTGTGTCACAAAACCCACTGGACAGCATGTGTGTTCACAAAACCCATTGGACAGTGTGGTTTTCACAAGACCCATTGTACAGAGTGTGTGTGTCACAAAGCCCACTGGACAGCGTGTGTGTCACAAACACTATTGGACATCGTGTGTGTGTAACAATACCAATTGGACAGTGTGTGTGTCACAAAACCCATTGTACAGCGTGTGTGTCACAAACCCCCGTGGACAATGTATGTGTCACAAACCCCATTGGACAGTGTGTGTGTCACAAACCCCACTGGATATCGAGGGTTTTACAAACACCAGGGACAGTGTGGGTGTCACAAACCCCATTGTACATCGTGTGTGTCACAAAACCTTTTGGACATTGTGTGTGTCACAAACCGCCGTGGACAATGTGTGTGTCACAAACGCCATTGGACAGTGAGTGTGTCACAAACCCCCCTGGACAGTGTGTGTGTCACAATCCACAGTGGACAGCGTGTGTGTCAAAACCGCGTCGGACGGTGTGTGTGACAAAACCCACTGGACAGCGTGTGTGTCACAAACACCCATGGACAGTGTGAGTGTCATAAGCCCCATTGCATAACGTGTGTGTCTCAAACCGCTTTGAACAGTGTGTGTGTCACAATTCCCATTGGACAGTGTGTGTGTCACAAACACCTTTGGACAGTGTGTGTGTCACAAGCCTATTGGACAGTGTGCGTGTGTCACAAAACCCACTGGACAGAGTATGTGTTCACAAACCCCATTGGACAGATTGTTTTTCACCAGACCCATTGGACAGAGTGTGTGTGTCACAAAGCCCATTGGACAACGTTTGTGTCACAAACCCCATTGGCAGCGTGTGTGTCACAAACCCCATAGGACAGAGTTTGTGTCACCAACCACCGTGGACACTGTGTGTGTCACAAACCCCATTGGACAGCGTGTGTGTCACAAACTCCACTGGACAGCGTGTGTGTCACAATACCCTTTGGAAAGTGTGTGTGTCACAAACCACATTGGACAGAGTTTGTGTCACAATCCCCATTGGACAGCGTGTGTGTCACAAACCACATTGAACAGCGTGTTTTTCACAAGACACATTTGACAGGGTGTGGGTGTCACAAAGCCCATTGGACAGCGTGTGTGTCACAGTCCCCATTGGACGGTGTGTATGTCACAAACTCCACTGGACAGCATGTGTGTCACAATACCCATTGGACAGTGTGTGTGTCACAAACCCCCTTGGACAGAGTTTGTGTCACAAACCCCATTAGACAGCGTGTGTGTCATGAACCCCAATGGACAGCGCGTGTGTCACAATCCCCATTGGAGAGCGTGTGAGTCACAAACCCCATTGGACAGATTGTGTGTCATAAACACCATTAGACAGCGTGTGTGTGTCAGAATCCCCATTGGATAATGTGTGTTTTACAAACACCATGGGACAGAGTGTGTGTCACAAACACTATTGTACAGAGTGTGTGTGTCACAAGGCCATTGGACAGAGTGTGTGTCATGAACCCCATTGGACAGTGTGTGTGTCACAAGAACCATTGGACAGAGTGTGTGTGTCACAAACCATATTGGACAGAGTGTGTGTGTCACAAACCCCATTGGACAGCGTGTGTGTGTCACAATCCCCATTAGACAGCGTGTGTGTCACAAACCACATTGGACAGCGTGTGTGTTTCTCAATTCCCATTAGACGGTGTGTGTGTCACAAACACCATTGGACAGCGTGTGTGTGTCACAAACCCTATTGGACAGTGTGTGTGTCACAAACCCCATTGAAGTGCATGTGTGTCATGAACCCCATTGGACAGCGTGTGTGTCACAAGACCCATTGGACAGAGTTTGTGTGTCACAGACCCCATTGGACAGATTGTGTGTCATAAACCCCATTGGACTTCGTGTGTGTCACAAACCCCATAGTACAGCGTGTGTGTCACAAACCCCATTGGACAGCGTGTGTGTTTCTCAATTCCCATTAGACAGCGTGTGTGTCAGAAACCCCTTTGGACAGTGTGTGTGTCACAAACACCATTGGACAGCGTGTGTGTGTCACAAACCCTATTGGACAGTGTGTGTGTCAGAAACTCCATTGAAGAGCATGTGTGTCATGAACCTCATTGGACTTCGTGTGTGTCACAAACCCCATAGTACAGCGTGTGTGTGTCACAATCCCCATTGGACAATGTGTGTTTCACAAACCACTTGGGACAGATTGTGTTTCACAAACACTATTGGACAGCGTGTATGTGTGTCACAAAACCCACTGGACAGCGTGTGTGTCACGAACCCCATTGAACAGCGTGTGTGTCACAAGCAACATTGGACATAGTGCGGTGTCACAAACCCCATTGAACAGCGTGTGTGCCACAAGCCCTATTGGACAGAGTGTGTGTGTCACAAACCCCATTGGACAGCGTGTGTGTCACAATCCCCATTGGACAGCGTGTGTGTCACAAACCCCACTGGACAGTGTGTGTTTCACCATCTCCATTGGGTAGCGTGTGTGTCACAAACCCCATTGGACAGCGTTTGTGTCACAAACACCCGTAGACACTGTGTGTGTCATAAACCCCATTGGACAGTGTGTGTGTCACCAACCCCTTTGTACAGTGTGTGTGTCACAAACCCCATTGGACAGTGTGTGTGTCACAAACCCCATTGGACAGTGTGTTGTGTGTCAGAATACCCATTGGACCGTGTGTGTGTCACAAACCCCATTGGACAGAGTTTGTGTCACAAACCGCATTGGATAGCGTGTGTGTTTCACAATCCCAATTGTACAGTGTGTGTGTCACAAACACCATTGGACAGCCTGTGTGTCACAAGCCCATTGGACAGAATGTGTGTGTCACAAAACCCACTGGGCAGTGTGTGTGTCACAAACCCCATTGGTCAGAGTGTGTTGTCACAAACCCCATTGGAAAGTGTATGTGTCACAAAACCCATTGGGTAGAGTGTGTGTGTCACAAACCCTATTGGACAGTGTGTGTGTCACAAAACCCACTGGACAGCGTGTGTGTTCACAAATCCCATTGTAAAGCGTGTACCTCACAAGAGCCATTGTACAGAGTGTGTGTATCACAAACCCCATTGGACAGCGTGTGTGTCACAATCCCCATTTGACATCTCGTGTGTCACAAACATCATTGGACAGCGCATGTGTCACAACCCCATTAGACAGTGTGTGTATCACAAATCCCATTGGAAAGTGTATGTGTCACAAGCCCCATTTGATATCGTGTGTATGTCACAAACCCTCCTGGTCAGTGTGTGTGTCACAAACCCTATTGGACAGCGTGTGTGTGTAACAATACCCAAAGCACAGTATGTGTGTCACAAACCCCATTGTACAGCGTGTGTGTCACAAAACCCCGTGGACACTGTGTGTCACGAACGCCACTGGACAGTGTGTGTGTCACAAACCCCCGTGGACAGTGTGTGTGTCACAATCCCCAGTGGACAGCGTGTCTGTCAAAACCCGATTGGACAGCGTGTGTGTCAAAAGAACCCTATGAAAGTGTGTGTGTGTCACAAACCCCATTGGAAAGTGTATGTGTCACAAACTCCATTGAATAGAGTGTGTGTGTCACAAAACCTGTTGGACAGTGTGTAGGTCACAATCCCCATTGGACAGCGTGTGTGTCACAATCCCCATTGGACAGCGTTTTTTTTTCACAAACATTATTGGACAGTGTGTAGTGTCACAAACCGCATTGGACAGCGTTTGTGTGTAACAATACCCATTGGACAGTGTGTGTGTCACAAACCCCATTGGAAAGTGTATGTATCACAAACCCCTTTGGATAGCGTGTGTGTGTCTTCAAACCCTATTGGACAGTGTGTGTGCAACGAACCCCATGGGACAGAGTGTGTGTCACAAGACCCATTGGACAGAGTGTGTGTGTCACAAACCCCATTGGACAGCGTGTGTGTCAGAAACCCCACTGAACAGTGTGTGTGTCACAAACCCCATTGGACAGCGTGTTTCACAAATCCCTTTGGAAAGTTTGTGTGTCACAAAACCCATTGGACAGCGTGAGTGTCACAAACGGCTTTGGACAGTGTGTGTGTCACGAAGCCCATCGGACAGAGTGGGTGTCACAAGCAAAAATGGACAGAGTGTTAAAAACCCCATTGGACAGCGTGTGTGTCAAAAACTCCATTGGATAGCGTGTGTGTGTCACAAACCCTATTGGACAGCGTGTGTGTGTAACAATCCCCATTGGACAGTGTGTGTGTCACAAAAACGATTGGACAGCGTGTATGTCACAAACCCCCGTAGACACTGTATGTGTCACAAAACCCATTGGAGAGTGTGCGTGTCAAAATCCCTATTGGACAGCGTGTGTGTCACAAAAACCACTGGACAGCGTGTGTGTCACAATCCCCACTGGTCATCGTGTGTGTCACAATCCCCATTGTACAGTGTTGGTGTGACAAACACCATTGGACAGCGTCTGAGTGTAACAAACCCCATTGGACAGCGTGTGTGTCACAAACCCCATTGGAAAGTGTATGTGTCATAAATGCCATTGGACAGCGTGTGTGTCACAAACCCCACTGGACAGCGTGTGTGTCACGAACCCCATTGGACAGCGTGTGTGCCACAAGACCTATTGGAAAGAGTATGTGTGTCACAAATCCCATTGGACAACGTGTGTGTCACAATCCCCATTGTACACCGTGTGGGTCATAAACCCCATCGGACAGAGAGTGTGTTACAAGCCCCATTGGACAGAGTGTATGTGTCAAAAACGCCATTGGACAGCGTGTGTGTCACAATCCCCATTGGACAGCGTGTGTGTCACAAACCCCATTGGAAAGTGTGTGTCACAAACCCCATTGGATAGTGTGTGTGTGGCACAAAACCTATTGGACAGCGTCTGTGTCTCAAACCCCATTGGAAAGTGCGAGTGTCACAAACACCATTAGACAGCGTGTGTGTTTCACAATCCCCATTGGACAGTGTGTGTGTCACAAAAACCATTGGATAGCGTGTGTTTCACAAACCCCATTAGAAAGAGTGTGTGCCACAAACCCCTTTGGACAGTGAGTGTATCACAAACCCCATTGGACAGCGTGTGTGTCACAAACCCCCGTGGACAATGTGTGTGTCACGAACGCCATTGGACAGTGTGTGTGTCACAAACCCCACTGGACAGCGTGTGTGTCACAAACCCCACTGGACAGCGTGTGTGTCACAAACACTCATGGACAGTGTGCGTGTCAAAACCCCATTGGACATCGTGTTTGTCACAAACCCTTTTGCACAGTGTGTGTGTCACAAACCCAACTGGGCACCGTGTGTGTCATAAACACCCATGGACAGTGTGCGTGTCACAAACACCATTGGACATCCTGTGTGTCACAGACCCCTTTGGACAGTGTGTGTGTCACAAACCCCATTGGATTGCGTGTTTGTCACAAACCCAATGGGACAGAGTGTGTGCCACGAACCAAATTGGACAGCGTGTGTGTCACAAGCGCCATTGGACAGAGTGTGTGTGTCACAAACCCCATTGGAAAGTGTATGTGTCACCAACCCCATTGGATAGCGTGTGTGTGTCACAAACCCTCCTGGTCAGTGTGTGTGTCACAAAACCCATTGGACAGCATGCGTGTCACAAACACCATTGGACAGTGTGTGTGTAACAAACAAGTTGGTCAGAGTGTGTGTCACAAACCCCATGGGACAGCATGTGTGTTTCACAAACCCCTTTAGAAAGTATGCGTGTCACAAACCCTATTGGATAGCGTGTGTGTGTCACAAACCCCTTTGGAAAGTGTGTGTGTCACAAACCCCATTGGACACCGTGAGTGTCAGAAACGGCCATGGACTGTGTGCGTGTCACAAACCCTGCTGGACATCGTCTGTGTCACAAACCCCTGTGGACAGTGTGTGTGTTACAAACCCCATTGGACAGCGTGTGAGTGTCACAATCCCCATTGGATAGTGTGTGTGTCACAAACCCCATGGGACAGAGTGTGTGTCACGAACCCCATTGGACAGCGTGTGTGTCACAAACACCGTTGGACAGCGTGTGTGTGTCACAATCCCCATTGGACAATGTGTCTGTATGTCACAAAGCCCATTGGATAGCGTGTGTGTGACAAACCCCCGTGGACACTGTGTGTGTCACGAACGCCATTGCACAGTGTGTGTGTCAAAAACCCCCGTGGACAGTGTGTGTGTCACAATCCCCAGTGGACAGTGTGTGTGTCAAAAACCCCCGTGGACAGTGTGTGTGTCACAATCCCCACTGGACAGCGTGTGTGTCACAAACACCCATGGACAGTGTGAGTGTCTCAAACCGCATTGGACAGCATATCTGTGTCACAATCCCCATTGGACAGTGTGTGTGTCACAAACACCATTGGACAGCATGAGTGTCACGAACCCAATTGGACAGCGTGTGTGTCACAAGCACCATTGGACAGAGTGTGTGTGCCACAAACTCCATTGGAAAGTGTATGTGTCACAAACCCATTGTATAGCGTGTGTGTGTCAGAAACCCTATTGGATAGTATGTGTGCCACAAAACCCTCTGGACAGCGTGTGTGTTCACAAAACCCATTGGACAGCGTGGTTTTCACAAGACCCATTGTACAGAGTGTGTGTGTCACAAAGCCCACTGGACAGCGTGTGTGTCACAAACACCATTGGACAGCGTGTGTGTGTAACAATACCCATTGGACAGTGTGTGTGTCACAAAACCCATTGTACAGCGTGTGTGTCACAAACCCCCATGGACAATGTGTGTGTCACAAACCCCATTGGACAGTGTGTGTGTCACAAACCCCACTGGATATCGAGGGTTTTACAAACACCCATGGACAGTGTGGGTGTCACAAACCCCATTGTACATCGTGTGTGTCACAAAACCTTTTGGACATTGTGTGTGTCACAAACCGCCCTGGACACTGTGTGTGTCACAAACGCCATTGGACAGTGTGTGTGTCACAAACCCCCCTGGACAGTGTGTGTGTCACAATCCACAGTGGACAGCGTGTGTGTCAAAACCGCGTCGGACGGTGTGTGTGTGACAAAACCCACTGGACAGCGTGTGTGTCACAAACACCCATGGACAGTGTGAGTGTCATAAGCCCCATTGCATAACGTGTGTGTCTCAAACCGCTTTGGACAGTGTGTGTGTCACAATTCCCATTGGACAGTGTGTGTGTCACAAACACCTTTGGACAGCGTGTGTGTAACAAGCCTATTGGAAAGTGTGCGTGTGTCACGAAACCCACTGGACAGCGTGTGTGTTCACAAACCCCATTGGACAGATTGTTTTTCACCAGACCCATTGGACAGAGTGTGTGTGTCACAAAGCCCATTGGACAGCGTTTGTGTCACAAACCCCATTGGCAGCGTGTGTGTCACAAACCCCATAGGACAGAGTTTGTGTCACCAACCACCGTGGACACTGTGTGTGTCACAAACCCCATTGGACAGTGTGTGTGTCACAAACCACATTGGACAGAGTTTGTGTCACAATCCCCATTGGACAGCGTGTGTGTCACAAACCCCTTTGGACAGTGTGTGTGTCACAAACGCCATTGGATAGCGTGTGTGTGTCTCAAACCCCATTGGACAGCGTGTGTGTCTAAACCCCATTGGATTGTGTGTGTGTGTCACAAACCCTATTGGACATTGTGTGTGTCACAAAACCCACTGGACAGCGTGTGTGTCACAAAATCCACTGGACAGCATGTGTGTCACAATACCCATTGGACAGTTTGTATGTCACAAACTCCACTGGACAGCATGTGTGTCACAATACCCATTGGACAGTGTGTGTGTCACAAACCACATTGGACAGAGTTTGTGTCACAATCCCCATTGGACAGCGTGTGTGTCACAAAGCACATTGAACAGCGTGTTTTTCACAAGACACATTGGACAGGGTGTGGGTGTCACAAAGCCCATTGGACAGAGTGTGTGTCACAGTCCCCATTGGACGGTGTGTATGTCACAAACTCCACTGGACAGCATGTGTGTCACAATACCCATTGGACAGTGTGTGTGTCACAAACCCCATTGGACAGAGTTTGTGTCACAAACCCCATTGGACAGCGTGTGTGTCATGAATCCCATTGGACAGCGCGTGTGTCACAATCCCCATTGGAGAGCGTGTGAGTCACAAACCCCATTGGACAGATTGTGTGTCATAAACACCATTAGACAGCGTGTGTGTGTCAGAATCCCCATTGGATAATGTGTGTTTGACAAACACCATGGGACAGAGTGTGTGTCACAAACACTATTGTACAGAGTGTGTGTGTCACAAGGCTATTGGACAGAGTGTGTGTCATGAACCCCATTAGACAGTGTGTGTGTCACAATCCCCATTGGACAATGTGTGTTTCGCAAACCACTTGGGACAGATTGTGTTTCACAAACACTATTGGACAGCGTGTATGTGTGTCACAAAACCCACTGGACAGCGTGTGTGTCACAAACCCCATTGAACAGCGTGTGTGCCACAAGCCCTATTGGACAGAGTGTATGTGTCACAAACCCCATTGGACAGCGTGTGTGTCACAATCCCCATTGGACAGCGTGTGTGTCACAAACCCCACTGGACAGTGTGTGTTTCACCATCTCCATTGGATAGTGTGTGTGTCACAAACCCCATTGGACAGCGTTTGTGTCACAAACGCCCGTAGACACTGTGTGTGTCATAAACCCCATTGGACAGCGTGTGTGTCACAAACCCCATTGGACAGTGTGTTGTGTGTCAGAATACCCATTGGACAGTGTGTGTGTCACAAACCCCATTGGACAGAGTTTGTGTCACAAACCCCATTGGATACCGTGTGTGTGTCACAATCCCAATTGTACAGTGTGTGTGTCACAAACACCATTGGACAGCCTGTGTGTCACAAGCCCATTGGACAGAGTGTGTGTGTCACAAAACCCACTGGGCAGTGTGTGTGTCACAAACCCCATTGGACAGCGTGTGTGTCACAAGCACCATTGTACAGAGTGTGTGTGTCACAAACCCCATTGTAAAGTGTATGTGTCACAAACCCCATTGGACAGCGTGTGTGTCACAAACCGCATTGGACAGCGTGTGTGTGTCACCTTCCCCATTAGACAGCGCGTGTGTCACAAACCCCATTAGACAGCGTGTGTGTGTCACAAACCCCATTGGACAGCATGAGCCCGTCACAATCCTATTGGACATTGTGTGTGTCACAAACACCATGGGTAATGTTGTGAGTGTCACAAACCCCATTGGATACTGTGTGTGTCACAAACCCCATTAGAAAGTGTGTGTGTCACAAACCCCATTGGACAGATTGTTTGTCATAATCCCCATTGGACAGCGTGTGTGTGTCACAATCCCCATTGGACAGCGTGTGTGTCAGAAACACCATTGGACAGTGCGTGTGTCACAAACCAGAATTGGACAGCGTTTGTGTTCACAATCCCCAGGGGACAGAGTGTGTGTCAAAACCCAATTGGACAGTGTGTGTGTCACAAAACCCACTGGACAGCGTGTGTGTCACAAACAACAATAGACAGTGTGAGTGTCACAAACCCCTTTGGATAGCGTGTGTGTCAAAAAACCCCTTCGGACAGTCTGTGTGTCACAAACCTCACTGGACAGCGTGTTTGTGTCACAACCCCATTAGACAGTGTGTGTGTCACAAGCACCATTGAACAGCGTGTGTGTCACAAGCCCATTGGACAGAGTGCGTGTGTCACAAAACCCACTAGACAGCGTGTGTGTCACGAACCCCATTGGACAGCGTGTGTGTCACAATCACCATTGGACAGAGTGTGAGTGTCACAAACCCTGTTGGACAGTGTGTGTGTCACAAACCCCACTGAACAGCGTATGTGTCACGAACACCATTGGACATCGTGTGTGTGTCACAAACCCCATTGGACAGCGTGTGTGTCACAATCCCCATTGGACAGCGTGTGTGTCACAAACCCCACTGGACAGTGTGTGTTTCACCATCTCCATTGGATAGTGTGTGTGTCACAAACCCCATTGGACAGCGTGTGTGTCACAAACCCCATTGGACAGTGTGTTGTGTGTCAGAATACCCATTGGACAGTGTGTGTGTCACAAACCCCATTGGACAGAGTTTGTGTCACAAACCCCATTGGATACCGTGTGTGTGTCACAATCCCAATTGTACAGTGTGTGTGTCACAAACACCATTGGACAGCCTGTGTGTCACAAGCCCATTGGACAGAGTGTGTGTGTCACAAAACCCACTGGGCAGTGTGTGTGTCACAAACCCCATTGGACAGTGTGTGTGTCACAAGCACCATTGTACAGAGTGTGTGTGTCACAAACCCCATTGTAAAGTGTATGTGTCACAAACCCCATTGGACAGCTTGTGTGTCACAAACCGCATTGGACAGCGTGTGTGTGTCACCTTCCCCATTAGACAGCGCGTGTGTCACAAACCCCATTAGACAGCGTGTGTGTGTCACAAACCCCATTGGACAGCATGAGCCCGTCACAATCCTATTGGACAGTGTGTGTGTCACAAACACCATGGGAAATGTTGTGAGTGTCACAAACCCCATTGGATACTGTGTGTGTCACAAACCCCATTAGAAAGTGTGTGTGTCACAAACCCCATTGGACAGATTGTTTGTCATAATCCCCATTGGACAGCGTGTGTGTGTCACAATCCCCATTGGACAGCGTGTGTGTCAGAAACACCATTGGACAGTGCGTGTGTCACAAACCAGAATTGGACAGCGTTTGTGTTCACAATCCCCAGGGGACAGAGTGTGTGTCAAAACCCAATTGGACAGTGTGTGTGTCACAAAACCCACTGGACAGCGTGTGTGTCACAAACAACAATAGACAGTGTGAGTGTCACAAACCCCTTTGGATAGCGTGTGTGTCAAAAAACCCCTTCGGACAGTCTGTGTGTCACAAACCTCACTGGACAGCGTGTTTGTGTCACAACCCCATTGGACAGTGTGTGTGTCACAAGCACCATTGAACAGCGTGTGTGTCACAAGCCCATTGGACAGAGTGTGTGTGTCACAAAACCCACTGGACAGCGTGTGTGTCACAAACCCCATTGGACAGCGTGTGTGTCAAATGCCCCATTGGACCGAGCGTATGTGTCACAAACCCCATTGGACAGTGTGTGTGTCACAAACCACATTGGAAAGTGTATGTGTCACAAACTCATTGGACAGCATATGTGTGTAACAATACCCATTGGACAGTGTGTGTGTCATAAACTCTATTGGACATCGTGTGTGTCACTAACCGCATTGGACAGCGTGTGTGTGTCACAATCCCCATTAGAGAGCGTGTGTGTCACAAACCCCATTAGACAGCGTGTATGTGTAACAAAAACAATTGGACAGCGTGTGTGTGTCACAATCCTATTGAAAAGTGTGTGTGTCACAAACACCATGGGACAGAGTGTGCGTCACAAACACTGTTGGACAGCGTTTGTGTGTCACAAGCCCATTGGCCAGCGTGTGTGTCACAAACACCATTGGACAGAGTGTGTGTGTCACAAAGCCGATTGGACAGCGTGTGTGTCACAAACACCATTGGACAGAGTGTGTGTGTCACAAAGCCGATTGGACAGCGTGTGTGTCACAATCCCTATTGGACAGATTGTGTGTCACAAACCCCACTGGACAGCGTGTGTTTTACGAACCCCATTGAACAGCGTGTGTGTCACAAGCACCATTGGACAGAGTGTGGTGTCACAAACCGTAATGGAAAGTGAATGTGTCACAAACTCCATTGGATAGCGTGTGTGTGTCACAAACCCTATTGGACAGTGTGTGTGTCACAAAACCCATGTGGACAGAGTGAATGTGTCACAAACCCCATTAGACAGTGTGTGTGTCACAATACCCATTGGAAAGCCTGTGTGTCACAAGCACCATTGGACAGAGTGTGGTGTCACAAACCGCAATGGAAAGTGAATGTGTCACAAACTCCATTGGATAGCGTGTGTGTGTCACAAACCCTATTGGACAGTGTGTGTGTCACAAAACCCATGTGGACAGAGTGAATGTGTCACAAACCCCATTAGACAGTGTGTGTGTCACAATACCCATTGGAAAGCCTGTGTGTCACAAACCCCATTGGACAGTGTGTGTGTGTCAAAATACCCATTAGACAGTGTGTGTGTCACAAACTTCATTGGACAGAGTTTGTGCCACAAATCCCATTGGACAGCGTGTGTGTCAGAAACAACATTGGTCAGTGTGTATGACACAAAACCCTTTGGACAGCGTGTGTTTCAAAACCCAATTGGACAGTGTGTGTGTCACAAAACCCACTGGACAGCGTGTGTTTCACAAACCCCCCTGGACAGTGTGTGTGTCACAGTCCCCAGTGGTCAGCGTGTGTGTCAAAACCCAGTTGGACAGTGTGTGTGTGACAAAACCCACTGGACAGCGTGTGTGTCACAAACACCCATGGACAGAGTAAGTGTCACAATCCCCATTGGATAGCGTGTGTGTCGTAGACCCCTTTGGAGAGTGTGTGTGTCACTAACCCAATTGGACAGCGCGTGTGTGTCACAATCCCCATTGGACAGCGTGTGTGTCACAAACCCCATTGGACAGATTGTGTGTCATAAACCCCATTGGACAGCGTGTGTGTCAAAACCCAATTGGACAGTGTGTGTGTCACAAAACCCACTGGACAGCGTGCGTGTCACAAACCCCTTTGGACAGTGTATTTGTCACGAATCCCATTGTACAGCATGTGTGTTCACAATCCCATTGGACAGATTGTTTTTGACAAGACCCATTGGACAGAGTGCGTGTGTCACAAAGCCCATTCGACAGCGTGTGTATCACAAACCCGATTGTACAGGGTGTTTGTCATAATCCCCAATGGACAGCGTGTGTTTAACAATACCCGTTGTACAGTGTGTGTGTCACAATCCCCATTGGATAGAGTGTGTGTCACTAACCCCCGTGGACACTGTGTGTGTCACAAACCCCATTCGACAGTGTGTGTGTCACAAACACCCCTGGACAGCGTGTGTGTCACAAACAACCATGGACAGTGTGCGTGTCACAAACCGCATTAGACCTTGTGTGTGTCACAAAGCCCTTTGGACAGTGTGTGTGTCACAAAACCCACTGGACAGCATGTGTGTAACAAACACCCATGGACAGTGTGTGTGTCACAAATCCCATTGGACAGCATGTGTGTGTCATAATCCCCATTGGACAGTGTGTGTGTCACAAGCCCCATGGGACAGAGTGTGTGTCACTATCCCCATTGGACAGTGTGTGTGTCACAAACCCCATGGGACAGAGTGTGTGTCACGATCCCCATTGGACAGTGTGTCTGTAACAAGCACCACTGGACAGAGTGTGAGTGTCACAAACCCCATTGGATAGTGTGTGTGTCACACACCCCATTAGAAATTGTGTGTGTCACAAACCCCATTGGATAGCGTGTGTGTGTCACTAACCCTATTGGACAGTGTGTGTGTCACAAATCCCATTGAACAGTTTGTGTGTCACGAAGCCCATTGAACAGCGTGTGTGTCACAAGACCCATTGGACAGATTGTGTGTCATAAACCCCATTGGACAGCGTGTGTGTGTCACAGTCCCCATTGGACAGCTTGTGTGTGTCACAAACCCTATTGGACAGTCTGTGTGTCACAAACCCTTTTGGACAGTGTGTGTGTCACAAACCCCATTGGACAGCATTTGTGTCACACTCCCCAGTTGACAGAGTGTGTGTCAAAAGCCAATTGGACAGTGTGTGTGTCACAAAACCCACTGGACAGGGTGTGTGTCACAGACCCGCCTAGTCAGTTTGTGTGTCACAATTCCCAGCGGACAGCGTGTGTGTTAAAACCCCTTTGGACAGTGTGTGTGTCACAAAACCCACTGGATAGCGTGTGAGTTCCAAACAACCATGGACAGTGTGAGTGTCACAAACCCCATTGGATAGCGTTTGTGTCACACAGCCCTTTGGACCGTCTGTGTTTCACAAACCTCGTTGGACAGTGTGTGTGTGTCATAATCCCCATTGGACAGTGTGTGTGTCACAAACACCATTGGACAGCATGTGTGTCACAAGCACCATTGGACAGACTGTGAGTGTCACAAACCCCATTGGATAGTTTGTGTGTCACAAACCATATTGGACAGTGTGTGTCACAAGACCCATTGGACAGAGTGTGTGTGTGACACACCCCGTTGGACAGCGTGTGTGTCACAAGCCCCATTGGACAGTGTGTGTGTCACAAACACCATTGGACAGTGTGTGTGTGTATCAATACTCATTGCACAGTGTGTGTGTCACAAACCCGATTAGAGAGCGTCTGTTTTTCACTAACCCCCGTGGACACTGTGTGTGTCACAAACCCCATTGGAAAGTGTGTGTGTCACAATCACCATTGGACAGAGTTTGTGTCACAAACCCCATTGGACAGCGTGTGTGTCACAAACACCATTGGACAATGTGTGTGGGACATACCCCATTGGACAGCGTGTGTGTGTCACAAATGCCATTGGATAGCATGTGTGTGTCACAAACCACATTGGACAGCGTGTAGTGTCAGAAATCCCATTGGACAGTGTGAGTCACAAATCCCATTGGACAGCGTGTGTGTCACAAACCCCATTGGACAATGTGTGTGTAACATACCAAATTGTTCAGAGTGTGTGCAACAATCTCCATGAGACAGCGTGTGTGTGTCACACACCTCATTGGAAAGTGTGTGTGTCACAAACCCCATTTTATAGCGTGTGTGTGTCACAAAACCCATTATAAAGTGTGTGTGTTACAAACCCCAGTGGATAGCGTGTGTGTGTCACAAACCCTATTGGACAGTCTGTAGGTCACAATCCCCACTGGACGGCGTCTATGTCACAAATCCCATTGGAAATCGTGTGTGTCACAAACACCATTGGACAGCATGTGTATGTCACAATCACCATTGGACAGCGTGTGTGTGTCACAATCCCCATTGAACAGTGTGTGTGTCACAAAACCCATTGGATAGCGTGTGTGTCACAATCCCCATTGGATAGCGTGTGTGTCACAATCCCCATTGGACAGCGTGTGTGTCACAAACCCCATTGGACAGTGTGTCTGTGTCACAATACCCAATGGACAGTGTGCGTGTCACAAACTCCATTGGACAGCGTGTGTGTCACAAACACCATTGGACAGTGTGTGTGTCAGAAACCCCACTGGACAGAGTGTGTGTGTCACAAACCCCATTGGATAGCATGTGTGTGTCACAAACCCCATTGGACAGCGTGTAGTGTCAGAAACCCCATTGGACATTGTGTGTCACAAATCCCATTGGGCAGCGTGTGTGTGTCACAAAGCCCACTTGACAGAGTGTATGTCACAAACCCCATTGGATAGCGTGTGTGTCACAATCACCATGGGACAGCGTGTGTGTGTCACAATCCCCATTGGACAGAGTTTGTTTCACAAACCCCATTGGACAGACTGTGTGTGTCACAAACCCCATTGGATAGCATGTGAGTGTGTCACAAAACCCATTGGACAGCGTGTAGGGTCAAAAACCCCATTGGACAGTGTGTATCACAAATCCCATTGGACAGCCTGTGTGTGTCACAAAGCCCAGTTGACAGAGTGTGTTTCACAAAAACTATTGGACAGTGTGTGTGTCACAAACCCCATTGGACAGCGTGTGTGTGTCACAAACCCCCCTGGACAGTGTGTGCGTCAGAAACCCCATTGGATAGCGTGTGTGTGTCACAAACCCTATTGGACAGTGTGCGTGTGTCACAATCCCCATTGGACAGCGTGTGTGTCACAGACCCCATGGGACAGAGTGTGTGTCACAAACACTATTGGACAACGTGTGTGTGTCACAATCCCCATTGGACAATGTGTGTGTCACAAAACCCATTGGATAGCGTGTGTGTCACAAACCCTATTGGACAGTGTTGTGTGTCACAAACCCCATTGGACAGAGTGTGTGTCTCAAACCAGCGTGGACACTGTGAGTGTCACGAACGCCATTGGACAGTGTGTGTGTCACAAAACCCCTGGACAGTGTGTGTGTCACAATCCCCGGTGGACAGCGTGCGTGTCAAAACCCCATTGGACAGTGTTTGTGTGACAAAACCCACTGGAAAGCGTGTGTGTCACAAACACCCATGGACAGTGTGAGTGTCACAAACCCCATTGGATAGCGTCTATGTCAGAAACCCCATTGGACAGACTGTGTGTGTCAGAAACCGCATTGGAAAATGTGTGTGTCACAAACCAATTGGATAGCGTGTGTGTGTCACAAACCCCATTGTACAGTGCGTGTGTAACAAACACAATTGGTCAGCGTGTGTGTCACAAAACCCATGGGACAGCGTGTGTGTGTCACAAACCCCATTGGAAAGTGTGTGTCACAAGCCCCATTTGATAGCGTGTGTTTTTCAAAAACCCCATTAGAAAGTATGTGTGTCACAAACCCATTAGAAAGTGTGTGTGTCAAAAACCCCTTTGGACAGAGTGTGTGTGTCACAAACCCCATTGGAAAGTGTATGAGTCACAAACCGCATTGGATAGCGTGTGTGTCACAAACCCCATTGGACAGCGTGTGTATATAACAGTACCCATTGGACAGTGTCTGTGACAAACGCCATTGGACAGCGTGTGTCACAAACCCCCGTGGACACTATGTTTTTCACGAACGCCATTGGACAGTGTGTGTGTCACAAACCCCTCTGGACAGTTGTGTGTCACAATCCCCAATGGACAACGTGTGTGTTACAAATCCCCTTTGGACATAGGGCGTGTCACAAACTCCTTTGGACAGCGTGTGTGTCACAAACCCCATTGGTCATAGTGTGTGTGTCAGAAATCCCAATGGACAGCTTCTGTGTCATGAACCCCTCTGGACAGCGTGTGTGTCACAAGCGCCATTGTACAGAGTCTGTGTGTCACAAACCCCATTGGAAAGTGTGTGTGTCACAAACCCCATTGGATAGCGTGTGTGTGGAACAAACCCCATTAGAAAGTGTGCATGTGACAAAACCCTTTGGAAAGTGTGTGTGTGACAAACCCCATTGGATAGCGTGTGTGTTTCACAAACCCCATTTGATAGGATGTGTGTGTCACAAACCCTATTAGACAGCGTGTGTGTCACAATCCCCATTGGACAGTGTGTGTGTGTCACAATTCCCATTGGACATTGTGTGTGTCACAAAACCCATTTGATAGCGTGTGTGTCACAAAATCCCATGTACAGTGTGCGTTTCACAAACCCCATTGGACATTGTGTGTGTCACAAACCCCTTTGGATATTGTGTGTGTCACAGACCCCATTGGACAGCGTGTGTGTGTCACAACCCCATTGGACAGTGTGCATCTGTTACAAACCCACTGGACAGAGTGTGTGTGTCACAAAACTCAAGGGACAGCGTGTGTGTCACGAAACCCATTGGACAGCGTGTGTGTCACAAGCGCCATTGGACAAAGTGTGTGTGTCACAAACCCCATTGGACAGAGTGTGTGTGTCACAATCCCCATTGGACAGTGTTTGTGTGTCACAAACCCCTTTGGACTGTGTGTGTGTCACAAACTCCATTGGAGAGCATGTGTGTGTCACAATCCCCTTTGGACAGTGTGTGTGTCACAAACCCTCCTGGTCATTGTGTATGTCACAAACCCCATTGGAAATCGTGTGTGTCACAAACCCCACTGGACAGCGTGTATATGTCACAATCCCCATTGGACAGTGTGTGTGTCACAAACACCATGGGACAGAGTGTTTGTCACAAACACTATTGGACAGCGTGCGTGTCACAAGCCCATTGGACAGAGTGTGTGTGTCACAAAACCCACTGGACAGCGTGTGTGTCACGAACCCCATTGGACAGCGTGCGTGTCACAAGCCCATTGGACAGAGTGTGTGTGTCACAAAACCCACTGGACAGCGTGTGTGTCACGAACCCCATTGGACAGCGTGTGTGTCACAAGCACCATTGGAGAGAGTGTGGTGTCACAAACCCCATTGAAAAGTGTATGTGTCACAAACCCCATTGGACAGCATGTGTGTGTCACAATACACATTGGACAGTGTCTGTGTCACAAACCCCATTGGACAGAATTTCTGTCACAAACCCCATTGCACAGCGTGTGTGTCACAAATCCCATTGGACAGCATGTGAGTGTCTCAAACCCCATTTGACAGAGTGTGAGTCACAAACACCATTGGACAGTATGTGTGTCACAAAACGCAGTGGACAGCGTGTGTGTGTCACAATCCCCATTGGACACTGCGTAGGTCACAATCCCCATTGGACAGCGTCTGTGTCACAAACCCCATTGGACAGCGTTTTTGTCACAAACACCATTGGACAGCATGTGTGTGTCCCAATCCCCTTTGGACAGTGTGTATGTCACAAAACCCATTGGATAGCGTGTGTGTCACAAACCCCATTTGAAAGTGTGTGTGTCATAAACCCCATTGGACAGCGAGTGTGTGTCACAAACCCCATTGGACAGCGTGTGTGTGTCACAATCCCCATTTGACAGTGTTTGTGTGTCACAAACCCCATTGGACAGAGTGTGTGTCACAAACCCATTTGGACAGAGTGTCTGTTACAAACCCCATTGGACAGTGTGTGTGTCACAACCCCACTGGACATCGTGTGTGTCACAAACGCTTTTGGACACTGTGTGTCTCACAAACCCCACTGGACAGCGTGTGTGCCACAGACACCCATGGACAGTGTGCGTATCACAAACCCCATTGGACAACATGTGTGTCACAAACCCCTGTGGAAAGAGTGTGTGTCACAAACCCCCTTGGACAGCGTGTATGTCACAGACCGCATTAGAAAGTGTGCGTGTCACAAACCCCATTGGAACGTGTGTGTGTCACAAACCCCATCGGATAGAATGTGTGTGTCACAAATCCCACTGGACAGCGTGTGTGTGTCACAAACCCTATTGGAGAGTGTGTGTGTCACAAAACCCATTGAACAGTGCGTGTGATGTCACAATCCGCATTGCACAGCGTGTGTGTCACAAGCCTCATTGGACAGCGTGTGTGTCACAAGCACCATTAAACAGCGTGTGTGTGTAACAATACCCATTGGACAGTGTGTGTGTCACAAACCCCATTGGACAGCGTGTGTGTCACAAACCCCCGTAGACACTGTGTGTGTCACAAACCCCATTGGCACGTGTGTGTGTCACGAATCCCATTGGAGAGAGTGTGCGTGACACAATCCCCTTTGGACAGTGTGTGTGTCACAATACCCATTGGACAGCGTGTGTGTCACAATCCCCTTGGGACAGAGTGTGTCACAAATCCCATTGGACAGCGTGTGTGTCACAATCCCGATTGGACAGAGTGTGTGTGTCACAAACCCCATTGTACAGCGTCTGTGTCATAAACCCCATTGGACATCGTGTGTGTCACAAACACGTTTGGACAGTGTGTGTGTCACAAACCCCATTGGACAGCGTGTGTGTGTGAAAATCCCCATTGGACAGAGTGTGTGTGTCACAAACCCCATTGTACAGCGTCTGTGTCACAAACCCCATTGGACAGCGTGTGTGTGTCACAAACCCTATTGGACAGTGTATGTCTCACAATACCTTACTGTACAGCGTGTGAGCAACGAACCCCTTTGGACAGCATGTGTGTCACAAGACCAATTGGACAGAGTGTGTGTGTCACAAACCCATTGGACAGCGTGTGTGTCAGAAACCCCATTGGACAGCGTGTGTGTCACAAGCGTTATTGGACAGAGTGTGTGTGTCAAAAACCCATTAGAAAGTATGTGTGCCACAAACCCCATTTTATAGCATGTGTGTGTCACAAACCCTATTGGACAGCGTGTGTGTTTCACAAACCCCATTGGACAGCGTGTGTGTCACAAACCCCTTTGGACAGAGTGTGTGTCACAAACCCCATTGGACAGCGTGTGTGTCACAAACCCCTTTGGACAGTGTGTGTGTCACAAACCCCATTGGACAGCGTGTGTGTGTCACAATCCCCATTGGACAGTGTGTGTGTCACAAGCTGATTGTACGGAGTGTGTGTGTCACATAACCCAATGGACAGCGTGTGTGTCACGAATCCCATTGGAGAGAGTGTGCGTGACACAATCCCCTTTGGACAGAGTGTGTGTCACAAACCCCATTGGGCAGAGTGTGTGTCACAATCCCGATTGGACAGAGTGTGTGTCACAAACACGTTTGGACAGTGTGTGTGTCACAAACCCCATTGGACAGCGTGTGTGTGTCAAAATCCTCATTGGACAGAGTGTGTGTGTCACAAACCCCATTGTACAACATCTGTGTCACAAACCCCATTGGACAGCGTGTGTGTGTCAGAAACCCCATTGGACAGCGTGTGTGTGTCACAAACCCTATTGGACAGTGTGTGTCTCACAATACTGTACAGCGTGTGAGCAACGAACCCCTTTGGATAGCATGTGTGTCACAAGACCCATTGGACAGAGTGTGTGTGTCACAAATCCATTGGACAGCGTGTGTGTCATAAACACCATTGGACAGTGTGTGTGTCACAACACCCATTGGACAGTGTTTGTGTGTCACAAACCCCATTGGACAGCGTGTGTTTCACAAACCCCTTTGGACAGTGTGTGTGTCACAAACCCCACTGGACAGTGTGCGTGTCACAAACCCCATTGGACATCGTGTGTGTCACAAACCCTTTTGGACAGTGTGTGTCTCACAAACCCCATTGGACAGAGTTTGTTTCACAAACCCTATTGGACAGCGTGTGTGTCACAAACCCCATTGGACAGTGTGTGTGTCACAAACCCCACTGGACAACATTTGTATCACAAATCCCATTGGACAGCGTGTGTGTGTCACAAAACCCATTTGACAGAGTGTGTGTCGCAAAACCATTGGACAGAGTGTGTGTCACGAACCCCATTGGACAGCGTGTGTGTTAAAAGCGCCATTGGACAAAGCGCGTGTGTCACAAACCCCATTAGAAAATATTCGTGTCACAAACCCCATTGGATAGCACGTGTGTGTCACAAACCCTTCTGGACAGTGTGTGTGACACAATGCCCATTGGACAGCGTCTTTGTCACAAACCCAATGGGACAGAGTGTGTGTCACAAACACTATAGGACAGCGTGTGTGTGTTTCAAGCCCATTGGACAGAGTGTGTGTCACAAAATCCATTGGACAGCGTGTGTGTCACAAACCCCATTGGAGAGCGTGTGTGTGTCACAAACCCTATTGGACAGCGTGTGTGTCACAAACCCCATGGGACAGAGTGTGTGTCACGAACCCCATTGGACAGCGTGTGTTTCACAAGCGTTATTGGACAGAGTTTGTGTGTCAAAAACCCATTAGAAAGTATGTGTGTCACAAACCCCATTGGATAGCATGTGTGTGTCACAAACCCTATTGGACAGCGTGTGTGTTTCACAAACCCCATTGGACAGCGTGTGTGTCACAAACCCCTTTGGACAGTGTGTGTGTCTCAAACCCCACTGGAAAGCGTGTGTGTCACAAACACCCATGTACAGTGTGCGTGTCACAAACCCCATTGGGCATTGTGTGTGTCACAAACCCTTTTGGACAGTGTGAGTGTCACAAACCCCACTGGACAGCGTGTGTGTCACAAACCCCTTTGGACAGTGTGTGTGTCACTAACCCCATTGGACATCGTGTGTGTCACAAACACCTTTGGACAGTGTGTGTGTCACAAACCCCATTGGACAGCGTGTGTGTGTCACAATCCCCATAGGACAGTGTGTGTGTGTCACAAAACCCATTGGACAGCGTGTGTGTGTCACAATCCCCATTGGACAGAGTGTGTGTCACGAACCCCATTGGACAGCGTGTGTGTTAAAAGCGCCATTGGACAAAGCGCGTGTGTCACAAACCCCATTAGAAAATATTCGTGTCACAAACCCCATTGGATAGCACGTGTGTGTCACAAACCCTACTGGACAGTGTGTGTGACACAATCCCCATTGGACAGCGTCTTTGTCACAAACCCAATGGGACAGAGTGTGTGTCACAAACACTACAGGACAGCGTGTGTGTGTTTCAAGCCCATTGGACAGAGTGTGTGTCACAAAACCCACTGGACAGCGTGTGTGTCACAAACCCCATTGGAGAGCGTGCGTGTGTCACAAACCCTATTGGACAGCGTGTGTGTCACAAACCCCATGGGACAGAGTGTGTGTCACGAACCCCATTGGACAGCGTGTGTGTCACAAGCGTTATTGGACAGAGTGTTTGGCAAAAACCCATTAGAAAGTATGTGTGTCACAAACCCCATTGGATAGCATGTGTGTGTCACAAACCCTATTGGACAGCGTGTGTGTTTCACAAACCCCATTGGACAGCGTGTGTGTCACAAACCCCTTTGGACAGTGTGTGTGTCACAAACCCCATTGGAGAGCATGTGTGTCACAAACCCCTTTGGACAGTGTGTGTGTCTCTAACCCCATTGGACAGCGTGTGTGTGTCACAATCCCCATTGGACAGTGTGTGTGTCACAAGCCGATTGGACAGAGTGTGTGTGTCACAAAACCCACTGGACAACGTGTGTGTCACGAACCCCATTGGACAGCGTGTGTGTCACAAGCACCGTTGGACCGAGTGTGGTGTCACAATCCCCATTGGACAGCGTGTGTGTCACAATCCCCATTGGACAGTGTGTGTGTGTCACAAACCCCATTTGATAGAGTGTGTGAGTCACAAACCCCATTAGAAAGTATGCGTGTCACAAACCCCATTGGATAGCGTGTGTGTGTCACAAGCACCATTGGACAGAGTGTGGTGTCACAAACCCCATTGTATAGTTTATGTGTCACAAACCCCTTTTGATAGAGTGTGTGTGTTACAAACCCCATTAGAAAGTATGCGTGTCACAAACCCCAGTGGATAGCGTGAGTGTGTCACAAGCACCATTGGACAGAGTGTGGTGTCACAATCCCCATTATACAGCGTGTGTGTCACAAACCCCATTGGACAGTGTGCGTGTGTCACAAACCCAATTTGATAGAGTGTGTGTGTCACGAACCCCATTGGACAGCGTGTGTGTTAAAAGCGCCATTGGACAAAGCGCGTGTGTCACAAACCCCATTAGAAAATATTCGTGTCACAAACCCCATTGGATAGCACGTGTGTGTCACAAACCCTACTGGACAGTGTGTGTGACACAATCCCCATTGGACAGCGTCTTTGTCACAAACCCAATGGGACAGAGTGTGTGTCACAAACACTATAGGACAGCGTGTGTGTGTTTCAAGCACATTGGACAGTGTGTGTGTCACAAAACCCACTGGATAGCATGTGTGTCACAAACCGCTTTGGACAGTGTGTGTGTCACAAACCGCTTTGGACAGTGTGTGTGTCACAAACCCCATTGGACAGGGTGTGTGTGTCACAAACCCCATTGGACAGGGTGTGTGTGTCACAATACCCATTGGACAGTGTGTGTGTCACAAACCTCATTGGACAGAGTTTGTGTCACAAACCCCCGTGGACACTGTGAGTGTCACAAAACCCATTGGAAAGTGTATGTGTCACAAACCCCATTTCATAGAGTGTGTGTATCACAAACCCCATTGGAAAGTATGCGTGTCACAAACCCCATTGGATAGCGTGTGTGTGTCGCAGTCCCATATGGACAGTGTTTGTGTCACAAACCCCATTGGATAGCGTGTGTGTGTCACGAACCCTCCTCGTCAGTGTGTGTGTCACAAAACGCATTGGACTGCATGCGTGTCACAAACACCATTGGACAGCGTGTGTGTGTCACAAAGCCCATTGGAATGTGTGTGTCACAAACCCCATTGGATAGCGTGTGTGTGTCAAAATCCCCATTAGAAAGTATGTGTGTCACAAACCCCATTGGACAGCATGTGTGTGTCACGAACCCTCCTGGTCAGTGTGTGTGTGTCACAATCCCCAACGACAGTGTGTGTGTGTCACAAACCCCATTAGACAGCATGTGTGTGTGTGACAATCCCAATTGGACAGTGTGTGTGTCACAAACCCCATGGGACAGACTGTGTGTCACAAACACTATTGGTCAGCGTGTGTGTGTCACAAGCCCATAGGACAGAGTGTGTGTGTCACAAAACCCACTGGGCAGCGTGTGTGACACAAACCCTATTGGACAGCGTGTGTGTCACAAACCGCATGGGACAGAGTGTGTGTCACAAGCGTTATTGGACAGAGTGTGTGTGTCAAAAACCCATTAGAATGTATGTGTGTCACAAACCCCATTGGATAGTGTGTGTGTGTCACAAACCCTATTGGACAGAGTGTGTGTTTCACAAACCCCATTGGACAGCGTGTGTGTCACAAACCCCTTTGGACAGTGTGTGTGTCACAAACCCCATTGGACAGCGTGTGTGTCACAAACCCCTTTGGACAGTGTGTGTATCACAAACCCCATTGGACAGCGTGTGTGTGTCACAAGCCCCATTGGACAGTGTGTGTGTCACAAGCCGATTGGACAGAGTGTGTGTGTCACAAAACCCACTGGGCAGCGTGTGTGTCACGAACCCCATTGGACAGCGTGTGCGTCACAAACCCCATTGGACAGTGTGTGTGTGTGTGTCACAAACCCCATGTGATAGAGTGTGTGTGTCACAAACACCATTAGAAAGTATGCATGTCACAAACCCCATTGGACAGTGTGTGTGTGTCAGAAACCCCATCAGACAGCGTGTGTTTCACAAACCCCTTTGGACTGTGTGTGTCACAAGCCCATTGGACAGCGTGTGTGTCACATACCCCATTGGACAGTGCGTGTGTGTCACAATCCCCTTTTGATAGAGTGTGTGTGTCACAAATCCCATTAGAATGTATGCGTGTCAAAAACCCCATTGGATAGCGTGTGTGTGTCACAAGCACCATTAGACAGAGTGTGGTGTCACAAACCCCATTGGAAAGTGTATGTTTCACAAAGCCCATTTGATAGACTGTGTGTGTCACAAACCCCATCAGAAAGTATGCGTGTCACGAACCCCATTGGATAGCGTGTGTGTGTCACAGGCACCATTGTACAGTGTGTGGTGTCACAATCCCCACTGGACAGCGTGTGTGTGTCAGAAACCCCGTTTAATAGAGTGTGTGTGTCACAAACCCTGTTGGAGAGTGTGTGTTTCACAAAACCCACTGGATAGCGTGTGTGTCACAAAGGCCATTGGACAGCATGTGTGTCACAAGCCCCATTGTACAGAGTGTATTTGTCACAAAGCCCACTGGACAGCGTGTGTGTCACAAAACCCTTTGGACAGTGTGTGTGTCACAAACCCCATGGGACAGGGTGTGTGTCACAAACACCATTGGTCAGCGTGTCTGTGTCACACGCCCATTGGACAGAGTGTGTGTGTCACAATCTCCATTGGAGAGCGTGTGTGTCAAAAGCACCGTTGGACAGAGTGTGGTGTCACAATCGCCATTGGACAGTGTGTGTGTGTCACAAACCCCATTGGATAGAGTGTGTGTGTCACTAACCCCATTGGATAGCGTGTGTGTCACAATCCCGATTTGACAGTGTTTGTGTCACAAAAACCATTGGTCAGGGTGTGTGTGTCACAATACCCATTGGACAGTACTGTGTGTCACAAACCCCATTGGACATCATGTGTGTCACAAATGCCTTTGGACAGTGTGTGTGTCACAAATCCCATTAGACAGCCTGTGTGTGTCACAATCCCCATTGGACAGAGTGTGTGTGTCACAAACCGCATGGCACAGAGTGTGTGTCACGAAACCCATTGGACAGAGTGTGTGTGTCACAAACCCCATTGGAAACTGTATGTGTCACAAACCCCATTGGATAGCGTGTGTGTCACAAACCCCTTTGGATAGCGTGTGTGTGTCACAAACCCTCCTGGTCAGTGTGTGTTTAGAAAACACACTGGACGTCATGCATATTACAAACACCATTGGACAGTGTGTGTGTGTCACAAACCTCACTGGATAGCGTGTGTGTATCAAAAACACCATTAGAAAGTATGTGTGTCACAAACCTCATTGGATAGCATGTGTGTGTCACAAACGGCATGTGACAGAGTGTGTGTCACAATCTCCATTGGACAGTGTGTGTGTGTCACAAACCCCATTGGACAGCGTGTGTGTCACAAACCCCTTTGGACAGTGTAGTGTGTCACAAACCCCACTGCACAGCATGTGTGTGTAAAAATCGCCATTGGACAGTGTGTGTGTCACAAACCCCATGGGACAGAGTGTGTGTCACAAACACTACTGGACACAGTGTGTGTGTCACAAAACCCACTAGACAGCGTGTGTGTCACGAACCCCCTTGGACAGCGTGTGTGTCACAATCCCCATTGGACAGCGTGTGTGTCAAAAACCTCATTGGACAGTGTGTGTGTGTCACAAACCCCATTGGACAGAGTTTGTTTCACAAACCCCATTGGACAGCATGTGTGTCAGAAACACCATTGGACAGTGTGTGTGTCACAAACCCCATTGGACAGAGTTGGTTTCACAAACCCCATTGGACAGCATGTGTGTCAGAATCACCATTCAACACTGTGTGTGTCACAAACCCCGTTGGACAGTGTGTGTGTCACAAACTCCACTGGACACGGTGTGTGTGTCACAATAACCAGTGGACAAAGTGTGTGTGTCACAAACCACATGGGACAGAGTGTGTTTCACGAACCCCATTGGACAGCGTGTGTGTTACAAGATCTATTGGACAGAGTGCGTGTGTCACAAACCCCATTGGATAGCGTATGTGTGTCACAAACCGTATTGGACATTGTGTGTGTCACAAAACCCACTGGATAGCGTGTGTGTCACAAACCCCATTGGACAGCGTGTGTGTCACAAGCATTATTGGACAGAGTGTGTGTGTCAAAAACCCCATTAGGAAGCATGTGTGTCACAAACCACATTGGATGGCATGCGTGTGTCACAAACCCTATTGGACAGCGTGTGTGTTTCACAAACCCCATTGGACAGTGTGTGTGTGTCACAAACCCCATTAGACAGCGTGTGTGTCACAAACCCCTTTGGACACTGTGTGTGTCACAAACCCCATTTGATAGAGTGTGTGTCTCACAAACCCTATTAGAAAGTATGCGTGTCACAAACCCCATTGGATAGCGTGAGTGTGTCACAAGCACCATTGGACAGAATCTGGTGTCACAATCCCCATTGGACAGTGTGTGTGTCACAAACCCCATTGGACAGCGTGTGTGTCAAAAGCACCGTTGGACAGAGTGTGGTGTCACAAACGCGATTGGAATGTGTGTGTCACAAACAGCATTGGTTAGCATGTTTGTGTCACAAACGCGATTGGAAAGTGTGTGTCACAAACAGCATTGGTTAGCATGTTTGTGTCACAAACTCTATTGGACAGAGTGTGTGTTTCACACACCCCATTGGACAGCGTGTGTGTCACAAACCACATTGGACAGCGTGTGTGTCGCAAACCCCATGGGAAAGAGTGTGTGTCACAAGCCCCATTGGACAGCGTGTGTGTAATAAACCCCATTGGACAGCGTGTGTGTCACAAGCCCCATTGGACAGAGTGTATTTGTCACAAAGCCCATTGGACAGCGTGTGTGTCACAATCCCCATTGTCCAGCGTGTGTGTCACAAACCCCATTGGACAGGGTGTGTGTGTCACAATACCCAGTTGACAGTGTGTGGGTCACAAACCTAATTGGACAGAGTTTGTGTCACAAACCCCCGTAGACACTGTGTGTGTCACAAACCCCTTTGGACAGTGTGTGTGTCACAAACTCCACTGGACAGCGTGTGTGTCACAAAACCAATTGGACAGCATGCGTGTCACAAACACCATTGGACAGCGTGTGTGTGTCAAAAACCCCATTAGAAAGTATGTGTGTCACAAACCCCATTGGACAGCGTGTGTGTCACAAACCCCTTTGGACAGTGTGTGTGTGTTACAAACCCCATTAGACAGCGTGTGCGTCACAAAACCTATTGGACAGTGTGTGTGTCACAAAACCCACTGGATAGCGTGTGTGTCACAAAAACCATTGGACAGCGTGTGTTTCACAAGCCCCATTGGACAGAGTGTATTTGTCACAAAGCCCATAGGACAGCGAGTGTCACAATCCCCATTGGACAGTGTGTGTGTCACAAACCCCATTGCACAGGGTGTGTGTGTTACAATCCCCATTTGACAGTGTGTGTGTAACAAACCTTATTGGACAGAGTTTGTGTCACGAACACCCTGGACAGTGTGCGTGTCACAAACCCCATTGGACATTGTGTGTGTCACAAAGCCCTTAGGACACTGTGTGTGTCACAAACCCCATTGGACAACGTGTGCGTCACAAACCCCTTTGGACATTGTGTGTGTCACAAACCCCATTGGACAGCGTGTGTGTGTCACAATCCCCAGTGGACACAGTGTGTGTGTCACAAACCCCATGGGAAAGACTGTGTGTCACAAACCCCATTGGATAGCATGTGTGTATCAGAAACCCTGTTGGACATTGTGTATGACACAATCCCCATTGGACAGCGTGTGTGTGTCACAAATACCATTGGACAGAGTGTGTCTGTCACAAAACACACTGGATAGCGTGTGTGTCACGAACCCCTTTGGACAGCGTGTGTGTCACATGCCCCATTGGACAGAGTGTGGTGTCACAAACCCCATTGGAAAGTGTATGTGTCACAAACCCCATTGGATAGCGTGTGTGTGTCACAAAGCCTATTGGACAGTGTGCGTGTCACAAAACCCACTGGATAGCATGTGTGTCACAAACCCCATTGGACAGTGTGTGTGTCACAAAGCCCACTGGACAGCGTGTGTGTCACAAACCCCTTTGGACAGTGTGTGTGTCACAAATCCCATTGGACAGCGTGTGTGTGTCACAATCCCCATTGGACAGTGTGTGTGTCACAAACCCCATGGGACAGAGTGTGTGTCACAAACCCCATTGGACAGTGTGTATGTGTCACAAACCCCATTTGATAGAGTGTGTGTGTCACAAACCCCATTGGATAGAGTGTGTGTGTCACAAAGCCCATTAGAAAGTATGCGTGTCACAAACCCCATTTGATAGCGTGTGTGTGTCACAATCCCCATTGGACAACGTGTGTGTCACAAACCTCTTTGGACAGAATTTGTGTCACAAACCCCCATGGACACTGTGTGTGTCACAATCCCCTTTGGACACCGTGTGTGTCACAAACCCCATTGCACAGGGTGTGTGTGTCACAATACCCATTGGACAGTGTGTGTGTCACAAACCTCATTGGACTGAGTTTGTGTCAGAAACCCCCGTGGACACTGTGTGTGTCACAATCCCCATTGGACAGCGTGTGTTTCACAAACCCCATTGCACAGGGTATGTGTGTCACAAACCCCATTAGAAAGTGTGCATGTCACAAGGCCTTTGGATAGCATGTGTGTGTCACAAACCCTATTGGACAGTGTGTATGACACAATCCCCATTGGACAGCGTCTTTGTCACAAAACCAATGGGACAAAGTGTGTGTCACAGACACTATAGGACAGCGTGTGTGTGTTTCAAGCCCATTCGACATAGTGTGTGTGTCACAAAACCCACTGGACAACGTGTGTGTCATGAACTCCATTGCTCAGAGTATGTGTCACAAGCACCATTGGACAGAGTGTGGTGTCACAAACACCCATGGACAGTGTGCGTGTCACAAACCCCATTGGACAGCGTGTGTGTGTCACAATCCCCATTGGAAAGTGTGTGTGTGTAACAATAGCTATTGGACAGTGTGTCTGTCATAAACCCCATTGGACATCGTGTGTGTCACAAAACCCCGTTGGACAGCATGTGTGTGTCACAATCCCCATTGGAGATTATATGTCTCACAAACCCCATGGGACAGAGTGTTTGTCACAAACACTATTGGACAGCGTGTGTGTCACAGTCCCATTGAACAGAGTGTGTGTGTCACAAACCCCAAAGGAGAGAGTGTGGTGTCACAAACCCCATTGGAAAGTGTATGTGTCACAAACCCCATTGGATAGCGTGCCTCTGTCACAAACCCTATTGGACAGCATGTGTGTCACAAACCCCATTGGGCAGCGTGTGTGTCAAAAAACCATTGGACAGCGTGTCGTGTCAGAAATCCCATGGACAGTGTGTGTCACAAATCCCATTGGGCAGCGTGTGTGTCACAAATCCCATTGGACAGCGTGTGTGTGTCACAAAGCCCATTTGACAGAGTGTGTGTCACAAACACCATTGGACAGTGTGTGTGTCACAAACCCAATTGGACAGCGTGTGTGTCACAAACCCTATTGGACTGCGTGTGTGTGTCACAAACCCCATTGGACAGCGTTTGTGTCATAAACCCCATTGGATAGCGTGTGTGTTTCAAAAACCCCATGGGACAGAGTGTGTGTCACGAACCTGATTGGACAGCCTGTGTGTCACAATCCCCATTGGACAGCGTGTGTGTGTAACAATACGCATTGGACAGTGTGTGTGTCACAAACCCCATTGGACAGCGTGTGTGTGTCACAATCCCCATTTGACAGCTTGTGTGTCACAAGCCTGTTAGGCAGAGTGTGTGTGTCACAAAACCAAGTGGACAGTGTTTGTGTAACGAACCCCATTGGACAGCATGTCTGTCTGAATCACCATGGGACAAAGTGTGTGTGTCACAAACCCCATTGGACAGCGTGTGTGTGTAACAATACCCATTGGACAGTGTGTGTGTGACAAACCCCATTGGACAGTGTGTGTGTCACAAACCCCTCTGCACAGTGTTAGTGTTTAACAATACCCATTATACAGTGTGTGTGTGTCACAAACCCCACTGGACAGTGTTAGTGTTTAACAATACCCATTATACAGTGTGTGTGTCACAAACCCCACTGGACAGCGTGTGTGTCACAATCCCCAGTAGACAGTGTGTGTGTCAACACCCCATTGGACAGTGTGTGTTTAACAAAACTCACTGGACAGTATGTGTGTCAAAAAAACCCATGGAGAGTGTGAGTGTCACAAACCCCATTGGACAGCGTTTGTGCGTCACGAACCCATTGCACAGCGTGTGTGTCACAAGGCCCATTGGACAGCGTGTGTGTCACAAACCCTCCTGGTCAGTGTGTGTGTCACAAACCCCATTGGACCGCGTGTGTGTCACAAACCCCATGGGACAGCGTGTGTGTGTCAAAAATCCCATTGGAAAGGGTGTGCGCGCCACAAAACCCATTGGATAGCGTTTGTGTGTCACAAACCCTTATGGACAGTGTGTAGGTCACAATCCACATTGAACAGCGTCTGTATCAGAAACCCCATTGGACAGCGTGTGTGTCACTAACACCATTGGACAGAGTTTGTGTCACAAACTTCATTGGACAGAGTGTGTGTCACAAACCCTTTGACCAGAGTGTGTATCACAAACCCTTCGGACAGTGTGTGTATCACAAACCAAATCGGACAGCGTGTGTGTGTCACAAACCCTCCTGGTCAGTATTTGTGTCACAAACCCCATTGGACAGCGTGTAGTTTCAGAAACCCCATTGGACAGTGTGTGTCACAAATCCCATTGGACAGCGTGTGTGTGTCACAAAGCCCACTTGACATAGTGTGTGTCACAAACCCCATTGGACAGCGTGTGTGTCTCACAATCCCCACTGGTCAGTGTGTGTGTCACAATCCCCATTGGACAGCGTGTGTGTCACAAACCCCATTGGACAGCGTGCGTGTCACAAGGCCCATTGGATAGCGTGTGTGTGTCACAAACCCCATTGGATAGCGTGTGTGTGTCACAAACCCCATTAGAAAGTGTGCGTGTCACAAAACCCTTTGGATAGCATGTGTGTGTCACAAACCCTATTGGACAGTGTGTATGACACAATCCCCATTGGACAGCGTCTTTTTCATAAACCCCATGGTACAGAATGTGTGTCACAAACAGTATTGGACAGCGTGTGTGTGTCACAAACTCATTGGAAAGAGTGTGTGTGTCACAACACCCACTGGACAGCGTGTTTGTCACGAACCCCATTGGACAGCGTGTGTGTGTCACAAACCCTTTGGACAGAGTTCGTGTGTCGCAAACCCCATTGGACAGAGTGTGTATCATAAACCACATTGGATAGCGTGTGTGTGTCACAATCCCCATTGGACAGTGTGTGTGTCACAAACCCCATGGGACTGAGTGTGTGTCACAAAAAAAATTGGACAGCGTGTGTGTGTCACAAGCCCATTGGACAGAGTGTGTGTGTCACAAAACCCACTGGACAGCGTGTGTGTCACAAACCCCATTGGACAGCGTGTGTGTCACAAGCACCATTGGACAGAGTGTGTGTGTCACAAAACCCATTGGACAGCGTGTGTGTCACAAACCCCATTTTACAGTGTGTGTGTGTCACAATACCCATTGGACAGTGTGTGTCACAAACCCCACTGGACAGCGTGTATGTCACAAACCCCATTGGACAGCGTGTGTGTCAGAAACAGCATTGGACAGTGTGTGTTTCACAAACCCCATTGGACATTGTGTGTGTCACAAACCGCCATGGACACTGTGTGTGTCATGAACGCCGTTGGACAGTGTGTGAGTCACAAACCCCCCTGGACAGTGTGTGTGTCACAAACACACATGGACAGTGTGAGTGTCACAAGCCCCATTCCATAGCGTGTGTTTCTCAAACCGCATTGAGCAGTGTGTGTGTCAGAATTCCCATTGGACAGTGTGTGTGTCACAAACACCATTGCACAGCGTGTGTGTCACAAGCCTATTGGACAGAGTGCGTGTGCCACGAAACCCACTGGACAGCGTGTGTGTTCACAAACCTGATTGGACAGCGTGTTTTTCACAAGACCCATTGGACAGCGTGTGTGTCACAAACCCCATTGAACAGAGTTTGTGTCACCAACCACCGTGGACACTGTGTGTGTCACAAACACCATTGGACAGTGTGTGTGTCACAAACACCCAAGGAAAGTGTGCGCGTCAGAAACCCCATTGGATATCGTGTGTGTCACAAACCCCTTTGGACAGTGTGTGTGTCACAAGCCCCATTGGACAGCGTGTCTGTCACAAACACCATTGGACAGCGTGTGTGTCACAAACCCCATTAGAAATAGTGTGTGTCACAAACCCCATTGGATAGCGTGTGTGATGTCACAAACCCTATTGGACACTGTGTGTGTCACAAACCCCACTGGAGAGCGTATGTGTCACGAACCCCATTGGACAGGTGTGTGTCACAAACACCATTGGACTGGGTGTGTGTGTCACAAACACTATTGGATAGCGTGTGTGTCATAAACCCCATTGGAGAGCGTGTGTGTTTCACGATCCCCATTGGACAGAGTGTATGTGTCACAAACCCCATTGGACAGCGTGTGTGTCACAGTCCTCATTGGACAGCGTGTGTGTCACAAACCTCATTGGACAGTGTGTGTGTGTCACCAGCCCCATTGGGCAGTGTGTGTGTCACAAACACAATTGGACAGAGTTTGTGTCACCAACCGCCATGGACACTGTGTGTGTCACAAACAACCTTGGACAATGTGTGTGTCACAAACTCCACTGGACAGTGTGTGTGTCACAAACACCCATGGAAAGTGTGCGTGTCAGAAACCCCATTGGACATCGTGTTTGTCACAAACCCCTTTGGACAGTGTGTGTGTCGCAAACCCCATTGGACAGCGTGTGTGTCACAAACACCCATGGACAGTGTGCCTGTCACAAACCCCATTGGACTTCGTGTGTGTCACAAACCCCTTTGGATAGTGTGTGTGTCACAAACCCCATTGGACAGCGTGTGTGTGTCACAAAACCCATTGGAAAGTTTGTGTCACAAACCCCTTTGCATATCGTGTGTGTGTCAAAAACCCCATTAGAAAGTGTATGTGTCACAAACCCCATTGGAAAGCATGTGTGTGTCACAAACCCTATTGGACAGTAAGTATCTCACAATCCCCGTTGAATATCGTGTGTGTGTCACAAACCCTATTGGATATCTTGTAGGTCACAATCCCCATTGGACAGCGTCTGTGTCACAAACCCCATTGGACAGCGTGTGTGTCAGAAACAACATTGGACAGCATGTGTGGTTCACAATCCCCATTGGACACTGTGTGTGTGTGTCACAAAACCCATTGGATAGCATGTGTGTAACAAACGCCCGTGGACACTGTGTGTGTCACGAACGCCATTGGACAATGTGTGTGTCACAAACCCCCCTGGAAAGTGTGTGTGTCACAATCCCCAGTGGACAGCGTGTGTGTCAAATCCCCATTGGACATTGTGTGTGTGACAAAACCCACTGGACAGCGTGTGTGTCACAAACACCCATGGACAGTGTGAGTGTCACAAGCCCCATTGGATAGCGTGTGTGTCACAAACCCCTTTGCACAGTGTGTGTGTCACAAACCCCATTGGACAGCGTGTGTGTGTCACAATCCCCATTGGACAGTGTGTGTGTCACAAACACCATTGGAAAGTATATGTGTAACAAACCCCATTCGATAGCGTGTGTGTGTCACAAACCATACTGGATAGTATGTGTGTCACAAAACCCACTGCACATCGTGTGTGTTCATAAACACCATTGGACAGCGAATTTTTAACAAGACCCATTGTACAGAGTGTGTCTGTCACAAAGCCCATTGTACAGAGTGTGTGTCACAATCCCCATTGGACAGTGTGTGTGTCACAAACCCCACTGGACGGCGTGTGTGTCACAAACAGTCATGGAGAGTGTGTGTGTCACTAAACCCATTGTACATCATGTGTATCACAAACCCTTATGGACAGTGTGTGTGTCACAAACCCCAGTGGACAGTGTGTGTGTCAAAAACACCCATGGACAGTGTGCGTGTCACAAATCCCATTGGACATCGTGTGTGTCACAAACCTCTTCGGACAATGTGTTTCACAAACCCCATTTGAAAGGGTATGTGTCACAAAGCCCATTGGATAGCGTGTGTGTGTTACAAACCCTATTGGACTTTGTGTGTGTGTCACAATCCCCATTGGACTGTGTGTGTGTCACAAAACCCATTGGATAGCGTGTGTGTGTCACAAACCCTACTGCACAGTGTGTGTGTCACAAAAACCACTGGACAGTGTCTGTGTCACAAACCCCCCTGGACAGCGTGTGTGTCACAAACACCCATGGACAGGATGCGTGTCACAAACCCCATTGGAAAGTTTGTGTGTCACAAACCCCACTGGATAGCGTGTGTGTCACAAACACCCATGGATAGTGTGCGTGTCACCAGCCCCATTGGACAGTGTGTGTGTCACAAAGCCCATTGGACAGTGTGTGTGTCACAAACCCCATGGGACAAGGTTGTATCACGAATCCCATTGGACAGCGTGTGTGTCACAAGCGCCATTGGACAGAGTGTGTGTGTCACAAACACCATTGGAAAGTGTATGTGTCACAAACCCCATTGGATAACGTTTGTGTTTCACAAAACCCATTGGACAGCATGCGTGTCACAAACCCCATGGGACAGCGTGTGTGTGTCACAAACCCCTTTGCAAAGTGTGTGTGTCACAAACCCTTTAGAAAGTATGCATGTCACAAACCCCATTGGATAGTGTATGTGTGTCACAAACACCATTGGACAGCGTGTGTGTCACAATCCCCCTTGGACAGTGTGTGTGTCACAAACCCCATTGGACAGAGTGTGTGTGTCACAAACCCCATTGGACAGTGAGTGTGTCATAAACCCCATTGGACAGCGTGTGTGTTTCACAATCCACATTGGAAAGTGTGTGTGTTTCACAATCCCCATTGGACAGTGTGTGTGTGTCACAATACCCATAGGACACTGTGTGTGTCACAAACTCCATTGGATATCGTGTGTGTCACAAACCCCTTTGGACACTGTGTGTGTCACAAACCCCATTGGACAGCGTGTGTGTCACAAACACCCATCGACAGTGTGCGTGTCAGAAAACCCATTGGACATCGTCTGTGTCACAAACCCCTTTGGACGGTGTGTGTGTCACAGACCCCATTGGAAAGCGTGTGTGTGTCACAGTCCCCATTGGATAGTGTGTGTGTCACAAACCCCATGAGACAGAGTGTGTGTCAGATACCCCATTGGACAGTGTGTGTGTCACAAGCGCCATTGGATAGAGTGTGTGTGTCACAAACCCCATTGGAAAGCATGCGTGTCACACACAGCATTGCACAGTCTGTGTGTAACAAACCCAATTGGTCAGCGTGTGTGTCACAAACCCCATGGGACAGCGTGCGTGTGTGTCACATACCCCATTGGACAGCGTGTGTGTGTCACAAACCCTATTGGACAGTTTGTATTTCACAATCCCCATTGTACAGCGTCTTTGTCACAAACCCCATTGGACAGCGTGTGTGTTCACAAACACCATTGGACAGCGTCTGAATTGTCACAATCCTCATTGGACAGTGTGTGTGTCACAAAACCCATTGGACAGCACGTGTGTCACAAAACCCATTAGAAAGTGTATGTGTCCCAAACGCCATTGGATAGTGTTTGTGTGTCACAAACACTATTGGACAAAGTGTGTGTGTCACACACCAAATTGGACACCGTTTGTAACATAAACGCCATTGGATAGCGTGTGTGTGTCACAAACCCCATTATAAAGTGTGCGTGTAACAAACCCCATTGGACATTGTGTGTGTCACAATACCCATTGGACAGTGTGTGTGTCACAAACCCCATTGGACAGTGTGTGTGTCAGAAACTCCACTGAACAGCATGTGTGTGTCACAATACCCATTGGAAAGTGTGTGTGTCACAAACTGGATTTGACATGGTTTGTGTCACAAACATCATTGGACAGCGTGTGTGTCACAAGCCCATTGGACAGCGTGTGTGTGTGTCACAATCCCCATTGTACAGTGTTTGTGTGTCACAAACCCCTTTGGACCGTGTGTGTGTCACAAACCCCTTTGGACAGCGCGTGTGTGTCCCAGTCCACTTTGGACAGTGTGTGTGTCACAAAACCCATTGGACAGCGTGTGTGTCACAAAACCCATTGGATAGCGTGTGTGTGTCACAAACACTATTGGACAGTGTGTTTGTCACAAACCGCATTGGACAGCGTTTGTGTCCCAATCTCCTTTGGACAGAGTGTGTCTCACAAGCCCCATTGGACAGCGTGTGTGTCACAAACACCATTGGACATCGTGTGTCTCAAAAGCCCCATTGGACAGTGTCTGTGTCACAAAACCCATGGGACAGAGTGTTTGTCACAAACAGTATTGGACAGCATGTGTGTCACAAGCCCATTGGACATAGTGTGTGTGTCACAAAACCCACTGGACTGCGTGTGTGTCACGAATCCCATTGGACAGCGTGTGTGTCACAAGCACCATTGGAGAGAGAGTGGTGTTCACAAACCCCATTGGAAAGTGTACGTGTCACAAACCCCATTGGACAGCGTGTGTGTCACAAACACCTTTGGACAGTGTGTGTGTCACAAACCCCATTGGACAGCGTGTGTGTGTCACAAACACTCCTAGTCAGTGTGTGCGTCACAAACACCACTGGACAGCGTGTAGTGTAGAAACCCCTTTGGACAGTGTGTGTGTGTAACAAACCCCTTTGGACAGTGTGTGTCTCAAATCCCATTTGACAACGTGTGTGTCACAAACCCCATTTGACAGTGTGTGTGTCACAAACCCCATTGGTCAGTGTGTGTGTATCAAAAACCCTCCTGGTTAGTGTGTGTGTCAGAAACACCATTCGACAGTGTGTGTGTCACAAACCCCACTGGACAGTGTGTGTGTAAGAAACCCGATTGGAAAGTGTGTGTGTCACAAACCCCATCGGAAAGTGTATGTGTCACAAACCCCATTGGATAGCGTGTGTGTGTCACAAACCCTCATGGTCAGTGTGTGTGTCACAGAACCCATTGGGTAGCATGCATGTCACAAACACCATTGGACTGTGTGTGTGTAACAAAACCCATTGTTCAGCGAGTGTGTCAGAAACCAATGGGACAGAGTGTGTGTCACAAACCCCATTGGATAGCATGTGTGTATCACAAAACCCGTTAAACAGTATGCGTGTCACAAAACCCATTGGATTTCGTGTGTGTGTCACAAACCCCATTAGAAAGTGTGCGTGTCACAAACCCCATTTGAAAGTGTGTGTGTCACAATCCCATTGGACAGAGTGTGTGTGTCACAAAACCCACTGGATAGCGTGTGTGTCACAAACCCCATTGGACAGTGTGTGTGTCACAAACTCCCTTGGATACCGTGTGTGTGTGTCACAAAACCTTTTGGACAGTGTGTGTGTCAGAAACCCCACTGGACAGCGTGTGTGTCACAAACACCCATGGCCAGTGTTCGTGTCACAAACCCCATTGGACATCGTGTGTGTCACAAACCCATTTGGACAGTGTGTGTGTAAGAAACCCCATTGGACAGAGCGTATGTGTGATAAACCCCATTGGACAGCGTGTGTGTCACAAACACCATTGGACAGTGTGTGTGTGTCACAATCCCCATTGGACAGTGTGTGTGTCACAAAACCTATTGGATAGCGTGTATGTCACAAACCCCATTAGATAGTGTGCGTGTCACAAACCCCATTGGACAGTGAGTGTGTCATAAACCCCATTGGACAGCGTGTGTGTTTCACAATCCACATTGGAAAGTGTGTGTGTTTCACAATCCCCATTGGACAGTGTGTGTGTGTCACAATACCCATAGGACACTGTGTGTGTCACAAACTCCATTGGATATCGTGTGTGTCACAAACCCCTTTGGACACTGTGTGTGTCACAAACCCCATTGGACAGCGTGTGTGTCACAAACACCCATCGACAGTGTGCGTGTCAGAAAACCCATTGGACATCGTCTGTGTCACAAACCCCTTTGGACGGTGTGTGTGTCACAGACCCCATTGGAAAGCGTGTGTGTGTCACAGTCCCCATTGGATAGTGTGTGTGTCACAAACCCCATGAGACAGAGTGTGTGTCAGATACCCCATTGGACAGTGTGTGTGTCACAAGCGCCATTGGATAGAGTGTGTGTGTCACAAACCCCATTGGAAAGCATGCGTGTCACACACAGCATTGCACAGTCTGTGTGTAACAAACCCAATTGGTCAGCGTGTGTGTCACAAACCCCATGGGACAGCGTGCGTGTGTGTCACATACCCCATTGGACAGCGTGTGTGTGTCACAAACCCTATTGGACAGTTTGTATTTCACAATCCCCATTGTACAGCGTCTTTGTCACAAACCCCATTGGACAGCGTGTGTGTTCACAAACACCATTGGACAGCGTCTGAATTGTCACAATCCTCATTGGACAGTGTGTGTGTCACAAAACCCATTGGACAGCACGTGTGTCACAAAACCCATTAGAAAGTGTATGTGTCCCAAACGCCATTGGATAGTGTTTGTGTGTCACAAACACTATTGGACAAAGTGTGTGTGTCACACACCAAATTGGACACCGTTTGTAACATAAACGCCATTGGATAGCGTGTGTGTGTCACAAACCCCATTATAAAGTGTGCGTGTAACAAACCCCATTGGACATTGTGTGTGTCACAATACCCATTGGACAGTGTGTGTGTCACAAACCCCATTGGACAGTGTGTGTGTCAGAAACTCCACTGAACAGCATGTGTGTGTCACAATACCCATTGGAAAGTGTGTGTGTCACAAACTGGATTTGACATGGTTTGTGTCACAAACATCATTGGACAGCGTGTGTGTCACAAGCCCATTGGACAGCGTGTGTGTGTGTCACAATCCCCATTGTACAGTGTTTGTGTGTCACAAACCCCTTTGGACCGTGTGTGTGTCACAAACCCCTTTGGACAGCGCGTGTGTGTCCCAGTCCACTTTGGACAGTGTGTGTGTCACAAAACCCATTGGACAGCGTGTGTGTCACAAAACCCATTGGATAGCGTGTGTGTGTCACAAACACTATTGGACAGTGTGTTTGTCACAAACCGCATTGGACAGCGTTTGTGTCCCAATCTCCTTTGGACAGAGTGTGTCTCACAAGCCCCATTGGACAGCGTGTGTGTCACAAACACCATTGGACATCGTGTGTCTCAAAAGCCCCATTGGACAGTGTCTGTGTCACAAAACCCATGGGACAGAGTGTTTGTCACAAACAGTATTGGACAGCATGTGTGTCACAAGCCCATTGGACATAGTGTGTGTGTCACAAAACCCACTGGACTGCGTGTGTGTCACGAATCCCATTGGACAGCGTGTGTGTCACAAGCACCATTGGAGAGAGAGTGGTGTTCACAAACCCCATTGGAAAGTGTACGTGTCACAAACCCCATTGGACAGCGTGTGTGTCACAAACACCTTTGGACAGTGTGTGTGTCACAAACCCCATTGGACAGCGTGTGTGTGTCACAAACACTCCTAGTCAGTGTGTGCGTCACAAACACCACTGGACAGCGTGTAGTGTAGAAACCCCTTTGGACAGTGTGTGTGTGTAACAAACCCCTTTGGACAGTGTGTGTCTCAAATCCCATTTGACAACGTGTGTGTCACAAACCCCATTTGACAGTGTGTGTGTCACAAACCCCATTGGTCAGTGTGTGTGTATCAAAAACCCTCCTGGTTAGTGTGTGTGTCAGAAACACCATTCGACAGTGTGTGTGTCACAAACCCCACTGGACAGTGTGTGTGTAAGAAACCCGATTGGAAAGTGTGTGTGTCACAAACCCCATCGGAAAGTGTATGTGTCACAAACCCCATTGGATAGCGTGTGTGTGTCACAAACCCTCATGGTCAGTGTGTGTGTCACAGAACCCATTGGGTAGCATGCATGTCACAAACACCATTGGACTGTGTGTGTGTAACAAAACCCATTGTTCAGCGAGTGTGTCAGAAACCAATGGGACAGAGTGTGTGTCACAAACCCCATTGGATAGCATGTGTGTATCACAAAACCCGTTAAACAGTATGCGTGTCACAAAACCCATTGGATTTCGTGTGTGTGTCACAAACCCCATTAGAAAGTGTGCGTGTCACAAACCCCATTTGAAAGTGTGTGTGTCACAATCCCATTGGACAGAGTGTGTGTGTCACAAAACCCACTGGATAGCGTGTGTGTCACAAACCCCATTGGACAGTGTGTGTGTCACAAACTCCCTTGGATACCGTGTGTGTGTGTCACAAAACCTTTTGGACAGTGTGTGTGTCAGAAACCCCACTGGACAGCGTGTGTGTCACAAACACCCATGGCCAGTGTTCGTGTCACAAACCCATTTGGACAGTGTGTGTGTAAGAAACCCCATTGGACAGAGCGTATGTGTGATAAACCCCATTGGACAGCGTGTGTGTCACAAACACCATTGGACAGTGTGTGTGTGTCACAATCCCCATTGGACAGTGTGTGTGTCACAAAACCTATTGGATAGCGTGTATGTCACAAACCCCATTAGATAGTGTGCGTGTCACAAACCCCATTGGACAGCGTGTGTGTGTCACAAACCTTATTGGACAGTGTTTGTCACAAGACCCATTGGACAGAGTGTGTGTGTCACAAACCCCATTGGACAGCGTGTGTAACAATCCCCATTGGACAGTGTGTGTGTCACAAACCCCATTGGACAGAGTGTGTGTGTCACAAGCCCCATTAAACAGTGTGTGTGTCACAAACACCATTGGACAGTGTGTGTGTGTATCAATACTCATTGCACAGTGTGTGTGTCACAAACCCCATTGGACAGCGTGTGTGTCACTAACCCCCGTGGACATTGTGTGTGTAACAAACCCCTTTGGAAAGTGTGTTTGTCACAAACGCCATTGGACAGCTTTTGTGTCACAATCCCCATTGGACAGCGTCTGTGTCACAAACCCCATTGGACAGCGTGTGTGTCACAAACACCCATGGACACTGTGCGTGTCACAAACCCCACTGGACATCGTGTGTGTCACAAACCCCTTTGGACAGTGTGTGTGTCACAAACACCACTGGAAACCGTGTGTTTTCACAAAACCCATTGGACAGCGTGTGTGACATAAACACCATTGGACATCGTGTGTGTGTCACAATCCCCATTGGACAGTTTGTGTGTGTCACAAACCCCTTTAGACAGACTGAGTGTGACAAACCCCAGTGGACACTGTGTGTGTAACAATCCCCAGTGGAGAGCATGTGTGTCACAAAAACCCGTGGACACTGTGTGTGTCATAAACCCCACTGGACAGCGTGTGTGTCACAAACCCCATTGGACAGCGTGTGTGTCACAAACCCCCGTGGACACTGTGTGTGTCACAATCCCCAGTGGACAGCATGTGTGTCACAAACCCCCGTGGACACTGTGTGTGTCATAAACCCCACTGGACAGCGTCTGTGTCACAAACCCCATTGTACAGCGTGTGTGTCACAAACACCATTGGACAGCGTGTGTGTGTCACAATCCCCATTGGACAGTGTTTGTCTCACAAAACCTATTTGATATAGTGTGTGTCACAAACCCCATTGGATAGCGTGTGTGTGTCACAAAGCTTATTGGACAGCGTGTGTGTCACAAGACCCATTGGACAGAGTGTGTGTGTCACATTCCCCATTGGACAGCGTGTGTGTCACAATACCCTTTGGAAAGAGTGTTTGTGTCACAAAACCCACTGGACAGCGTGTGTGTCACGAATCCCATTAGACAGCGTATGTGTCATAAGCACCATTGGACAGGGTGTGTGTGTCACAAACCCCACTGGAAATTGGATGTGTCACAAACCCCGTTGGATAGCGTGTGTGTGTCACAAACCCCATAGGACAGCGTGTGTGTCACAAGCCACATTGAACAGCGTGTGTGTCACAAACACCATGGGACAGTGTGTGTGTGTCACAAATGCCATTGGACAGGCTGTGTGTCACAAACACTATTGGACAGCGTCTGTGTCACAAACCCACTGGACAGTGTGTGTGTCACAAACCCCACTGTACAATGTGTGTGTCACGAACCCCATTGGACAGAGTGTGTGTGACAAACTCCATTGGACACCGTGTGTGTCATAACCCCCATTTTACAGCGTGTGTGTGTTACAATCCTCATTGGACAGCGTGTGTAGTCACAATACCCGTTGGACATAGTGTGTGTGTCACAAACCCCATCGGATAGCGTTTGTGTGTCACAAACCCTGTTGGACTGTGTGTGTGTCACAAACCCCACTGTACAGCGTTTGTGTCACGAACCCCATTGGACAGCTTGTTTATCACAAGCCCCATTGGACAGACTGTGTGTGTCACAAACCCCTTTGGACAGAGTGGGTGTCATAAACCGCATTGGACACCGTCTATGTGTCACAATCACCATTGGACAGTGTATGTGTGTCACAAACCCCACTGGACAGCGGTTGTGTCACAAACCCCTTTGGACAGTGTGTGTGTCACAATCCCCATTGGACAGCGTGTGTGTTTCACAATTCCCATTGGACAGTGTGTGTTTCACAAACCCCATGGGACAGAGTGTGTGTCACAAACACTATTGGACAGCGTTTGTGTCAAAAGGTCATTGGACAGAGTGTGTGTATCACAAAATCCACTGGACAGTGTGTGTGTCACGAACCCCATTGGACAGCGTGTGTGTCACAAGCACTACTGGACAGAGTGTGGTGTCACAAACCCCATTATAAAGTGTGTGTGTCACAAACCACATTGGATAGCGTGTGTGTGTCACAAACCCCATTGGACAGCGTGTGTGTCACAAACACTATTGGACAGCGTGTGTGTGTCACAATCCCCATTGAACACTGTGTGTGTCACAAAACGCATTGGATAGCCTATGTTTCAAAAACCCCATTTGAAAATGTGTGTGTCACAAACCCCATTGGATAGCATGTGTGTGTCACAAACCCCAATTGACAGTGAGTATGACACAATCGCCATTGGACAGCGTCTGTGTCACAAACCCCATTGGACAGCGTGTGTCTCACAAACACCACTGGACAGAGTGTGTGTGTCACAAACACCATTGGATAGCATGTGAGTGTGTCACAAACCCCATTGGACAGCGTGTAGTGTAAGAAAGCCCATTGGACAGTGTGTGTCACAAATTCCATTGGACAGCGTGTGTGTGTCACAAAGCCCAGTTGACAGAGTGTGTTTCACAAAAACCATTGGACAGTGTGTGTGTCACAAACCCCATTGGACAGCGTGTGTGTGTCACAAACCCTCCTGGTCAGTGTGTGTTTCACAAACCCCATTGGAAAGTGTGTGTGCCAGAAATCCCACTGCATAGCGTGTGTGTGTCACAAACTCCATTATAAAGTAGTGCGTGTTCACAAACCCCACTGGATAGCGTGTGTGTGTCATCAATCCTATTGGACAGTGTGTAGGTCACAATCCCCATTGGACAGCTTCTGTGTCACAAACCCCATTGGACAACGTGTGTGTCACTAACACCATGGGACAGCGTGTGTGTGTCACAATCCCCATTGGACAGTTTGGGTGTCACAAACCCCATTGGATAGCGTGTGTTTCACAAACCCCAGTTGAAAGTGTGTGTGTCACAAACCCCAACGGATAGCGTGTGTGTGTCACAAACCCTATTGAACAGTATGTATGACAAAATCCCCATTGGACAGCCTGTGTGGCACAAACCCCATTGGACAGTGTGTCTGTGTCACAATACCCATTGGACAGTGTGTGTGTCACAATCCCCATTAGACAGAGTTTGTATCACAAACCCCATTGGACAGCGTGTGTGTCTCAAACACCATTGGACAGTGTGTGTGGGACATACCCCATTGGACAGCGTGTGTGTGTTACAAATGCCATTGGATAGCATGTGTGTGTCACAAATCCCATTGGACAGCGTGTGTGTCACAAACCCCATTGGACAGCTTGTGTGTGTCACAAAGCCCGTTTGACAGAGTGTGTGTCACAAACACCATTGGACAATGTGTGTGTAACATACCCAATTGTTCAGAGTGTGTGTAACAATATCCATGAGACAGCGTGTGTGTGTCACACACCTCATTGGAAAGTGTGTGTGTCACTAAACCCATTATATATTGTGTGTGTTACAAACCCCAGGGGATAGCATGTGTGTGTCACAAACCCCATTGGACAGCGTGTGTGTCACAAACACCATTGGACAGCATGTTTGTGTCACATTCCCCATTGGACAGTGTGTGTGTCACAAAACCCATTGGATAGCGTGTGTGTCACAAACCCCATTGGATAGCGTGTGTGTCACAATCACCATTGGACAGCGTGTGTGTGTCACAATCCCCATTGAACAGTGTGTGTGTCACAAAACGCATTGGATAGCGTGTGTGTCACAAACCCCATTAGACAGCGTGTAGTGTCAGAAACCCCATTGGACAGTGTGTGTCACAAATCTTATTGGACAGCGTGTGTGTCAGAAACACCACTGGAGAGCGTGTGTGTGTCACAATGCCCATTGAACAGTGTGTGTCTCACAAACCCCATTGGACAGTGTGTGTGTCACAATCCCCATTGGACAGAGTTTGTGTCACAAACCTCAGTGGACAGCGTGTGTGTGTCACAAACCTCATTGGACAGCGTGTAGTGTCAGAAACCCCACTGGACAGTGTGTGTGTCACAAAACCCACTGGATAGCATGTGTGTCACAAACCCCATTAGACAGCGTGTGTGTCACAAACCCCATTGTACAGAGTGAATTTGTCACAAAGCCCACTGGACAGCGTGTGTGTCACAAACCCCTTTGGACAGTGTATGTGTCACAAACCCCATTGGACAGCGTGTGTGTCACAAACCCCATTGGACACGGTGTGTGTGTCACAATACCCATTGGACAGTGCGTGTGTCACAAACATCATTGGACAGAGTTTGTGTCACAAACCCCCGTAAACACTTTGTGTGTCACAAACCCCATTTGGCAGTGTGTGTGTTTCACAACCCCCATGGGACAGCGTGTGTGTCACGAACCCCATTGGACAGCGTGTGTGTCACATGCGCCATTTGACAGAATGTGTGTGTCACAAACCCTGCTGGTCAGTGTGTGCGTCACAAAACCCATTGGACAGCATGCGTGTCCGAAACACCATTGGAGAGTGTGTGTGTAGGAAACCCAATTGTTCAGCGTGTGTCTCACAAACCCCATGGGACAGCGTGTGTGTGTCACAAACCCCATTGGAAAGTGTGTGCGTCACAAACCCCATTGGAAAGTGTGTGTGTAACAAACCCTTTGGATAGTGTGTGTGTGTCACAAACCCTCTTGGACAGAGTGTGTGTGACACAATCCCCTTTGGACAGTGTGTGTGTCACAATACCCATTGGACAGAGTGTGTGGGTCACAAAACCCATTGGATAGTGTGTGTGTGTCACAAACCCTATTGGACATTGTGTGTGTCACAAACCCTGTTGTACAGAGTGTGTGTGACACAATCCCCTTTGGATAGTGTGTGTGTCACAAACCCCATTGCACATCGTGTGTGTCACAAACCCCATTGGACAGTGTGTGTCTCACAAACCCCACTGAGCAGCGTTTGTGCCACAAACACCCATGGACAGTGTGCGTGTCACAAACCCCATTGGACAGCGTGTGTGTGTCACAATCCCCATTGGACAGTGTGTGCGTCACAAACCCCATGGGACATCGTGTGTTTCACAAGCGGCTTTGGACAGAGTGTGTGTGTCACAAACCCCTTTGGAAAGTGCATTTGTCACAAACCCTATTGGATAACGAGTGTGTGTCACAAACCCCATTCGAAATTGTGCGTGTCCACAAACCCCATTGGAAAGTGTGTGTGTAACAAACCCCATTGGACAGTGTGTGTGTCATAAACCCGATTGCACAGCGTGAGTGTCACAATCCCCATTGGACTGCATGTGTGTCAGAAACCCCATTGGACAGAGTGTGTGTTTCACAAATCCCATTGGACAGCGTGTGTGTCATAAACCCCATTGGACATCGTGTGTGTCACAATCCCCATTGGACAGCGTGTGTGTCAGAAACCCAACTGAACAGAGTGTGTGTGTCACAAACCCCATTGGACAGCTTGTGTGTCACAAACCCCATTGGACAGCACATGTGTGTCCCACTCCCCTTGGGACAGTGTGTGTGTCACAAAACCCAATGGACAGCGTGTGTGTCACAAGCACCATAGGACAGAGTGTGTGTGTCACAAACCCCTTTGGAAAGTGTATGTGTCACAAACCCCAGTGGATAGCGTGTGTGTGTCACAAACCCCATTGGATAGCGTGTGTGTGTCATAAAGCCCATTAGAAAGTTTGCGTGTCACAGACCCCATTAGAAAATGTGTGTGTCATAAACCCCATTATAAAGTTTGCGTGTCACAAACCCCATTGGATAGCGTGTGTGTGTCACAAACCCTACTGGACAGAGTGTAGGTCAAAATGCCCATTCGACAGCATGTGTGTAACAATCCTCATTGGACAGCGTGTGTGTCACAAAACCCATTGGACAGCGTGTGTGTCACAAGCACCAGTGGACAGAGTGTGTGTGTCACAAACCCCATTTTAAACTGTATGTGAAACAAAACCCATTGGACAGCGTGTGTGTCACAAACCCCATTGGACAGAGTTTGTGTCAGAAACCCTATAGGACAGCGTGTGTGTAACAATACTGATTGGACAGTGTGTGTGTCACAAACCCCCGTAGACACTATGTGTGTCACAAACCCCATTGGACTGTGTGTGTGTCACAATCCCCAGTGGACAGCGTGTGTGTCAAAACCCCACTGGACAGTGTGTGTGTCACAAAACCCACTGGACAGCGTGTGTGTCACAAACACCCATGGACAGTGTGCGTGTCACAAACCCCATTGGACATTGTGTGTGTCACAAACCTCATTGGACAGTGTGTGTGTCACAAACCCCTTTGTACAGTGTGTGTGTCACAAGCACCATTGGACAGTGTGTGTGTCTCACAAACCCCATTGGACATCGTGTGTTTTCACAAACACGTTTGGACAGCGTGTGTGTCACAAACCGCATTGGACAGCGTGTGTGTGTCACAATCCCCATTGGACAGTGTGTGTGTGTCACGAACCCCATTGGACAGACTCTGTGTGTCACAATAGCCATTGGAGAGAGTGTGTGTGTCACAAACTCCATTGGAAATTGTATGTGTCACTAACCCCATTGGATAGCGTGTGTGTGTCACAAACCCTCCCGGTCAGTGAGTGTGTCACAAAACCCATTGGACAGCATGCGTGTCACAAACACCATTGGACAGTGTGTGTGTAAGAAACCCAATTGATCAGTGTGTGTGTCACAAACCCCATGGGACTGTGTGTGTGTCACAAACCCCATTGGAAAGTGTGTGTATCACAAACCCCATTGGACAGCGTGTGTGTGTCACAAGCACCATTGGACAGTGTGTGTGTCAAAAACCCCATGGGAAAGAGTATGTGTCACAAACGCTATTGGACATCGTGTGTGTTACAAGCCCATTGGACAGAGTGTGTGTGTCACGAAACCCACTGGACAGCATTTGTGTCACAAACCCCATTGGACAGCGTATTTGTCACAAGCCACATTGGACAGAGTGTGTGTGTCACAAACTGCATTGGACAGCGTGTGTATCACAAAACCCATTGGACAGCGTGTGTGTGTCACAAACCGTATTGGACAGTGTGTGTGTCACAAAGCCCATTGGACAGCGTATGTGTCACAAACCCCATTGGACAGGGTGTGTGTGTCACAATACCCCAGTGAACATTGTGTGTGTCACGAATGCCATTACAGTATCACACAGTATCACAGTATGTTTGGGATTGGAAGGGACCTCAAAAGATCATCTAGTCCAATTCCCCTGCTGGAGCAGGAATGCCCAGGTGAGGTCACACAGGAACATGTCCAGGCGGGTTTTGAATGTCTCCAGAGAAGGAGACTCCACAACCCCCCTGGGCAGCCTGTTCCAGTGTCTGTCACCCTTACTGAGAAGAAGTTTTTTCTCAAATTTAAGCGGAACCTCTTGTGTTCCAGCTTGATCCCATTACCCCTTGTTCTATCACTGTTTGCCACTGAGAAGAGCCTGGCTCCATCCTCATGGCACTCACCCTTTATATATTTATAAACATAAACATTAATGAGGTCCCCCCTTAGTCTCCTCTTCTCCAAACTAAAGAGCCCCAGCTCCCTCAGCCTTTCTTCATAAGGGAGGTGCTCCACTCCCTTAATCATCTTGGTTGCCCTACGCTGGACCCTCTCCAGCAGTTCCCTGTCCTTCTTGAACTGAGGGGCCCAGAACTGGACACAATATTCCAGATGTGGTCTCACCAGGGCGGAGTAGAGGGGAAGGAGGACCTCTCTCGATCTACTAGCCACCCCCCTTCTAATACACCCCAGGATGCCATTGGCCTTCCTGGCCACAAGGGCACAGTGCTGGCTCATGGTCATCCTGTTGTCCACCAGGACCCCCAGGTCCATTTCCTCTACACTGCTCTCTAATATGTAATTTCCCAACCTATACTGGAACCCGGGGTTGTTCCTGCCCAGATGCAGGACTCTACACTTTCCCTTGTTAAATTTCATTAGGTTATTCCCCGCCCAGCTCTCCAGCCTGTCCAGGTCCCGCTGGATGGCAGCACAGCCTTCTGGCGTGTCAGCCACTCCTCCCAGCTTAGTGTCATCAGCAAACTTGCTGATAGTGCACTCTATTCCCTCGTCTAAATCGTTAATGAATATATTGAATAATATTGGCCCCAGCACTGACCCCTGAGGCACTCCACTAGATACTGGCCTCCAACTAGACTCCGCACCATTGACTACCACTCTCTGGCTTCTCTCCTTAAGCCAGTTTGCAACCCACCTCACTAGTCTATTGTCTAGACCACACCTCCTCAACTTAGCTGTGAGGATGCTGTGGGAGACTGTGTCAAAGGCTTTACTGAAGTCAAGGTAGACCACATCCACCGCTCTGCCATCGTCCATCCACCTTGTTACATTCTCATAAAAGGCTAAGAGGTTGGTCAAGCATGACTTACCCTTGGTAAAGCCATGCTGACTGCCCCTAATAACCCTCTTATCTTTGATATGCCTTGAGATGGCACCAAGGAGAAGCTGTTCCATTACTTTCCCAGGGACAGAGGTGAGGCTGACCGGTCTATAATTACCCGGGTCCTCCTTCTTGCCCTTTTTGAAGACTGGAGTGACATTTGCATTCCTCCAATCCTCGGGCACCTCCCCCGTTTCCCAAGACTTGGCAAAGATGATGGAGAGCGGTCCAGCAATGACTTCAGCCAGCTCCCTCAGCACCCGCGGATGCATCCCATCTGGACCCATGGATTTATGGATGTCCAGACTATTTAATTGCTCCCTAACCCAGTCCTCATCGACTAAAGCAAACTCCTCCATTGACCTGGCTTCATCCGGGGTCTCAGGGGTACAGGGCTCCCCAGGACAGCCTCCGGCAGAGTAGACAGAGACAAAGAAGGCATTCAGTAATTCTGCCTTCTCTGTATCTTCTGCCACCAGGGCACCCACCCCGTTCATTAGTGGGCCTACATTGCCTCTGGTATTAGTTTTATCTGCTATGTATTTGAAAAAGTTCTTTTTGCTGTCCTTGACCTCTCTCGCCAGCTGTAATTCTAAGGAGGCCTTGGCTATCCTAGCTGCCTTCCTACATCCTCTAACAGCAGTCTTATATTCTTCCCAAGTGGCCAGCCCCTGCTTCCACGACCTGTAAACTCTCCTCTTCTGCTTCAGCATACCCAACAGATCCCTATTCAACCACGCAGGCCTCCTGGCTCCCTTCCTTGACTTCCTTCGTGTGGGGATGCTCTGATCCTGAGCGTGGAAGAAGCAATCTCTGAATGCAATCCAGCTATCTTGGGCCCCTTTTCCTTCAAGCAGTCTTGCCCATGGGATTTCCCCCAGCAATTGCTTGAAAAGGCCAAAGTTAGCCCTGCTAAAGTCCAGGGTTGCAATTCTACTTGCTATTCTGTTCCTGCCACCCAAGATGCTGAACTCCACCATCTCGTGGTCACTGCAACCCAGGCAGCCCTCAACCTTTACTGCTTCGACCAGACCCTCCTTGTTAGTGAGGATGAGATCCAGCAGTGCACCTCTCCTAGTCGGCTCCTCCACCATCTGCATGAGGAAGTTATCATCAATGCACTGGAGGAACCTCCTGGACTGTGGCTGGCTGGCTGAATGGTCCTTCCAGCAAACATCAGGGAAGTTAAAATCCCCCACAACAACCAGGGCCTGTGACTGTGAGGCCACTCTCAGCTGCTCACAGAAGGCCTCATCAACTTCCTCAGCCTGATCTGGTGGCCTGTAACAGACGCCCACAACAGTGTCACCCCTGCCAGCCTGCCCCTTGATCCTGACCCATACACTCTCAACTCGCTCGTCATCCACTCCTGGGCAGAATTTAGTACATTGTAGTTGCTCTCTCACATAGAGAGCAACTCCACCACCACGCCTGGCTGGCCTGTCTTTCCTGAAAAGGGCATAGCCATCCATGACCACATTCCAGTCATGTGAACTGTCCCACCATGTTTCCGTAATTGCCACCAGATCATAATCTCCTGACCGAACATAGGATTCTAACTCCTCCTGCTTATTCCCCATGCTGCGCGCATTGGTGTACAGGCATTTCAGGGAGCGAGCAGAGCACACCAATTTCTCCCTAGGGGCATAGGAGGCCACCCGGTCCTCATCAGTTTTAGAATGCTGCCCCACTGGGACAAGCCCAGCTACAACCCCATCCCCCTTCGAGCTTAGTTTAAAGCTCTCCAAATGAGCCCAGCTAATTCCTGCCCCAGCATCCTTTTGCCCCTGCGAGATAAACCTTTCTCGCTTGACACTGTCCGGACTGGTGACTTATAAAACCAACCATTATCAAAAAATCCAAAGCCCTGCCTGTAGCACCAGTCTTGGAGCCAATCATTTAGACACTGAACTTTCCTATTGCATCCCACGTCGTTACATGAAGATGGAAGGAGTGAAGAGAAGATCACTTGAGCCCCTGAGTCTTTCACCATCCTTCCCAAGACCTTGAAATCGTTCTTCATTCCCCTCAGACTACGGGAAGCAGCTTCCTCCCCATCTGTCTGGAAGACCAGCAGCGGGTAGTAGTCTGTGGGGTGCACCAGTTTGGGGAGCTCTTTAGCAATATCCTTGATCCGGGCTCCAGGTAGACTACAAACTTCCCTAAGATGAGGGTCAACCCTGCATATTGGGCCCTCTGTTCCTTTCAGAAGGGAATTTCCTATTACAATCACCCTTCTCTCTTTCTTATCAGAGGCAGTCTTAAGTTGTGAAGTCAACCGCCTCTTCCTATGTGATCTTGTAGGCAGGCTTGGCACCACCTCCTCACCTACCTCTTCTTCAAGATCCAGGGCCTCAAACCTATTACGGAGGGGCACCTGGGGAGACAAAGCAGGCAGGGAGGGGGGCTGCCCGTGACGCCGAACCGGAATACACTTCCAACCCTCGTCGTCTTTTAGGTCCCCTACCTCTGCCCGACAGCAACAAGGGTGGGGCCGTCTCCGGACTTCCACCTCTGTCCGAGAGTGCAGGAGGTCCATCTCCTTTTGGGGGGTACCTCCCTGGGACCTTTCCGACTGGCACGTCAGGGTGTTACTCCACCAGTCGATCTCCCTTTCGCACTCCCTGATGGACCTCAGCGTCTCAACCTCCTCCTTAAGTTTCACAACCATGTCGAGCAGGTCTTGCACCTGCTCACACCTCACACAGGTGGAGTGCTGGCCTCCCTCCCCCGGCAGCAGCAGGCTCTGGCACTCCCTGCAGCCGGAGACCTGAACAGCCACCGTTCGGGACAGAACCTCCTCAGTCTGCGTAGCCACAGTCTGTTTGAGACAAGCTCTCCTCCTGGAGGCGACCATGGTCGTCAGCAGTCTGGGATGCTGGCAATAAGTTAGAGGGGCTGACAAGCGACAAGTGCTCTCTGCACCCTGCTACACAAGCTACCACACCTGCTGCTGCAGCACAGTGTGGGTAGGACTCACTGGCTACACAAGCAGGTTGCTCCTCCCTCCACCTGATGGGCAGCGACTAGTCGCTGTCCTCCCAAAGGATTTTTCAAGGCAAGGGGAGGGGGTGTGATCACCGTCACCGTGGGAACGCCCCCCGCCACGTCAGTCGCTCTCTCGCAATGGCTGCCGGGGCTGCAGGGACTGGAACTCGACGGGAATCACGCTATCCCTGAACATTTCCCTATGAGCTTCCTAATCTCGGCTGAACCTCGTGGTCGGCTGAACCCCGCCGGCTCGGCTCTCGCTGGGCTGGCTCCGATCAGCTGACTCTGTCCCATATCTTTCTTCCCGACTTGTCTGTTGGAGACTTTGGGCCAAATTGGCCCCACGTCTGGGCATGGTTTGACAAGTTTTCAGAGGCCTGGCTGGTGACAGCAGGGAAAGCAGGCAGTGACAGGCCCGGGGCTGACAGGCTCCCCATCCCCTAGGGGGCGCCTGGCTGCCACACTCAGCTGACATAGATCCTTTGTCACAATGCCCGCCAACGTGGCGAGGATGTGGTGACTCTGTAGGTGACAGGGACACTGCAGGACTTGGTGTCAGCTCAGAAATTTCTCACTTCCCCAAAGAAGCGGAATTCTGCAAATTGCTGCCTTTGCTCTTGAAATTCTGCCATCAGGTGGGTGTTTTGGTGTAATACACTGAAAACCAGAGCAGAAACTGTGAAATATTCCCATGATATGCATGGTCCCTGCCCCAAAGCACCATGACTCTACCTAAGGAGATCTGCAGCTTCTTTTTTTGTACTGCCAGCAGATTGTGGAAGTACAGTATAAAAACCATCCTTATGGAGAGATCTTCGTATTTTAGGCTTAGTCTAAGTGTCTCAAGTAGCTGGGGTTTTTGCTTGGGCCTAATCCATACGGTCTTATGGCTTTCCTCCTAGTCTGAAGACGAATGTGCTAGAGACTATAAAGCAAAAAAATGTCCTCCAGCCTAGCCTTGCCTTGCCTGTCCTTGCCTGTCCTTGCCTTGCCTTATTTCCTTCTCATCCTGTTCTGTGTCCCATCCTCTCTCACTAAGCCCTCGTCTGGCTGCATGTCTCTTCTTTCCCTTTCTCTCACTCTCCTGCTTCCTGCCTCTTTTCTTGCAATTCCTCCATCTCACTCCTGCAGCCCAACACTACTTTTTATTCTTCCTTCCCTTTCTCCTGCTCCCTTCGCGTTCTCCCTCTGTCCCATATCTTTCTTCCCGACTTGTCTCTTGGAGACTTTGGGCCAAATTGGCCCAACGTCTGGGCATGGTTTGATAAGATTTCAGAGGCCTGGCTGGTGAGAGCAGGGACAGCAGGCAGTGAAAGGGCCGGGGCTGACAGGCTCCTCATCCCCTAGGGGGTGCCTGGCTGCCACACCCAGCTGACATAGAACCTTTGTCACAATGCCCGCTACCGTGGCGAGGATGCGGTGACTCTGCAGGTGACAGGGACACTGCAGGACTTGGTGTCAGCTCAGCAATTTCTCAGTTGCCCAAAGAAGCGGAATTCTGCAAATTGCTACTTTGCTCTTGAAAGATGTCATCAGGTGGGTGTTTTGGTGGCATACACTGAAAACAGAGCAGAAACTGTGAAATATTCCCATGACATGCATGGTCCCTGCCCCAAAGCACCATGACTCAGCCTAAGGAGAACTGCAGCTTCTTTTTTTGCACTGCCAGCAGATTGTTTAAGCACAGTATAAAAACCATCCTTATGGAGAGATCTTCGTATTTTAGGCTTAGTCTAAGTGTCTCAAGTAGCTGGGGTTTTTGCTTGGGCCTAATCCATACGGTCTCACAGCTTTCATCCTAGTCTGAAGACGAATATGCTAGAAACAATAAATCAAAAAAATGTCCTGGTGCCTAGCCTGTCCTTGCCTGTCCTTGCCTTGCCTTATTTCCTTCTCATCCTGTTCTCCATCCCATCCTCTCTCACTAACCACTCGTCTGGCTGCATGTCTCTTCTTTCCTTTTCTCTCACTCTCCTGCTTCCTGCCTCTTTTCTTGCAATTCCTCCATCTCACTCCTGCAGCCCAACACTACTTTTTATTCTTCCTTCCCTTTCTCCTGCTCCCTTCGCTTTCTCCCTCTGTCTCCTATCTTTCTTCCCGACTTGTTTGTTGGAGAATTTGAGCCAAAGTGGCCCCAAGTCTGGGCATGGTTTGACAAGTTTTCAGAGGCCTGGCTGGTGACAGCAGGGACAGCAGGCAGTGACAGGCCCCGGGTCTGACAGTCTCCCCATCCCCTAGGGGGTGCCTGGCTGCCACACCCAGCTGACATAGAATCTTTGTAACAATGCCCGCTACCGTGGCGAGGATGCTGTGACTCTGCAGGTGACAGGGACACTGCAGGACTTGTTGTCAGCTCAGAAATTTCTCAGTTCCCCAAAGAAGCGGAATTCTGCAAATTGCTGCCTTTGCTCTTGAAAGATGTCATCAGGTGGGTGTTTTGGTGTAATACACTGAAAACCTGAGAAGAAACTGTGAAATATTCCCATGATATGCATGGTCCCTGCCCCAAAGCACCATGACTCAGCCTAAGGAGATCTGCAGCTTATTTTTTTGTACTGCCAGCAGATTGTGGAAGTACAGTATAAAAACCATCCTTATGGAGAGATATTCGTATTTTGGGCTTAGTCTAAGTGTCTCAAGTAGCTGGGGTTTTTGCTTGTGCCTAAACCTTACGGTCTCATGGCTTTCCTCCTAGTCTGAAGACGAATGTGTTAGAAACTATAAATCAAAAAAATGTCCTGGTGCCTAGCCTGTCCTTGCCTGTCCTTGCCTTGCCTTATTTCCTTCTCATCCTGTTCTCTGTCCCATCCTCTCTCACTAACCCCTCGTTTGGCTGCATGTCTGTTCTTTCCTTTTCTCTCTCTCTCCTGCTCCTTTCTCTTTTCTTGCAATTCCTCCATCTCACTCCTGCAGCCCAACACTACTTTTTATTCTTCCTTCCCTTTCTCCTGCTCCCTTCGCTTTCTCCCTCAGTCCCATATCTTTCTTCCCGACTTCTCTGTTGGACACTTTGGGCCAAATTGGCCCCACGTCTGGGCATGGTTTGACAAGTTTTCAGAGACCTGGCTGGTGACAGCAGGGACAGCAGGCAGTGACAGGCCCGGGGCTGACAGGCTCCCCATCCCCTAGGGGGCGCCTGGCTGCCACACCCAGCTGACATAGAACCTTTGTCACAATGCCCGCTACCGTGGCGAGGCTGCGGTGACTCTGCAGGTGACAGGGACACTGCAGAACTTGGTGTCAGCTCAGCAATTTCTCAGTTCCCCAAAGAAGCGGAATTCTGCAAATTGCTGCCTTTGCTCTTGAAAGATGTCATCAGGTGGGTGTTTTGGTGTAAAACACTGAAAACAGAGCAGAAACTGTGAAATATTCCCATGATATGGATAGTCCCTGCCCCAAAGCACCATGACTCAGCTTAAGGAGATCTGCAGCTTCTTTTTTTGTACTGCCAGCAGATTGTGGAAGTACAGTATAATAACCATCCTTATGGAGAGATCTTCGTGTTTTAGGCTTAGTCTAAGTGTCTCAAGTAGCTGGGGTTTTTGCTTGGGCCTAATCCATACGGTCTCATGGCTTTCCTCCTAGTCTGAAGACGAATGTGCTAGAGACTATAAAGCAAAAAAATGTCCTCCAGCCTAGCCTTGCCTTGCCTGTCCTTGCCTTGCCTTATTTCCTTCTCATCCTGTTCTCTGTTCCATCCTCTTTCACTAACCCCTCGTCTGGCAGCATGTCTCTTCTTTCCTTTTCTCTCACTCTCCTGCTTCCTGCCTCTTTTCTTGCAATTCCTCCATCTCACTCCTGCAGCCCAACACTCCTTTTATCCTTCCTTCCCTTTCTCCTGCTCCCTTCGCTTTCTCCCTCTGTCCCATATCTTTCTTCCCCACTTGTCTGTTGGAGACTTTGGGCCAAATTGGCCCCAAGTCTGGGCATGGTTTGACAAGTTTTCAGAGGCCTGGCTGGTGACAGCAGGGACAGAAAGCAGTGACAGGCCCGGGGCTGACAGGCTCCCCATCCCCTAGGGGGCGCCTGGCTGCCACACCCAGCTGACATAGAACCTTTGTCACAATGCCCGCTACCGTGGCGAGGATGCGGTGACTCTGCAGGTGACAGGGACACTGCAGGACTTGTTGTCAGCTCAGCAATTTCTCAGTTCCCCAAAGAAGCGGAATTCTGCAAATTGCTGCCTTTGCTCTTGAAAGATGTCATCAGGTGGGTGTTTTGGTGGCATACACTGAAAACAGAGCAGAAACTGTGAAATACTCCCATGATATGGATGGTCCCTGCCCCAAAGCACCATGACTCAGCTTAAGGAGATTTGCAGCTTGTTTTTTTGTACTGCCAGCAGATTGTGGAAGTACAGTATAAAAACCATCCTTATGGAGAGATCTTCGTGTTTTAGGCTTAGTCTAAGTGTCTCAAGTAGCTGGGGTTTTTGCTTGGGCCTAACCCATATGGTCTCATGGCTTTCCTCCTAGTCTGAAGACGAATGTGCTAGAAACTATAGATCAAAAAATGTCCTGGTGCCTAGCCTGTCCTTGCCTGTCCTTGCCTTGCCTTATTTCCTTCTCATCCTGTTCTCTGTCCCAACCTCTTTCACTAACCCCTCGTCTGGCTGCATTTCTCTTCTTTCCTTTTCTCTCACTCTCCTGCTCCCTTCCCTTTTCTTGCAATTCCTCCATCTCACTCCTGCAGCCCAACACTACTTTTTATTCTTCCTTCCCTTTCTCCTGCTCCCTTCGCTTTCTCCCTCTGTCCCATATCTTTCTTCCCGACTTGTCTGTTGGAGACTTTGGGCCAAATTGGCCCCAAGTCTGGGCATGGTTTGACAAGTTTTCAGAAGCCTGACTGGTGACAGCAGGGACAGAAGGCAGTGACAGGCCCGGGGCTGACAGGCTCCCCATCCCCTAGGGGGCGCCTGGCTGCCACACCCAGCTGACATAGAACCTTTGTCACAATGCCCGCTACCGTGGCGAGGCTGCGGTGACTCTGCAGGTGACAGGGACACTGCAGGACTTGCTGTCAGCTCAGCAATTTCTCACTTCCCCAAAGAAGCGGAATTCTGCAAATTGCTGCCTTTGCTCTTGAGAGCATGTCATCAGGTGTGTGTTTTGGTGGCATACACTGACAACAGAGAAGAAACTGTGAAATATTCCCATGACATGCATGGTCCCTGCCCCAAAGCACCATGACTCAACCTAAGGAGATCTGCAGCTTCTTTTTTTGTACTGCCAGCAGATTGTGGAAGTACAGTATAAAAACCATCCTTATGGAGAGATCTTCGTATTTTAGGCTTAGTCTAAGTGTCTCAAGTAGCTGGGGTTTTTGGTTGGGCCTAATCTATACGGTCTTATGACTTTCCTCCTAGTCTGAAGACGAATGTGCTAGAAACTATAAAGCAAAAAAATGTCCTGCAGCCTAGCCTTGCCTTGCCTGTCCTTGCCTGTCTTTGCCTTGCCTTATTTCCTTCTCATCCTGTTCTCTGTTCCATCCTCTCTCACTAACCCCTCGTTTGGCTGCATGTCTCTTCTTTCCTTTTCTCTCACTCTCCTGCTCCCTTCTCTTTTCTTGCAATTCCGCCATCTCACTCCTGCAGCCCAACACTACTTTTTATTCTTCCTTCCCTTTCTCCTGCTCCCTTCGCTTTCTCCCTCTCACAGTATCACAGTATCACAGTATGTTTGGGATTGGAAGGGACCTCAAAAGATCATCTAGTCCAATCCCCCTGCTGGAGCACGAACGCCTAGGTGAGGTCACACAGGAACATGTCCAGGCGGGTCTTGAATGTCTCCAGAGAAGGAGACTCCACAACCTCCCTGGGCAGCCTGTTCCAGTGCTCTGTCACCCTCACTGAGAAGAAGTTTCTTCTCAAATTTAAGCGGAACCTCTTGTGTTCCAGCTTGATCCCATTACCCCTTGTCCTACCATTGTTTGCCACTGAGAAGAGCCTGGCTCCATCCTCGTGGCACTCACCCTTGATATATTTATAAACATTAATGAGGTCCCCCCTTAGTCTCCTCTTCTCCAAACTAAAGAGCCCCAGCTCCCTCAGCCTTTCTTCATAAGGGAGGTGCTCCACTCCCTTAATCATCTTCGTTGCCCTACGCTGGACCCTCTCCAGCAGATCCCTGTCCTTCTTGAACTGAGGGGCCCAGAACTGGACACAATATTCCAGATGTGGTCTCACCAGGGCGGAGTAGAGGGGAAGGAGGACCTCTCTCGATCTACTAGCCACCCCCCTTCTAATACACCCCAGGATGCCATTGGCCTTCCTGGCCACAAGGGCACAGTGCTGGCTCATGGTCATCCTGTTGTCCACCAGGACCCCCAGGTCCCTTTCCTCTACACTGCTCTCTAATATGTAATTTCCCAACCTATACTGGAACCTGGGGTTGTTCCTGCCCAGATGCAGGACTCTATACTTTCCCTTGTTAAATTTCATCAGGTTATTCCCCGCCCAACTCTCCAGCCTGTCCAGGTCCCGCTGGATGGCAGCACAGCCTTCTGGCGTGTCAGCCACTCCTCCCAGCTTAGTGTCATCAGCAAACTTGCTGATAGTGCACTCTATTCCCTCATCTAAATCGTTAATGAATATATTGAATAATATTGGCCCCAGCACTGACCCCTGAGGCACTGCACTAGATACTGGCCTCCAACTAGACTCCGCACCATTGACTACCACTCTCTGGCTTCTCTCCTTAAGCCAGTTTGCAACCCACCTCACTAGTCTATTGTCTAGACCACACCTCCTCAACTTAGCTGTGAGGATGCTGTGGGAGACTGTGTCAAAGGCTTTACTGAAGTCAAGGTAGACCACATCCACCGCTCTGCCATCATCCATCCACCTTGTTACATTCTCATAAAAGGCTATGAGGTTGGTCAAGCATGACTTACCCTTGGTAAAGCCATGCTGACTGCCCCTAATAACCCTCTTATCCTTGATATGCCTTGAGATGGCACCAAGGACAAGCTGTTCCATTACTTTCCCAGGGACAGAGGTGAGGCTGACCGGTCTATAATTACCCGGGTCCTCCTTCTTGCCCTTTTTGAAGACTGGAGTGACATTTGCTTTCCTCCAATCCTCGGGCACCTCCCCCGTTTCCCAAGACTTGGCAAAGATGATGGAGAGCGGTCCAGCAATGACTTCAGCCAGCTCCCTCAGCACCCGTGGATGCATCCCATCTGGACCCATGGATTTATGAATGTCCAGACTATTTAATTGCTCCCTAACCCAGTCCTCATCGACTAAAGCAAACTCCTCCATTGGCCTGGCTTCATCCAGGGTCTCAGGAGTACAGGGGGGCTCCCCAGGACAGCCTCCGGCAGAGTAGACAGAGACAAAGAAGGCATTCAGTAATTCTGCCTTCTCTGTATCTTCTGCCACCAGGGCACCCACCCCGTTCATTAGTGGGCCTACATTGCCTCTGGTATTAGTTTTATCTGCTATGTATTTGAAAAAGTTCTTTTTGCTGTCCTTGACCCCTCTCGCCAGCTGTAATTCTAAGGAGGCCTTGGCTATCCTAGCTGTCTTCCTACATCCTCTAACAGCAGCCTTATATTCTTCCCAAGTGGCCAGCCCCTGCTTCCACGACCTGTAAACTCTCCTCTTCTGCTTCAGCATACCCAACAGATCCCTATTCAACCACGCAGGCCTCCTGGCTCCCTTCCTTGACTTCCTTCGTGTGGGGATGCTCTGATCCTGAGCGTGGAAGAAGCAATCTCTGAATGCAATCCAGCTATCTTGGGCCCCTTTTCCTTCAAGCAGTCTTGCCCATGGGATTTCCCCCAGCAATTGCTTGAAAAGGCCAAAGTTAGCCCTGCTAAAGTCCAGGGTTGCAATTCTACTTGCTATTCTGTTCCTGCCACCCAAGATGCTGAACTCCACCATCTCGTGGTCACTGCAACCCAGGCAGCCCTCAACCTTTACTGCTTTGACCAGACCCTCCTTGTTAGTGAGGATGAGATCCAGCAGTGCACCTCTCCTAGTCGGCTCCTCCACCATCTGCATGAGGAAGTTATCATCAATGCACTGGAGGAACCTCCTGGACTGTGGCTGGCTGGCTGAATGGTCCTTCCAGCAAACATCAGGGAAGTTAAAATCCCCCACAACAACCAGGGCCTGTGACTGTGAGGCCACTCTCAGCTGCCCATAGAAGGCCTCATCAACTTCCTCAGCCTGATCTGGTGGCCTGTAACAGACGCCCACAACAGTGTCACCCCTGCCAGCCTGCCCCTTGATCCTGACCCATACACTCTCAACTCGCTCGTCATCCACTCCTGGGCAGAATTTAGTACATTGTAGTTGCTCTCTCACATAGAGAGCAACTCCACCACCACGCCTGGCTGGCCTGTCTTTCCTGAAAAGGGCATAGCCATCCATGACTACATTCCAGTCATGTGAACTGTCCCACCATGTTTCCGTAATTGCCACCAGATCATAATCTCCTGACCGAACATAGGATTCTAACTCCTCCTGCTTATTCCCCATGCTGCGCGCATTGGTGTACAGGCATTTCAGGGAGCGAGCAGAGCACACCAATTTCTCCCTAGGGGCATAGGAGGCCACCCGGTCCTCATCAGTTTTAGAATGCTGCCCCACTGGGACAAGCCCAGCTACAACCCCATCCCCCTTCGAGCTTAGTTTAAAGCTCTCCAAATGAGCCCAGCTAATTCCTGCCCCAGCATCCTTTTGCCCCTGCGAGATAAACCTTTCTCGCTTGACACTGTCCGGACTGGTGACTTATAAAACCAACCATTATCAAAAAATCCAAAGCCCTGCCTGTAGCACCAGTCTTGGAGCCAATCATTTAGACACTGAACTTTCCTATTGCATCCCACGTCGTTACATGAAGATGGAAGGAGTGAAGAGAAGATCACTTGAGCCCCTGAGTCTTTCACCATCCTTCCCAAGACCTTGAAATCGTTCTTCATTCCCCTCAGACTACGGGAAGCAGCTTCCTCCCCATCTGTCTGGAAGACCAGCAGCGGGTAGTAGTCTGTGGGGTGCACCAGTTTGGGGAGCTCTTTAGCAATATCCTTGATCCGGGCTCCAGGTAGACTACAAACTTCCCTAAGATGAGGGTCAACCCTGCATATTGGGCCCTCTGTTCCTTTCAGAAGGGAATTTCCTATTACAAACACCCTTCTCTCTTTCTTATCAGAGGCAGTCTTAAGTTGTGAAGTCAACCGCCTCTTCCTATGTGATCTTGTAGGCAGGCTTGGCACCACCTCCTCACCTACCTCTTCTTCAAGATCCAGGGCCTCAAACCTATTACGGAGGGGCACCTGGGGAGACAAAGCAGGCAGGGAGGGGGGCTGCCCGTGACGCCGAACCGGAATACACTTCCAACCCTCGTCGTCTTTTAGGTCCCCTACCTCTGCCCGACAGCAACAAGGGTGGGGCCGTCTCCGGACTTCCACCTCTGTCCGAGAGTGCAGGAGGTCCATCTCCTTTTGGGGGGTACCTCCCTGGGACCTTTCCGACTGGCACGTCAGGGTGTTACTCCACCAGTCGATCTCCCTTTCGCACTCCCTGATGGACCTCAGCGTCTCAACCTCCTCCTTAAGTTTCACAACCATGTCGAGCAGGTCTTGCACCTGCTCACACCTCACACAGGTGGAGTGCTGGCCTCCCTCCCCCGGCAGCAGCAGGCTCTGGCACTCCCTGCAGCCGGAGACCTGAACAGCCACCGTTCGGGACAGAACCTCCTCAGTCTGCGTAGCCACAGTCTGTTTGAGACAAGCTCTCCTCCTGGAGGCGACCATGGTCGTCAGCAGTCTGGGATGCTGGCAATAAGTTAGAGGGGCTGACAAGTGACAAGTGCTCTCTGCACCCTGCTACACAAGCTACCACACCTGCTGCTGCAGCACAGTGTGGGTAGGACTCACTGGCTACACAAGCAGGTTGCTCCTCCCTCCACCTGATGGGCAGCGACTAGTCGCTGTCCTCCCAAAGGATTTTTCAAGGCAAGGGGAGGGGGTGTGATCACCGTCACCGTGGGAACGCCCCCCGCCACGTCAGTCGCTCTCTCGCAATGGCTGCCGGGGCTGCAGGGACTGGAACTCGACGGGAATCACGCTGTCCCTGAACATTTCCCTATGAGCTTCCTAATCTCGGCTGAACCTCGTGGTCGGCTGAACCCCGCCGGCTCGGCTCTCGCTGGGCTGGCTCCGATCAGCTGACTGGATGCTAGTATCGAGTTTCAGCCGCTTTTAAACCTCCCGCCGTCACCGTGGGAACGCCCCCCGCCACGTCAGCCGCTCTCTCGCAATGGCTGCCGGGGCTGCAGGGACTGGAACTCGACGGGAATCACGCTGTCCCTGAACATTTCCCTATGAGCTTCCTAATCTCGGCTGAACCTTGTGGTCGGCTGAACCCCGCCGGCTCGGCTCTCGCTGGGCTGACTCTGATCAGCTGACTCTGTCCCATATCTTTCTTCCCGACTTGTCTGTTGGAGACTTTGGGCCAAATTGGCCCCACGTCTGGGCATGGTTTGACAAGTTTTCAGAGGCCTGGCTGGTGACAGCAGGGACAGCAGGCAGTGACAGGCCCGGGGCTGACAGGCTCCCCATCCCCTAGGGGGCGCCTGGCTGCCACACTCAGCTGATATAGATCCTTTGTCACAATGCCCGCCAACGTGGCGAGGATGTGGTGACTCTGTAGGTGACAGGGACACTGCAGGACTTGGTGTCAGCTCAGAAATTTCTCACTTCCCCAAAGAAGCGGAATTCTGCAAATTGCTACTTTGCTCTTGAAAGATGTCATCAGGTGGGTGTTTTGGTGTAATACACTGAAAACAGAGCAGAAACTGTGAAATATTCCCATGATATGCATGGTCCCTGCCCCAAAGCACCATGACTCAGCCTAAGGAGATCTGCAGCTTATTTTTTTGTACTGCCAGCAGATTGTGGAAGTACAGTATAAAAACCATCCTTATGGAGAGATCTTCGTATTTTAGGCTTAGTCTAAGTGTCTCAAGTAGCTGGGGTTTTTGCTTGGGCCTAATCCATACGGTCTTATGGCTTTCCTCCTAGTCTGAAGACGAATGTGCTAGAAACTATAAAGCAAAAAAACGTCCTGCAGCCCAGCCTTGCCTTGCCTGTCCTTGCCTGGCCTTATTTCCTTCTCATCCTGTTCTCTGTCCCATCCTCTCTCACTGACCACTCGTCTGGCTGCATGTCTTTTCTTTCCTTTTCTCTCACTCTCCTGCTTCCTGCCTCTTTTCTTGCAATTCCTCCATCTCACTCCTGCAGCCCAACACTACTTTTTATTCTTCCTTCCCTTTCTCCTGCTCCCTTTGATTTCTCCCTCAGTCCCATATCTTTCTTCCCGACTTGTCTGTTGTAGACTTTGGGCCCAATTGGCCCCACGTCTGGGCATGGTTTGACAAGTTTTCAGAGGCCTGGCTGGTGACAGCAGGGACAGCAGGCAGTGACAGGCCCGGGGCTGACAGGCTCCCCATCCCCTAGGGGGCGCCTGGCTGCCACACCCAGCTGACATAGAACCTTTGTCACAATGCCCGCTACCGTGGCGAGGCTGCGGTGACTCTGTAGGTGACAAGGACACTGCAGGACTTGCTGTCAGCTCAGCAATCTCTCAGTTCCCCAAAGAAGCGGATTTCTGCAAATTGCTGCCCTTGCTCTTGAAAGGATGTCATCAGGTGGGTGTTTTTTTGTAACACTCTGAAAACAGAGCAGAAACTGTGAAATATTCCCATGACATGCATGGTCCCTGCCCCAAAGCACCATGAGTCAACCTAAGGAGATCTGCAGCTTATTTTTTTGTACTGCCAGCAGATTGTGGAAGTACAGTATAAAAAACATCCTTATGGAGAGATCCTCATATTTTAGGCTTAGTCTAAGTGTCTCAAGTAGCTGGGGATTTTGCTTGGGCCTAATCCATACTGTCTTATGGCTTTACTCCTAGTCTGAAGACGAATGTGCTAGAAGCTATAGAGCAAAAAAATGTCCTGCAGCCCAGCCTGTCCTTGCCTGTCCTTGCCTTGCCTTATTTCCTTCTCATCCTGTTCTCTGTCCCATCCTCTCTCACTAACCCCTCGTCTGGCTGCATGTCTCTTCTTTCCTTTTCTCTCACTCTCCTGCTTCCTGCCTCTTTTCTTGCAATTCCTCCATCTCACTCCTGCAGCCCAACACTTCTTTTTATTCTTCCTTCCCTTTCTCCTGCTCCCTTTGCTTTCTCCCGCTGTATCATATCTTTCTTCCCGACTTGTCTCTTGGAGACTTTGGGTCAAATTGGCCCCAAGTCTGGGCATGGTTTGACAAGTTTTCAGAGGCCTGGCTGGTGACAGCAGGGACAGCAGGCAGTGACAGGCCAGGGGCTGACAGGCTCCCCATCCTCTAGGGGGTGATTGGCTGCCACACCCAGCTGACATAGAACCTTTGTCACAATGACCGCCAACGTGGCGAGGATGTGGTGACTCTGCAGGTGACAGGGACACTGCAGGACTTGGTGTCAGCTCAGCAATTTCTCAGTTGCCCAAAGAAGCGGAATTCTGCAAATTGCTGCCTTTGCTCTTGAAAGGATGTCATCAGGTGGGTGTTTTGGTGTAATACACTGAAAACAGAGCAGAAACTGTGAAATATTCCCATGGTATGCATGGTCCCTGCCCCAAAGCACCATGACTCAGCCTAAGGAGATCTGCAGCTTCTTTTTTTTTACTGCCAGCAGATTGTGGAAGTACAGTATAAAAACCATCCCTATGGAGAGATCTTCATATTTTAGGCTTAGTCTAAGTGTCTCAAGTAGCTGGGGATTTTGCTTGGGCCTAATCCATACGGTCTTATGGCTTTCCGCCGAGTCTGAAGACGAATGTGCTAGAAACTATAAAGCAAAAAAATGTCCTGCAGCCTAGCCTTGCCTTGCCTGTCCTTGCCTTGCCTTATTTCCTTCTCATCCTGTTCTCTGTCCCATCCTCTCTTACTAACCTCTCGTCTGGCTGCATGTCTCCTCTCTCCTTTTCTCTCACTCTCCTGCTTCCTGCCTCTTTTCTTGCAATTCCTCCATCTCAATACTGCAGCCCAACACTACTTTTTATTCTTCCTTCCCTTTCTCCTGCTCCCTTCGCTTTCTCCATCTGTCCCATATCTTTCTTCCCGACTTGTCTGTTGGAGACTTTGGGCCAAATTGGCCCCAACTCTGGGCATGGTTTGACAAGTTTTCAGTGGCCTGGCTGGTGACAGCAGGGACAGCAGGCAGTGACAGGCCCGGGGCTGACAGGCTCCCCATCCCCTAGGGGGCGCCTGGCTGCCACACCCAGCTGACATAGAACCTTTGTCACAATGCCCGCCAACATGGCGAGGATGTGGTGACTCTGCAGGTGGCAGGGACACTGCAGGACTTGCTGTCAGCTCAGCAATTTCTCAGTTGCCCAAAGAAGCGGAATTCTGCAAATTGCTGCCTTTGCTCTTGAAAGGATGTCATCAGGTGGGTGTTTTGGTGTAATACACTGAAAACAGAGCAGAAACTGTGAAATATTCCCATGACATGCATGGTCCCTGCCCCAAAGCACCATGACTCAACCTAAGGTGACCTGCAGCTTATTTTTTTGTACTGCCAGCAGATTGTGGATGTACAGTATAAAAACCATCCTTATGGAGAGATCTTCGTATTTTAGCCTTAGTCTAAGTGTCTCAAGTAGCTGGGGTTTTTGCTTGGGCCTAATCCATACGGTCTTATGGCTTTCCTCCTAGTCTGAAGACGAATGTGCTAGAAACTATAAAGCAAAAAAATGTCCTGCAGCCTAGCCTTGCCTTGCCTGTCCTCTCCTGTACTTGCCTTGCCTTATTTCCTTCTCATCCTGTTCTCTGTCCCATCCTCTCTCACTAACACCTCGTCTGGCTGCATGTCTCTTCTTTCCTTTTCTCTCACTCTCCTGCTTCCTGCCTCTTTTCTTGCAATTCCTCCATCTCACTCCTGCAGCCCAACACTACTTTTTATTCTTCCTTCCCTTTCTCCTGCTCCCTTTGCTTTCTCCCTCTGACCCAGATCTTTCTTCCCGACTTGTCTGTTGGAGACTTTGGGCCAAATTGGCCCCAAGTCTGGAAATGGCTTGACCTGTTTTCAGAGGCCTGGCTGGTGACAGCAGGGACAGCAGGCAGTGACAGGCTCGGGGCTGACAGGCTCCCCATCCCCTAGGGGGCGCCTGGCTGCCACACCCAGCTGACATAGAACCTTTGTCACAATGCCCGCTACCGTGGCGAGACTGCGGTGACTCTGCAGGTGACAAGGACACTGCAGGACTTGGTGTCAGCTCAGCAACTTCTCACTTCCCCAAAGAAGCGGAATTCTGCAAATTGCTGCCTTTGCTCTTGAAAGGATGTCATCAGGTGGGTGTTTTGGTGTAACACACTGAAAAGAGAGAAGACACTGTGAAATATTCCCATGACATGCATGGTCTCTGCCCCAAAGCACCATGACTCAGCCTAAGGAGATCTGCAGCTTCTTTTTTTGTACTGCCAGCAGATTGTGGAAGTACAGTATAAAAAACATACTTATGGAGAGATCTTCGTATTTTAGGCTTAGTCTTAGTGTCTCAAGTAGCTGGGGTTTTGGCTTGGATTTAATCCATACAGTCTCATGGCTTTCCTCCTAGTCTGAAGACGAATGTGCTAGAAGCTATACAGCAAAAAAATGTCCTGCAGCCCAGCCGTGCCTTGCCTGTCCTTGCCTTGCCTTATTTCCTTCTCATCCTGTTCTCTGTCCCATCCTCTCTCACTAACCCCTTTTTTGGCTGCATGTCTCTTCTTTCCTTTTCTCTCACTCTCCTGCTTCCTGCCTCTTTTCTTGCAATTCCTCCATCTCAATCCTGCAGCCCAACACTACTTTTTATTCTTCCTTCCCTTTCTCCTGCTCCCTTCGCTTTCTCCCTCTGTCCCATATCTTTCTTCCCGACTTGTCCGTTGGAGACTTTGAGCCAAATTGGCCCCACGTCTGGGCATGTTTTGACAAGTTTTCAGAGGCCTGGCTGGTGACAGCAGGGACAGCAGGCAGTGACAGGCCCGGGGCTGACAGGCTCCCCATCCCCTAGGGGGCGCCTGGCTGCCACACCCAGCTGACATAGAACCTTTGTCACAATGCCCGCTACCGTGGCGAGGATGCGGTGACTCTGCAGGTGACAGGGACACTGCAGGACTTGGTGTCAGCTCAGCAATTTCTCATTTCCCCAAAGAAGCAGAATTCTGCAAATTGCTGCCTTTGCTCTTGAGAGGATGTCATCAGGTGGGTGTTTTGGTGGCATACACTGAAAACAGAGGAGAAACTGTGAAATATTCCCATGACATGCACGGTCCCAGCCCCAAAGCACCATGAATCAACCTAAGGAGATCTGCAACTTATTTTTTTGTACTGCCAGCAGATTGTGGAACTACAATATAAAAACCATCCTTATGGAGAGATCTTCATATTTTAGTCTTAGTCTAAGTGTCTCAGGTAGCTGGGGTTTTTGCTTGGGCCTAATCCATACGGTCTTATGGCTTTCCTCCTAGTCTGAAGACGAATGTGCTAGAAACTATAAAGCAAAAATATGTCCTGCAGCCTACCCTAGCCTTTCCTGTCCTTGCCTGGCCTTAGTTCCTTCTCATCCTGGTCTCTGTCCCATCCTCTCTCACTAACCCCTCGTCTGGCTGCATGTCTCTTCTTTCCTTTTCTCTCACTCTCCTGCTTCCTGCCTCTTTTCTTGCAATACCTCCATCTCACTCCTGCAGCCCAACACTACTTTTTATTCTTCCTTCCCTTTCTCCTGCTCCCTTTGCTTTCTCCCTCTGTCCCATATCTTTCTTCCCGACTTGTCTCTTGGAGACTTTGGGCCAAATTGGCCCCACGTCTGGGCATGGTTTGACAAGTTTAAAGAGGCCTGGCTGGTGACAGCAGGGACAGCAGGCAGTGACAGGCCCGGGGCTGACAGGCTCCCCATCCCCTAGGGGGCGCCTGGCTGCCACACCCAGCTGACATAGAACCTTTGTCACAATGCCCGCTACCGTGGCGAGGATGCGGTGGCTCTGCAGGTGACAGGGAGGCTGCAGGACTTGGTGTCAGCTCAGCTATTTCTCACTTCCCCAAAGAAGCGGAATTCTGCAAATTGCTGCCTTTGCTCTTGAAAGATGTCATCAGGTGGGTGTTTTGGTGTAATACACTGAAAGCCAGAGCAGAAATGGTGAAATATAACCCATGAGATGCATGGTCCCTGCCCCAAAGCACCATGAGTCAGTCTTAGGAGATCTGCAGCTTACTTTTTTATACTGCCAGCAGATTGTGGAAGAACAGTATAAAAAACATCCTTATGGAGAGATCTTTGTATTTTAGGCTTAGTCTAAGTGTCTCAAGTAGCTGGGGATTTTGCTTGGGCCTAATCCATACTGTCTTAAGTCTTTCCTCCTAGTCTGAAGACGAATGTGCTAGAAACTATAAAGCAAATAAATGTCCTGCAGCCCAGCCTTGCCTTGCCTGTCCTTGCCTTGCCTTATTTCCTTCTCATCCTGTTCTCTGTCCCATCCTCTCGCACTAAGCCCTCGTCTGGCTGCATGTCTCTTCTTTCCTTTTCTCTCACTCTCCTGCTTCCTGCCTCTTTTCTTGCAATTCCTCCCTCTCCCTCCTGCAGCCCAACACTACTTTTTATTCTTCCTTCCCTTTATCCTGCTCCCTTTGCTTTCTCCCTCTGTCCCATATCTTTCTTCCCGACTTGTCTCTTGGAGACTTTTGGCCAAATTGGCCCCACGTCTGGGCATGGTTTGACAAGTTTTCAGAGGCCTGGCTGGTGACAGCAGGGACAGTAGGCAGTGACATGCCCCGGGGCTGACAGGCTCACCATCCCCTAGGGGGCGCCTGGCTGCCACACCCAGCTGACATAGAACATTTGTTACAATGCCCGCTACCGTGGCGAGGATGCGGTGACTCTGCAGGTGACAGGGACACTGCAGGACTTGGTGTCAGCTCAGAAATTTCTCAGTTCCCCAGAGAATCAGAATTCTGCAAATTGCTGCCTTTGCTCTAGAAAGGATGTCATCAGGTGGGTGTTTTGGTGCAATACACTGAAAAACAGCGCAGAAATGGCGAAATATTCCCATGATATGCATGGTCCCTGCCCCAAAGCACCATGACTCAGCCTAAGGAGATCTGCAGCTTCTTTTTTTGTACTGCCAGCAGATTGTGGAAGTACAGAATAAAAACCATCTTTATGGACAGATCTTCATATTTTAGGCTTAGTCTAAGTGTCTCAAGTATCTGGGGTTTTTGCTTGGGCCTAATCCATACGGTCTCATGCCTTTCTTCCTAGTCTGAAGACGAATGTGCTAGAAACTATAAAGCAAAAAAATGTCCTGGTGCCTAGCCTTGCCTTGGCTGTCCTTGCCTTGCCTTATTTCCTTCTCATCCTGTTCTCTGTCCCATCCTCTCTCACTGACCACTCATCTGGCTGCATGTCTCTTCTTTCCTTTTCTCTCACTCTCCTGCTTCCTGCCTCTTTTCTTGCAATTCCTCCATCTCACTCCTGCAGCCCAACACTACTTTTTATTCTTCCTTCCCTTTCTCCTGCTCCCTTCGCTTTCTCCCTCTGTCCCATATCTTTCTTCCCGACTTCTCTGTTGGAGACTTTGGGCCAAATTGGCAATATGTCTGGGCATGGTTTGACAAGTTTTCAGAGGCCTGGCTGGTGACAGCAGGGACAGCAGGCAGTGACAGGCCAGGGGCTGACAGGGTCCCCATTCCCTAGGGGGCGCCTGGCTGCCACACCCAGCTGACATAGAACCTTTGTCACAATGCCCGCTACCGTGGCGAGGATGCGGTGACTCTGCAGGTGACAGGGACACTGCAGGACTTGCTGTCAGCTCAGCAATTTCTTAGTTCCCCAAAGAAGCGGAATTCTGCAAATTGCTGCCTTTGCTCTTTAAAGGATATCATCAGGTGGGTGTTTTGTTGTAATACACTGAAAACAGAGCAGAAACTGTGAAATATTCCCATGACATGCATGGTCCCTGCCCCAAAGCACCATGACTCAGCCTAAGGAGATCTGCAGCTTCTTTTTTTGTACTGTCAGCAGATTGTGGAAGTACAGAATAAAAACTATCCTTATGGAGAGATCTTCGTATTTTAGGCTTAGTCTAAGTGTCTCAAGTAGCTGGGGTTTTTGCTTGGGCCTAATCCATACGGTCTTATGGCTTTCCTCCGAGTCTGAAGACAAATGTGCTAGAAACTATAATGCAAAAATATGTCCTGCAGCCTAGCCTTGCCTTGCCTGTCCTTGCCTGTCCTTGCCTTGCCTTATTTCCTTCTCATCCTGTTCTCTGTCCCATCCTCTCTCACTAAGCCCTCGTCTGGCTGCATGTCTCTTCTTTCCTTTTCTCTCACTCTCCTGCTTCCTGCCTCTTTTCTTGCAATTCCTCCATCTCAATCCTGCAGCCCAACACTACTTTTTAGTCTTCCTTCCCTTTCTCCTGCTCCCTTTGCTTTCTCCCTCTGTCCCATATCTTTCTTCCCGACTTGTCTGTTGGAGACTTTGGGCCAAATTGGCCCCAACTCTGGGCATGGTTTGACAAGTTTTCAGAGGCCTGGCAGCTGACAGCAGGGACAGCAGGCAGTGACAGGCCCGGGGCTGACAGGCTCCCCATCCCCTAGGGGGCGCCTGGCTGCCACACCCAGCTGACATAGAACCTTTGTCACAATGCCCGCTACCGTGGCGAGGATGCGGTGACTCTGCAGGTGACAGGGACACTGCAGGACTTGGTGTCATCTCAGCAATTTCTCAGTTCCCCAAAGAAGTGGAATTCTGCAAATTGCTGCCTTTGCTCTTGAAATTCTGCCATCAGGTGGGTGTTTTGGTGAGATACACTGAAAACAGAGCAGAAACGGTGAAATATTCCCATGACATGCATGGTCCCTGCCCCAAAGCACCATGACTCAGCCTAAGGAGATCTGCAGCTTCTTTTATTGTTCTGCCAGCAGATTGTGGAAGTACAGTATAAAAACCATCCTTATGGAGAGATCTTCGTATTTTAGGCTTAGTCTAAGTGTCTCAAGTAGCTGGGGCTTTTGCTTGGGCCTAATCCATACGGTCTCATGGCTTTCCTCCTAGTCTGAAGACGAATGTGCTAGAAACTATAAAGCAAAAAAATGTTCTGCAGCCTAGCCTTGCCTTGCCTGTCCTTGCCTGGCCTTATTTCCTTCTCATCCTGTTCTCTGTCCCATCCTCTCTCACTAACCCCTCGTCTGGCTGCATGTCTCTTCTTTCCTTTTCTCTCACTCTCCTGCTCCCTTCTCTTTTCTTGCAATTCCTCCATCTCACTCCTGGAGCCCAACACTACTTTTTATTCTTCCTTCCCTTTCTCCTGCTCCCTTCGCTTTCTCCCTCTGTCCCATATCTTCCTTCCCGACTTCTCAGTTGGAGACTTTGGGCTAAATAGGCCCCACGTCTGGGCATGGTTTGAAAGGTTTTCAGAGACCTGGCTGGTGACAGCAGGGACAGCAGGCAGTGACAGGACTGGGTCTGACAGGCTCCCCATAGCCTAGGGGGCACCTGGCTGCCACACCCAGCTGACATAGAACCTTTGTCACAATGCCCGCTACCGTGGAGAGGATGCGATGACTCTGCAGGTGACAGGGACACTGCAGGACTTGGTGTTTATCAGAAATTTCTCACTTCCCCGAAGAAGCGGATTTCTGCAAATTGCTGCCTTTGCACTTGAAAGGATGTCATCAGGTGGGTGTTTTGGTGTAATACACTGAAAACCAGTTGAGAAATGGCGAAATATTCCCATGATATGCATGGTCCCTGCCCCAAAGCACCATGACTCAGCCTAAGGAGATCTGCAGCTTCTTTTTTTGTACTGCCAGCAGATTGTGGAAGTACAGTATAAAAAACATCCTTATGGAGAGATCTTCGTATTTTAGGCTTAGTCTAAGTGTCTCAAGTAGCTGGGGATTCTGCTTGGGCCTAATCCATACGGTCTCATGGCTTTCCTCCTAGTCTGAAGACGAATGTGCTAGAAACTATAAATCAAAAAAATGCCCTGGTGCCTAGCCTGCCCTTGCCTGTCGTTGCCTTGCCTTATTTCCTTCTCATCCTGTTCTCTGTCCCATCCTCTCTCACTAACCCCTCGTCTGGCTGCATGTCTCTTCTTTCCTTTTCTCTCACTCTCCTGCTTCCTGCCTCTTTTCTTGCAATTCCTCCATCTCACTCCTGCAGCCCAACACTACTTTTTATTCTTCCTTCCCTTTCTCCTGCTCCCTTCGCTTTCTCCCTCTGTCCCATATCTTTCTTCCCGACTTGTCTCTTGGAGGCTTTGGGCCAAATTGGCCCCACGTCTGGGCATGGTTTGAGAAGTTTTCAGATGCCTGGCTGGTGACAGCAGGGAAAGAAGGCAGTGACAGGCCCCGGGGCTGACAGGCTCCCCATCCCCTAGGGGGCGCCTGGCTGCCACACCCAGCTGACATAGAACCTTTGTCACAATGCCCGCTACCGTGGCGAGGATGCGGTGACTCTGCAGGTGACAGGGACACTGCAGGACTTGCTGTCAGCTCAGCAATTTCTCAGTTGCCCAAAGAAGCGGAATTCTGCAAATTGCTGCCTTTGCTCTTGAAAGATGTCCTCAGGTGGGTGTTTTGGTGTAATACACTGAAAATCAGAGCAGAAATGGCGAAATATTCCCATGATATGCATGGTCCCTGCCCCAAAGCACCATGACTCAGCCTAAGGAGATCTGCAGCTTCTTTTTTTGTACTGCCAGCAGATTGTGGAAGTACAGTATAAAAACCATCCTTATGGAGAGATCTTCGTATTTTAGGCTTAGTCTAAGTGTCTCAAGTAGCTGGGGTTTTTGCTTGGGCCTAATCCATACGGTCTTATGGCTTTCCTGCTAGTCTGAAGACGAATGTGCTATAAAGCAAAAAAATGTCCTGCAGCCTAGCCTTGCCTTGCCTGTCCTTGCCTGTCCTTGCCTTGCCTTATTTCCTTCTCATCCTGTTCTCTGTCCCATCCTCTCTCACTAACCCCTCGTCTGGCTGCATGTCTCTTCTTTCCTTTTCTCTCACTCTCCTGCTTCCTGCCTCTTTTCTTGCAATTCCTCCATCTAACTCTTGCAGCCCAACACTACTTTTTATTCTTCCTTCCCTTTCTCCTGCTCCCTTCACTTTCTCCCTCTGTCTCATATCTTCCTTCCCGACTTGTCTGTTGGAGACTTTGGGCCAAATTGGCCCCACGTCTGGGCATGGTTTAACAAGTTTTCAGAGGCCTGGCTGGTGACAGCAGGGACAGCAGGCAGTGACAGGCCCGGGGCTGACAGGCTCCCCATCCCCTAGGGGGCGCCTGGCTGCCACACCCAGCTGACATAGAACCTTTGTCACAATGCCCGCTACCGTGGCGAGGATGCGGTGACTCTGCAGGTGACAGGGACACTGCAGGACTTGCTGTCAGCTCAGCAATTTCTCAGTTCCCCAAAGAAGCGGAATTCTGCAAATTGCTGCCTTTGCTCTTGAAAGATGTCATCAGGTGGGTGTTTTGGTGTAATACACTGAAAACCAGAGCAGAAATGGTGAAATACTCCCATGATATGCATGGTCCCTGCACCAAAGCACCATGACTCAGCCTAAGGAGACCTGCAGCTTCTTTTTTTGTACTGCCAGCAGATTGTGGAAGTACAGAATAAAAACCATCCTTATGGAGAGATCTTCGTATTTTAGGCTTAGTCTAAGTGTCTCAAGTAGCTGGGGTTTTTGCTTGGGCCTAATCCATACGGTCTTATGGCTTTCCTCCTAGTCTGAAGACGAATGTGCTAGAAACTATTAAGCAAAAAAATGTCCTGCAGCCTAGCCTGTCCTTGCCTTGCCTTATTTCCTTCTCATCCTGTTCTCTGTCCCATCCTCTCTCACTAAGCCCTCGTCTGGCTGCATGTCTCTTCTTTCCTTTTCTCTCACTCTCCTGCTTCCTGCCTCTTTTCTTGCAATTCCTCCATCTCACTCCTGCAGCCCAACACTACTTTTTATTCTTCCTTCCCTTTCTCCTGCTCCCTTCGCTTTCTCCCTCTGTCCCATATCTTTCTTCCCGACTTCTCTGTTGGAGACTTTGGGCCAAATTGGCAATATGTCTGGGCATGGTTTGACAAGTTTTCAGAGGCCTGGCTGGTGACAGCAGGGACAGCAGGCAGTGACAGGCCTGGGGCTGACAGGCTCCCCATCCCCTAGGGGGCGCCTGGCTGCCACACCCAGCTGACATAGAACCTTTGTCACAATGCCCGCTACCGTGGTGAGGATGCGGTGACTCTGCAGGTGACAGGGACACTGCAGGACTTGGTGTCAGCTCAGCAATTTCTCAGTTCCCCAAAGAAGCGGAATTGTGCAAATTGCAGCCTTTGCTCTTGAAAGATGTCATCAGGTGGGTGTGTGGGTGTAATACACTGAAAACCAGAGCAGAAATGACGAAATATTCCCATGATATGCATGGTCTCTGCCCCAAAGCACCATGACTCAGCCTAAGGAGATCTGCAGCTTCTTTTTTTGTACTGCCAGCAGATTGTGGAAGTACAGAATAAAAACCATCCCTATGGAGAGGTCTTCGTATTTTAGGCTTAGTCTAAGTGTCTCAAGTAGCTGGTGTTTTTGCTTGGGCCTAATCCATGCGGTCTCATGGCTTTCCTCCTAGTCTGAAGACGAATGTGCTAGAAACTATAAAGCAAAAAAATGTCCTGCAGCCTACCCTTGCCTTGCCTGTCCTTGCCTGTGCTTGCCTGTCCTTGCCTTGCGTTATTTCCTTCTCATCCTGTTCTCTGTCCCATCCTCTTTCACTAAGCCCTCGTCTGGCTGCATGTCTCTTCTTTCCTTTTCTCTCACTCTCCTGCTTCCTGCCTCTTTTCTTGCAATTCCTCCACCTCACTCCTGCAGCCCAACACTACTTTTTATTCTTCCTTCCCTTTCTCCTGCTCCCTTTGCTTTCTCCCTCTGTCCCATATCTTTCTTCCCGACTTGTCTCTTGGAGACTTTGGGCCAAATTGGCCCCAACTCTGGGCATGGTTTGACAAGTTTTCAGAGGCTCGGCTGGTGACAGCAGGGACAGCAGGCAGTGACAGGCCAGGGGCTGAGAGGCTCCCCATCCCCTAGGGGGCGCCTGGCTGCCACACCCAGCTGACATAGAACCTTTGTCACAATGCCCGCTACCGTGGCGAGGCTGCGGTGACTCTGCAGGTGACAGGGACACTGCAGGACTTGCTGTCAGCTCAGAAATTTCTCAGTTCCCCAAAGAAGCGGAATTCTGCAAATTGCTGCCTTTGCTCTTGAAAGATGTCATCAGGTGGGTGTTTTGGTGTAATACACTGAAAACCAGAGCAGAAATGGCGAAATATTCCCATGATATGCATGGTCCCTGCCCCAAAGCACCATGACTCAGCCTAAGGAGATCTGCAGCTTCTTTTTTTGTACTGCCAGCAGATTGTGGAAGTACAGTATAAAAACCATCCTTATGGAGAGATCTTCGTATTTTAGGCTTAGTCTAAGTGTCTCAAGTAGCTGGGGTTTTTGCTTGGGCCTAATCCATACGGTCTCATGGCTTTCCCCCTAATCTGAAGACGAATGCGCTAGAAACTATAAATCAAAAAAATGCCCTGGTGCCTAGCCTGCCCTTGCCTGTCGTTGCCTTGCCTTATTTCCTTCTCATCCTGTTCTCTGTCCCATCCTCTCTCACTAACCCCTCGTCTGGCTGCATGTCTCTTCTTTCCTTTTCTCTCACTCTCCCGCTTCCTGCCTCTTTTCTTACAATTCCTCCATCTCACTCCTGCAGCCCAACACTACTTTTTATTCTTCCTTCCCTTTCTCCTGCTCCCTTCGATTTCTCCCTCTGTCCCATATCTTTCTTCCCGACTTGTCTCTTGGAGACCTTGGGCCAAATTGGCCCCAATTCTGGGCATGGTTTGACAAGTTTTCAGAGGCCTGGCTGGTGACAGCAGGGACAGCAGGCAGTGACAGGCCCCGGGGCTGACAGGCTCCCCATCCCCTAGGGGGCGCCTGGCTGCCACACCCAGCTGACATAGAACCTTTGTCACAATGCCCGCTACCGTGGCGAGGATGCGGTGACTCTGCAGGTGACAGGGACACTGCAGGACTTGGTGTCAGCTCAGCAATTTCTCAGTTCCCCAAAGAAGCGGAATTCTGCAGATTGCTGCCTTTGCTCTTGAAAGATGTCATCAGGTGGGTGTTTTGGTGTAATACACTGAAAACCAGAGCAGAAATGGTGAAATGTTCCGATGATATGCATGGTCCCTGTCCCAAAGCACCATGACTCAGCCTAAGGAGATCTGCAGCTTCTTTTTTTGTACTGCCAGCAGATTGTGGAAGTACGGTATAAAAACCATCCTTATGGAGAGATCTTCATATTTTAGGCTTAGTCTAAGTGTCTCAAGAAGCTGGGGATTTTGCTTGGGCCTAATCCATACGGTCTTAAGGCTTTCCTCCTAGTCTGAAGACGCATGTGCTAGAAACTATAAAGCAAAAAAATGTCCTGCAGAATAGCCTTGCCTTGCCTGTCCTTGCCTTGCCTTATTTCATTCTCATCCTGTTCTCTGTCCCATCCTCTCGCACTAACCCCTCGTTTGGCTGCATGTCTCTTCTTTCCTTTTCTCTCACTCTCCTGCTTCCTGCCTCTTTTCTTGCAATTCCTCCATCTCACTCCTGCAGCCCAATACTACTTTTTATTCTTCCTTCCCTTTCTCCTGCTCCCTTCGCTTTCTCCCTCTGTCCCATATCTTTCTTCTCGACTTGTCTGTTGGAGACTTTGGGCCAAATTGGCCCCAAGTCTGGGCATGGTTTGACAAGTTTTCAGAGGCCTGGCTGGTGACAGCAGGGACAGCAGGCAGTGACAGGCCCCGGGGCTGACAGGCTCCCCATCCCCTAGGGGGCGCCTGGCTGCCACACCCAGCTGACATAGAACCTTTGTCACAATGCCCGCTACCGTGGCGAGGATGCGGTGACTCTGCAGGTGACAGGGACACTGCAGGACTTGCTGTCAGCTCAGCAATTTCTCAGTTCCCCAAAGAAGCGGAATTCTGCAAATTGCTGCCTTTGCTCTTGAAAGATGTCATCAGGTGGGTGTTTTGGTGTAATACACTGAAAACCAGAGCAGAAATGGTGAAATATTCCCATGATATGCATGGTCCCTGCCCCAAAGCACCATGACTCAGCCTAAGGAGATCTGCAGCTTATTTTTTTGTACTGCCAGCAGATTGTGGAAGTACAGTATAAACACCATCCTTATGGAGAGATCTTCGTATTTTAGGCTTAGTCTAAGTGTCTCAAGTAGCTGGGGTTTTTGCTTGGGCCTAATCCATACGGTCTTATGGCTTTCCTCCTAGTCTGAAGACGAATGTGCTAGAAACTATAAAGCAAAAAAATGTCCTACAGCCTACCCTTGCCTTGCCTGTCCTTGCCTGTCCTTGCCTTGCCTTATTCCCTTCTCATCCTGTCCTCTGTCCCATCCTCTCTCACTAACCCCTCGTTTGGCTGCATGTCTCTTCTTTCCTTTTCTCTCACTCTCCTGCTTCCTGCCTCTTTTCTTGCAGTTCCTCCATCTCACTCCTGCAGCCCAACACTACTTTTTATTCTTCCTTCCCTTTCTCCTGCTCCCTTTGCTTTCTCCCTTTTTATCATATCTTTCTTCCCGACTTGTCTGTTGGAGACTTTGGCCCAAATTGGCCCCAAGTCTGGGCATGGTTTGACAAGTTTTCAGAGGCCTGGCTGGAGACAGCAGGGACAGCAGGCAGTGACAGGCCCGGGTCTGACAGGCTCCCCATCCCCTAGGGGGCGCCTGGCTGCCGCACCCAGCTGACATAGAACCTTTGTCACAATGCCCGCTACCGTGGTGAGGATGCGGTGACTCTGCAGGTGACAGGGACACTGCAGGACTTGGTGTCAGCTCAGCAATTTCTCAGTTGCCCAAAGAAGCGGAATTCTGCAAATTGCTGCCTTTGCTCTTGAAAGATGTCATCAGGTGGGTGTTTTGGTGTAATACACTGAAAACCAGAGCAGAAATGGTGAAATACTCCCATGATATGCATGGTCCCTGCACCAAAGCACCATGACTCAGCCTAAGGAGACCTGCAGCTTCTTTTTTTGTACTGCCAGCAGATTGTGGATGTACAGTATAAAAACCATCCTTATGGAGAGATCTTCGTATTTTAGGCTTAGTCTAAGTGTCTCAAGTAGCTGGGGTTTTTGCTTGGGCCTAATCCATACGGTCTTATGGCTTTCGTCCTAGTCTGAAGACGAATGTGCTAGAAACTATAAAGCAAAAAAATGTCCTGCAGCCTAGCCTTGCCTTGCCTGTCCTTGCCTTGCCTTATTTCCTTCTCATCCTGTTCTCTGTCCCATCCTCTCTCACTAAGCCCTCGTCTGGCTGCATGTCTCTTCTTTCCTTTTCTCTCACTCTCCTGCTTCCTGCCTCTTTTCTTGCAATTCCTCCATCTCAGTCCTGCAGCCCAACACTACTTTTTATTCTTCCTTCCCTTTCTCCTGCTCCCTTCGCTTTCTCCCTCTGTCCCATATCTTTCTTCCCGACTTGTCTGTTGGAGACTTTGGGCCAAATTGGCCCCAAGTCTTGGCATGGTTTGACCTGTTTTCAGAGGCCTGGCTGGTGACAGCAGGGACAGCAGGCAGTGACAGGCTCGGGGCTGACAGGCTCCCCATTCCCTAGGGGGCGCCTGGCTGCCACACCCAGCTCACATAGAACCTTTGTCACAATGCCCGCTTCCGTGGCGAAGATGCGGTGACTCTGCAGGTGACAGGGACACTGCAGGACTTGGTATCAGCTCAGCAATTTCTCAGTTGCCCAAAGAAGCGGAATTCTGCAAATTGCTGCCTTTGCTCTTGAAATTCTGCCATCAGGTGGGTGTTTTGGTGTAATACACTGAAAACCAGAGCAGAAATGGCAAAATATTCCCATGATATGCATGGTCCCTGCCCCAAAGCACCATGACTCAGCCTAAGGAGATCTGCAGCTTCTTTTTTTGTACTGCCAGCAGATTGTGGAAGTACAGTATAAAAAACATCCTTATGGAGAGATCTTCATATTTTAGGATTAGTCTAAGTGTCTCAAGTAGCTGGGGATTTTGCTTGGGCCTAATCCATACGGTCTCATGGCTTTCCTCCTAGTCTAAAGACAAATGTGCTAGAAACTATAAATCAAAAAAATGCCCTGGTGCCTAGCCTGCCCTTGCCTGTCGTTGCCTTGCCTTATTTCCTTCTCATCCTGTTCTCTGTCCCATCCTCTCTCACTAACCCCTCGTCTGGCTGCATGTCTCTTCTTTCCTTTTCTCTCACTCTCCTGCTTCCTGCCTCTTTTCTTGCAATTCCTCCATCTCACTCCTGCAGCCCAACACTACTTTTTATTCTTCCTTCCCTTTCTCCTGCTCCCTTCGCTTTCTTACTCTGTCCCATATCTTTCTTCCCGACTTGTCTCTTGGAGACTTTGGGCCAAATTGGCCCCAAGTCTGGGCATGGTTTGACAAGTTTTCAGAGGCCTGGCTGGTGCAGCAGGGAAAGAAGGCAGTGACAGGCCCCGGGGCTGACAGGCTCCCCATCCCCTGGGGGGCGCCTGGCTGCCACACCCAGCTGACATAGAACATTTGTCACAATGCCCGCTACCGTGGCGAGGATGCGGTGACTCTGCAGATGACAGGGACACTGCAGGACTTGGTGTCATCTCAGCAATTTCTCACTTCCCCAAAGAAGCGGAATTCTGCAAATTGCTGCCTTTGCTCTTGAAAGATGTCATCAGGTGGGTGTTTTTGTCGCATACACTGACAACAGAGCAGAAACGGTGAAATATTCCCATGACATGCATGGTCCCTGCCCCAAAGCACCATGACTCAGCCTAAGGAGATCTGCAGCTTATTTTTTTGTACTGCCAGCAGATTGTGGAAGTACAGTATAAAAACCATCCTTATGGAGAGATCTTCGTATTTTAGGCTTAGTCTAAGTTTCTCAAGTAGCTGGGGTTTTTGCTTGGGCCTAATCCATACGGTCTTATGGCTTTCCTCCTAGTCTGAAGACGAATGTGCTAGAGACTATAAAGCAAAAAAATGTCCTGCAGCCTACCCTTGCCTTGCCTGTCCTTGCCTGTCCTTGCCTTGCCTTATTTCCTTCTCATCCTGTTCTCTGTCCCATCCTCTCTCACTAACCCCTCGTCTGGCTGCATGTCTCTTCTTTCCTTTTCTCTCACTCTCCTGCTCCCTTCTCTTTTCTTGCAATTCCTCCATCTCACTCCTGCAGCCCAACACTACTTTTTATTCTTCCTTCCCTTTCTCCTGCTCCCTTCGCTTTCTCCCTCTGTGCCATATCTTTCTTCCCGACTTGTCTCTGGGAGACTTTGGGCCAAATTGGCAATATGTCTGGGCATGGTTTGACAAGTTTTCAGAGGCCTGGCTGGTGACAGCAGGGACAGCAGGAAGTGACAGGCCCAGAAGGCTGTGCTGCCATCCAGCGGGACCTGGACAGGCTGGAGAGTTGGACAGGGAATAACCTGATGAAATTTAACAAGGACAAGTGTAGAGTCCTGCATCTGGGCAGGAACAACCCCAGGTTCCAGTATAGGTTGGGAAATTACATATTAGAGAGCAGTGTAGAGGAAAGGGACCTGGGGGTCCTGGTGGACAACAGGATGACCATGAGCCAGCACTGTGCCCTTGTGGCCAGGAAGCCAATGGTACCTGGGGTGTATTACAAGGGGGGTGGTTAGTAGATCGAGAGAGGTCCTCCTTCCCCTCTACTCCACCCTGGTGAGACCACATCTGGAATATTGTGTCCAGTTCTGGGCCCCTCAGTTCCAGAAGGACAGGGAACTGCTGGAGAGGGTCCAGCGTAGGGCAACGAAGATGATGAAGGGAGTGGAGCACCTCCCTTATGAAGAAAGGCTGAGGGAGCTGGGGCTCTTTAGTTTGGAAAAGAGGAGACTGAGGGGTGAACTTATTAACACTTATAAATATGTAAAGGGAGAGTGCCACGAGGACAGAGCCAGGCTCTTCTCGGTGGCAAACAATGATAGGACAAGGGACAATGGGATCAAGCTGGAACACAAGAGGTTCCACTTAAATTTGAGAAAAACCTTCTCTCAGTAAGGGTGACAGAGCACTGAACAGGCTGCCCAGGGAGGTTGGGGAGTCTCCTTCTCTGGAGACATTCAAAACCCATCTGGACATGTTCCTGTGCGACCTCACCTGGGCGTTCCTGCTCCAGCAGGGGGATTGGACTAGATGATCTTTTGAGGTCGCTTCCAATCCCAAATATACTGTGATACTGTGATACTGTGATACTGTGAAGCCGCTCTGACCTGCACTGCTAACAACTAAAGCACAACCAACCTACAAGTTTCTTGCAAGTATCGTACCAAACAGAGCATCTCCATTTCTTTTTCATCATTTTAAATGGGCAGATGGATTTTTCCACAAGAAAATCCCCAATCTAAGCAAGACTCACTGTTCAGCACACCAGTCCTGCACTGACGTTGCTGGCAATAGGCATCCTGTAGAAGATGTTCCATACTATGATGCCTGCCACAATTTTATCCCTGGGGTAGAAAACGGCACCACCGCCATGCCCTTCTGTTTGCTTTGGAACTTGAGGCACTGGGGGAAAACTTGGAGGAATGTCAATTTCTGATGCTTCTGCTTCAGTCTCTTGATCGAAGGGACCTTGTCCCTCTAGCAAAGAGATGTCCAAACATCCAGTGCAGAAGAGAAGCAGCAGCTCTTTGCTGGTGATGTTGAGAGCGGACTAAAGAGCAGGGCCCTGGAAGAGATGGAGGTGTTGTTCTTTTAGTTGCATCCGGCAAACGTTTCAATAATTCGAGAATGAAACCATCCTGACATGAAGCACAGCGCTGGCCATTCCCGACTTCCATCACCAAAAGCAAAAGGCAGACCAGCTGCTTCTTTAAGGCAGCATAGACAAAATAAAGACGCTTAGAACCACAGCAACTCTTCTGTGCAAAACCTGATCATTTGATTGCTATGGAGGAAATTCAGCCTCCCTGGGAAAAGAAGTTGGAATTTTGGGAAATGACTTACCCAAGGCCTTCTTGGAGGAGCGTTACGTTTGAATCCCATTTGACTATCAAAACCAGCACGTTTGAATCCCATTTGACTATCAAAACCAGCACGTTTGAATTCCATTTGACTATCAAAACCAGCCTTTAAAGCTTGGTGTAGGAAAGAAGCAAACAGATTGATGTCTCCTGGAGCTCTGCGGTGCGATCAGACCAACTCTCTGGGCACTACCCAGCGAGACACATAAACCTTCCCGCACGGACACAGCTCCCGAGCACGACTCCAGCCCTCCCTCATTGCTCCCTTGCATTTTTCAGCATGGCTTTTGCTGTTCATTTAGCAAGAACTCCTCCTGTTGGCAAATTACTGTTGGTAAACTACTGTCAACAAGTCCAATGGCTCCGTAGCCTACACTGGGACCCAGATTGCTCCTAGGAAGGAAGTGTTGATTTCAGAGAGAACACATAATACAGATTAAAGAGAAGTACACGTTGCTGAGTCAACTCCTTGAACTGGGCACCTGCTGAATTGGAACTGGGAGGCTTAGAGGAGTCAACACAGCTGTGATTTAGGGCCCAGCAAGCCCCGTGTGTCAAAAGTGTTCCAAATCGTGCCGAGGAAACAGATGCTTCCCACAGAACGATGTGGGTATCTCTAGATGCACATCACTACCTTTCTGGCCACGGCCCCAACTGACTTGTTGCGGCACAGCCCCGCAGCACCAGAACATGTCGCCGGTCACCTCCCGCCTGAGGAGCGCAGGTTGGACAGCTGTGGCAAGTTACTTGCTTTGTTCCATGTCAGTTTTACTCCTTTGGCTTTTCGGGAAGTGTGGCTGTTTCACGTTCACTCCATCATGACGTTCCAATTTCCCTGAAAGTGCTGGCGTCACCTTCTCCCAGAGAAGGACCGCGCTGTGAGCAGGAGGAATACACCAGTCCAAGCCAGGAAAAGAAGGGCTCTGCTCCGGGGACGTGGCGGTGCTGTGCTTTGTCCTGAGCCCCCGGCCGATCGCAATACAACTCTGCCCTTCCCAGGCAGAAATTCCCTGCAGGGCAACTGGGCAGCTGGAGGCTGGGGAGAGAGATGCTGCTGCTGCTGCCCGGTGCTGCCCCAGCCATTGCAATCAGCTCTGGTTCTGTGCAGTGCACGGGGGTGCTGGGGAAGAGGAGGATGCTGCGAAGGCTGCAGCCCGGGGCATGCAGCAGCCACAGACAGCCATGGCTGGTTTGCAATGCGCCACACAGGGATCAGCAGCTGCTGCGGCTCTTGGCTGACTGGGTTTATACCTGAGCCTCCCTCCATTTCTGGGCCCCAGAAACCCAGGGCAGAGTAACTCGCATCTGAGACGAAGCTCTGAGCAGGTGGATTTCTTGTCAAGACCAGCACTGTTTGCGGCGCTTCTCCCCGGTGTCTCAGGCCTGAACGTGCTCTCGTGACGCTGGAAGCCTTGTGCATCAGAGCCTTGTGCAGAGATGGGTCATGGCTCAGATTTCCAGCAAGGGAGCGAGCAGCCGGCTCTTCCTGACTTGGAAGACCCTCGGTGGAGGAGAGGGACCACATGTGCGTTTGGAGGGTCTCGCCTGTATCAGCTCATGCAGGTGCTCCGAAAAACCCCTGCAATGGGGAGGTTCCTTGTGAGACGAAGGGGATGCCGTACGGTGCAGGTCAACCAGGCCAAGTCGGCAATAGATCTCAAATGTTCCAAGTCCTGGACTGGAACTGGAGACAGGCGGGTGGGAAGGGAGCTTGAGGGGGATCCAGCCAGACTGCCGGCTTGCGGCAGCACCAGCCCAGGGCTTCCGGCAACCAATGCCGGGACACCCCGAGGACAGAGATTTCCTGCAGCCTTCTTTGTCCCGAGATGGAGCAGGAACAGAGGAGCACAGGGGGAAAACTTGTCTTTTTTTTTTTAATTGGCTTTATTGATTTTGAAAACAATCCAAGGCCGAGCAGCGGCTGGCAGCACCATGTCCTCAGGGCAGGTGAACGCCGCGGTCGCGGCTCTACTCCTCTTGCTGTCCCGCGGTGCAGCTGCAGCGGAAAGCCCTGCGCAGAGCCCGGAGCGCCCTCCTGAACCGGGAAGGCCATCTCCGTGGAGCTGGGCCCTGCGCTGGGCAGGCGATGTCTGCGCTGGTCTCTCCCCCATGCTCTGCAGACATTGGAGAAACCATGTTCTCTTCTTCCTCCTTTGCAGCTGGGACGAGAGGGGCTGTGCTGGCCTGTCTCTCATCCTCTCCTGCCAAATGAGCCTCAATGGCTTCAAGTCCTGCAGGTGCTGGTGCTGCCATTGGAACATCCGTGCATTGGGTCAGGTCCTGCTGTTCCACCGGTTGCTGGCCAGGTCCCTGGATCTCAGCCTCAGCCCTGCGCACCGCCTCACTGACGATGTACTCCACAATGTCTGACAGGTCCACATCGTCCTCTGTGGGGCTGTGCTGGGCAGGTGCCGGGCACTCTGCCTCTGCTGCCGCCTCCGTGTCTGTGCAGCTGGGCAAGCCAGACCCCTCCTGGGGACCTGCAGGGGTGTCCTGGAGGTGCTCGTGGACCGAGGGGTTGATCCAAATGCTGTGGATGGTGTCTCCGCCTTGGCACCCCTCTTTGCTGTTCTCATCTTGCAAGTCCATGCGCTGGGCCAGGTCCTGCTGTTCCTCCGGTTCCCGGCCAGCTGCCACGATCTGAGCCACAGCCCTGCGCACGGCCTCACTGACGATGCGCTGGGCTGTGTCCCACAGAGCCGCGTCGTCGGCTGTGGGGCCCTGTGGGGCAGGTGCCGGGCACTCTGCCTCTCCTGCTGCCTCGCTGTTGGTGCTGCGAGGCCAGCCAGACCCCTCCTGGGGACCTTTATGGTGGTCCTGCAAGCGCTCCTGGACCAAGGGGGTGACCCAGGGGCTCTGGAGGGTGTGCTGGCCCAGGCTGTGGCTGATCTGCGGGCAGGAGGAGGAGCAGGACACCTCCTTGTCAGTTGGCATCTTGGGTCTCCTCTATCAAAGAGCTGCAACGGGCACCCAGGGGAGATGCTGCCTCCTGAGAAGCTGCTGCCTCCTGAGAAGCTGCTGCTCCTGAGAAGCTGCTCTCCTGGGAGTGAGCACCCCAGGGCTCTCGCTCCTTAAATACCCCCACGGTCAGGGCGGGGACCCCCGTGTCACAATGGTCTCTGGTTATGTCGACCCCGTGTCACAATGGCCTCTGGTTATGACGTCACAGAGCCCGGGCGGTCGTCACGGAGACACCCACCTCCGGGCTCGGCTGGGACTGGCTGTGCGTGGCGTGGGGCAGCCCCTGCTTGAAGGAGGAGGGAGCAGAGAATGGCGAGGGAAGCTGTCCCCAGCACACAGGACCCCGTCCCCCAGAGCTTTACTCAGATGCTGCTGCCTGCTCTGCTGCACCTGCAAGAATCCACATTCAGAGGTTGTTTGCAGGACAAACCAAGGGCCACTCTACAGCCTCACCACACTGATTCTTTGTTTTTGTCGTGGTTGGATCGTGGGGAGACAATCAAAACCGTGGGAGAAGGTTTCCCTTCACCCTTTTTCCCCCTTCCCCCTTCAGGCCACAGTAGTCTACAGTTAATCTCCACTCATCGCTAGACTTACGCACTGGCCAAATTGGGCTATTGAAAGGTGAGCGAGTCTTCCTGATCACACCCTGGCTTTCCAGCTGACGAATCAATTTCTGAATAGGCATCCAAGAGTCCCGATTGGTGCGATACTGTCGACGATGCACCGTTGTGGTAGCAATTGGCACCTGCTGATCATCAACCATCAGCAGTCCTACAACAGAAGGGCCATCTGAAAGACAAGGAAAATCAGACAGCTGTTCAATTCTCTCAGTGTCCACAGCTGCTATCACAAATGCCCACCTATACCCTTCTGGGTCCTTAAAATACCCTCTCTTAAGGTAGTCTATGCCAAGGATGCACAGAGCATCTGGGCCAGTCGCAATGGGATGCTTTTGCCAATTTTTTCCAGTTAGGCTCATTTTAGCCTCTACAACAGTCAGCTCTTAGGATTCCCCCAGTCACTCCAAAAATACTGTTGAGTTGTGTCCCCTTACAGTCTGAAGGAATTATGGAGCACTGAGCAGCAGTGTCCACCAAAACCTTGTACTCCTGGGGGTGTGTTGTACCAGGCCATCCTATCTGTACCGTCCAGTAAACTCTGTTATCCCTTTCCTCCGCCTGGCTGGAGGCAGGGCACCTCTAATCTCGGTCTTCCACGGTCACTCGGTGTGAATTAGAGGTTCCTTCACGAGCACCAGAATCTCTTTTGTAAACTGGGGCAGCCCTTTTCCTAGAAGCCTGCCCTGTTAACTCATGCACTCGTTCTTGAAGTTCCCCAGTAGGTTTACTGTGCCACTTGCTCATATCTTCTCCCTGCTCACGTAGGAAGGACCACAGTAAACCTCTGATGGTGGCCTGCCTGTGTTCTCTCTCTGCTGATTGGGAACGCCTTCTCTCTCTCTCTGGGGACTGGAAATGCTTTCTCTCTCTCTCTGGATATTGGAAATGCTTTCTCCTAATAGCTGAAACATTGGTTCCTACAAATCGAGAGTCATGTGTGTGTTCCCTGAGTGCTTTAATTTCTCTCAACAGCTTTTCAAAACAGTCAACAGTTGTTCCACTCAGTTTCTCCACCCTAGAGACATAAGTCCCTAGGGGATCAGAAAGGTTTTCCTCAAATTCCCGGAGCCGCTCAGTCATGTCATTAACACTTTGTCTACCACCAGTTGACACGAACGTTCCTGCCAATATCTTAGCATATGTAGCTGGTGCACGCTGTGAGAATCTGCGCCACATAGACCGTGTACACTCAACTCTATCTGGATTCACCCCCTCCTGGCTATCTGGCCCAAAATAGATAATCTCTCACACAGCTAACTCTCTCAGGAACTGGATACCTCGCTCCATAGCATTCCATTTCCTTGATGTGCATTGACAGTCATCCTTGTTACGAAATCTTGTTTTCATGGCTGTCAAGAGTCGGGTCCAGAGGGCCGTGGGGTTGGGCTCACTGGCAATTGCCCTATCAAGGGTGGAATCCCTTGACAGGGATCCCAACTGCTTGGCTTCCCCGCCCTCCAGTTCTCTTGTGTCAGCCCTGTTATCCCAGCATTGGAGCATCCAGGTTAACATATTCTCACCATCTTTACGAGTATAGTCTTTTCTCAACTCTCTCAGCTCACTTGGAGAAAAAGACCGGGTAACGGTCACTTCCTCCCCTGTTGATGCCCCTGGGGATGAATGTGGCCCCTTGCCATCCTCTGCAGCCCGATTAGTCTTCTTAGTCGCTTTCTTACAACCGGCTACTGATGCCGATATGGGCTTAACATTATCGCTGGGCTTGTTTTTGCTACAACAGCAACAATACCCCGTATTTGAGGAAGAAGCTTGAGCCTGAGTAGCCATGGTGTTTGTGACTGGGGAAGTGGCGGCTACAACGGCAGCCCCTTTTCCAGCCTCACCAGACACCGTGCAACTCTCATTGATCAAAAGATACACAAGCCTTCGATTTAACCTAGTCTCTCCTAACAAATATATGAATACTAAGATATTTGTCAGGACAGAGATCAGTATTATAGTTCTTTCAAAACTCCATGAATATTCCAAGTGCTCAAAAACATCGGGAATCGGCTCAAATGAGAAGGGAGAAGTACGCTGAGTCATAGTTTCCCAAGATTCACTAGCCCATTTAGCAAACACATAACTGGAATTTAGCTCTCCTGGCAGTCTCTCAAGGTACAGCAGAAAGGAATAGAAACTCATTATTGGTTGCACTACCATAAGGTAAACCACTGCCAAGCCACAGAATACCGTTATAAGCATGGTCCAGTTCTTTGTTGTTATCTAATGTAAAACTCTATTGACAAGAAACATCCAGAGAAAACAAGGAATACTTGTGCACAAGGTATAAAATAACTTACAGAAAATAAACTGTTATAAATAAGAGCCAATAAATCGATTCTGAGTCAATCAATCGATTTTATTTAGCAAGCGGTAATTAGGCAAAACAGCGCTGGGTGACCGGGGGAAGCTCAGTTCCACCAACAGGCACACACAATCAACTTTTCGTATGTGCTTATATATGTTATACGCTCGTTCACGTGCTGGGAATTTCCGTCTCTGGAACTTTTGTTATCGGTTGCAACATCCGGGCGCTCTGTTATCTGTGGCACCATCCGGGGATCCTGTTATCTGTTGCACCCCAATGTCCCCATTGACCCCATAAGCCCCAATATCCCCAATGTCCCATTGACCTCAATGTCCCCCAAGTGTCCCCAATATCCCTATTACCCCCAATGTCCCCATTGACCCCATCACCCCCAATATCCGCAATGTCCCATTGACCCCAATGTCCCCTTGACCCCAATGTCCCCCAAGAGTCCCCAATATCCCTATTACCCCCAATGTCCCCATTGACCCCATAACCCCCAATATCCCCAATGTCCCATTGACCCCAATGTCCCATTGACCCCAATGTCCCCCAAGTGTCCTCAATGACCCCAATGTCCCCATTGACACCATTGACCCCAATGTCCCCCAAGTGTCCTCAATGACCCCAATGTCCCCATTGACACCATTGACCCCAATGTCCCCCAAGTGTCCCCAATATCCCAATATCCTGTTATCTGTGGCACCATCCGGGAGTCCTGTTATTTATGGCACCATCCAGGCAATTCAGGCATTGGCTTAACTACTACTACAAGGTTCTACAAAACATAATCAAACTTGCACAAGCGCAGTTACTGCTTACAACAATATGCATAATACAATTGAATCCTACTCGATTTGTTCAACATTAACAATTTTGACCATCACTTATTACAAGATGGTTTCCCTTCACCCTTTATCCCCCTTCAGCAACCCCCACTCTCTCCTTCCCCCTCCTTCTCACTAGGATGTGGGGAGGACAGGAAAAGAGAAAAGTAAAGGAAAAGAGAATTGGAAAACTTGAAAACGTTTACTAAGACTAGGAAAACGAACACAGGGCAAAAATAACACAGAAACAAATATTGGAAAACCAGTCCTGAAGTCCAGCAGGATCCCACAGTTGAACCGGAAACAGCCGAGACTTCAGCTTGCAGGAACAGCAGAACGAAGGAAAGCAGTCCGATGAAAAACAACCAATGCGCCGAGCAGCCGATGCGAAAAGAGAGCAAGCCAGTCCACGTGCTCTGCTTTTATAGGCAGGAAATCGTGAATGGGATGGAATACCCCTCTTGGTCAGTTCGTGGCCACATGACTCGGGCCAGTTCCTTCCATTGCTTCCCCCCTCCGCTTCAGCTCAAAACGAGGGGGAGCGGTTCACAACACCAGGGCAGTTTTCAACATGATCGTCATGAGTTTTCTTAAGTAGGTATGAGCCTCCTTTGAAGAAATAGGCTGAAGCCACATTCACAAAACCACACAGTCCATTTTCAGCAACAGAATCTACCGTTTCCCCCTTTAGTGACAACCAGGGTTCTCTCAAGGTGCGCTATTACAGTACTTGTGAGCTGTTCAGTGACTCACTTGCTAAAGGAGGTGGCCTCATCCAACTCCCAGTTTTAGCCCGCCAGCTCTCCAATGCATTGCCTCTGCCACCTTCCTTCTACCGGGCCCAAAGTGCATTCTACTGCCTGGTTAGGGAGATGCACGTGCCACCGGTCCCAAAGCATCCCTCTGGGGACCCATCCTAGCTGGCCATTACCTCTCAGCTGCTGCACCAGCCAAACCTTTCTGGAACAGCAAACTCTCAGAATCTGCTCCAGCTCTGTAAGAGTCGGTCCAAAACCAGAATCTGCCTGAACATCGCCACCAAGAACAGACTGACAGTGACTTAGAGAGAGGCCTGAGGAGAAGCATTGTGGTGCACAGGTGTCTCCAGCCTGGAAGGCTACTGCTAACAATGGCTGCTGTGTGGAGTTTGCCTGCTGCTTCAGCCAAGCTAGCCCCCACCTCCTAAAAGGGATTGTTAGACGGGTCTCTCTGACCCAGGGACAATCGCTGCCGTCCAGAAGATGGATTCTTGCCTGCAGCCTCAGTCACACCTTGTCCCCCACCCGCTCCCTCGAACAAAGGACAACAAAAAAGAGCATGCCCAGAAGCTCGCCAAGGGTCCTGAGGCCACCCGATGGACCAGAGAGATACCCCTGAATGAGGCCACGCAGGCGCAGACAAGCGCTGGCAAGAGAGGCGAAGACTTTTTGAGCCTGCGCAGTTAAGCCCGGATTGAGAAACAAAGGTGGAGATTGGCCTGAAACAATGGGAGCGAGGGGGGTGAAGAAATATAAAGATGGTTCCTGACTGGACGTCATTGAGATCTCCCCACCTGAGGATCCCAAACCACCATGGAGGACCGGCAGGACTCCACGGGACTGGACACCAGAGGGACGCCTTTGGAACTCACCTGCTGGTAAACCAGTCCTCATTCCCATCTTTTCCTTCTTCTTTCCCTGTTTCTTTTTGCTTTCCCGTTTTCTTAGTCTCTCGCTATCGTGTTCCGCTTTACAGGCAAATTAATAAAGTAACACTGTTTGATTGCATTCTAAGCCCTTGGCATTTCAGATGCCTTAATTTTGTGCTTCGAGAAGAACGTAAATGAACGATCACGAGTCCATCACTGAGTGGACCCTAACAAGGTCCTTGCAAGCTCTCAATCTCCTTTTGCTCCCCTAGCACACTTCTTCCCCCCTCCATGCAGTTTGGTTTTGGCCTAGGGAGCAGACGAATCCTTGGAAAAAGTAGGCATTCTTTTCATGTCCTATGTCAGCATGGGAAAAGAAGAAAATCCCAAAGTCTCGACATCTACACCGCCCTAAGTGGAAGGCCAACGTGTCCCCACCATCCACCAGAATGATGTGCCACTAGTTCATATACGATTCAGTGATTTTGGGAGAGGTAGAAGAAAACAAGCACCAAAAATTAGAAAAAAAGTCTGAAAGCTGAAGACAAAACAGCACTTCTTTAGAAGGAGATGATTGGCTCGAAGGGGGATGGGGTTGTAGCTGGGCTTGTCCCAGTGGGGCAGCATTCTAAAACTGATGAGGACCGGGTGGCCTCCTGTGCCCCCAGGGATAAACTGGTGTGCTCTGCTCGCTCCCTGAAATGCCTGCACACCAATGTGCGCAGCATGGGGAATAAGCAGGAGGAGTTAGAATCCTGTGTTCGGTCGGGAGATTATGATCTGGTGGCAATTACGGAAACATGGTGGGACAGTTCACATGACTGGAATGTGGTCATGGATGGCTATGCCCTTTTCAGGAAAGACAGGCCAGCCAGGCGTGGTGGTGGAGTTGCTCTCTATGTGAGAGAGCAACTACAGTGTACTAAATTCTGCCCAGGAGCGGATGAGGAGCGAGTTGAGAGTGTATGGGTCAGGATCAAGGGGCAGGCTGGCAGGGGTGACACTGTTGTGGGCGTCTGTTACAGGCCACCAGATCAGGCTGAGGAAGTTGATGAGGCCTTCTATGGGCAGCTGAGAGTGGCCTCACAGTCACAGGCCCTGGTTGTTGTGGGGGATTTTAACTTCCCTGATGTTTGCTGGAAGGACCATTCAGCCAGCCAGCCACAGTCCAGGAGGTTCCTCCAGTGCATTGATGATAACTTCCTCATGCAGATGGTGGAGGAGCCGACTAGGAGAGGTGCACTGCTGGATCTCATCCTCACTAACAAGGAGGGTCTGGTCGAAGCAGTAAAGGTTGAGGGCTGCCTGGGTTGCAGTGACCACGAGATGGTGGAGTTCAGCATCTTGGGTGGCAGGAACAGAATAGCAAGTAGAATTGCAACCCTGGACTTTAGCAGGGCTAACTTTGGCCTTTTCAAGCAATTGCTGGGGGAAATCCCCTGGGCAAGACTGCTTGAAGGAAAAGGGGCCCAAGATAGCTGGATTGCATTCAGAGATTGCTTCTTCCACGCTCAGGATCAGAGCATCCCCACACGAAGGAAGTCAAGGAAGGGAGCCAGGAGGCCTGCGTGGTTGAATAGGGATCTGTTGGGTATGCTCAAGCAGAAGAGGAGAGTTTACAGGTCGTGGAAGCAGGGGCTGGCCACTTGGGAAGAATATAAGACTGCTGTTAGAGGATGTAGGAAGGCAGCTAGGATAGCCAAGGCCTCCTTAGAATGACAGCTGGCGAGAGGGGTCAAGGACAGCAAAAAGAACTTTTTCAAATACATAGCAGATAAAACTAATACCAGAGGCAATGTGGGCCCACTGATGAACGGGGTGGGTGCCCTGGTGGCAGAAGATACAGAGAAGGCAGAATTACTGAATGCCTTCTTTGTCTCTGTCTACTCTGCCGGAGGCTGTCCTGGGGAGCCCTGTACCCCTGAGACCCTGGATGAAGCCAGGCCAATGGAGGAGTTTGCTTTAGTCGATGAGGACTGGGTTAGGGAGCAATTAAATAGTCTGGACATCCATAAATCCATGGGTCCAGATGGGATGCATCCGAGGGTGCTGAGGGAGCTGGCTGAAGTCATTGCTGGACCGCTCTCCATCATCTTTGCCAAGTCTTGGGAAACGGGGGAGGTGCCCGATGATTGGAGGAAAGCAAATGTCACTCCAGTCTTCAAAAAGGGCAAGAAGGAGGACCCGGGTAATTATAGACCGGTCAGCCTCACCTCTGTCCCTGGGAAAGTAATGGAACAGCTTGTCCTTGGTGCCATCTCAAGGCATATCAAGGATAAGAGGGTTATTAGGGGCAGTCAGCATGGCTTTACCAAGGATAAGTCATGCTTGACCAACCTCATAGCCTTTTATGAGAATGTAACAAGGTGGATGGATGATGGCAGAGCGGTGGATGTGGTCTACCTTGACTTCAGTAAAGCCTTTGACACAGTCTCCCACAGCATCCTCACAGCTAAGTTGAGGAGGTGTGGTCTAGACAATAGACTAGTGAGGTGGGTTGCAAACTGGCTTAAGGAGAGAAGCCAGAGAGTGGTAGTCAATGGTGCGGAGTCTAGTTGGAGGCCAGTATCTAGTGGAGTGCCTCAGGGGTCAGTGCTGGGGCCAATATTGTTCAATACATTCATTAACGATTTAGACGAGGGAATAGAGTGCACTATCAGCAAGTTTGCCGATGACACTAAGCTGGGAGGAGTGGCTGACACGCCAGAAGGCTGTGCTGCCATCCAGCGGGACCTGGACAGGCTGGAGAGTTGGGCGGGGAATAACCTGATGAAATTTAACAAGGGAAAGTGTAGAGTCCTGCATCTGGGCAGGAACAACCCCAGGTTCCAGTATAGGTTGGGAAATTACATATTAGAGAGCAGTGTAGAGGAAAGGGACCTGGGGGTCCTGGTGGACAACAGGATGACCATGAGCCAGCACTGTGCCCTTGTGGCCAGGAAGGCCAATGGCATCCTGGGGTGTATTAGAAGGGGGGTGGCTAGTAGATCGAGAGAGGTCCTCCTTCCCCTCTACTTCGCCCTGGTGAGACCACATCTGGAATATTGTGTCCAGTTCTGGGCCCCTCAGTTCAAGAAGGACAGGGAACTGACGGAGAGGGTCCAGCGTAGGGCAACCAAGATGATTAAGGGAGTGGAGCACCTCCCTTATGAAGAAAGGCTGAGGGAGCTGGGGCTCTTTAGTTTGGAGAAGAGGAGACTAAGGGGGGACCTCATTAATGTTTATAAATATATAAAGGGTGAGTGCCACGAGGATGGAGCCAGGCTCTTCTCGGTGGCAAACAATGATAGGACAAGGGGTAATGGGATCAAGCTGAACACAGGAGGTTCCGCTTAAATTTGAGAAAAAACTTCTTCTCAGTGAGGGTGACAGACACTGGAACAGGCTGCCCAGGGAGGTTGTGGAGTCTCCTTCTCTGGAGACATTCAAAACCCGCCTGGACATGTTCCTGTGTGACCTCACCTGGGCGTTCCTGCTCCAGCAGGGGGATTGGACTAGATGATCTTTTGAGGTCCCTTCCAATCCCAAACATACTGTGATACTGTGAAACTGTGAAGTAGCTGGGGTTTTTGCTTGGGCCTAATCCATACTGTCTCATGGATTTCCTCCTACTCTGAAGACGAATGTGCTAGAAACTATAAATCAAAAAAATGTCCTGGTGCCTAGCCTGTGCTTGCCTTGCCTTATTTCCTTCTCATCCTGTTCTCTGTCCCATCCTCTCTCACTAACCCCTCGTCTGGCTGCATGTCTCTTCTTTCCTTTTCTCTCACTCTCCTGCTTCCTGCCTCTTTTCTTGCAATTCCTCTATCTCACTCCTGCAGCCCAACACTACTTTTTATTCTTCCTTCCCTTTCTCCTGCTCCCTTCGCTTTCTCCCTCTGTCCCATATCTTTCTTTCCGACTTGTCTCTTGGAGACTTTGGGCCAAATTGGCCCCAACTCTGGGCATGGTTTGACCTGTTTTCAGAGGCCTGGCTGGTGACAGAAGGGACAGCAGGCAGTGACAGGCCCGGGGCTGACAGGCTCACGATCCTCTAGGGAGCGCCTGGCTGCCACACCCAGCTGACATAGAACCTTTGTCACAATGCCCGCTACCGTGGCGAGGATGCGGTGACTCTTCAGGTGACAGGGACACTGCAGGACTTGCTGTCAGCTCAGCAATTTCTCACTTTCCCAAAAAAGCGGAATTTTACAAATTGGTGCCTTTGCTCTTGGAAGATGTCATCAGGTGGGTGTTTTGGTGGCATACACTGAAAATCAGAGCAGAAATGGTGAAATATTCCCATGATATGCATGGTCCCTGCCCCAAAGCACCATGACTCAGCCTAAGGAGATCTGCAGCTTCTTTTTTTGTACTGCCAGCAGATTGTGGAAGTACAGTATAAAAACCATCCTTATGGAGAGATCTTCGTATTTTAGGCTTAGTCTAAGTGTCTCAAGTTGCTGGGGTTTCTGCTTGGGCCTAATCCATACGGTCTTATGGCTTTCCTCCTAGTCTGAAGAGAAATGTGCTAGAAACTATAAATCAAAAAAATGCCCTGGTGTCTAGCCTATCCTTGCCTGTCCTTGCCTTGCCTTATTTCCTTCTCATCCTGTTCTCTGTCCCATCCTCTCTCACTAAGCCCTCGTCTGGCTGCATGTCTCTTCTTTCCTTTTCTCTCACTCTCCTGCTTCCTGCCTCTTTTCTTGCAATTCCTCCATCTCACTCCTGCAGCCCAACACTACTTTTTATTCTTCCTTCCCTTTCTCCTGCTCCCTTCGCTTTCTCCCTCTGTCCCATATCTTTCTTCCCGACTTGTCTCTTGGAGACTTTCGGGCAAATTGGTCCCAATGCTGGGCATGGTTTGACAAGTTTTCAGAGGACTGGATTGGCCCCAACTCTGGGCATGGTTTGACAAGTTTTCAGAGGCCTGGCTGGTGACAGCAGGGACAGCAGGCAGTGACAGGCCCGGGGCTGACAGGCTCCCCATCCCCTAGGGGGCGCTTGGCTGCCACACCCAGCTGACATAGAACCTTTGTCACAATGCCCGCTACCGTGGCGAGGATGCGGTGACTCTGCAGGTGACAGGGACACTGCAGGACTTGCTGTCAGCTCAGCAATTTCTCAGTTGCCCAAAGAAGCGGAATTCTGCAAATTGCTGCCTTTGTTCTTGAAAGATGTCATCAGGTGGGTGTTTGGGTGTAATACACTGAAAACCAGAGCAGAAATGGTGAAATATTCCCATGATATGCGTGGTCCCTGCCCCAAAGCACCATGTCTCAGCCTAAGGAGATCTGCAGCTTATTTTTTTGTACTGCCAGCAGATTGTGGAAGTACAGTATAAAAACCATCCTTATGGAGAGATCTTCATATTTTAGGCTTAGTCTAAGTGTCTCAAGTAGCTGGGGTTTTTGCTTGGGCCTAATCCATATGGTCTCATGGCTTTCCTCCTAGTCTGAAGACGAATGTGCTAGAAACTATTAAGCAAAAAAATGCCCTGGTGCCTAGCCTGCCCTTGCCTGTCGTTGCCTTGCCTTATTTCCTTCTCATCCTGTTCTCTGTCCCATCCTCTCTCACTAACCCCTCGTTTGCCTGCATGTCTCTTCTTTCCCTTTCTCTCACTCTCCTGCTTCCTGCCTCTTTTCTTGCAATTCCTCCATCTCACTCCTGCAGCCCAACACTACTTTTTATTCTTCCTTCCCTTCCTCCAGCTCCCTTTGCTTTCTCCCGCTGTATCATATCTTTCTTCCCGACTTGTCTGTTGGAGACTTTGGGCCAAATTGGTCCCAATGCTGGGCATGGTTTGACAAGTTTTCAGAGGCCTGGCTTGTGACAGCAGGGACAGCAGGCAGTGACAGGCCTGGGGCTGACAGGCTCCCCATCCCCTAGGAGGCGCCTGGCTGCCACACCCAGCTGACATAGAACCTTTGTCACAATGCCCGCTACCGTGGCGAGGCTGCGGTGACTCTGCAGGTGACAGGGACACTGCAGGACTTGGTGTCAGCTCAGCAATTTCTCAGTTCCCCAAAGAAGCGGAATTCTGCAAATTGCTGCCTTTGCTCTTGAAAGGATGTCATCAGGTGGGTGTTTTGGTGTAATACACTACCTGCCAAGAAGGATGCAGCCACCCAGGCTTCTGGCTGCACGGAGTGTCTGTGTCTGGCATTAAGTATCAGAGAATGGTATGGGAGGCACCTGTGTAAGATGTGACCAGGTCAATGGCTTACTGTGCCTAGTGGTGGAGCTTAAGGAAGAGGTGGAGAGACTAAGGAGCATTAGGGAGAGTGAAGAAGAAATAGACTGGTGGGGTCAGGCTCTTTTGACTCCTAAGGGTGTGCAACAGGAGATGGCAAAGCCTTGTCCCTCCTGCCATAAGGCGGATACAACAGATCTAATTGATGGGGGGGAATGGAAACAGGTCCTTGATCGGAGAGGTAAAAGAACCCTCTCTCAAACCCCATCACCACCCTTGGTGCCCCTAACAAATAGATATGAGGCCCTGGACCCTGAAAATCAGGCAGAGGACAGCCGAGAAGATCCTCCTGGAGAGCCCTCTGGATGGACCTCATCAACAAAAAGAATCATAACTGCAGCTGTAAGAGGAAAAAAAAAAAGAAGAGTGGTAGTAGTCGGCGACTCTCTTCTGAGAGGAACAGAGGGCCCTATATGTCACCCAGACCCATCCCACAGGGAGGTCTGCTGCCTTCCTGGAGCTAGGGTGAGGGACATTAATAGGAGACTTCCGGAGCTGATTCAGCCCTCAGACTACTATCCCCTGTTAGTAGTCCAAGCTGGCAGTGAGGACATCAACAGAAGAAGTATCAAGACAATTAAAAAGGACTTTAAAGCACTGGGTCAGTCAGTTCATGGGACCGGAGCACAAGTGATATTTGCTTCAGTTCCTGTGCTAGCTGGGATGGATGATGAACTAAATAAAGAGAGGAGCAGAAAAGCCCATCTCATCAACAGGTGTCTTAAGGATGGTGTCACCGTCAAAATTTTGGGTTTTTTGACCATGGGGCAAGCTCCGTGGTACCCAGTCTCCTCAAATCAGATGGGCTTCATCCTTCTAGGGAGAGCAAGAGGACTATAGCCCATAAGTTGGCAGGGCTGATCAGGAGGGCTTTAAACTAGGTTTGAAGGGGGAAGGGATTGAAACTGGGCTCTCCAAAGATCAGCCTAAGGATGGAAAGCCCGAATTAAGAGGGAAATCAGCAGCCCACTTGAAGTGCATGTACACTAATGCACGCAGTATGGGCAACAAACAAGAGGAGCTGGAAGCCATCGTGCAGCAGGAAAGCTATGACATAGTTGCCATCACAGAAACATGGTGGGATGACTCTCATGACTGGAGTGCTGCTATGTGTGGCTATAAGCTCTTCAGAAAAGATAGGCAGGGTAGGAGAGGTGGAGGGGTGGCTTTATATGTTAGAGAGTCTCTTGACTCTGTTAAACTTGAGGTCGGCAGTGACAAGGTTGAGTGCCTGTGGACCAGAATCAGGGGGAAGTCCAACAAGGCTGACATCCTCGTGGGTGTCTGTTATAGACCACCCAACCAGGACGATGAAGGAGATGAATTATTCTACAAGCAGCTGGCAGATGTCTCAAAATCGACGGCCCTTGTTCTTGTGGGTGACTTTAACCTGCCGGATATCTGCTGGGAGCTCAATACTGCACAGAAGAGGCAGTCTAGGAAGTTCCTAGAGTGTATAGAGGACAATTTCCTTCATCAGCTGGTAAATGAGCCCACCAGGGGCAAGACCCCGCTAGACCTACTGTTTACAAACAGAGAAGGGCTGGTGGGAGATGTAGTGGTTGGAGGCCGCCTGGGGCATAGCGACCATGAAATAATAGAATTTTCAATACTCAGAGATGCAGGGAGAACCATTAACAAAACCTCTACGCTGGACTTCCGGAGGGCAGATTTTTGCCTATTCAGAAGTCTAGTTCAGAGCATACCCTGGGAAACAATGCTTAAAAACAAGGGGGCCCAGGAGGGTTGGGCATGCTTCAAGCAGGTGGTTTTGAGTGCACAGGAACAGGCTATACCAGTGTGCCGAAAGGCTGGCCGGCGGGGAAGACAACCGGCTTGGCTAAACAGGGAGATTCTGAATAAAATCAGAAATAAAAAGAGACTTTACCGACTGTGGAAAAAAGGGCTGGCTACTTATGATGAATTTACGGAAATAGCTAGATCATGCAGAAAAAAAATCAGGGAAACAAAAGTGCAATTTGAAGTTAATTTGGCCAATTGTGTCAGGGATAATAAAAAGTCCTTCTTCAAATATGTTAATAACAAAAGGAGGGGCAAGGAAAACCTCCATTCTCTGTTGGACTCTGAAGGAAATATAGTTAACAAAGATGAGGAGAAAGCTGAGGTACTTAATACCTACTTTGCCTCAGTTTTTACCAGTAAGACAGGTGGCCCTCAGGACAACTCATCTCTGGAGATGGTTGGCAGAGATAGGAAGCCAAATAGGCCCCTTGTATTCCAGGAGGAAATAGTTGGTGATTTACTGAGCCATCTGGATCCTCACAAGTCTATGGGACCAGATGGGATCCATCCTAGGGTGATGAGGGAGCTAGCAGAAGAACTTGCCAAGCCGCTCTCCATCATCTTCCAACAGTCCTGGCTCACTGGGGAGGTCCCATATGATTGGAAATTGGCCAATGTTACCCCAGTCCACAAAAAGGGCTGCAGAGCTGACCCTGGCAACTCCAGGCCTGTCAGCCTGACCTCGGTGCCTGGCAGGGTTATGGAGCAGATCATCCTGAATGGAATCACACAGCACCTTCAGGATGGACAAGGGATCAGACCCAGCCAGCATGGGTTTAGGAGGGGCAGGTCCTGTCTGACCAACCTGATCTCCTTTTATGATCAGGTGACTCACCTGGTGGATGAGGGGAAAGCTGTGGATGTGGTCTATCTGGACTTCAGCAAGGCCTTTGACACTGTCTCCCATAATATACTCTTGCAAAAGCTGGTAGCCCATGGCTTGGACAAGTGTACTCTACGCTGGGTTAAGAACTGGCTGGAGGGCTGAGCCCAGAGAGTGCTGGTGAATGGGGCTGCATCTAGCTGGCGGCCAGTCACTAGTGGTGTTCCCCAGGGGTCAGTGTTGGGTCCAGTCCTGTTTAACATCTTTATTGATGATTTAGATGAGGGGATTGAGACCATCATCAGCAAATTTGCTGATGACACCAAGTTGGGAGGAAGTGTCGACCTGCTGGAAGGCAGGAGGGCTTTGCAGAGGGATCTGGATAGACTGGAAAAATGGGCTGATTCCAATGGGATGAAGTTCAATAAGGCCAAATGCCGGGTGCTGCACTTTGGTCACAACAACCCCCTGCAGCGCTACAGGCTGGGCACAGAGTGGCTGGAGAGCAGTCAGACAGAAAGGGACCTGGGAGTACTAATTGATAGGAAGCTCAACATGAGCCATCAGTGTGCCCAGGTGGCCAAGAAGGCCAATGGTATCCTGTCCTGTATCAAAAATAGCGTGGTCAGCAGGACAAGGGAAGTGATCCTTCCCCTGTACTCTGCATTGGTGAGGCCACACCTGGAGTATTGTGTTCAGTTCTGGGCCCCTCAGTTCAGGAAAGACATTGAAGTGCTGGAGCGGGTCCAGAGAAGAGCAACACGACTGGTGAAAGGACTCGAACATAAGACCTATGAGGAGAGGCTGAGGGAGCTGGGGTTGTTTAGTCTAGAGAAGAGGAGGCTTAGAGGTGACCTCATCACTCTCTATAACTACCTGAAGGGAAGTTATAGCCAGGTGGGGATTGGTCTCTTCTCCCAGGCAGTTAGCAACAGGACAAGGGGGCATAGGCTTAAACTCTACCAGGGGAAATTTAGGCTGGATATTAGAAAGAAATTCTTTACAGAGAGAGTGGTCAGGCATTGGAATGGCCTGCCCAGGTAGGTAGTGGACTCGCCGTCCCTGGAGGTTTTTAAAATGAGATTGGACATGGCACTTAGTGCCATGATCTAGTACATGGACTAGAGTTGGGCCAAGGGTTGGACTCGATGATCTCTGAGGTCTATTCCAACCCAGTCGATTCTGTGATTCTGTGATTCTGTGATTCTGTGAAAACAGAGCAGAAACGGTGAAATATTCCCATGACATGCATGGTCCCTGCCCCAAAGCACCATGACTCAGCCTAAGGAGATCTGCAGCTTCTTTTTTTGTACTGCCAGCAGATTGTGGAAGTACAGTATAAAAAACATCCTCATGGAGAGATCTTCGTATTTTAGGCTTAGTCTAAGTGTCTCAAGTAGCTGGGGTTTTTGCTTGGGCCTAATCCATACGGTCTTATGGCTTTCGTCGAAGTCTGAAGACGAATGTGCTAGAAACTATAAAGCAAAAAAAATGTCCTGCAGCCTAGCCTTGCCTTGCCTGTCCTTGCCTTGCCTTATTTCCTTCTCATCCTGTTCTCTGTCCCATCCTCTCTCACTAAGCCCTCGTCTGGCTGCATGTCTCTTCTTTCCTTTTCTCTCACGCTCCTGCTCCCTTCTCTTCTCTTGTAATTCCTCCATCTCACTCCTGCAGCCCAACACTACTTTTTATTCTTCCTTTCCCTTCTCCTGCTCCCTTCGCTTTCTCCCTCTGTCCCGTATCTTCCTTCCCGACTTCTCTGTTGGAGACTTTGGGCCAAATTGGCCCCACGTCTGGGCATGGTTTGACAAGTTTTCAGAGGCCTGGCTGGTGACAGCAGGGACAGCAGGCAGTGACAGGCCCGGGGCTGACAGGCTCCCCATCCCCTAGGGGGCGCCTGGCTGCCACACCCAGCTGACATAGAACCTTTGTCACAATGCCCGCTACCGTGGCGAGGATGCGGTGACTCTGCAGGTGACAGGGACACTGCAGGACTTGGTGTCAGCTCAGCAATTTCTCAGTTCCCCAAAGAAGCGGAATTCTGCAAATTGCTGCCTTTGCTCTTGAAAGATGTCATCAGGTGGGTGTTTTGGTGTAATACACTGACAACAGAGCAGAAACTGTGAAATATTCCCATGATATGCATGGTCCCTGCCCCAAAGCACCATGACTCAACCTAAGGAGATCTGCAGCTTCTTTTTTTGTACTGCCAGCACATTGTGGAAGTACAGTATAAAAACCATCCTTATGGAGAGATCTTCGTATTTTAGGCTTAGTCTAAGTGTCTCAAGTAGCTGGGGCTTTTGCTTGGGCCTAATCCATACGGTCTTATGGCTTTCCTCCTAGTCTGAAGACGAATGTGCTAGAAACTATAAAGCAAAAAAATGTCCTGCAGCCTAGCCTTGCCTTGCCTGTCCTTGCCTGTCCTTGCCTTGCCTTATTTCCTTCTCATCCTGTTCTCTGTCGCATCCTCTCTCACTAACCCCTCGTCTGGCTGCATGTCTCTTCTTTGTTTTCTCTCACTCTCCTGCTTCCTGCCTCTTTTCTTGCAATTCCTCCATCTCACTCCTGCAACCCAACACTACTTTTTATTCTTCCTTCCCTTTCTCCTGCTCCCTTCGCTTTCTCCCTCTGTCTCATATCTTTCTTCCCTACTTGTCTGTTGGAGACTTTGGGCCAAATTGGCCCCAAGTCTGGGCATGGTTTGACCTGTTTTCAGAGGCCTGGCTGGTGACAGCAGGGACAGCAGGCAGTGACAGGCCTCGGGGCTGACAGGCTCCCCATCCCCTAGGGGGCGCCTGGCTGCCACACCCAGCTGACATAGAACCTTTGTCACAATGCCCGCTACCGTAGTGAGGATGCGGTGACTCTGCAGGTGTCAGGGACACTGCAGGACTTGGTGTCAGCTCAGAAATTTCTCACTTCCCCAAAGAAGCGGAATTCTGCAAATTGCTGCCTTTGCTCTTGAAAGATGTCATCAGGTGGGTGTTTTGGTGTAATACACTGAAAACCAGTGCAGAAATGGTGAAATATTCCCATGATATGCATGGTCCCTGCCCCAAAGCACCATGACTCAGCCTAAGGAGATCTGCAGCTTCTTTTTTTGTACTGCCAGCAGATTGTGGAAGTACAGTATAAAACCATCCTTATGGAGAGATCTTCGTATTTTAGGCTTAGTCTAAGTGTCTCAAGTAGCTGGGGATTTTGCTTGGGCCTAATCCATACTGTCTTAAGTCTTTCCTCCTAGTCTGAAGACGAATGTGCTAGAAACTATACAGCAAATAAATGTCCTGCAGCCCAGCCTTGCCTTGCCTGTCCTTGCCTTGCCTTATTTCCTTCTCATCCTGTTCTCTGTCCCATCCTCTCGCACTAACCCCTCGTCTGGCTGCATGTCTCTTCTTTCCTTTTCTCTCACTCTCCTGCTTCCTGCCTCTTTTCTTGCAATACCTCCATCTCACTCCTGCAGCCCAACACTACTTTTTATTCTTCCTTCCCTTTCTCCTGCTCCCTTTGCTTTCTCCCTCTGTCCCATATCTTTCTTCCCGACTTGTCTCTTGGAGACTTTGGGCCAAATTGGCCCCAACTCTGGGCATGGTTTGACCAATTTTCAGAGGCCTGGCTGGAGACGGCAGGGACAGCAGGCAGTGACAGGCCCGGGGCTGACAGGCTCCCCATCCCCTAGGGGGCACCTGGCTGCCACACCCAGCTGACATAGAACCTTTGTCACAATGCCCGCTACCGTGGCGAGGATGCGGTGACTCTGCAGGTGACAGGGAGGCTGCAGGACTTGGTGTCAGCTCAGCAATTTCTCATTTCCCCAAAGAATCGGAATTCTGCAAATTGCTGCCTTTGCTCTTGAACGATGTCATCAGTTGGGTGTTTTGGTGTAATACACTGAAAACCAGAGCAGAAATGACGAAATATTCCCATGATATGCATGGTCCCTGCCCCAAAGCACCATGTCTCAGCCTAAGAAGATCTGCAGCTTCTTTTTTTGTATTGCCAGCAGATTGTGGAAGTACAGTATAAAAACCATCCTTATGGAGAGATCTTCATATTTTAGGCTTAGTCTAAGTGTCTCAAGCAGCTGGGGTTTTTGCTTGGGCCTAACCCATATGGTCTCATGGCTTTCCTCCTAGTCTGAAGAGGAATGTGCTAGAAACTATAGAGCAAAAATATGTCCTGGTGCCTAGCCTGTCCTTGCCTGTCCTTGCCTTGCCTTATTTCCTTCTCATCCTGTTCTCTGTCCATCCTCTCTCACTAACCCCTCGTCTGGCTGCATGTCTCTTCTTTCCTTTTCTCTCACTCTCCTGCTTCCTGCCTCTTTTCTTGCAATTCCTCCATCTCACTCCTGCAGCCCAACACTACTTTTTATTCTTCCTTCCCTTTCTCCTGCTCCCTTTGCTTTCTCCCTCTGTCCCATATCTTTCTTCCCGACTTGTCTGTTGGAGACTTTGGGCCAAATTGGCCCCACGTCTGGGCATGGTTTGAGAAGTTTTCGGAGGCCTGGCTGGAGACAGCAGGGACAGCAGGCAGTGACAGGCCCGGGGCTGACAGGCTCCCCATCCCCTATGGGGTGCCTGGCTGCCACACCCAGCTGACATAGAACCTTTGTCACAATGCCCGCTACCGTGGCGAGGATGCGGTGACTCTGCAGGTGACAGGGACACTGCAGGACTTGGTGTCAGCTCAGCAATTTCTCACTTCCCCAAAGAAGCGGAATTCTGCAAATTGCTACTTTGCTCTTGAAAGATGTCATCAGGTGGGTGTTTTGGTGTAATACACTGAAAACCAGAGCAGAAACTGTGAAATATTCCCATGATATGCATAGTCCCTGCCCCAAAGCACCATGACTCAGCCTAAGGAGATCTGCAGCTTATTTCTTTGTACTGCCAGCAGATTGTGGAAGTACAGTATAAAAACCATCCTTATGGATAGATCTTCGTATTTTAGGTTTAGTCTAAGTGTCTCAAGTAGCTGGGGTTTTTGCTTGGGCCTAATCCATACGGTCTTATGGCATTCCCCCGAGTCTGAAGACGAATGTGCTAGAAACTATGAAGCAAAAAAATGTCCTGCAGACTAGCCTTGCCTTGCCTGTCCTTGCCTGTACTTGCCTTGCCTTATTTCCTTCTCATCCTGTTCTCTGTCCCATCCTCTTTCACTAACCCCTCGTCTGGCTGCATGTCTCTTCTTTCCTTTTCTCTCACTCTCCTTCTTCCTGCCTCTTTTCTTGCAATTCCTCCATCTCACTCCTGCAGCCCAACACTACTTTTTATTCTTCCTTCCCTTTCTCCTGCTCCCTTCGATTTCTCCCTCAGTCCCATATCTTTCTTCCCGACTTGTCTGTTGGAGACTTTGGGCCAAATTGGCCCAAAGTCTGGGCATGGTTTGACAAGTTTTCAGAGGCCTGGCTGGTGACAGCAGGGACAGCCGGCAGTGACAGGTCCCGGGCTGACAGGCTCCCCATCCCCTAGGGGGCGCCTGGCTGCCACACCCAGCTGACATAGAACCTTTGTCACAATGCCCGCTACCGTGGCGAGGATGCGGTGACTCTGCAGGTGACAGGGACACTGCAGGACTTGGTGTCAGCTCAGCAATTTCTCACTTCCCCAAAGAAGCGGAATTCTTCAAATTGATGCCTTTGCTCTTGAAAGATGTCATCAGGTGGGTGTTTTGGTGTAATACACTGAAAACCAGAGCAGAAATGGTGAAATATTCCCCTGATATGCATGGTCCCTTTCCCAAAGCACCATGACTCAGCCTAAGGAGATCTGCAGCTTCTTTTTTTGTACTGCCAGCAGATTGTGGAAGTACAGTATAAAACCATCCTTATGGAGAGATCTTCGTATTTTAGGCTTAGTCTAAGTGTCTCAAGTAGCTGGGGATTTTGCTTGGGCCTAATCCATACTGTCTTAAGTCTTTCCTCCTAGTCTGAAGACGAATGTGCTAGAAACTATACAGCAAATAAATGTCCTGCAGCCCAGCCTTGCCTTGCCTGTCCTTGCCTTGCCTTATTTCCTTCTCATCCTGTTCTCTGTCCCATCCTCTCGCACTAACCCCTCGTCTGGCTGCATGTCTCTTCTTTCCTTTTCTCTCACTCTCCTGCTTCCTGCCTCTTTTCTTGCAATACCTCCATCTCACTCCTGCAGCCCAACACTACTTTTTATTCTTCCTTCCCTTTCTCCTGCTCCCTTTGCTTTCTCCCTCTGTCCCATATCTTTCTTCCCGACTTGTCTCTTGGAGACTTTGGGCCAAATTGGCCCCAACTCTGGGCATGGTTTGACCAATTTTCAGAGGCCTGGCTGGAGACGGCAGGGACAGCAGGCAGTGACAGGCCCGGGGCTGACAGGCTCCCCATCCCCTAGGGGGCACCTGGCTGCCACACCCAGCTGACATAGAACCTTTGTCACAATGCCCGCTACCGTGGCGAGGATGCGGTGACTCTGCAGGTGACAGGGAGGCTGCAGGACTTGGTGTCAGCTCAGCAATTTCTCATTTCCCCAAAGAATCGGAATTCTGCAAATTGCTGCCTTTGCTCTTGAACGATGTCATCAGTTGGGTGTTTTGGTGTAATACACTGAAAACCAGAGCAGAAATGACGAAATATTCCCATGATATGCATGGTCCCTGCCCCAAAGCACCATGTCTCAGCCTAAGAAGATCTGCAGCTTCTTTTTTTGTATTGCCAGCAGATTGTGGAAGTACAGTATAAAAACCATCCTTATGGAGAGATCTTCATATTTTAGGCTTAGTCTAAGTGTCTCAAGCAGCTGGGGTTTTTGCTTGGGCCTAACCCATATGGTCTCATGGCTTTCCTCCTAGTCTGAAGAGGAATGTGCTAGAAACTATAAAGCTAAAATATGTCCTGGTGCCTAGCCTGTCCTTGCCTGTCCTTGCCTTGCCTTATTTCCTTCTCATCCTGTTCTCTGTCCATCCTCTCTCACTAACCCCTCGTCTGGCTGCATGTCTCTTCTTTCCTTTTCTCTCACTCTCCTGCTTCCTGCCTCTTTTCTTGCAATTCCTCCATCTCACTCCTGCAGCCCAACACTACTTTTTATTCTTCCTTCCCTTTCTCCTGCTCCCTTTGCTTTCTCCCTCTGTCCCATATCTTTCTTCCCGACTTGTCTGTTGGAGACTTTGGGCCAAATTGGCCCCACGTCTGGGCATGGTTTGAGAAGTTTTCGGAGGCCTGGCTGGAGACAGCAGGGACAGCAGGCAGTGACAGGCCCGGGGCTGACAGGCTCCCCATCCCCTATGGGGTGCCTGGCTGCCACACCCAGCTGACATAGAACCTTTGTCACAATGCCCGCTACCGTGGCGAGGATGCGGTGACTCTGCAGGTGACAGGGACACTGCAGGACTTGGTGTCAGCTCAGCAATTTCTCACTTCCCCAAAGAAGCGGAATTCTGCAAATTGCTACTTTGCTCTTGAAAGATGTCATCAGGTGGGTGTTTTGGTGTAATACACTGAAAACCAGAGCAGAAACTGTGAAATATTCCCATGATATGCATAGTCCCTGCCCCAAAGCACCATGACTCAGCCTAAGGAGATCTGCAGCTTATTTCTTTGTACTGCCAGCAGATTGTGGAAGTACAGTATAAAAACCATCCTTATGGATAGATCTTCGTATTTTAGGTTTAGTCTAAGTGTCTCAAGTAGCTGGGGTTTTTGCTTGGGCCTAATCCATACGGTCTTATGGCATTCCCCCGAGTCTGAAGACGAATGTGCTAGAAACTATGAAGCAAAAAAATGTCCTGCAGACTAGCCTTGCCTTGCCTGTCCTTGCCTGTACTTGCCTTGCCTTATTTCCTTCTCATCCTGTTCTCTGTCCCATCCTCTTTCACTAACCCCTCGTCTGGCTGCATGTCTCTTCTTTCCTTTTCTCTCACTCTCCTTCTTCCTGCCTCTTTTCTTGCAATTCCTCCATCTCACTCCTGCAGCCCAACACTACTTTTTATTCTTCCTTCCCTTTCTCCTGCTCCCTTCGATTTCTCCCTCAGTCCCATATCTTTCTTCCCGACTTGTCTGTTGGAGACTTTGGGCCAAATTGGCCCAAAGTCTGGGCATGGTTTGACAAGTTTTCAGAGGCCTGGCTGGTGACAGCAGGGACAGCCGGCAGTGACAGGTCCCGGGCTGACAGGCTCCCCATCCCCTAGGGGGCGCCTGGCTGCCACACCCAGCTGACATAGAACCTTTGTCACAATGCCCGCTACCGTGGCGAGGATGCGGTGACTCTGCAGGTGACAGGGACACTGCAGGACTTGGTGTCAGCTCAGCAATTTCTCACTTCCCCAAAGAAGCGGAATTCTTCAAATTGATGCCTTTGCTCTTGAAAGATGTCATCAGGTGGGTGTTTTGGTGTAATACACTGAAAACCAGAGCAGAAATGGTGAAATATTCCCCTGATATGCATGGTCCCTTTCCCAAAGCACCATGACTCAGCCTAAGGAGATCTGCAGCTTCTTTTTTTGTACTGCCAGCAGATTGTGGAAGTACAGTATAAAACCATCCTTATGGAGAGATCTTCGTATTTTAGGCTTAGTCTAAGTGTCTCAAGTAGCTGGGGCTTTTGCTTGGGCCTAATCCATACGGTCTCATGGCTTTCCTCCTAGTCTGAAGATGAATGTGCTAGAAACTATACAGCAAAAAAATGCCCTGGTGCCTAGCCTGTCCTTGCCTGTCCTTGCCTTGCCTTATTTCCTTCTCATCCTGTTCTCTGTCCCATCCTCTCTCACTAACCCCTCGTCTGGCTGCATGTCTCTTCTTTTTTTTCTCTCACTCTCCTGCTTCCTGCCTCTTTTCTTGCAATTCCTCCATCTCACTCCTGCAGCCCAACAGTACTTTTTATTCTTCCTTCCCTTTCTCCTGCTCCCTTCGCTTTCTCCCTCTGTCCCATATCTTTCTTCCCGACTTGTCTGTTGGAGACTTTGTGCCAAAATTACCCCAAGTCTGGGCATGGTTTGACAAGTTTTCAGAGGCCTGGCTGGTGACAGCAGAGACAGCAGGCAGTGACAGGCCTCGGGGCTGACAGGCTCCCCATCCCCTAGGGGGCGCCTGGCTGCCACACCCAGCTGACATAGAACGTTTGTCACAATGCCCGGTACCGTGGCGAGGATGCGGTGACTCTGCAGGTGACAGGGACACTGCAGGACTTGCTGTCAGCTCAGCAATTTCTCAGTTCCCCAAAGAAGCGGAATTCTTCAAATTGCTGCCTTTGCTCTTGAAAGATGTCATCAGGTGGGTGTTTTGGTGTAATACACTGAAAACCAGGTGAGAAATGGTGAAATATTCCCATGATATGCATGGTCCCTTTCCCAAAGCACCATGACTCAGCCTAAGGAGATCTGCAGCTTCTTTTTTTGTACTGCCAGCAGATTGTGGAAGTACAGTATAAAAACCATCCTTATGGAGAGATCTTCATATTTTAGGCTTAGTCTAAGTGTCTCAAGTAGCTGGGGCTTTTGCTTGGGCCTAATCCATACGGTCTCATGGCTTTCCTCCTAGTCTGAAGACGAATGTGCTAGAAACTATACAGCAAAAAAATGTCCTGCAGCCCAGCCTTGCCTTGCCTGTCCTTGCCTGTCCTTGCCTTGCCTTATTTCTTTCTCATCCTGTTCTCTGTCCCATCCTCTCTCACTAACCCCTCGTTTTGCTGCATGTCTCTTCTTTCCGTTTCTCTCACTCTCCTGCTTCCTGCCTCTTTTCTTGCAATTCCTCCATCTCACTCCTGCAGCCCAACACTACTTTTTTTTCTTCCTTCCCTTTCTCCTGCTCCCTTCGCTTTCTCCCTCTGTCCTATATCTTTCTTCCCGACTTGTCTCTTGGAGACTTTGGGCCAAATTGGCCCCAACTCTGGGCATGGTTTGACAGTTTTTCAGAGGCCTGGCTTTTGACAGCAGGGACAGCAGGCAGTGACAGGCCCCGGGGCTGACAGGCTCCCCATCCCCTAGGGGGCGCCTGGCTGCCACACCCAGCTGACATAGTACCTTTGTCACAATGCCCGCTACCGTGGCGAGGATGCGGTGACTCTGCAGGTGAACAGGGACATTGCAGGACTTGCTGTCAGCTCAGAAATTTCTCACTTCCCCAAAGAAGCGGAATTCTTCAAATTGCTGCCTTTGCTCTTGAAAGATGTCATCAGGTGGGTGTTTTGGTGTAATACACTGAAAACCAGAGCAGAAATGGCAAAATATTCCCATGATATGCATGGTCCCTGCCCCAAAGCACCATGACTCAGCCTAAGGAGACCTGCAGCTTCTTTATTTGTACTGCCAGCAGATTGTGGAAGTACAGAATAAAAACCATCCTTATGGAGAGATCTCCGTATTTTAGGCTTAGTCTAAGTGTCTCAAGTAGCTGGGGTTTTTGCTTGGGCCTAATCCATACGGTCTCATGGCTTTCCTCCTAGTCTGAAGACGAATGTGCTAGAAACTATAAATCAAAAAAATGTCCTGGTGCCTAGCCTGTCCTTGTCTGTCCTTGCCTTGCCTTATTTCCTTCTCATCCTGTTCTCTGTCCCATCCTCTCTCACTAACCCCTCATCTGGCTGCATGTCTCTTCTTTCCTTTTCTCTCACTCTCCTGCTTCCTGCCTCTTTTCTTGCAATTCCTCCATCTCACTCCTGCAGCCCAACACTACTTTTTATTCTTCCTTCCCTTCCTCCAGCTCCCTTTGCTTTCTCCCGCTGTATCATATCTTTCTTCCCGACTTGTCTCTTGGAGACTATGGGCCAAATTGGCCCCAAGTCTGGGCATGGTTTGACAAGTTTTCAGAGGCCTGGCTGGTGACAGCAGGGACAGCAGGCAGTGACAGGCCCCGGGGCTGACAGGCTGCCCATCCCCTAGGGGGTGCCTGGCTGCCACACCCACCTGACATAGAACCTTTGTCACAATGCCCGCTACCGTGGCGAAGATGCAGTGACTCTGCAGGTGACAGGGACACTGCAGGACTTGGTGTCAGCTCAGCAATTTCTCAGTTCCCCAAAGAAGCGGAATTCTGCAAATTGCTGCCTTTGCTCTTGAAAGATGTCATCAGGTTGGTGTTTGGGCGTAATACACTGAAAACCAGAGCAGAAATGGCGAAATATACCCATGATATGCATGGTCCCTGCCCCAAAGCACCATGACTCAGCCTAAGGAGATCTGCAGCTTATTTTTTTGTACTGCCAGCAGATTGTGGAAGTACAGTATAAAAACCATCCTTATGGAGAGATCTTCATATTTTAGGCTTAGTCTAAGTGTCTCAAGTAGCTTGGGATTTTGCTTGGGCCTAATCCATACTGTCTTAAGGCTTTCCTCCTAGTCTGAAGACGAATGTGTTAGAAACTATATAGCAAAAAAATGTCCTGCAGCCCAGCCTTGCCTTGCCTGTCCTTGCCTTGCCTTATTTCCTTCTCATCCTGTTCTCTGTCCCATCCTCTCTCACTAACCCCTCGTCTGGCTGCATGTCTCTTCTTTCCGTTTCTCTCACTCTCCTGCTTCCTGCCTCTTTTCTTGCAATTCCTCCATCTCAATCCTGCAGCCCAACACTACTTTTTATTCTTCCTTCCCTTTCTCCTGCTCCCTTCGCTTTCTCCCTCTGTCCCATATCTTTCTTCCCGACTTGTCTCTTGGAGACTTTCAGGCAAATTGGTCCCAATGCTGGGCATGGTTTGACAAGTTTTCAGAGGCCTGGCTTGTGACAGCAGGGACAGCAGGCAGTGACAGGCCTGGGGCTGACAGGCTCCCCATCCCCTAGGAGGCGCCTGGCTGCCACACCCAGCTGACATAGAACCTTTGTCACAATGCCCTCTACCGTGGCGAGGCTGCGGTTACTCTGCAGGTGACAGGGACATTGCAGGACTTGCTGTCAGCTGAGCAATTTCTCAGTTCCCCAAAGAAGCGGAATTCTGCAAATTGCTGCCTTTGCTCTTGAAAGGATGTCATCAGGTGGGTGTTTTGGTGTAATACACTGAAAACAGAGAAGAAACTGTGAAATATTCCCATGACATGCATGGACCCTGCCCCAAAGCACCATGACTCAACCTAAGGAGATCTGCAGCTTATTTTTTTGTACTGCCAACAGATTGTGGAAGTACAGTGCAAAAACCATCCTTATGGAGAGATCTTCGTATTTTAGGCTTAGTCTAAGTGTCTCAAGTAGCTGGGGCTTTTGCTTGGGCCTAATCCATACGGTCTCATGGCTTTCCTCCTAGTCTGAAGACGAATGTGCTAGAAACTATACAGCAAAAAAATGTCCTGCAGCCTAGCCTTGCATTGCCTGTCCTTGCCTGTCCTTGCCTTGCCTTATTTCCTTCTCATCCTGTTCTCTGTCCCATCCTCTCTCACTAAGCCCTCGTCTGGCTGCATGTCTCTTCTTTCCTTTTCTCTCACTCTCCTGCTTCCTGCCTCTTTTCTTGCAATTCCTCCATCTCACTCCTGCAGCCCAACACTACTTTTTATCCTTCCTTCCCTTTCTCCTGCTCCCTTCGCTTTCTCCCTCTGTCCCATATCTTTCTTCCCGACTTGTCTCTTGGAGACTTTCAGGCAAATTGGTCCCAATGCTGGGCATGGTTTGACAAGTTTTCAGAGGACTGGATTGGCCCCAACTCTGGGCATGGTTTGACAAGTTTTCAGAGGCCTGACTGGTGACAGCAGGGACAGCAGGCAGTGACAGGCCCCGGGGCTGACAGGCTCCCCATCCCCTATGGCATGCTTGGCTGCCACACCCAGCTGACATAGAACCTTTGTCACAATGCCCGCTACCGTGGCGAGGCTGCGGTGACTCTGCAGGTGACAGGGACACTGCAGGACTTGGTGTCAGCTCAGCAATTTCTCAGTTCCCCAAAGAAGCGGAATTCTGCAAATTGCTGCCTTTGCTCTTGAAAGGATGTCATCAGGTGGGTGTTTTGTTGTAACACACTGAAAACAGAGCAGAAACTGTGAAATATTCCCATGATATGCATGGTCCCTGCCCCAAAGCACCATGACTCAGCCTAAGGAGATCTGCAGCTTCTTTTTTTGTACTGCCAGCAGATTGTGGAAGTACAATATAAAAACCATCCTTATGGAGAGATCTTCGTATTTTAGGCTTAGACTAAGCGTCTCAAGTAGCTGGGGTTTTTGCTTGGCCCTAATCCATACGGTCTCATGGCTTTCCTCCTAGTCTGAAGACGAATGTGCTAGAAACTATAAATCAAAAAAATGTCCTGGTGCCTAGCCTGTCCTTGCCCGTCCTTGCCTTGCCTTATTTCCTTCTCATCCTGTTCTCTGTCCCATCCTCTCTCACTAAGCCCTCGTCTGGCTGCATGTCTCTTCTTTCCTTTTCTCTCACTCTCCTGCTTCCTGCCTCTTTTCTTGCAATTCCTCCATCTCACTCCTGCAGCCCGACACTACTTTTTATTCTTCCTTCCCTTTCTCCTGCTCCCTTCGCTTTCTCCCTCTGTCCCATATCTTTCTTCCCGACTTGTCTCTTGGAGACTTTCGGGCAAATTGGTCCCAATGCTGGGCATGGTTTGACAAGTTTTCAGAGGACTGGATTGGCCCCAACTCTGGGCATGGTTTGACAAGTTTTCAGAGGCCTGGCTGGTGACAGCAGGGACAGCAGGCAGTGACAGGCCCGGGGCTGACAGGCTGCCCATCCCCTAGGGAGCGCCTGGCTGCAACATCCAGCTGACATAGAACCTTTGTCACAATGCCTGCTACCGTGGCGAGTATGCAGTAACTCTGCAGGTGACAGGGACACTGCAGGACTTGGTGTCATCTCAGCAATTTCTCACTTCCCCAAAGAAGCGGAATTCTGCAAATTGCTGCCTTTGCTCTTAAAAGGATGTCATCAGGTGGGTGTTTTTGTGGCATACACTGACAACAGAGCAGAAACGGTGAAATATTCCCATGACATGCATGGTCCCTGCCCCAAAGCACCATGACTCAGCCTAAGGAGATCTGCAGCTTCTTTTTTTGTACTGCCAGCAGATTGTGGAAGTACAGTATAAAAACCATCCTTATGGAGAGATCTTCGTATTTTAGGCTTAGTCTAAGTGTCTCAAGTAGCTGGGGTTTTTGCTTGGGCCTAATCCATACGGTCTTATGGCTTTCCTCCTAGTCTGAAGACGAATCTGCTACAGACTATAAAGCAAAAAAATGTCCTGCAGTCTACCCTTGCCTTTCCTGTCCTTGCCTGTCCTTGCCTTGCCTTATTTCTTTCTCATCCTGTTTTCTGTCCCATCCTCTCTCACTAACCCCTCGTCTGGCTGCATGTCTCTTCTTTCCTTTTCTCTCACTCTCCTGCTCCCTTCTCTTTTCTTGCAATTCCGCCATCTCACTCCTGCAGCCCAACACTACTTTTTATTCTTCCTTCCCTTTCTCCTGCTCCCTTTGCTTTCTCCCTCTGTCCCATATCTTTCTTCCCGACTTGTCTGTTGGAGACTTTGGGCCAAATTGGCTCCACGTCTGGGCATGGTTTGACAAGTTTTCAGAGGCCTGGCTGGTGACAGCAGGGACAGCAGGCAGTGACAGGCCCGGGGCTGACAGGCTCCCCATCCCCTAGGGGGTGCCTGGCTGCCACACCCAGCTGACATAGAACTTTTGTCACAATGCCCGCCTCCGTGGCGAGGATGCGGTTACTCTGCAGGTGACAGGGACACTGCAGGACTCTGTGTCATCTCAGCAATTTCTCACTTCCCCAAAGAAGCGGAATTCTGCAAATTGCTGCCTTTGCTCTTGAAAGGATGTCATCAGGTGGGTGTTTTGGTGGCATACACTGAAAACAGAGCAGAAACTTTTAAATATTCCGATGACATGCATGGTCCCTGCCCCAAAGCACCATGACTCAGCCTAAGGATATCTGCAGCTTCTTTTTTTGTACTGCCAGCAGATTGTGGAAGTACAGTATAAAAACCATCCTTATGGAGAGATCTTCGTATTTTAGGCTTAGTCTAAGTGTCTCAAGTAGCTGGGGTTTTTGCTTGGGCCTAATCCATATGGTCTTTTGGCTTTCCTCGAAGTCTGAAGACGAATGTGCTAGAAACTATAAAGCAAAAAAATGTCCTGCAGCCTACCCTTGCCTTTCCTGTCCTTGCCTGTCCTTACCTTGCCTTATTTCTTTCTCATCCTGTTTTCTGTCCCATCCTCTCTCACTAACCCCTCGTCTGGCTGCATGTCTCTTCTTTCCTTTTCTCTCACTCTCCTGCTTCCTGCCTCTTTTCTTGCAATTCCTCCATCTCACTCCTGCAGCCCAACACTACTTTTTATTCTTCCTTCCCTTTCTCCTGCTCCCTTCGCTTTCTCCCTCTGTCCCATATCTTTCTTCCCGACTTGTCTCTTGGAGACTTTGGGCCAAATTGGCCCCAACTCTGGGCATGGTTTGACAAGTTTTCAGAGGCCTGGCTGGTGACAGCAGGGACAGCAGGCAGTGACAGGCCCGGGGCTGACAGGCTCCCCATCCCCTAGGGGGCGCCTGGCTGCCACACCCAGCTGACATAGAACCTTTGTCACAATGCCCGCTACCGTGGCGAGGCTGCGGTGACTCTGCAGGTGACAGGGACACTGCAGGACTTGGTGTCAGCTCAGCAATTTCTCAGTTCCCCAAAGAAGCGGAATTCTGCAAATTGCTGCCTTTGCTCTTGAAAGGATGTCATCAGGTGGGTGTTTTGGTGTAATACACTACCTGCCAAGAAGGATGCAGCCACCCAGGCTTCTGGCTGCACGGAGTGTCTGTGTCTGGCATTAAGTATCAGAGAATGGTATGGGAGGCACCTGTGTAAGATGTGACCAGGTCAATGACTTACTGTGCCTAGTGGTGGAGCTTAAGGAAGAGGTGGAGAGACTAAGGAGCATTAGGGAGAGTGAAGAAGAAATAGACTGGTGGGGTCAGGCTCTTTTGACTCCTAAGGGTGTGCAACAGGAGATGGCAAAGCCTTGTCCCTCCTGCCATAAGGCGGATACAACAGATCTAATTGATGGGGGGGAATGGAAACAGGTCCTTGATCGGAGAGGTAAAAGAACCCTCTCTCAAACCCCATCACCACCCTTGGTGCCCCTAACAAATAGATATGAGGCCCTGGACCCTGAAAATCAGGCAGAGGACAGCCGAGAAGATCCACCTGGAGAGCCCTCTGGATGGACCTCATCAACAAAAAGAATCATAACTGCAGCTGTAAGAGGAAAAAAAAAAAGAAGAGTGGTAGTAGTCGGCGACTCTCTTCTGAGAGGAACAGAGGGCCCTATATGTCGCCCAGACCCATCCCACAGGGAGGTCTGCTGCCTTCCTGGAGCTAGGGTGAGGGACATTAATAGGAGACTTCCGGAGCTGATTCAGCCCTCAGACTACTATCCCCTGTTAATAGTCCAAGCTGGCAGCGAGGACATCAACAGAAGAAGTATCAAGATAATTAAAAAGGACTTTAAAGCACTGGGTCAGTCAGCTCATGGGACGGGAGCACAAGTGATATTTGCCTCAGTTCCTGTGCTAGCTGGGATGGATGAGGAACTAAATAAAGAGAGGAGCAGAAAAGCCCATCTCATCAACAGGTGGCTTAAGGATTGGTGTCACCGTCAACATTTTGGGTTTTTTCACCATGGGCCAAGCTCCGTGGTACCCAGTCTCCTCAAATCAGATGGGCTTCATCCTTCTAGGGAGAGCAAGAGGACTATAGCCCATAAGTTGGCAGGGCTGATCAGGAGGGCTTTAAACTAGGTTTGAAGGGGGAAGGGATTGAAACTGGGCTCTCCAAAGATCAGCCTACGGATGGAAAGCCCGAATTAAGAGGGAAATCAGCAGCCCACTTGAAGTGCATGTACACTAATGCACACAGTATGGGCAACAAACAAGAGGAGCTGGAAGCCATCGTGCAGCAGGAAAGCTATGACATAGTTGCCATCACAGAAACATAGTGGGATGACTCATATGACTGGAGTGCTGCTATGTGTGGCTACAAGCTCTTCAGAAAAGATAGGCAGGGTAGGAGAGGTGGAGGGGTGGCTTTATATGTTAGAGAGTCACTCGACTCTGTTAAACTTGAGGTCAGCAGTGACAAGGTTGAGTGCCTGTGGACCAGAATCAGGGGGAAGTCCAACAAGGCTGACATCCTCGTGGGTGTCTGTTATAGACCACCCAACCAGGACGATGAAGGAGATGAATTATTCTACAAGCAGCTGGCAGATGTCTCAAAATCGACGGCCCTTGTTCTTGTGGGTGACTTTAACCTGCCTGATATCTGCTGGGAGCTCAATACTGCACAGAAGAGGCAGTCTAGGAAGTTCCTAGAGTGTATAGAGGACAATTTCCTTCATCAGCTGGTAAATGAGCCCACCAGGGGCAAGACCCCGCTAGACCTACTGTTTACAAACAGAGAAGAGCTGGTGGGAGATGTAGTGGTTGGAGGCCGCCTGGGGCATAGCGACCATGAAATAATAGAATTTTCAATACTCAGAGATGCAGGGAGAACCATTAACAAAACCTCTACGCTGGACTTCCGGAGGGCAGATTTTTGCCTATTCAGAAGTCTAGTTCAGAGCATACCCTGGGAAACAATGCTTAAAAACAAGGGGGCCCAGGAGGGTTGGACATGCTTCAAGCAGGTGGTTTTGAGTGCACAGGAACAGGCTATACCAGTGTGCCGAAAGGCTAGCCGGCGGGGAAGACAACCGGCTTGGCTAAATAGGGAGATTTTGAATGAAATCAGAAATAAAAAGAAACTTTACCGACTGTGGAAAAAAGGGCTGGCTACTTATGAAGAATTTATGGAAATAGCTAGATCATGCAGAAAAAAGATCAGGGAAACAAAAGTGCAATTTGAAGTTAACTTGGCCAATTATGTCAGGGATAATAAAAAGTCCTTCTTCAAATATGTTAATAACAAAAGGAGGGGCAAGGAAAACCTCCATTCTCTGTTGGACTCTGAAGGAAATATAGTTAACAAAGATGAGGAGAAAGCTGAGGTACTTAATACCTACTTTGCCTCAGTTTTTACCAGTAAGACAGGTGGCCCTCAGGACAACTCATCTCTGGAGATGGTTGGCAGAGATAGGAAGCCAAATAGGCCCCTTGTATTCCAGGAGGAAATAGTTGGTGATTTACTGAGCCATCTGGATCCTCACAAGTCTATGGGACCAGATGGGATCCATCCTAGGGTGATGAGGGAGCTAGCAGAAGAACTTGCCAAGCCGCTCTCCATCATCTTCCAACAGTCCTGGCTCACTGGGGAGGTCCCATATGATTGGAAATTGACCAATGTTACCCCAGTCCACAAAAAGGGCTGCAGAGCTGACCCTGGCAACTCCAGGCCTGTCAGCCTGACCTCGGTGCCTGGCAGGGTTATGGAGCAGATCATCCTGAATGGAATCACACAGCACCTTCAGGATGGACAAGGGATCAGACCCAGCCAGCATGGGTTTAGGAGGGGCAGGTCCTGTCTGACCAACCTGATCTCCTTTTATGATCAGGTGACTCACCTGGTGGATGAGGGGAAAGCTGTGGATGTGGTCTATCTGGACTTCAGCAAGGCCTTTGACACTGTCTCCCATAATATACTCTTGCAAAAGCTGGTAGCCCATGGCTTGGACAAGTGTACTCTACGCTGGGTTAAGAACTGGCTGGAGGGCTGAGCCCACAGAGTGCTGGTGAATGGGGCTGCATCTAGCTGGCGGCCAGTCACTAGTGGTGTTCCCCAGGGGTCAGTGTTGGGTCCAGTCCTGTTTAACATCTTTATTGATGATTTAGATGAGGGGATTGAGACCATCATCAGCAAATTTGCTGATGACACCAAGTTGGGAGGGAGTGTCGACCTGCTGGAAGGCAGGAGGGCTCTGCAGAGGGATCTGGATAGACTGGAAAAATGGGCTGATTCCAATGGGATGAAGTTCAATAAGGCCAAATGCCGGGTGCTGCACTTTGGTCACAACAACCCCCTGCAGCGCTACAGGCTGGGGCGCAGAGTGGCTGGAGAGCAGTCAGACAGAAAGGGACCTGGGAGTACTAATTGATAGGAAGCTCAACATGAGCCATCAGTGTGCCCAGGTGGCCAAGAAGGCCAATGGTATCCTGTCCTGTATCAAAAATAGCGTGGTCAGCAGGACAAGGGAAGTGATCCTTCCCCTGTACTCTGCATTGGTGAGGCCACACCTGGAGTATTGTGTTCAGTTCTGGGCCCCTCAGTTCAGGAAAGACATTGAAGTGCTGGAGCGGGTCCAGAGAAGAGCAACACGACTGGTGAAAGGACTCGAACATAAGACCTATGAGGAGAGGCTGAGGGAGCTGGGGTTGTTTAGTATAGAGAAGAGGAGGCTTAGAGGTGACCTCATCACTCTCTATAACTACCTGAAGGGAAGTTATAGCCAGGTGGGGATTGGTCTCTTCTCCCAGGCAGTTAGCAATAGGACAAGGGGGCATGGGCGTAAGCTCTACCAGGGGAAATTTAGGCTGGATATTAGAAAGAAATTCTTTACAGAGAGAGTGGTCAGACATTGGAATGGCCTGCCCAGGGAGGTAGTGGACTCGCCGTCCCTAGAGGTTTTTAAACTGAGATTGGACATGGCACTTAGTGCCATGATCTAGTAAACGGACTAGAGTTGGACCAAGGGTTAGACTCGATGATCTCTGAGGCCTTTTCAAACCCAGTCGATTCTGTGATTCTGATTCTGTGATTCTGTGGATAGTGTGTGTGTGTCACAAACCCTATTGGACAGTGTGTGTGTCACAAAACGCACTGGACAGCGTGTGTGTTCACAAACCCCATTGGACATCGTGTGTGTCACAATCCCCATTGGACAGCGTGTGTGTCACAAATCCCGGTGGACACTGTGTGTGTCCCAAACCCCATTGGACAGTGTGCGTGTCACAAACCCCATTGGACATAGAGTGTGTCACAAACACCTTTGGACAGTGTGGGTGTCACAAACCCCATTGGACATTGTGTGTGTCACAAACCCCTTTGGACAGTGTGTGTGTCACAAGCCCCATTGGTCAGCATGTGTGTGTCACAATCCCCATTGGACAGTGTGTGTGTCACAAACCACATGGGTCAGAGTGTGGGTCACAAACCACATGGGTCAGAGTGTGTGTCACGAAACCGATTGGACAGCATCTGTGATCACAAGCGCCATTGGACAGAGTGTGTGTCACAAACCCCATTGGAAAGTGTATGTGTCACAAACACCATTGGATAGTGTGTGTGTGTCACAAACCCTCCGGGTCAGTGTGTGTGTCACAAACCCCGTTGGAAAGTGTATGTGTCACAAACCCCATTGGACAGTGTGTGTGTCACAAAACGCACTGGACAGCGTGTGTGTTCACAAACCCCATTGGACAGCGTGTGTGTCACAAGACCCATTGGACAGAGTGTATGTGTCACAAACCCCATTGGACAGCGTGTGTGTCACAAGTCCCCATGGACACTGTGTGTGTCAAAAACCCCATTGGACAGTGTGTGTGTCACAAACACCCATGGACAGTGTGCATGTCACAAACCCCATTGGACACGGTGTGTGTTACAAACATCCATGGACAGTGCGTGTGTCACAAACCACATTGGACACCGTGTTTGTCACAAGCGCCATTGGACAGAGTGTGTGTGTCACGAAACCCATTGGATAGCGTGTGTGTGTCACAAACCCTATTGGACAGTGTGTGTGTCACAAACCCCATTGGATAGCGTGTGTGTGTCACAAACCCTATTGGACAGTGTGTGTGTCACAAACCCCACTGGACAGCGTGTCTGTCACGAAGCCCATTGGACAGCGTTTGATGTCACAAGCACCATTGTACAGAGTGTGTGTGTCACAAGCCCCATTGGACACCGTGTGTGTCACAAACCCCTTTGGACAGTGTGTGTGTCACAAAACCCATTAGAGAGCGTGTGTGTGTCACAATCCCCATTGGACAGTGTGTTTGTCACAAACCCAGTGGGACAGAGTGTGTGTCACAAACACTATTGGACAGCGTGTGTGTCACAAGCCCATTGGACAGAGTGTGTGTTTCTCAAAACCCACTGGAGAGTGTGTGTGTGACGAACCCCATTGGACAGCGTATGTGTTCACAAGCACCATTGGACAGAGTGTGTGTGTCACAAACCCCATTGAAAAGTGTACGTGTCACAAATCCCGTGGATAGCGTGTGTGTGTCACAAACCCCATTGGACAGCGTGAGTGTGTCACAATCCCCATTGGACAGTGTGTGTCACAAACCCCATTGGACAGCGTGTGTGTCACAAACCCCATTGGACAGAGTGTGTGTGTAACAATACCCATTGGACGGTGTGTGTGTCACAAAACCCACTGGACAGCATGTGTGTGTCACAAACCCCCCTGGACAGTGTGTGTGCAACAATCCCCAGTAGACAGCGTGTGTGTCACAAACCCCATTGGAGAGTGTGTGTGTCACAAAACCCATTGTGCAGTGTGTGTGTCACAAAAACCATTGGAGAGCGTGTGTGTCACAAGCCCATTTGACAGAGTGTGTGTGTCACAAAACCCGCTGGACAGCGTGTTTTTCACGAACCCCATTGGACGGCATGTGTGTCACAAGCACCATTGGACAGAGTGTGTGTGTCACAAACCCCATTGGAAAGTGCATGCGTCCAAAACCCATTGGATAGCGTGTGTGCCACAAACACCATTGGACATCGTGTGTGTGTAACAATACCCACTGGACAGCGTGTGTGTCACAAATCCCATTGGACAGTGTGTGTGTCACAAACACCCATGGACAGTGTGCGTGTCACAAACCCCATTGGACATCATGTGTATCACAAACCACTTTGGACAGCATTTCTGTCATAAACCCCATTGGATATTGCAGGTGTGTCACAAACCCCATGGGACAGAGTGCGCGTCACGAACCCCATTGGATAGCGTGTGTGTCACAAGCGCCATTAGACAGAGTGTGTGTGTCGCAAACCCCATTGGAAAGTGTATGTGTCACATACCCCATTGGATAGCATGTGTGTGTCACAAACCCTCCTGATCAGTGTATGTGTCACAAAACCCATTGGACAGCATGCGTGTCACAAACAACATTGGACAGTGTGTGTGTAACAAACCCAATGGGTCAGGGTGTGTGTCACAAACCCCATGGGACAGCTTGCGTGTGTCACAAACATCATTGGAAAGCGTGTGTGTCACAAACCTTTTTGGACAGCATGTGTGTGTGTCACAAACCGCATTGGAAAGTGTATGTGTCACAAACCCCATTGGATAGCGTGTGTGTGTCACAAACCCTCCTGGTCAGTGTGTGTGACACAAAACCCATTGGAGAGCTTGTGTGTCACAAGACCTATTGGACAGAGTGTGTGTGTCACAAACCCCATTGGACAGCGTGTGTATCACAATCCCCATTGGACAGTGTGTGTGTCATAAACCCCATTGGACAGCGTGTTTGTTTCACAATCCCCATTGGACACTGTGTGTGTGTCACAAACCCCTTTAGACAGACTGTGTGTCACAAGACCCATTGGACAGAGTGTATGTGTCACAAACTCCATTGGACAGCCTGTGTGTCACAGTCCCCATTGGACAGCGTATGTGTCACAAACCCCATTGCACAGTGTGTGTGTGTGACAATACCCATTGGATAGTGTGTGTGTCACAAACCCCGTTGGACAGAGTTTGTGTCACAAACCCCCGTGGACAATGTGTGTGTGTCACAAACCCCACTGGACAAAGTGTTTATCACAAACTCCACTGGACAGCGTGTGTGTCACAAACACCAATTGACAGTGTGTTTCTCACAAACCCCATTGGAAATTGTGTGTGTCACAAACTCCTTAGGACAGTGTGTGTGTCACAAAACCCTTTGGTCAGTGTGTGTGTAACAAACCCAGTTGGTCAACGTGTGTGTCACAAACCCCATGGGACAGCATGTGTTTCTCACAAACCCCATTGGAAAGTCTGTGTCACAAACCCCATTGGATAGCGTGTGTGTGTCACAAACCCTATTGGAGAGTGTGTATGTCACAATCCCCATTGGACAGCGTCTGTGTCACAAACCCCACTGGACAGCGTGTGTGTCACAAACACCATTGGACAGAGTGTGTCTGTCACAATCCCCATTGGACAGTGTGCGTGTCACAAACCCCATTGGACAGCGCGTGTGTCACAATCCCATTGGAAAGAGTGTGTGTGTCAAAAAACCCACTGGACAGCGTGTGTGTCGCAAACCCCATTGGACAGCGTGTGTGTCACAAACCCCCGTGGACACTGTGTGTGTCACAAAGCCCATTGGACAGTGTGTGTGTCACAAACAGCCATGGACAGTGTGCGTGTCAGAAACCCCATTGGACATCGTGTGTGTTATAAACCCTTTTGGACAGTGTGTTTGTCACAAACCCCACTGGACAGCGTGTGTGTCACAAACCCCATTGGAAATTTTTTGTGTCAGAAACCCCTTTGGAAATTGTGTGTGTCACAAACCCCATTGGAGAGCGTTTGTGTGTCACATTCCTCTTTGGACAGTGTGTGTGTCACAAACCCTATTGGAAAGTGTATGTGTCACAAACCCCATTGGATAGCGTGTGTGTGTCACAAACGCCGTTAGAAAGTATGTGAGTGACAAACCCCATTGGATAGCATGTGTGTGTCACAAACCCCGTTAGAAAGTGTGCGTGTCACAAACCCCAATGGAAAGTGTGTGTATCACAAACACCATTGGACAGCGTGTGTGTGTCACAATCCCCATTGGACAGTGTGTGTCTCACAAACCCCATTGGATAGCGTGTGTGGTGTTGCAAACCCTATTGGACAGTGTGTGTGTCAAAAACCCAACTGGACAGCGTGTGTGTCACGAACCCCATTGGACAGCTTGTATCACAAGAACTATTGGACAGAGTGTGTGTGTCACAAAACCCATTGGACAGCGTGTGTGTCACAATACACATTGGACAGCGTGTATGTGTCACAAACCCCATTGGACAGCGTGTGAGTCACAATCCCCAATGGACACCGTGTGGGTCACAAACCCTATTGGACAGATTGTGTGTGTCACAAACCCCATTGGACATCGAGTGTGTCACAATCCCCATGGGACAGCGTTTGTGTCAGGAACCCCATTGGACAGCGTGTGTGTCACAAACCCCATTGGAAATTGTGTGTGTCATAACCCCCATTTTACAGAGTGTGTGTGTCACAATCCTCTTTGGACAGTGTGTGTGTGTCGCAAACCCCATTGGACATCGTGTGTATCACAAACCCCTTTGGACTGTGTGTGTGTCACAAACCCCATTCTACAGTGCATGTGTAGTCACATTCCCCATTGGACAGTGTGTGTGTCACAATACACATTGGACAGAGCGTGTGTGTCACAATCCCCATTGGACAGCGTGTGTGTCACGAATCCCATTGGACAGTGTGTCTGTGTCACAATACCCATTGGACAGTGTGTGTGTCACAATCCCCATTGGACAGCATGTGTGTCACTAAACCCATTGGATAGCATGTGTGTGTCACAAACCCCATTTGAAAGTGTGTGTGTCACAAACCCCATTGGACAGCGTGTGTGTGTCACAAAACCCTTTGGATAGCATGCGTGTCACAAATACCATGGGACAGTGTGTGTGTAACAAAAGCAATTTGTCAGCGTGTGTGTCACAAGCACAATGGTACAGTGTGTGTGTCACAAACCCCATTGGAAAGTGTGTGTGTCACAAACCCCATTGGACAGCGTGTGTGTCAAAAACACCATTGGACAGCGTGTGTGTGTGTATCAATAGCCATTCGACAGTGTGTGTGTCACAAATCCCCTTGGACAACGTGTGTGTCACAAACCCCCGTGGACATTGTGTATGTCACAATCCCCATTGGAAAGTGTATGTGTCACAAACCCCATTGTATAGCGTGTGTGTGTCACAAACCCCATTGGACAGCGTGTGTGTGTCACAAAACCCTTTGGACAGCATGCGTGTCACAGACCCCATTGGACAGCGTGTGTGTCACAAACCCAATTAGAAAGTGTGCGTGTTGCAAACCCCATTGGATAGCTTGTGAGTGTTACGAACCCCATTGGAAAGCATGTGTGTCTCAAGACCCATTGGACAGATTGTGTGTGTCACAAACCCCATTGGACATCGTGTGTGTCACAAACCCTTTTGGACAGTGTGTGTGTCAGAAACCCCACTGGACAGCGTGTGTGTGTCACAAATCCCATTAGAAAGTGTGCATGTCACAAAACCCATTGGATAGCATGTGTGTGTCACAAACCCAATTGGATTGCGTGTGTGTGTCACAAACCCCATTAGAAAGTGTGTGTGTCTCAAACCCCTTCGGATAGAATGTGCGTGTCACAAAACCTATTGGACAGTGTGTATGTCACAAATACCATTGGACAGTGTGTGTGTTATAAAACCCATTGGACTGCGTGTGTGTGTCACAAACCCCATTGGATAGCATGTGTGTGTCACAAACCCCATTTGACATCGTGTAGTGTCAGAAACCCCACTGGACAGTGTGTGTCACAAGTCCCATTGGACAGCGTGTGTGTCACAAACCCTATTGGACACCGTGTGTGTCACAAAACCCATTGGATAACGTGTGTGTGGCACAAAACCTATTGGACAGCGTGTGTGTCACAAACCCCATTGCAAAGTGCGTGTGTCACAAACACCATTGGACAGCGTGTGTGTGTCACAAACCCTATTGGACAGTGTGTGTGTCACAAGCCCCACTGGATAGAGTGTATGTATCAAAGACCCCATTGGACAGCGTGTGTGTCACAATCCCCATTGGACACCGTGTGGGTCACAAACCCCATTGGACAGTCTGTGTGTCACAAAAACCCGTGGACAGAGTCTATGTGTCACAATCCCCATTGGACAGCGTGTGTGTCACAAACCCCTTTGGAGAGCGTGTGTGTCACAAATCCCATTGGAAAGTGTGTGTCACAAACCCCATTGGACAGCGTGTCTGTCATAAAACCTATTGGACAGTGTGTGTGTGTCACAATCCCCATTGGACAGTGTGTGTGTCACACACCCCATTGGATAGCGTGTGTTTCAAAAACCCCATTGGATAACGTGTGTGTGTCACAAACTCCATTGAACAGGTTGTGTGTCACAAACCATATTGGACAGAGTTTGTGTTTAACAATACCCATTGGACAGCGTGTGTGTCACAAACCCCCGTGGACAATGTATGTGTCACGAATGCCATTGAACAGTGTGTGTGTCACAGACACCACTGGACAGCGTGTGTGTCACAAACACTCATGGACAGTGTGCGTGTCAAAACCCCATTGGACATCGTGTGTGTCACAAACCCTTTTGGACTGTGTGTGTGTCACAAACCCCACTGGGCAGCGTGTGTTTCATAAACACCCATGGACAGTGTGCGTGTCACAAACACCGTTGGACATCCTGTGTGTCACAAACCCCTTTGGACAGTGTGTGTGTCACAAACCCCATTGGACAGCGTGTGTGTGTCACAATCCCCATTGGACTGCGCGTGTATCACAAACCCAATAGGACATAGTGTGTGCCAAGAACCCCATTGGACAGCGTGTGTGTCACAAGCGCCATTGGACAGAGTGTGTGTGTCACAAACCCCATTGGAAAGTGTATGTGTCACAAACCCCATTGGATAGCGTGTGTGTGTCACAAATCCTCCTGGTCAGTGTGTGTGTCTACAAAATCCATTGGACAGCATGCTTGTCACAAACACCATTGGACAGTGTGTTTGTAACAAACCCAATTGGTCAGCGTGTGTGTCACAAACCCAATGGGACAGCATGTGTGCGTCACATACCCCATTGGAAAGTGTGTGTGTCACAAACCCCATTGGACAGAGTTTGTGTTTAACAATACCCTTTGTACAGTGTGTGTATCACAAACCCCATTGGACAGTGTGTGTGTCACAAACCCCATTGGACATAATGTGTGTCATAAACCCGTTTTGACAGTTTGTGTTTCACAAACCCCACTGGACAGCGTGTGTGCCACAAACACCCATGGACAGTGTGCGTGTCACAAACCCCATTGGACATCGTGTGTGTCACACACCCCTTTGCACAGTGTGTGTGTCACGAACCCCATTGCACAGCGTGTGTGTCACAAGTGCCATTAGACAGAGTATGTGCGTCACAAACCCTATTGGAACGTGTATGCATTACAAAACCCATTGAATAGTGTGTGTGTGTCACAAACCCTACTGGTAAAGTGTGTGTGTCACAGAACCCATTAGACAGCATGCGTGTCACACACACCATTGGACAGTGTGTGTAACAAACCCAATTGGTCAGCGTGTGTGTCTCAAACCCCATGGGACAGCGACCAGGTGTCACAAACCCCATTGGATAGTGTGTGTCACAAACCCCATTGGATAGCGTGTGTGTGTCTAAAACCCCATTAGAAAGTATGATTGTTACAAACCCCATTGGATATCATGTGTGTGTCGCAAACCCTATTGGACAGTGTGTATTTCACAATCCCCATTAGACAGCGTCTGTGTCACAAACCATATTGGACAGCGTTTGTGTCACAAACAAAAATTGGACAGCGTGTGTAGTGTCACAATCCCCATTGGACAGCGTGTGTGTCATAAACCCCATTGGATCGCGTGCGTGTGTCACAAACCCCATTATAAAGTGTGCGTGTCACAAACCCCATTGGACATTGTGTGTGTCACAAACCCCATTGGACAGTGTGTGTGTCACAAACCCCATTGGACAGAGTGTGTGTCACAAGACCCATTGCATAGAGTGTATGTGTCACAAAGCCCATTGGACAGCGTGTGGGTCACAATCCCCATTGGACAGTGTATGTGTCACAAATCCCATCGGACAGGGTGTGTGTGTCAAAATACCCATTTGACAGTGTGTGAGGCACAAACCTCATTGGACATAGTTTGTGTCACAAATCCCCGTGGACACTGTGTGTGTCACAAACACCCATGGACAGTGTGCGTTTCTCAAACCCCATTGGACAGCGTGTGTGTCACAAACCCCCGTGGACAATGTATGTGTCACGAATGCCATTGGACAGTGTGTGTGTCACAGACACCACTGGACAGCGTGTGTGTCACAAACACTCATGGACAGTGTGCGTGTCAAAACCCCATTGGACATCGTGTGTGTCACAGACCCTTTTGGACAGTGTGTGTGTCACAAACCCCACTGGGCAGCGTGTGTTTCATAAACACCCATGGACAGTGTGCGTGTCACAAACACCGTTGGACATCCTGTGTGTCACAAACCCCTTTGGACAGTGTGTGTGTCACAAACCCCATTGGACAGCGTGTGTGTGTCACAATCCCCATTGGACTGCGCGTGTATCACAAACCCAATAGGACATAGTGTGTGCCAAGAACCCCATTGGACAGCGTGTGTGTCACAAGCGCCATTGGACAGAGTGTGTGTGTCACAAACCCCATTGGAAAGTGTATGTGTCACAAACCCCATTGGATAGCGTGTGTGTGTCACAAATCCTCCTGGTCAGTGTGTGTGTCTACAAAATCCATTGGACAGCATGCGTGTCACAAACACCATTGGACAGTGTGTGTGTAACAAACCCAATTGGTCAGCGGGTGTGTCACAAACCCAATGGGACAGCATGTGTGCGTCACATACCCCATTGGAAAGTGTGTGTGTCACAAACCCCATTGGACAGAGTTTGTGTTTAACAATACCCTTTGTACAGTGTGTGTATCACAAACCCCATTGGACAGTGTGTGTGTCACAAACCCCATTGGACATAATGTGTGTCATAAACCCGTTTTGACAGTTTGTGTTTCACAAACCCCACTGGACAGCGTGTGTGCCACAAACACCCATGGACAGTGTGCGTGTCACAAACCCCATTGGACATCGTGTGTGTCACACACCCCTTTGCACAGTGTGTGTGTCACGAACCCCATTGCACAGCGTGTGTGTCACAAGTGCCATTAGACAGAGTATGTGCGTCACAAACCCTATTGGAACGTGTATGCATTACAAAACCCATTGAATAGTGTGTGTGTGTCACAAACCCTCCTGGTAAAGTGTGTGTGTCACAGAACCCATTAGACAGCATGCGTGTCACACACACCATTGGACAGTGTGTGTAACAAACCCAATTGGTCAGCGTGTGTGTCTCAAACCCCATGGGACAGCGACTAGGTGTCACAAACCCCATTGGATAGTGTGTGTCACAAACCCCATTGGATAGCGTGTGTGTGTCTAAAACCCCATTAGAAAGTATGATTGTTACAAACCCCATTGGATATCATGTGTGTGTCGCAAACCCTATTGGACAGTGTGTATTTCACAATCCCCATTAGACAGCGTCTGTGTCACAAACCATATTGGACAGCGTTTGTGTCACAAACAAAAATTGGACAGCGTGTGTAGTGTCACAATCCCCATTGGACAGCGTGTGTGTCATAAACCCCATTGGATCGCGTGCGTGTGTCACAAACCCCATTATAAAGTGTGCGTGTCACAAACCCCATTGGACATTGTGTGTGTCACAAACCCCATTGGACAGTGTGTGTGTCACAAACCCCATTGGACAGAGTGTGTGTCACAAGACCCATTGCATAGAGTGTATGTGTCACAAAGCCCATTGGACAGCGTGTGGGTCACAATCCCCATTGGACAGTGTATGTGTCACAAATCCCATCGGACAGGGTGTGTGTGTCAAAATACCCATTTGACAGTGTGTGAGGCACAAACCTCATTGGACATAGTTTGTGTCACAAATCCCCGTGGACACTGTGTGTGTCACAAACACCCATGGACAGTGTGCGTTTCTCAAACCCCATTGGACAGCGTGTGTGTCACAAACTCCACTGGACAGCATTTTTGTCACAATCCCCACTGGAAAGAGTCTGTGTCACAAACCCCATTAGACATCGTGTGTGTCACAATCCCCATTGGGCAGCGTGTGTGTGTCACAATCCCCATTGTACAGTGTGTGTGTCACGAACCCCATTGGACAGTGTGCGTGTCACAAGCCCCATTGGACAGAGTGTGTGAGTCACAAACCCCATTTGAAAGTGTGCGTGTCACAAACCCCCGTGGACACTGCGTGTGTCACAAACACCCATGGACAGCGTGCGTGTCACAAACCCCACTGGACATTGTGTGTGTCACAAACACGATGGACAGTGTGTGTGTCACAAACCCCATTGGACAGAGTTTGTCTCACCAACCCCCGTGGTCACTGCGCGTGTCACAAATCCCATTGGACATCGTGTGTGTGTCTCAAACCCTATTGGACAGTGTGTGTGTCACAAAACCCACTGGATAGCGTACGTGTCACAAACCCCTTTGGACAGAGTGTGTCTCACAAGCCCCATTGGACAGAGTGTATGTGTCACAAAGCCCATTGGACAACGTGTGAGTCACAATCCCTATTGGACAGCGTATGTGTCACAAAACCCGTTGGACAGGGTGTGTGTGTCACAATACCCATTGGACAGTGTGTGTGCCAAAAACCCCTTTGGACAGAGTTTGTGTACAAACCCCTGTGGACACTGTGCGTGTCACAAACCCCATTGGACAGTGTGTGTGTCACAAACTCCACTGGACAATGTGTGTGTCACAAACACCCATGGACAGTGTGCGTGTCACAAACCCCATTGGACATCGTGTGTGTCACAAGCCCCATTGGACAGAGTGTGTGTGTCACAAACCCCATTAGACAGCGTGTGTGTCACAAACCCCTTTGGATAGTGTGTGTGTCACAAACACCTTTGGACAGCGTGTGTGTGTCACAATCCCCATTGGACAGTGTGTGTGTCACAAACCCCATTTGACAGAGTGTCTGTCACGAACCCCATTGGACAGAGTGTGTGAGTCACAAACCCCTTTATAAAGAGTGTGTGTCACAAACCCCATTGGATGGCGTGTGTGTGTAACAATACCCATTGGACAATGTGTGTGTCACAAACCCCATTGGACAGGGTGTGTGTGTCGTAATACCCATTGAACAGTGTGTGTGTCACAAACACCATTGGACAGCGTGTGTGTCACAAACACCCATGGACAGTGTGCGTGTCACAAATCCCATTGGACAACGTGTGTGTCACAAATCCCTTTGGACAGAGTGTGTGTCACAAACCCCATTGGAGAGTGTGTGTGTGTCACAAACCTTATTGGACAGTGTGTGTGTCACAAAACCCACTGGATAGCGTGTGTGTCACAAACCCCATTGGACACCGTGTGTGTCACAAACACCCTTGGACAGAGTTTGCGTCACCAAGCACCATGGACACTGTGTGTGTCACAAACCCCATTGGATAGTGTGTGTGTCACAAACACGCATGGAAAGTGTGCGTATCAGAAACCCCACTGGACATCGTGTGTGTCACAAACCCCTTTGGATAGTGTGTGTGTCACAAACACCCATGGACAGTGTGCCTGTCACAAACCCCATTGGACTTCGTGTGTGTCACAAACCACATGGGACTGAGTTTGTGTCACGAAACCCATTGGACAGCGTCTGTGTCACAAGCGCCATTGGATAGAGTGTGTGTGTCACAAACCCTCCTGGTCAGTGTGTGTGACACAAAACCCATTGTACAGCGTGTGTGTCACATACACCATTGGACAGTGTATGTGTCACAAACCCCATTGGACATCGTTTGTGTCACAAACCCCTTTGGAGAGTGTGTGTGTCACAAACCCCATTGGACAGCGTGTGTGACATAAACCGCATTGGACAGCGTGTGTGTGTCACAATCCCCATTGGACAGTTTGTGTGTGTCACAAACCCCTTTAGACAGACTGTGTGTGACAAACCCCACCGGACAGAGTGTGTGTCACAAACCCCATTGGACAACGTGTGTGTCACAAACCCCCGTGGACACTGTGTGTGTCATAAACCCCACCGGACAGCGTGTGTGCCACAAACTCCTTTGGACAGTGTGTGTGTCACAAACCCCATTGGACAGTGTGTATGTCACAATCCCCGTTGGACAGCGTCTGTGTCACAAATCCCATTGGACAGTGTGCGTGTCACAAACACCATTGGACAGCGTGTGTGTGTCACAATCCCCATTGGACAGTGTTTGTGTCACAAAACCTATTTGATATAGTGTGTGTCACAAACCCCATTGGATAGCCTGTGTGTGTCAGAAAGCCTACTGGATAGCGTGTGTGTCACAAGACCCATTGGACAGAGTGTGTGTGTGGCAAACCCCATTGGACAGCGTGTGTGTCATAACCCCCACTTTACAGCATGTGTGTGCCACAATCCCCATTGGACAGTGTGTGTGTGTCACATGCCCCATTGGAAAGTGTATGTGTCACAAACCCCGTTGGATAGCGTGTGTGTGTCACAAACCCCAAGGACAGCGTGTGTGTCACAAGCCACATTGAACAGCGTGTGTGTCACAAACACCATTGGACAGCGTGTGTGTGTATCAATACCCATTGGACAGTGTGTGTGTCACAAAACCCATTGGATAGTGTGTGTGTGTCACTAACCCCATTAGAAAGTGTGCATGTCACAAACCCCATTGGATAGATTGTGTGTGACACAAACCCTATTGGATAGTGTGTATGTCACAATCCCCATTGGACAGCGTCTGTGTCACAAACCCCATTGGACAGCATGTGTGTCACAAACCCCCGTGGACACTGTGTGTGTCACAAACCCTTTTGGACTGTGTGTGTGTCAGAAACCCCACTGGACAGCGTGTGTGTCACAAACACCCATATACGGTGTGCGTGTCACAAACCCCATTGGACATCGTGTGTGTCACAAACCCCTTTGGACAGTGTGTGTGTCACAAACCCCATGGGACAGAGTGTGTGTCACTAACCCCACTGAACAGCGTGTGTGTCACAAGCACCAGTGGACAGAGCGTGTGTGTCACACAACCCATTGGAAAGTTTATGTGTCACAAACCCCACTGGATAGCTTGTGTGTGTCACAAACCCTCCTGGTCAGTGTGTGTGTCACAAAACCCATTGGATAGCATGCGTGTCACATACACCATGGGACAGTGTGTGTGTAACAAAACCAATTTGTCAGCGTGTGTGTCACAAACCCCTTTAGAAACTGTGTGTGTCACAAACCCCATTAGAAAGTGTGCATGTCACAATCCCCTTTGAAAGTGGGTGTGTCACAAACCCCATTGGATATCATGTGTGTGTCACAAACCCCATTAGAAAGTGTGCGTGTAACAAAATCCTTTTTATTCCGTGTGTGTGTTACAAATCCCATTTGAAAGTGTGTGTGTCACAAACCCCATTGGATAGCGTGTGTGTCTCACAAAACCCATTAAACAGTATGTGTGTCAGAAAACCCATTAGATTCCCTGTGTATTTCACAAACCCCATTAGAAATTGTGCGTGTCTCAAAGCCCATATGATAGCGTGTATGTGTCACAATCCCCATTGGACAGTGTGTGTGTGTCACAAACCCCATTGGACAGCGTGTGTGTCAAAAACCCCTTTGGACAGTGTGTGTGTCACAATCCCCATTGGACAGCGTGTGTGTGTCACAATTCCCATTGGACAGTGTGTGTGTCACAAAACCCATGGGACAGAGTGTGTGTCACAAACACTATTGGACAGCATTTGTGTCACAAGCCCATTGGACAGAGTGTGTGTATCACAAAATCCACTGGACAGTGTGTGTGTCACAAGCACCACTGGACAGAGTGTGGCGTCACAAACCCTATTGGAAAGTGTATGTGTCACAAAACCTATTGGATAGCGTGTGTGTGTCACAAACCCTATTATAAAGTGTGTGTGTCACAAACCCAATTGGATAGCGTGTGTGTGTCACAAACCCCATTGGACAGCGTGTGTGTGTCACAATCCCCATTGAACACTGAGTGTGTCACAAAACGCATTGGATAGCCTGTGTTTCACAAACCCCATTTGAAAGTGTGTGTGTCACAAACCATGTTGGATATCATGTGTATGTCACAAACCCTATTGGACAGTGTGTGTCTCACAAACACCACTGGACAGCGTGTGTGTGTCACAAACCCTATTGGATAGCATGTGAGTGTGTCACAATCCCCATTGGACAGCGTGTAGTGTAAGAAAGCCCATTGGACAGTGTGTGTCACAAATCCAATTGGACAGCGTGTGTGTGTCACAAACCCCATTGTATAGCGTGTGTGTCAGAATCCCCATTGAACAGTGTGTGTGTCACAAAACGCATTGGATAGCGTGTGTGTCACAATCCCTATTGGATAGAAGGTGTGTCACAAATCCCATTGGACAGAGTTTATGTGACAAACCCCATTGGACAGTGTGTGTGTCACAAAACGCATTGGATAGCGTTTGCCTCACAAACCCCATTGGACAGCGTGTGTGTCACAAACCACATTGGACAGTTTGTGTGTGTCACAAAACCCATTGGATAGCATGTGAGTGTCACAAACCCCATTGGACAGCGTGTAGTGTCAGAAACCCCATTGTAAAGTGTGTGTCGCAAATGCCATTGGACAGCGTGTGTGTCACAATCCCCATTGTACAACGTGTGTGTCAGAAACACCATTGGACAGTGTGAGTGTCACAAAACGCATTGGATAGCGTGTCTGTCACAAAACGCATTGGATAGCGTGTCTGTCACAATCCCCATTGGACAGCGTGTGTGTCACAAGCGCCATTGGACAGTGTGTGTGTCACAAACCCCATTGGAAAGTGTGTGTGTCATAACCCCCATTTTACAGCATGTGTGTGTCACAAACCTCGTTGGACAGCGTGTGTATCACAAACCCCTTTGGACTGTGTGTGTCACAAACCCCACTGGACAGCGTGTGTGTCATGAATCCCATTGGACAGTGTGTCTGTTTGACAATACCCATTGGACAGTGTGTGTGTCACAATCCCCACTGGACAGCATGTGTTTCACAAAACCCATTGGATAGCATGTGGGTCACAAACCCCATTTGAAAGTGTGTGTGCCACAAAACCCATTGGATAGCATGTGTGTGTCACAAACCCCATTGGACAGCTTGTGAGCCCAAAGACCCATTGGTCAGAGTGTGTGTGTCACATTCCCCAGTGGACAGTGCGTGTGTCACAAAACCCATTAGATAGCATGCGTGTCACAAACACCATTGGACAGTGTGCGTGTAACAAAACCAATTCGTCAGCGTGTGTCGTCACAAACCCCATGGGACAGCGTATGTGTGTCACAAACCCCATTGGAAAGTGTGTGTGTCACAAACGCCATTGGATAGTGTGTGTGTGTCACAAACACCGTTGGACAGCATGTGTGTCATAAACCCCATTGGACAGCGTGTGTGTGTCACAAACCCCATTGGAAAGTTTGTGTGTCACAAAACCCATTGGATAGCATGTGTGTGTCGCAAACCCCATTGGACAGTGTGTGTGTCACAAACCCCACTGGACAGAGTGTGTGTCACAAACCCCTTTGAACAGTGTGTGTGTCACAAAACCCCCTGGACAGTGTGTGTGTCACAATCCCCATTTGACAGCGTGTGTGTCACAAACCCCGATGGACACTGTTTGTGTCACAAACACCATTGGACAGTGTGTGTGTCAAAAACCCAACTCGACAGCGTGTGTGTCACAATCCCCATTGGACAGCGTGTGTTTCACAAACCCCATTGGACAGAGTGTGTGTGTCACAAACCCCATTGGACATCAAGTGTGTCACAATCCCCATTGGACAGCGTGTGTGTCAGGAACCCCATTGGACAGCGTGTGTGTCACAAGCGCCATTGGAAAGTGTGTGTGTCACAAACCCCATTGGAAAGTGTGTGTGTCATAACCCCCATTTTACGGAGTGTGTGTGTCACAAACCCCATTCTACAGTGCATGTGTGTCACATTCCCCATTGGACAGCGTGTGTGTCACAATACCCATTGGACAGAGCGTGTGTGTCACAATCCCCATAGGACAGCGTGTGTGTCACGAATCCCATTGGACAGTGTGTCTGTGTCACAATACCCATTGGACAGTGTGTGTGTCACAATCCCCATTGGACAGCATGCGGGTCACAAACCCCATTTGAAAGTGTGTGTGTCACAAACCCCATTGTATAGCGTGTGTGTGACACAAACCCTCCTGGTCAGTGTGTGTGTCACAAAACCTTTGGATAGCATGCATGTCACAGACCCAATTGGACAGCGTGTGTGTCACAAACCCAATTAGAAAGTGTGCATGTGGCAAACCCCATTGGATAGCTTGGTAGTGTTACAAACCCCATTGGAAAGCATTTGTGTCACAAGACCCATTGGACAGAGTGTGTGTGTCACAAGCCCATTGGACAGAGTGTGTGTCAGAAACCCCATTGGATAACGTGTGTGTGTCACAAACCCCATTGTACAGAGTGTTTGTCACAAGCTCATTGGACAGCGTGTGTGGTACAAGCCCATTGGACAGAATGTGTGTGTCACAAAACCCCGTGGATACTGTGTGTGTCACGAACGTCACTGGACAATGTGTTTGTCACACCCCCCCCTGGACAGTGTGTGTGTCACAAACCCCACTGGACATCGTATGTGTCACAAACCCCTTTGGAAAGTGTGTGGGTCACAAACCCCACTGGATAGCATGTGTGTGTCACAAACACTATTGGACAGACTGTGTGTGTCACAAACCCCATTGGACAGCGTGTGTGTCATGAACCCCATTGGACAGCGTGTGTGTCACAAGCTCCATTGGACAGAGTGTGTGTGTCACAATCCCCATTGGACAGCGTCTGTTTCACAAACCCCATTCGACAGCGTGTGTGTCACAAAACCCTTTGGACAGATTGTATATGTCACAATCCCCATTGCACAGCGTGTGTGTCACAGACCCCCATGGACAGTATGCGTGTCACAAACCCCATTGGACAGCGTGTGTGTGTCACAATCCCCATTGGACAGTTTGTGTGTCACAAAGCCCATGGGACAGAGTGTGTGTCACGAACCCCATTGGAAAGCGTGTGTGTCACAAGCACCATTGGACAGAGCGTGTGTGTCACAAACCCCATTGGAAAGTGTATGTGTCACAAAACCCATTGGATAGCGTGTATGTTTCACAAACCCTCCTAATCAGTGTTTGTGTCACAAAACCCATTGGTCAGCATGCGTGCCACAAACACCATTGGGCAGTGTGTGTGTAACAAACCCAATGGGTCAGCGTGTGTGACACAAAACCCATGGGACACCGAGTGTGTGTCACAATACACACTGGACAGTGAGCGTGTCACAAACCCTCCTGCTCAGTGTGTGTGTCACAAACCCCATTGGACAGCGTGTGTGTCAGAAACCCTATTGGACAGCGTGTGTGTGTCACAATACACATTGGACAGTGTGTGTGTCACAAACGCTCCTGGTGAGTGTGCTTCACAAACCCCATTGGAGAGCGTGTGTGTCAGAAACACAAATGGACAGTGTGTGTCACAAATCCCATTGGACAGCGTGTGTGTCACAATCCCCATTGGACAGCGTGTGTTTCAAAAACCCCATTGGTTAGCTTGTGTGTGTCACAACTACTCCTGGTCAGTGTGTGTGTCACAAACCCCACTGGAGAGCGTGTGTGCCAGAAACCCTATTGGACAGTGTGTGTCACAAATCCCATTGGACAGCGTGTGTGTCACAATCCCCATTGGACAGCGTGTGTGTCACAAGCCCATTGGAAATAGAGTGTGTGTCACAAACCCCCATTGGACAGAGTGTGTGTCATAAACCCCATTGGATAGTATGTGTGTCACAAACACTATTGGACAGCGTGTGTGTCACAAGCCCATTGGACAGAGTGTATGTGTCACCAAACCCACTGGACAGCGTGTGTGTCACGAACCCCATTTGACAGCGTGTGTATCGCAAACACCATTGGACAGAGTGTTTGTGTCACAAAACCCATTGGAAAGTTTATGTGTCACAAACCCCACTCGATAGCGTGTGTGTGTCACAAACTCTATTGGACACAGTGTGTGTGTCACAATCCCCATTGGACAGCGTGTGTGTCACAAGCCCATTGGACAGAGTGTGTGTGTCACAAAACCCACTGGACAGCGTGTGTGTCACAAACCCCTTTGGACAGTGTGTGTGTCACAAAACCCCCTGGACAGTGTGTGTGTCACAATCCCCATTTGACAGCGTGTGTGTCACAAACCCCGATGGACACTGTTTGTGTCACAAACACCATTGGACAGTGTGTGTGTCAAAAACCCAACTCGACAGCGTGTGTGTCACAATCCCCATTGGACAGCGTGTGTGTCACAAACCCCATTGGACAGAGTGTGTGTGTCACAAACCCCATTGGACATCAAGTGTGTCACAATCCCCATTGGACAGCGTGTGTGTCAGGAACCCCATTGGACAGCGTGTGTGTCACAAGCGCCATTGGAAAGTGTGTGTGTCACAAACCCCATTGGAAAGTGTGTGTGTCATAACCCCCATTTTACAGAGTGTGTGTGTCACAAACCCCATTCTACAGTGCATGTGTGTCACATTCCCCATTGGACAGCGTGTGTGTCACAATACCCATTGGACAGAGCGTGTGTGTCACAATCCCCATAGGACAGCGTGTGTGTCACGAATCCCATTGGACAGTGTGTCTGTGTCACAATACCCATTGGACAGTGTGTGTGTCACAATCCCCATTGGACAGCATGCGGGTCACAAACCCCATTTGAAAGTGTGTGTGTCACAAACCCCATTGTATAGCGTGTGTGTGACACAAACCCTCCTGGTCAGTGTGTGTGTCACAAAACCTTTGGATAGCATGCATGTCACAGACCCAGTTGGACAGCGTGTGTGTCACAAACCCAATTAGAAAGTGTGCATGTGGCAAACCCCATTGGATAGCTTGGTAGTGTTACAAACCCCATTGGAAAGCATTTGTGTCACAAGACCCATTGGACAGAGTGTGTGTGTCACAAGCCCATTGGACAGAGTGTGTGTCAGAAACCCCATTGGATAACGTGTGTGTGTCACAAACCCCATTGTACAGAGTGTTTGTCACAAGCTCATTGGACAGCGTGTGTGGTACAAGCCCATTGGACAGAATGTGTGTGTCACAAAACCCCGTGGATACTGTGTGTGTCACGAACGTCACTGGACAATGTGTTTGTCACACCCCCCCCTGGACAGTGTGTGTGTCACAAACCCCACTGGACATCGTATGTGTCACAAACCCCTTTGGAAAGTGTGTGGGTCACAAACCCCACTGGATAGCATGTGTGTGTCACAAACACTATTGGACAGACTGTGTGTGTCACAAACCCCATTGGACAGCGTGTGTGTCATGAACCCCATTGGACAGCGTGTGTGTCACAAGACCCATTGGGCAGAGTGTGTGTGTCACAAACCCCATTGGACAGCGTGTGTGTTACAATCCCCATTGGACAGCGTGTGTCACAAGCTCCATTGGACAGAGTGTGTGTGTCACAATCCCCATTGGACAGCGTCTGTTTCACAAACCCCATTCGACAGCGTGTGTGTCACAAAACCCTTTGGACAGATTGTATATGTCACAATCCCCATTGCACAGCGTGTGGGTCACAGACCCCCATGGACAGTATGCGTGTCACAAACCCCATTGGACAGCGTGTGTGTGTCACAATCCCCATTGGACAGTTTGTGTGTCACAAAGCCCATGGGACAGAGTGTGTGTCACGAACCCCATTGGAAAGCGTGTGTGTCACAAGCACCATTGGACAGAGCGTGTGTGTCACAAACCCCATTGGAAAGTGTATGTGTCACAAAACCCATTGGATAGCGTGTATGTTTCACAAAGCCTCCTAATCAGTGTTTGTGTCACAAAACCCATTGGTCAGCATGCGTGCCACAAACACCATTGGACAGTGTGTGTGTAACAAACCCAATGGGTCAGCGTGTGTGACACAAAACCCATGGGACACCGAGTGTGTGTCACAATACACACTGGACAGTGAGCGTGTCACAAACCCTCCTGCTCAGTGTGTGTGTCACAAACCCCATTGGACAGCGTGTGTGTCAGAAACCCCATTGGACAGCGTGTGTGTCAGAAACCCTATTGGACAGCGTGTGTGTGTCACAATACACATTGGACAGTGTGTGTGTCACAAACGCTCCTGGTGAGTGTGCTTCACAAACCCCATTGGAGAGCGTGTGTGTCAGAAACACAAATGGACAGTGTGTGTCACAAATCCCATTGGACAGCGTGTGTGTCACAATCCCCATTGGACAGCGTGTGTTTCAAAAACCCCATTGGTTAGCTTGTGTGTGTCACAACTACTCCTGGTCAGTGTGTGTGTCACAAACCCCACTGGAGAACGTGTGTGTCAGAAACCCTATTGGACAGTGTGTGTCACAAATCCCATTGGACAGCGTGTGTGTCACAATCCCCATTGGACAGCGTGTGTGTCACAAGCCCATTGGAAATAGAGTGTGTGTCACAAACCCCCATTGGACAGAGTGTGTGTCATAAACCCCATTGGATAGTATGTGTGTCACAAACACTATTGGACAGCGTGTGTGTCACAAGCCCATTGGACAGAGTGTATGTGTCACCAAACCCACTGGACAGCATGTGTGTCACGAACCCCATTCGACAGCGTGTGTATCGCAAACACCATTGGACAGAGTGTTTGTGTCACAAAACCCATTGGAAAGTGTATGTGTCACAAACCCCACTCGATAGCGTGTGTGTGTCACAAACTCTATTGGACACAGTGTGTGTGTCACAATCCCCATTGGACAGCGTGTGTGTCACAAGCCCATTGGACAGAGTGTGTGTGTCACAAAACCCACTGGACAGCGTGTGTGTCACGAGCCCCATTGGACAGAGTGTTTGTGTCAGAAAACCCATTAGGAAAGTGTATGTGTCAAAAACCCCATTGGATAGCGTGTGTGTGTCACAAACCCCATTGGACAGTGTGTGTGTCACAAAACCCCCTGGACAGTGTGTGTGTCACAATCCCCATTTGACAGCGTGTGTGTCACAAACCCCGATGGACACTGTTTGTGTCACAAACACCATTGGACAGTGTGTGTGTCAAAAACCCAACTCGACAGCGTGTGTGTCACAATCCCCATTGGACAGCGTGTGTGTCACAAACCCCTTTGGACAGAGTGTGTGTGTCACAAACCCCATTGGACATCAAGTGTGTCACAATCCCCATTGGACAGCGTGTGTGTCAGGAACCCCATTGGACAGCGTGTGTGTCACAAGCGCCATTGGAAAGTGTGTGTGTCACAAACCCCATTGGAAAGTGTGTGTGTCATAACCCCCATTTTACAGAGTGTGTGTGTCACAAACCCCATTCTACAGGGCATGTGTGTCACATTCCCCATTGGACAGCGTGTGTGTCACAATACCCATTGGACAGAGCGTGTGTGTCACAATCCCCATAGGACAGCGTGTGTGTCACGAATCCCATTGGACAGTTGTGGGTTGTCTGAATTTAGAGTTGATGAGTTAGTTTTCTGTATTTGGAGTTAATAGGCTAGTTTGCTGTGTGAATAAAGTTAAGTGTTGCGGTAGTTGTGAGGCGACTTGGAGGCGGGGAGCTTGTGGTCGGTGGGGGTGCCCACGCCCTGGAGCGGGGGGCGACTTGTGACTGCGAGATAACGATCTTGTTACCATGCGAACACTGCCTGACCAACATTCCCGCCTTAGCTAGTTTAATGTCTGTTAAAGTGATTAGCCAATCAACACAAAACACGTATGCTTTAAACTATATAAATGTATGTTTGCCAAGCAATAAAGCGGACACCTTGCTTGCATCAAGCTGCGTCCCCGTCTCTCAATCGCGGCAAATTGGTGACCTCCGACATGATCGTCAGCGACGCAACCGCCGGAGATTGAAAAACCGCCTACCTGGTGGCATGTCGCGAGTCCCGCAGAACGTGGAATGAGCTGCTGAAAGGAAGCAGGATAAGCCGGCCGGCCAAACAATCCCTCCGTCTGGAACGAGAGGTGAGCTGCGGGAAACTAGCAAAATGGGGAATCAAGAGTCTTCCCCTGAGAGAGACGTTTATAACGTTTATGAGCTTATGAAAGCTCTACTTAAGAAGCATGGGAAAAAGACTCTTTCGGGACAAGATCTTAAGTTAATCCTTAAATGGGTGCAGGTTAAGATCCCCACGGTGACTGCTTCTTCTATTTTTACATGTGAACTTTGGGACGATGTGGGGGTAAAGTTATGGGACGCAGCCACCTCAGGAGATGAGGAAGCGCAGCGTATGCTCCCCAGTTGGAGAAAAATCTTTGAAACCATAAAGGCACAAGAGCAAAATCAATGAGGCTCCGAGGAGGGAGCTCAGTCACCTTCCCCCTGCCCTTCTAAAATCGCTGGTGGGGCGGAACCCTCTGCGCCACCATTAGCTTGTGCCGCTGGATATCCCCCGGAGAATGATCCCTTTGACCCGGGTCCGATTGACCCTGAAAAGGAACCTGATCTTTTTCCCCCTGATCCTCATGAGGTTTGGGGAAAAATTAAGCGCCAAGCGATAAACGAGGGGGAGTTGGAAATAGCTAGAACTATAGTAGCCCCCGTTATATACCAAGGACGGGGGGGGGCTCAGGCTCAGTGGGAAGCTCTTTCTTTTTCGGTCATTAAGGAGTTGCGCCGTACAGTTACCGAGCATGGGTTGTCTTCCCCTTATTTTGCAAGCCTTTTATCTTCTGTATTCGATACATATGTCATGACCCCACATGATTTAAAATCTCTCGCACGGTTGTTATTAACCCCAACACAATATACAATGTGGGAGTCTCAATGGAGAACGGGATTGCAGACAGTTTTGCTGGGTTATGCAGGGACATATTGTACCCTCCACGAGCCCTTGGAACTCGCCTGTTTTTGTTATTAAAAAACTGACTGGCAAGTGGCGCTTGCTCCATGACCTCAGAAAAATTAATGACGCTATGGAAGACATGGGAGCACTGCAACCTGGGCTCCCGTCACCTACCATGATCCCTCGAGATTGGCATTTAACCATCATAGACCTCAAAGATTGTTTTTTCAACATTCCATTGCATCCAGATGATGCTCCTAAATTTGCCTTTTCGGTCCCTAGCGTCAACATGCAAGCCCCTTTGCAAAGATACCAGTGGGTTGTGCTACCGCAGGGAGTGAAAAATAGCCCCACAATATGCCAATGGTATGTAGCCAAAATACTTAGTCCTGTCAGAACTGTAGTACCTGCTGCATTGTTATATCATTATATGGATGACATTCTAGTGGCAGCACAACACCATGAGGTCATGGAGGAAGCTGTAGCCCTTGTCGTGGCTGCTGTAAAATCAGCAGACCTCTGTATTGCACCAGAAAAAATTCAAAAAATGCCACCTTGGAAATACTTAGGATGGCGTATAAGAGCTCAGACTATTGCTCCGCAACCTTTACAAATACAGGCGAATGTAAAAAATTTACATGACGTGCAAAAACTGCTGGGTACAATCAATTGGGTCAGACCATTGTTAGGAATCACTAATGCAGATCTTCGTCCCTTATTCGAAATACTTAAAGGAAGCTCAGATTTAAACGCTCCGCGAACTCTTAGTCCTGAAGCCATAGCTTCCTTGCATAAAGCTGCGGCAGCGATTACCTCCAGACAAGCGCATCGATGGGAACCAGAATTGCCTTTTCAATTAATCATCCTTAACCCTGCTCAACAGCCTCATGCACTTATCACAGTATCACAGTATCACAGTATGTTTGGGATTGGAAGGGACCTCAAAAGATCATCTAGTCCAATCCCCCTGCTGGAGCAGGAACGCCCAGGTGAGGTCACACAGGAACATGTCCAGGCGGGTCTTGAATGTCTCCAGAGAAGGAGACTCCACAACCTCCCTGGGCAGCCTGTTCCAGTGTTCTGTCACCCTCACTGAGAAGAAGTTTCTTCTCAAATTTAAGCGGAACCTCTTGTGTTCCAGCTTGATCCCATTACCCCTTGTCCTACCATTGTTTGCCACTGAGAAGAGCCTGGCTCCATCCTCATGGCACTCACCCTTTATATATTTATAAACATTAATGAGGTCCCCCCTCAGTCTCCTCTTCTCCAAACTAAAGAGCCCCAGCTCCCTCAGCCTTTCTTCATAAGGGAGGTGCTCCACTCCCTTAATCATCTTCGTTGCCCTACGCTGGACCCTCTCCAGCAGTTCCCTGTCCTTCTTGAACTGAGGGGCCCAGAACTGCACACAATATTCCAGATGTGGTCTCACCAGGGCGGAGTAGAGGGGAAGGAGGACCTCTCTCGATCTACTAGCCACCCCCCTTCTAATACACCCCAGGATGCCATTGGCCTTCCTGGCCACAAGGGCACAGTGCTGGCTCATGGTCATCCTGTTGTCCACCAGGACCCCCAGGTCCCTTTCCTCTACACTGCTCTCTAATATGTAATTTCCCAACCTATACTGGAACCTGGGGTTGTTCCTGCCCAGATGCAGGACTCTACACTTTCCCTTGTTAAATTTCATCAGGTTATTCCCCGCCCAACTCTCCAGCCTGTCCAGGTCCCGCTGGATGGCAGCACAGCCTTCTGGCGTGTCAGCCACTCCTCCCAGCTTAGTGTCATCAGCAAACTTGCTGATAGTGCACTCTATTTCCTCGTCTAAATCGTTAATGAATATATTGAATAATATTGGCCCCAGCACTGACCCCTGAGGCACTCCACTAGATACTGGCCTCCAACTAGACTCCGCACCATTGACTACCACTCTCTGGCTTCTCTCCTTAAGCCAGTTTGCAACCCACCTCACTACTCTATTGTCTAGACCACACCTCCTCAACTTAGCTGTGAGGATGCTGTGGGAGACTGTGTCAAAGGCTTTACTGAAGTCAAGGTAGACCACATCCACCGCTCTGCCATCATCCATCCACCTTGTTACATTCTCATAAAAGGCTATGAGGTTGGTCAAGCATGACTTACCCTTGGTAAAGCCATGCTGACTGCCCCTAATAACCCTCTTATCCTTGATATGCCTTGAGATGGCACCAAGGACAAGCTGTTCCATTACTTTCCCAGGGACAGAGGTGAGGCTGACCGGTCTATAATTACCCGGGTCCTCCTTCTTGCCCTTTTTGAATCCAATGGGATTGCCAGAAAATGGACCCTTTGATGGGTCTGGCAAATCTCACAAGTCTGTCATCCTTTGGTGGGATGACCATCGGGAACAGTGGAACTCAGATGTAGAGACTGTACAGGGTTCTCCTCAAATAGTAGAATTGTCTGCAGTTGTTCGAGTGTTTCGAAAATGGTCTGTCCCTCTCAATATAATCACTGATTCTGCTTATGTTGCAGGAATTGTTAGCCGAGCAGAGACTTCTGTGCTATGAGATGTTTCTCATACGGCACTGTTTAATTTGTTACAAGAACTCATCTTCCTGTTAAATTCCTGTCTTCACCCTTATTTTATTATGCATGTTCGATCTCACACTTCTTTACCTGGTTTTATTGCAGAAGGAAACCGACAGGCTGATTTGCTTACGCTACCGGTGCAGGTGTTACCAGATCGATTAGCGCAAGCTAGACTCAGCCACTCCTTTTTTCATCAAAACGCTGCAGGCCTTAAGCGTCAATTTGACCTCACTATACAACAAGCCCATAATATCATTGCGGTGTGTCCTGATTGTCAAAGGCACTCTTTCCCTTCTATAGCGGAAGGAGTCAACCCCAGAGGGCTACAAAGCCTTCAACTCTGGCAAACAGATGTCACTCATTTTGCTGAATTTGGTCGTTTAAAGTTTGTTCATTGCTCTATTGATACATTTTTGGGAATGTTATTTGCCTCCTGTCATATAGGAGAAAAAGCACGCGATGTGCAAAAACATCTAATGCGCGCTTTTGCTACTTTAAGGGGTACCCTCTCAAATTAAAACTGACAATGGCCCCGCATATGTATCTAAAACCTTAACAACCTTTTTTACCTCTTGGGGTATATCACACGTTACAGGTATCCCTCACTCTCCTACGGGACAAGCTTTAATAGAACGTTCCCATCAAACCTTAAAACGCCTGTTATTAAAACAAAAAGGGGGAATAGGGGCCGCTACGCCAGAGGAGCGAATACAGAAAGCCTTGTATGTTTTTAACTTTTTGAATTGTTCCCTATTAGACAGCAATCCTCCAGTAGTTCGCCATTTTAGCACAAACACTCTTTTTGAACCCAAGATTAAGCCGCCAGTATTGATCCGGGACCCCGAAACAGGTAAGATAATGGGACCCTATCCCCTTGTTACATGGGGAAGAGGCTATGCTTGTGTTTCCACAGAAAGAGGCCCCCGCTGGATCCCAGCTAAAAATGTGAGACCTTTTCGAGAGACACTACAGCAGCCTCCTGAAGACATTCCTGGTCCTGATCCTGCGACTGATATAGAAGACACTACCGATCAATAATTAAATGAACTCTGTTCCAGAGGTTAACGAGTGGGAGCTTAAATGTCTCCAATGTGAAAAATGTAATCCGTGGATTTGTAGAATTTGTGCTAATTGTGGAAAATCACAGTGAACAATTGAGTGGAATACAGTTCAAGTGTTATTGATAACAGGTAGAGAGACAGAATATTCTCCCCGGTATGATTATTATTCTGACGATTGGGGAAAAAACTGTAGCACAAAGGTCTGGGGACATTTTATATTCTAAGATTGAATATGCCAAAGACATTCAAATGAGTTTCTGTTCTTTTAATGATTTGTGCATTATCAATAACTGCTTCAATGAACAAGATTTTCCTTGTGCAGCAAGGAGCGGACCAAGATCAGAAAGAAATTACGAAAACCCCCAGTACGGAGCTGTTAGTGAAATAAGATGTCCTCGAGTTGGCCGTTTGTCGACCTTGGGAGGGTCAGTTAATTAAAACAAAAAGGGGGAGATGTGGGTTGTCTGAATTTAGAGTTGATGAGTTAGTTTTCTGTATTTGGAGTTAATAGGCTAGTTTGCTGTGTGAATAAAGTTAAGTGTTGCGGTAGTTGTGAGGCGACTTGGAGGCGGGGAGCTTGTGGTCGGTGGGGGTGCCCACACCCTGGAGTGGGGGGCGACTTGTGACTGCGAGATAACGATCTTGTTACCATGCGAACACTGCCTGACCAACATTCCCGCCTTAGCTAGTTTAATGTCTGTTAAAGTGATTAGCCAATCAACACAAAACACGTATGCCTTAAACTATATAAATGTATGTTTGCCAAGCAATAAAGCGGACACCTTGCTTGCATCAAGCTGCGTCCCCGTCTCTCAATCGCGGCAGACAGTGTGTCTGTGTCACAATACCCATTGGACAGTGTGTGTGTCACAATCCCCATTGGACAGCATGCGGGTCACAAACCCCATTTGAAAGTGTGTGTGTCACAAACCCCATTGTATAGCGTGTGTGTGACACAAACCCTCCTGGTCAGTGTGTGTGTCACAAAACCTTTGGATAGCATGCATGTCACAGACCCAATTGGACAGCGTGTGTGTCACAAACCCAATTAGAAAGTGTGCATGTGGCAAACCCCATTGGATAGCTTGTGAGTGTTACAAACCCCATTGGAAAGCATTTGTGTCACAAGACCCATTGGACAGAGTGTGTGTGTCACAAGCCCATTGGACAGAGTGTGTGTCAGAAACCCCATTGGATAACGTGTGTGTGTCACAAACCCCATTGTACAGAGTGTTTGTCACAAGCTCATTGGACAGCGTGTGTGGTACAAGCCCATTGGACAGAATGTGTGTGTCACAAAACCCCGTGGATACTGTGTGTGTCACGAACGTCACTGGACAATGTGTTTGTCACACCCCCCCTGGACAGTGTGTGTGTCACAAACCCCACTGGATAGCATGTGTGTGTCACAAACACTATTGGACAGACTGTGTGTGTCACAAACCCCATTGGACAGCGTGTGTGTCATGAACCCCATTGGAAAGTGTATGTGTCACAAAACCCATTGGATAGCGTGTATGTTTCACAAACCCTCCTAATCAGTGTTTGTGTCACAAAACCCATTGGTCAGCATGCGTGCCACAAACACCATTGGACAGTGTGTGTGTAACAAACCCAATGGGTCAGCGTGTGTGACACAAAACCCATGGGACACCGAGTGTGTGTCACAATACACACTGGACAGTGAGCGTGTCACAAACCCTCCTGCTCAGTGTGTGTGTCACAAACCCCATTGGACAGCGTGTGTGTCAGAAACCCTATTGGACAGCGTGTGTGTGTCACAATACACATTGGACAGTGTGTGTGTCACAAACGCTCCTGGTGAGTGTGCTTCACAAACCCCATTGGAGAGCGTGTGTGTCAGAAACACAAATGGACAGTGTGTGTCACAAATCCCATTGGACAGCGTGTGTGTCACAATCCCCATTGGACAGCGTGTGTTTCAAAAACCCCATTGGTTAGCTTGTGTGTGTCACAACTACTCCTGGTCAGTGTGTGTGTCACAAACCCCACTGGAGAGCGTGTGTGTCAGAAACCCTATTGGACAGTGTGTGTCACAAATCCCATTGGACAGCATGTGTGTCACAATCCCCATTGGACAGCGTGTGTGTCACAAGCCCATTGGAAATAGAGTGTGTGTCACAAACCCCCATTGGACAGAGTGTGTGTCATAAACCCCATTGGATAGTATGTGTGTCACAAACACTATTGGACAGCGTGTGTGTCACAAGCCCATTGGACAGAGTGTATGTGTCACCAAACCCACTGGACAGCGTGTGTGTCACGAACCCCATTCGACAGCGTGTGTATCGCAAACACCATTGGACAGAGTGTTTGTGTCACAAAACCCATTGGAAAGTGTATGTGTCACAAACCCCACTCGATAGCGTGTGTGTGTCACAAACTCTATTGGACACAGTGTGTGTGTCACAATCCCCATTGGACAGCGTGTGTGTCACAAGCCCATTGGACAGAGTGTGTGTGTCACAAAACCCACTGGACAGCGTGTGTGTCACGAACCCCATTGGACAGAGTGTTTGTGTCAGAAAACCCATTAGGAAAGTGTATGTGTCAAAAACCCCATTGGATAGCGTGTGTGTGTCACAAACCCCATTGGACAGTGTGTGTGTCACAAAACCCCCTGGACAGTGTGTGTGTCACAATCCCCATTTGACAGCGTGTGTGTCACAAACCCCGATGGACACTGTTTGTGTCACAAACACCATTGGACAGTGTGTGTGTCAAAAACCCAACTTGACAGCGTGTCTGTCACAATCCCCATTGGACAGCGTGTGTGTCACAAACCCCATTGGACAGAGTGTGTGTGTCACAAACCCCATTGGACATCAAGTGTGCCACAATCCCCATTGGACAGCGTGTGTGTCAGGAACCCCATTGGACAGCGTGTGTGTCACAAGCGCCATTGGAAAGTGTGTGTGTCACAAACCCCATTGGAAAGTGTGTGTGTCATAACCCCCATTTTACAGAGTGTGTGTGTCACAAACCCCATTCTACAGTGCATGTGTGTCACATTCCCCATTGGACAGCGTGTGTGTCACAATACCTATTGGACAGAGCGTGTGTGTCACAATCCCCATAGGACAGCGTGTGTGTCACGAATCCCATTGGACAGTGTGTCTGTGTCACAATACCCATTGGACAGTGTGTGTGTCACAATCCCCATTGGACAGCATGCGGGTCACAAACCCCATTTGAAAGTGTGTGTGTCACAAACCCCATTGTATAGCGTGTGTGTGACACAAACCCTCCTGGTCAGTGTGTGTGTCACAAAACCTTTGGATAGCATGCATGTCACAGACCCAATTGGACAGCGTGTGTGTCACAAACCCAATTAGAAAGTGTGCATGTGGCAAACCCCATTGGATAGCTTGTGAGTGTTACAAACCCCATTGGAAAGCATTTGTGTCACAAGACCCATTGGACAGAGTATGTGTGTCACAAGCCCATTGGACAGAGTGTGTGTCAGAAACCCCATTGGATAACGTGTGTGTGTCACAAACCCCATTGTACAGAGTGTTTGTCACAAGCTCATTGGACAGCGTGTGTGGTACAAGCCCATTGGACAGAATGTGTGTGTCACAAAACCCCGTGGATACTGTGTGTGTCACGAACGTCACTGGACAATGTGTTTGTCACACTCCCCCCTGGACAGTGTGTGTGTCACAAACCCCACTGGACATCGTATGTGTCACAAACCCCTTTGGAAAGTGTGTGGGTCACAAACCCCACTGGATAGCATGTGTGTGTCACAAACACTATTGGACAGACTGTGTGTGTCACAAACCCCATTGGACAGCGTGTGTGTCATGAACCCCATTGGACAGCGTGTGTGTCACAAGACCCATTGGGCAGAGTGTGTGTGTCACAAACCCCATTGGACAGCGTGTGTGTTACAATCCCCATTGGACAGCGTGTGTCACAAGCTCCATTGGACAGAGTGTGTGTGTCACAATCCCCATTGGACAGCGTCTGTTTCACAAACCCCATTCGACAGCGTGTGTGTCACAAAACCCTTTGGACAGATTGTATATGTCACAATCCCCATTGCACAGCGTGTGGGTCACAGACCCCCATGGACAGTATGCGTGTCACAAACCCCATTAGACAGCGTGTGTGTGTCACAATCCCCATTGGACAGTTTGTGTGTCACAAAGCCCATGGGACAGAGTGTGTGTCACGAACCCCATTGGAAAGCGTGTGTGTCACAAGCACCATTGGACAGAGCGTGTGTGTCACAAACCCCATTGGAAAGTGTATGTGTCACAAAACCCATTGGATAGCGTGTATGTTTCACAAACCCTCCTAATCAGTGTTTGTGTCACAAAACCCATTGGTCAGCATGCGTGCCACAAACACCATTGGACAGTGTGTGTGTAACAAACCCAATGGGTCAGCGTGTGTGACACAAAACCCATGGGACACCGAGTGTGTGTCACAATACACACTGGACAGTGAGCGTGTCACAAACCCTCCTGCTCAGTGTGTGTGTCACAAACCCCATTGGACAGCGTGTGTGTCAGAAACCCTATTGGACAGCGTGTGTGTGTCACAATACACATTGGACAGTGTGTGTGTCACAAACGCTCCTGGTGAGTGTGCTTCACAAACCCCATTGGAGAGCGTGTGTGTCAGAAACACAAATGGACAGTGTGTGTCACAAATCCCATTGGACAGCGTGTGTGTCACAATCCCCATTGGACAGCGTGTGTTTCAAAAACCCCATTGGTTAGCTTGTGTGTGTCACAACTACTCCTGGTCAGTGTGTGTGTCACAAACCCCACTGGAGAGCGTGTGTGTCAGAAACCCTATTGGACAGTGTGTGCCACAAATCCCATTGGACAGCGTGTGTGTCACAATCCCCATTGGACAGCGTGTGTGTCACAAGCCCATTGGAAATAGAGTGTGTGTCACAAACCCCCATTGGACAGAGTGTGTGTCATAAACCCCATTGGATAGTATGTGTGTCACAAACACTATTGGACACCGTGTGTGTCACAAGCCCATTGGACAGAGTGTATGTGTCACCAAACCCACTGGACAGCGTGTGTGTCACGAACCCCATTCGACAGCGTGTGTATCGCAAACACCATTGGACAGAGTGTTTGTGTCACAAAACCCATTGGAAAGTGTATGTGTCACAAACCCCACTCGATAGCGTGTGTGTGTCACAAACTCTATTGGACACAGTGTGTGTGTCACAATCCCCATTGGACAGCGTGTGTGTCACAAGCCCATTGGACAGAGTGTGTGTGTCACAAAACCCACTGGACAGTGTGTGTCTCACGAACCCCATTGGACAGAGTGTTTGTGTCAGAAAACCCATTAGGAAAGTGTATGTGGCAAAAACCCCATTGGATAGCGTGTGTGTGTCACAAACCCCATTGGACAGCATGTTTGTCAAAAGCCTCATTGGACAGAGCGTCTATTTAGAAAAACCCATTGGACAGCGTGTGTGTCACAATCCCCATTGGATAGCGTGTGTGTGTCATAATACCCATTGGACATCGTGTGTGTCACAAGACCTTTTGGACAGAGTGTGTGTCACAAACCCCATTGTACAGCGTGTTTGTCACAATCCCCATTCCACAGCGTGTGTGTCAGAAGCCCGTTGGACATAGTGTGTGTGTCACAAAACCCCGTGGACACTGTGTGTGTCACAAACCCCAATGGACAGTGTGTGTGTCCCAAACCCCCATTGGACAGCGTGTGTGTCACAAACTTCATTGGACAGTGTGTGTGTCATAAACCCCATTGGACAGTATGTGTGTCACAAACCCCATTCTACAGTGCATGTGTGTCACAAGCCCACTGGACAGAGTGTATGTGTCACTAAACCCACTGGACAGCGTGTGTGTCACGAACCCCGTTGGACAGAGTGTGTATCACAAGCACCATTGGACAGAGTGTTTGTGTCACAAAACCCGTTGGAAAGTGTATGTGTCACAAACCCCACTGAATAGCGTGTGTGTCACACACACCCATGGACATTGTGCGTGTCACAAACCCCATTGGACATCGTGTGTGTCACAAACGCCATTAGAAAGTGTGTGCGTCACAAACCCCATTGGAGAGCGTTTGTATGTCAAAAACCCCATTAGAAAGTATGCGTGTCAGAAACCCACTGGATAGCATGTGTGTGTCACAAACCCTATTGGACACTGTGTGTGTGTCACAATCCCCATTGGACACTGTGTGTGTCACAAAACGCATTGGATAGCGTGTGTGTGTCAGAAAACCTATTGGACAGATTGTGTGTGTCACAAACCCCATTAGACAGCGTGTGTGTCGTAAAACCCATTGCATATTCTGTGTGAGTCACAAACCTCATGGGACAGAGAGTGTGTCACGAACGCCATTGGACAGCGCCTGTGTCACAAACCCCACTGGACAGCATGTGTGTCACAAACCCCCGTGGACACTCTGTGTGTCACAAACCCCATTGTACACTGTGTGTGTCACAAACCCCACTGGACAGCGTGTATGTCACAAACACCCATGGAAAGTGTGCGTGTCAAAAACCCCATTGGACAGAGTGTGTCTCATAAACCCCATTGGACAGCATATGTGTCACAAGCCACATTGGACAGCGTGTGTGTTACAATCCCATTTGGACAGCGTATGTGTCACAAACCCCATTAGACAGCGTCTGTGTCACAAACACCCATGGACTGTGTGCGTGTCACAAACCCCATTAGACATCGTGTGTGTCACAAACCCCATTGGAGAGCGTTTATGTGTAAAAAACCCTATTAGAAAGTATGAGTGTCACAAACCCCACTGGATAGCATGTGTGTGTGACAAGCCCTATTGGACAGTGTGTGTGTGTTACAATCCGCATTGGACACTGTGTGTGTCACAAAACCCATTGGATATCGTGTGTGTGTCACAAACCCTATTGGACAGATTGTGTGTGTCACAAACCCCATTTTACAGCATGTGTGTCGTAAAACCCATTGGATATCGTGTGTGTGTCACAAACCCCATGGGACAGAGTGTGTGTCACGAACCCCATTGCAAAGTGTATGTGTCACAAATCCTATTGGATAGCGTGTGTGTGTCACAAACCCCATGGGACAGCGTGTGTGTGTCACAAACACCATTGGACAGCGTGTGTGTGTCACAAACCCCATTGGAAAGTGTGTGTGTCACAAACCCCATTGGAGAGCGAGTGTGTGTCAAAACCCCATTAGAAAGTATGCGTGTCACAAACCCCGCTGGATAGCATGTGTGTGTCACAAACCCTATTGGACAGTGTGTGTGTGTCACAAACCCCATCGGACAGCGTGTGTGTCATAAACCCAATTAGATAGCATGTGTGTGTCACAAACCCCATGGGACAGACTGTGTGTCACGAACCCCATTGGACAGCGTGTGTGACAAGCTCCGTTGGACAGAGTGTGTGTGTCACAAAACCCATTGGAAAGTGTATGTTTCACAAATCCCATTGGATAGTGTGTGTGTGTCACAAACCCCATGGGACAGCGTGTGTGTGTCACAAAACCCATTGAAAAGTGTGTGTGTCACAAACCCCATTGGAAAGTGTGTGTGTCACAAACTCCTGGGGACAGCGTGTGTGTCACAAACACCATTCGACAGCGTGTGTTTGTCACAAAACCCATTGGACAGTGTGTGTGTCACAAACCCCATTGGATAGCGTGTGTGTGACAGAAACCCTATTGGACAGTCTATGTGTCACAAACCCCACTGGACAGCGTGTGTGTCACAAACCCCATTGGACAGCGTGTGTGTTACAATCCCCATTGGACAGTGTGTGTGTCACAAACTCCATTGGACAGAGTGTGTGTGTCACAATCCCCATTGGAAAGCGTTTGTGTCACAAACCCCATTGGACAGCGTGTGTGTCACAAAACACTTTGGACAGAGAGTATGTGTCACAATCCCCATTGGACAGCGTGTGTTTCACAAAAACCCATGGACAGTGTGAGTGTCACAAACCCCATTGGACATCCTGTGTGTCACAGACCCCTTTGGACAGTGTATCACAAACCCCATTGGACAGCGTGTGTGTGTCACAATCCGCATTGGACAGTTTGTGTCTCAGAAACCCCATGGGACAGAGTGTGTGTCACGAACCCCATTGGAAAGTGTATGTGTCACAAATACCATTGGATAGCGTGTGTGTTTCACAAACCCTCCTGGTCAGTGCGTGTGTCACAAAACCCATTGGACAGCATGCGTGAAACAAACACCATTGAACAGTGTGTGTGTAACAAACCCAATTGGTCAGAGTGTGTGTCACAAACCCCATGGGACAGCGTGTGTGTGTCACAATACACACTGGACAGTGTGTGTGTCACAAGCCCTTCTGGTCAGTGTGTGTGTCACAAACCCCATTGGACAGCGTGTGTGTCAGAAAGCCAATTGGACAGTGTGTGTGTCACAAAACCCACTGGACAGCGTCTGTGTTATCAAACCCCATTGGACAGCGTGTGTATTCACAAGACCCATTGGACAGAGTGCGTGTGTCAAAAAACCCATTGGACAGCTTGTGTGTCACAATCCCCATTGGACAGCTTGTGTGTCACAAAAACCATTGGACAGCCTGTGTGTGTAACAATACCCACTGGACAGTGGGTGTGTCACAAACCCCCGTGGACACTGTGTGTGTCACAAACCCCATTGGACAGCGTGTGTGTCACAATCCTCTTTGGAAATTGTGTGTGTCATAAACCCCATTGTAAAGCGTGTGTGTCACAAAGACTCATGGACAGTGTGCGTGTCACAAACCCCATTGGACACCCTGTTTCTCACAAACCCCTTTGGACAGAGTGTGTGTGTCACAAACCTCATTGGAAAGTGTATGTGTCACAAACCCCATTGGATAGCGTGTGTGTGTCACAAAACCCATTGGAATGTGTGTGTGTCACAAACCCCATTGTAAAGTATGTGTGTCACAAACTCTATTGGACAGCGTGTGTGTGTCACAAACCCCATTGGACAGCGTTTGTGTCAGAAACACAATTGGACAGTGTGTGTTACAAATCCCATTGGACAGCGTGTGTGTCACAATCCCCATTGAACAGCGTGTGTGTCAAAAACCCCATTGGACATCGTGTGTGTGTCACAATTCCTCCTGGTCAGTGTGTGTGTCACAAACCCCATTGGAAAGTGTATTTGTCACAAACCGCATTGTATCGCGTGTGTGTGTCACAAACCCCATTGGACAGCGTGTGTGTCACAAGACCCATTGGACAGAGTGTGTGTCACAAACCCCATTTTACAGCGTGTTTGTCACAATCCCAATTGGACAGCGTGTGTGTCAGAAGCCCACTGGACATAGTGTGTGTGTCACAAAACCCCATGGACGCTGTGTGTGTCACAAACCCCGCTGGACATCGTGTGTTTCACAAACCCCTTTGGACAGTGTGTGTGTCACAAACCCCATTGGGCAGAGTGTGTGTCATAAACCCCATTGGACAGCATGTGTGTGTCACAATCCCCATTGGACAGTGTGTGTGTCATAAAACCCATTGGACAGTATGTGTGTCACAAACACTATTGGACAGCGTGTGTTTCACGAACCCCATTGGACAGCGTCTGTGTCACAAGCGCCATTGGACAGAGTGTGTGTGTCACAAACCACAATGGAAAGTGTGTGTGTCACAAACCCCACTGGACAGCGTGTGTGTTACAAACCCTTTTGGACAGTGTGTGTGTCACAAACCCCACTGGACAGCGTGTGTGTCACAAAGCCTTTTGGACAGTGTGTGTGTCACAAAACCCACTGGACAGGGTGTGTGTCACAAACACCCATGGAAAATGTGCGTGTCAGAAACCCCATTGGACATCGTGTGTGTCACAAACCCCTTTGGACAGTGTGTGTCACAATCCCCATTGGACAGCGTGTGTGTCACAAACCCCATTGGATAGCGTGTGTGTGGCAGGAACCCTATTGGACAGTGTGTGTGTGTAACAATACCCATTGTACAGTGTGTTTGTCACAAACACCCATGGAAAGTGTGCATGTCAAAACCCCATTGCACATCGTTTGTGTCACAAAACCTTTTGGACAGTGTGTGTGTCACAACCCAACTGGACAGCGTGTGTGTCAAAAACACCCATGGACAGTGTGCGTGTCACAAACCCCATCGGACATCGTGTGTGTCACAAACCCATTTGGACAGTGTGTGTGTCACAAACCCCATTGGACAGCGTTTGTGTGTCACAATCCCCATTGGACAGTGTGTATGTCACAAACCCAATATGACAGAGTGTGTGTCACAAACACCCATGGACAGTGTGCGTGTCGGAAACCCCATTGGACATCGTCTGTGTCACGAACCCCATTGGACAGCCTGTGTGTCACAAGCGCCATTGGACAGAGTGTGTGTGTCACAAACCCCATTGGAAAGTGTATGTGTCACAAACCCCATTGGATAGCGTGTGTGTATCACAAGCCCTTTAGAAAGTATGCGTGTCACAAACCCCATTGTATAGTGTGTGTGTGTCACAAACGGCATTAGAAGTTGTACGTGTCACAAACCCCATTGGAAAATGTGTGTGTTACAAACACCATTGGACAGCGTGTGTGTGTCACAATCCCCATTGGACAGTGTGTGTGTCACAAAACCCATTGGATAGTGTGTGTGTCACAAACCCCATTAGAAAGAGTGTGTGTCACAAACCCCACTGGACAGCGTGTGTGTTACAAACCCTTTTGGACAGTGTGTGTGTCACAAACCCCACTGGACAGCGTGTGATATCACAAACCCTATTGGACAGTGTGTGTGTCACAAACGCCATTGGACAGCGTGTGTGTCACAAACCCCATTGGACAGAGTGTGTGTGTCACAAACCCCATTGGACAGAGTGTGTGTTTCACAATCCCCATTGGACACTGTGTGTGTCACAAAACCCATGGGACAGAGTGTGTGTCAGGAACCGGACTGGGCAGTGTGTGTGTCACCAGCGCCATTGGACAGAGTGTGTGTGTCACAAACCCCATTGGAAAGTGTATGTGTCACAAAACCCATTGGATAGCGTGTGTGATGTCACAAACCCTATTGGACAGTGTGTGTGTCGCAAACTCCATTGGACAGCGTATGTGTGTCACAATCCCCATTAGACAGCTTGTGTGTCCCAAGACTTATTGGACAGAGTGTGTGTGTCACAAGCCCCATTGGACAGAGTGTATGTGTCACAAACCCCATTGGACAGCGTGTGTGTCACAAACCCCATTGGATAGTGGGTGTGTCAAAAGCCCCATTGGTCAGCGCGTGTGTCACAAACCTCTTCGGATAATGTGTGTGTCACAAACCCCATTGGCCAGCGTGTGTGTCACATTCCGCATTGGACAGTGTATGTGTCACAAACCCCATGGTACAGAGTTTGTGTCACGAACCACATTGGTCAGCGTGTCTGTCACAAGCGCCATTGCACAGAGTGTGTGTATCACAAACCCCATTGGAAAGTGTATGTGTCACAAACCCCATTGGATAGCCTGCGTGTGTCACAAACCCTCCTGGTCATTCTGTGTGTCACAAAACCCATTGGACAGGATGCGTGTCACAAACACTATTGGAGAGTCTGTGTGTAACAAACCCAATTGGTCAGCGTGTGTGTCACAAACCCCATTGGATAGCGTGTGTGTGTCACAAACCCCATTAGAAAGGGTGCGTGTCACAAACCCCATTGGAAAGTGTGAGTGTCACAAACACCATTGGACAGAGGGTGTGTATCACAATCAACATTGGACTGTGTGTGTGTCGCAAAACCCATTGGATAGCGTGTGTGTCAAAAACCCCTTTAGAAAGAGTGTGTGTCACAAACCCCATTGGATAGCGTGTCTGATGTCACAAACCCTATCGGACAGAGTGTGTGACACAAACCCCACTGGACAGCGTGTGTGTCTCGAACCCCATTGGACAGCTTGTGTGTCACAAGACCTATTGGACAGAGTGTGTGTGTCACAATCCCCATCGGACAGCGTGTTTGTCACAATCCCCATTGGACAGCGTGTGCGTCACAAACCCCTTTGGACAGTGTGTGTGTCACAAACCCCACTGGACAGAGTTTGTCTCACCAACCCCCGTGGATACTGTGTGTGTCACAAATCCCATTGGACAGTGTGTGTGTCACAAACCCCATTGAACAGCGTGTGTGTCACAAGCGCCATTGGACAGAGTGTGTGTGTCACTAACCCAGTTGGAAAGTGTATGTGTCACAAACCCCATTGGATAGCATGTGTGTGTCACAAACCCTATTGGACAGAATGTAGGTCACAATCCCCATTGGACAGCGTCTCTGTCACAAAACCCATTGGACAGCGTTTGTGTCACAAACACCGTTGGAGAGCGTGCGTGTGTCACAATCCCCATTGGACAATGTGTGTGTGTGTTACAAAACCCATTGGATAGCGTGTGTGTCACAAACCCCCGTGGACATTGTGCCTGTCACGAACTCCATTGGACAGCGTGTGTGTCAAAAACCCCCCTGGACAGTGTGTGTGTCACAATCCCCAGTGGACAGCGTGTGTGTCAAAACCTCATTGGACTGTGTGTGGGTGACAAAACCCACTGGACAGCGTGTGTGTCACGAACACCCATGGACAGTGTGAGTATCTCAAGCCCCATTGGACAGCGTGTTTGTCACAAGCCCATTGGATAGAGTATGTGTGTCACAAACCCCACTGGGCAGAGTGTGTGTGACAAACCCCATTGGACAGCGTGTGTGTGACAAACCCCATTGGACAGTGTATGTGTCCCAAACCCCATTGGTCAGCAAGTGTGACACAAGCAGCATTGGGCAGAGTGTGTGTGTCACAAACCCCATTTTACAGTGTTTCTGTCACAAACCCCTTTGGACAGAGTTCGTGTCACAAACCCCATTGGACAGAGTGTGTGTCACAAACCCCATTGGACAGCGTGTTTGTCACAAGAACTTTATACAGACTGCGTGTGTCACAAACCACATTGTACATCGTCTATGTCACAATCCTCACTGGACAGCATGTGTGTCGCAGATCCCATTGGACAGAGTGTGTGTCACAAACAGCATTGGACAGCTTGTGTGTGTCACAAAACCCACTGGACACCGTATGTGTCACGAACTCCATTGGACAGCGTGTGTGTCACAGGCACCATTGGACAGAGTGTGTATGTCAGAAACCCCATTTGAAAGTGTATTTGTCACACAGCCCGTTGGATAGCGTGTGTGTCACAAACCATATTGGTCAGTGTGTGTGTCACAAAACCCACTGGACAGTGTGTGTGTCACAAAACCCACTGGACAGCATGTATGTCACAAACCACAATATGACAGCGTGTGTGTGTCACAATACCCATTGGACAGTGTGTGTGTGTCACAATCCTTCCTGGTCAGTGTGTGTGTCACAAACCACATTGGACAGCGTGTGTGTGTCACAATCCTTCCTGGTCAGTTTGTGTGCCACAAACCCCATTGGACAGCGTGTGTGTCACAAACCCCATTGGACAGCATGTGTGTCACAAACCCCATTGGACAGTGTGTGTGTGTTACAATACCCATTGGACAGTGTCTGTGTCACAAACCCTATTGGACAGCGTGTGTGTCACAAACACCATTGGAAAGTGTGTGTGTCACAAACCCCATTGGACAGCGTGTGTGTCACAAACCCCATTGGACAGTGTGTGTATCACAAACCCCAGTGGACAGCGTGATTGTCACAAACACCCATGGACAGCATGCGTCTCACAAACCCCATTAGACATCGTGTGTGTCACAAAGCCCGTTAGACAGCGTGTGTGTCAGAAACCCCATTGGACAGTGTGTGTCACAAATACCATTGGATAGCGAATGTGTGTCACAAACCCTATTGAACAGAGTGTGTGTGTCACAAACCCCATTGGACAGCGTGTGTGTCACAAAGCCCGTTAGACAGCGTGTGTGTCAGAAACCCCATTGGACAGTGTGTGTCACAAATACCATTGGATAGCGTGTGTGTGTCACAAACCCCATTGGAAAGCGTGTGTGTCACAAACCCCTTTGCGCAGTGTGTGTGTCACAAACCCCATTGGACAGCGAGTGTGTCACAGACCTCATGGGACAGCGTGTGTGTTTCACAAACCCCATTGGAAAGTGTGTGTCACAAACCGCATTGGATAGCGTGTGTGTGTCAAAAACCCCATTAGAAAGTATGTGTGTCACAAACCCCATTGGATAGCGTGTGTGTGTCACAAACCCCATTATGAAGTGTGTGTGTCACAAACCCCATTGGATAGCGTGTGTTTGTTACAAACCCTATTGGACAGTGTGTAGGTCACAATCCCCATTGGACAGCGTCTGAGTCACAAACCCCATTGGACATCGTGTGTGTGACAAACACCATTGGACAGCGTGTGTGTGTCACAAACCCCACTGGACAGTGTGTGTGTCACAAAACCCGTTGGATAGCGTGTGTGTCACAAACCCCTTTTCAAAGTGTGTGTGTCACAAACCCCATTGGATAGCGTGTGTGTGTCACAAACCCTATTAGACAGTGTGTGTGTCACAAACCCCATTGAACAGTGTGTGTGTCACAAACCCCATTGGACAGTGTTTGTGTTTAACAATACCCATTGGACAGTGTGTGTGTCACACACCCCATTGGACAGCGTGTGTGTCAAAACCCCATTGGACAGTTTGTGTGTGACAAAACCCAATGGACAGCGTGTGTGTCACAAACACCCATGGACAGTGTGAGTGTCACAAACCCCATTGGACAGCGTCTGTGTGTCACAAACCCCATTGGACAGTGCGTGTATGTAACAATACCCATTAGACGGTGTGGAGTGTCACAAACCCCATTGGACAGCGTGTGTGTCACAAACCCTGTGCACAGTGTGTGTGTCACAAACCCCATTGGACAGTGTGTGTGTCACAAACCCCATTGGACAGCGTTTGTGTTTAACAATACCCATTGGACAGTTTGTGTGTCACAAACCCCATTGGACAGCGTGTGTGTCACAAACCCCTGTGGACACTGTGTGTGTCACGAACGCCATTGGACAGTGTGTGTGTCACAAACCCCCCTGGACAGTGTGTGTGTCAAAAATCCCATTGGATAGCATGTGTGTGTCACAAAGCCCAGTTGACAGAGTGTGTTTCACAAAAACCATTGGACAGTGTGTGTGTCACAAACCCCATTGGACAGCGTGTGTGTGTCACCAACCCTATTGGACAGTGTGTAGGTCACAATCCCCATTGGACAGCATCTGTGTCACAAACCGCATTGGAAACCATGTGTGTTACTAACACCATTGGACAGCGTGTGTGTGTCACAATCCCCATTGGACAGTTTGTCTGTCACAAACCCCATTGGATAGCGTGTGTTTCACAAAGCCCAGTTGAAAGTGTGTGTTTCACAAACCCCAATGTATACTGTGTGTGTGTCACAAAAACTATTGGACAGTGTGTATGACAAAATCCCCATTGGACAGCGTGTGTGTCACAAACCCCATTGGACAGTGTTTCTGTGTCACAATACCCTTTGGATAGTGTGTGTGTCTCAATCCCCATTGGACAGAGTTTGTGTCACAAACCCCATTGGACAGGGTGCGTGTCTCAAACACCATTGGACAGTGTGTGTGTGTCACAAATGCCATTGGATAGCATTTGTGTGTCACAAACCCCATTGCACAGCGTGTAGTGTCAGAAACCCCATTGGACAGTGTGTGTCACAAATCCCATTGGACAGCTTGTGTGTGTCACGAAGCCCATTTGACAGAGTGTGTGTCACAAAAACCATTGGACAATGTGTGTGTAACATAACCAATTGCTCAGAGTGCGTGTAACAATCTCCATGAGACAGCGTGTGTGTGTCACACAACCCATTGGAAAGTGTGTGTGTCACAATCCCCACTTTATAGCGTGTGTGTGTCACAAACCCTATTGGACAGCTAGTAGGTAACAATCCCCATTGGACGGAGTCTGTGTCACAAACCCCATTGGACAGCGTGTGTCTCACAAACACCATTGGACAGAGTGTGTGTGTCACATTCCCCATTGGAGAGTGTGTGTCACAAAACCCATTGGATAGCCTATGTGTCACAAACCCCATTGGATAGCGTGTGTGTCGCAATCAACATTGGACAGCGTGTGTGTGTCACAATCCCCATTCAACAGTGTGTGTGTCACAATCCCCATTGGACAGCGTGTGTGTCACAAACGCTATCGGACAGTTTGTGTGTGTCACAATACCCATTGGATAGTGTGTGAGTCACAAACCCCACTGGAAAGAGTTTGTGTCACAAACCCCATTGGACAGTGTGTGTGTCACAAAACGCATTGGATAGCGTGTGTTTCACAATCCCCATTGGACAGCGTGTGTGTCATAAACCCCATTGGACAGTTTGTGTGTGTCAAAACCCCTTTTGACACTGTGTGTGTCACAAAACCCACTGGACAGAGTTTGTGTCACAAACCCATTGGACAGTGTGTGTGTCACAAAACGCATTGGATAGCGTGAGTGTCCCAATCCCTATTGGACAGCGTGTGTGTCACAAACCCTATTGGACAGTTTGTGTGTGTCACAAAACCCATTGGATAGTATGTGTGTGTCACAAACCCCATTGGACAGCGTGTAGAGTCAGAAACCCCATTGGCCAGTGTGTGTCACAAACCCCATTAGACAGCGTGTGTTTGTCACAAACCCCATTGGACAGCGTGTGTATCACAAAACCCTTTGGACAGTGTGTGTGTCACATTCCCCATTAAACAGCGTGTGTGTCACGTATCCCATTGTACAGCGTGTGTGTCACAAGCACCTTTGGGCAGAGTGTGTGTGTCACAAACCCCATTGGACAGCGTGTTTGTCACAAGCCCCTTTGGACAGCGTCTGTGTCACAAACCCCCGTGGACACTGTGTGTTTCACAATCCCCATTGGACAGTGTGTGTGTCACAAACCCCACTGGACAGCGTGTGTGTCACAAAAACCGATGGACAGTGTGCGTGTCACAAAGCCCATTGGACATCGTGTGTGTCACAAACCCTTTGGGACAGTGCATTGTGTCAGAAACCCCACTGGACAGCGTGTGTGTCACAAACACCCATGGACAATGTGCATGTCAGAAACCCTATTGGACATCGTGTGTGTTACAAACCCCTTTAGGACAGTTTGTGTGTCACAAACCCCATTGGACAGCGTGTAGAGTCAGAAACCCCATTGGCCAGTGTGTGTCACAAACCCCATTAGACAGCGTGTGTGTGTCACAAACCCCATTGGACAGCGTGTGTATCACAAAACCCTTTGGACAGTGTGTGTGTCACATTCCCCATTAAACAGCGTGTGTGTCACGTATCCCATTGTACAGCGTGTGTGTCACAAGCACCTTTGGGCAGAGTGTGTGTGTCACAAACCCCATTGGACAGCGTGTTTGTCACAAGCCCCTTTGGACAGCGTCTGTGTCACAAACCCCCGTGGACACTGTGTGTTTCACAATCCCCATTGGACAGTGTGTGTGTCACAAACCCCACTGGACAGCGTGTGTGTCACAAAAACCGATGGACAGTGTGCGTGTCACAAAGCCCATTGGACATCGTGTGTGTCACAAACCCTTTGGGACAGTGCATTGTGTCAGAAACCCCACTGGACAGCGTGTGTGTCACAAACACCCATGGACAATGTGCATGTCAGAAACCCTATTGGACATCGTGTGTGTTACAAACCCCTTTAGGACAGTTTGTGTGTCACAAACCCCATTGGACAGAGTGTGTGTGTCATATTCCCCATTGGACAGCGTGTGTGTCACAAGCCCATTAGAAAGAGGTTGTGTGTCACAAAACCCACTGGACAGCGTGTGTGTCGGACCCCTTTGAACAGCGTGTGTTTCAAAAGCGCCATTGGATAGCCTGTGTGTCACAAACCCCATTGGATAGCGTGTGTGTCGCAATCAACATTGGACAGCGTGTGTGTGTCACAATCCCCATTCAACAGTGTGTGTGTCACAATCCCCATTGGACAGCGTGTGTGTCACAAACGCTATCGGACAGTTTGTGTGTGTCACAATACCCATTGGATAGTGTGTGAGTCACAAACCCCACTGGAAAGAGTTTGTGTCACAAACCCCATTGGACAGTGTGTGTGTCACAAAACGCATTGGATAGCGTGTGTTTCACAATCCCCATTGGACAGCGTGTGTGTCATAAACCCCATTGGACAGTTTGTGTGTGTCAAAACCCCTTTTGACACTGTGTGTGTCACAAAACCCACTGGACAGAGTTTGTGTCACAAACCCATTGGACAGTGTGTGTGTCACAAAACGCATTGGATAGCGTGAGTGTCCCAATCCCCATTGGACAGCGTGTGTGTCACAAACCCTATTGGACAGTTTGTGTGTGTCACAAACCCAATTGGATAGCGTGTGTGTGTCACAAACCCCATTAGAAAGGGTGCGTGTCACAAACCCCATTGGAAAGTGTGAGTGTCACAAACACTATTGGACATCGTGTGGTTCGCAATCCCCATTGGACAGCGTGTGTGTCAGGAACCCCATTGGACAGAATGTGTGTTACAAACGCCATTGGAAAGTGTGTGTGTCACAAACCCCATTGGAAAGTGTGTGTGTCATAACCCCCATTTTACAGAGTGTGTGTGTCACAATCCTCATTGGACAGTGTGTGTGTGACAAACCCCAATGGACATCGAGTTTGTCACAATCCCCATTGGACAGCGTGTGTGTCACAAGCGCCATTGGAAAGTGTGTGTGTCACAAACCCCATTGGAAAGTGTGTGTGTGTCACAAACCCCATTGGACTGCGTGTGTATCACAAACCCCTTTGGACAGTGTGTGTGTCACAAACCCCATTGGACAGCATGTGTGTCACTAAACCCATTGGATAGCATGTTGGTCACAAACCCCATTTGAAACTGTGTGTGCCACAAACCCCATTGGACAGCGTGTGTGTTCTGCAAAACCCATTGGATAGCATGTGTGTGTCATGAACCCCATTGGAGAGCTTGTGATTCAAAAGACCCATTGGACAGCGTGTGTGTGTCACAAACCCCATTGGACAGCGTGTGTGTCACAAGCCCCATTGGACAGCGTGTGTGTCACAATCCCCATTGGACAGCGTGTGTGTGTATCAATACCCTTTGGACAGTGTGTGTGTCACAAACCCCATTGGAAATGTATGTGTCACAAACCCCACTGTATAGCGTGTGTGTGACACAAACCCTCCTGGTCAGTGTGTGTGTCACAAAACCCTTTGGATAGCATGCTTGTCACAAATACCATGGGACAGTGTATGTGTAACAAAACTAATTTGTCAGCGTGTGTGGCACAAACACCATGTGACAGTGTGTGTGTGTCACAAACCCCATTAGAAAGTGTGCGTGTGACAAACCCCATTTGAAAGTGGGTGTGTCACACAACACATTGGATAGCATGTGTGTGTCACAAACCCCATTAGAAAGTGTGCGTGTCACAAACCCCATTGGAAAGTGTGTGTGTCACAAACACCATTGGACAGCTTGTGTGTGTCACAATCAACATTAGACAGTGTGTGTGTCACAAAACCCATTGGACAGTGTGTGTGTCACAAACACCACTGGACAGCGTGTGTGTGTCACACTCCTCATTAGACAGTTTGTGTGTCCCAAGACCTATTGGACAGAGTGTGTGTGTCACAAAACCCATTGGACAGTGTGTGTGTCACAAACACCACTGGACAGCGTGTGTGTGTCACACTCCTCATTAGACAGTTTGTGTGTCCCAAGACCTATTGGACAGAGTGTGTGTCACAAAACCCATTGGACACCTTGTGGGTCACAAACCCCATTGGACAGTGTGTGTGTCACAAACCCCATTGGACAGTGTGTGTGTCACAAACACCATTGGAAAGTGTATGTGTCACAAACCCCATTGGACAGTGTGTGTCTTACAAACCCCATTGGAAAGTTTGTGTGCCACAAACCCCACTGGACAGCGTGTGTGTCACAAACACCCATTGGACAGTGTGCGTGTCAAAAACCCCATGGACATCGTGTGTGTCACATACCTCTTTGGACAGTGTGTGTGTCACAAACCCCATTGGACAGTGTGTGTGTAACAAACCCAATTGGTCAGCCTGTGTGTCACAAACCCCATGGGACAGCGTGTGCGTGTCACAAACCACATTGGAAAGTGTGTTTCACAAAACCCATTGGATAGCGTGTGTGTCAAAAACCCCATTAGAAAGTATGTGTGTCACAATCCCCATTGCATAGCATGTGTGTGTCACAAGCCCTATTGGACAGTATGTATGTCACAATCACCATTGGACAGCGTCTTTTTCACAAACCTCATTGGACAGCTTGTGTGTCACAAACACCATTGGACAGTGTGTGTGTGTCACAATCCCCATTGGACAGTGAGTGTGTCACAAAACCCATTGGATAGCATTTGTGTCACAAACCCCATTAGAAAGTGTATGTTTCACAAACCCCAATGAATAGCGTGTGTGTGTCACAACCCCCATGGCACAGAGTGTGTGTCACATACCTCATTGGACAGCGTGTCATAAACCCCATTGGAAAGGGTGTGTGTGTCACAATCCCCATTGTACAGTGTGTGTGTGTCACAAACCCCATTGGACAGCGTGTGTGTCACAAACACCATTGGACAGCGTGTGTGTGTCACAATCCCCATTGGACAGTGTGTGTGTCACAAACCCCATAGGACAGCGTGTGTGTGTCACAAACACCATTGAAAAGTGTGTGTCACAAACGCCATTGGACATGTGTGTGTCAAAAACCTCATTAGAAAATATGTGTGTCACAAACCCCATTGGATAGCGTCTGTGTGTCACAGTCCCCATTGGATAGCGTGCGTGTTCCAAACCCCTTTTGATAGCGTGTGTGTGTCAAAAAACCCATTGGATAGCGTGTGTGTCACAAACCCCATTGGACAGTGTGTGTGTCACAAACCCCTCTGGACAGTGTTAGTGTTTAACAACACCCATTATACAGTGTGTGTGTCACAAACACCATTGGACAGCGTGTGTGTCACAAGCCCCCGTGGACACTGTGTGTGTCACGAACGCCATCTGACAGTATGTGTGTCACAAACACCCATGGACACTGTGAGTGTCACAAACCCCATTGGATAGCGTGTGTGTCACAAACCCCTTTGGACAGTGTGTGTGTCACTAACCCCATTGGACAGCGTTTGTGTGTCACAATCCCCATTCGACAGTGTGTGTGTCACAAACACTATTGGACAGCGTGTGTGTCACAAGCCTGTTGGACAGAGTGCGTGTGTCAAAAAACCCACTGGACAGCGTGAGTGTCACAAGCACCATTGGACAGAGTGTGTGTGTCACAAACCCCTTTGGAAAGTGTATGTGTCACAAACCCCATTGGATAGAATGTGTGTGTCTCAAGGACTATTGGGGATTGTGTGTGTCACAAACCCCATTGGACAGAGTGTGTGTCACAAACCCCATTGGACAGCGTGTGTGTCACAATCACCATTGGACAGAGCGTGTGTTCACAAACCCCATTGGAATGTGAATGTGTCACAAAGCGTATTGTATAGAGTGCATGTGTCACAAACCGCACGGGAGAACGTGTGTGTGTCACAAATCCCATTGTACAGCGTGTTTTTCACAAGCCCTTTGGACACAGTGTGTGTGTGGCACAAATCCCATTGTACAGCTTATTTGTCAGAATCCCCATTGGACAGCGTGTGTGTCACAAACCCCATTGGACAGAGTGTGTTTGACAAACCCCATTTTACAGTGTATGTGTCACAAACCCCATTGGACAGCGAGTGTGACACAGACACCATTGGACAGAGTGTGTGTGTTACAAAACCCACTGCACAGTGTGTGTGTCACAAACCCCTTTGGACAGAGTTCGTGTCACAAGCCCCATTGGACAGCATCTGTGTGTAACAATACCCATTGGACAGTGCGTGTGTCACAAACCCCATTGGACAGTGTGTGTGTCATAAACCCCCGTGGACACTGTATGTGTTCACGAATGCCATTGGGCAGCGTGTGTGTCACAAGACCCATTGGACAAAGTGTGTGTGTCACAATACCCGTTAGACAGTGTGTGTGTCAATACCCCATTGGACATTGTGTGTGTCACAAAACTCACTGGACAGCGTGTGTGTCACAAACACCCATGGAGAGTGTGTGTGTCACAAACCCCATGGCACAGCGTGTGTGTGCCACAAACCCCATTGGAAAGTGTGTTTCTCACAAACCCCATTGGATAGCGTGTGTGTATCACAAAACCCATTAAACAGTATGCGTGTCACAAAACCCATTAGATTCCCTGTGTGTTTCACAAACCCCATTAGAAATTGTGCGCGTCTCAAAGCCCATATGATAGCGTGTGTGTGTCGCAAACCCCATTAGAAAGTGTGCGTGTTACAAACCCCATTGGATAGCGTGTGTGTGTCAAAAACCCTATTGGACAGTGTGTGTGTCACGAACCCCATTGGAAAGCGTGTGTGTCACAAGACCCATTGGACAGCGTGTGTGTCATAATCCCCACTTTACAGTGTGTGTGTGTCTCAAACCCCATTGGACAGAGTGTGTGTGTGACAAACCCCATTGGACAGCTTGAGTGTCATAATCCCCACTTATACAGCGTGTGTGTGTCTCAATCCCCATTGGACATAGTGTGTGTGTCACAAAACCCACTGGACATCGTGTGTGTCACAAACCCTTTTGGGCAGTGTGTGTGTCAGAAACCCCACTGGACAGCGTATGTGTCACAAACACCCATGGACAGTGTGCATGTCAAAAACCTAATTGGACATCGTGTGTGTCCCAAACCCCGTTGGACAGTGTGTGTGTCACAAACCCCATGGGACAGAGTGTGTGTCACAAACCCCATTGGACAGCGTGTGTGTCTACAAGCGCCATTGGACAGAGCGTGTGTGTCACAAACCCCATTAGAAAGTGTATGTGTCACAAACCCCATTGGATAGTGTGTGTGTGTCACAAACCCTCCTGGTCAGTGTGTGTGTCACAAAACCCATTGGATAGCATGCGTGCGTCATAAGACCCATTGGACAGAGTGTGTGTGTCATAAAACCCCATTGGACATCGTGTGTTTCACAATCACCATTGGACAGCGTGTGTGTCACAAACCACATTGGACAGAGTGTGTGTGAAAAACCCCACTGGACACCATGTGTGTCATAACCCCCATTTTACAGCGTGTGTGTGTTACAATCCCCATTGGACATAGTGTGTGTGTCACAAACCCCACTGGACAGCGTGTGTGTCACAAACCCCTTTAGACAGTGTGTGTGTCACAAACCCCATTGGAGAGCCCGTGTCTCTCACATTCCCCTTTAGACAGCGTGTGTGTCACAATACACATGGGACATAGTGTGTGTGTCACAAAACCCATTGGATAGCGTTTGTGTGTCACAAACCCTGTTGGAATGTGCGTGTGACACAAACCCCACTGGACAGCGTTTGTGTCACGAACCCCATTGGACAGCTTGTGTGTCACAAGTCCCATTGGACAGAGTGTGTGTGTCACATACACCATTGTACAGCGTGTATGTCACAATCCTCATTTGACAGAGTGTGTCACAAGCCCCATTGGACAGTGTGTGTGTGTCACAAACCCCATTGGACAGCGTGTGTGTGTCACAGTTCCCATTGGACAGTGTGTGTGTCACAAACCCCATGGGACAGAGTGTGTGTCACAAACACTATTGGATAGTGTTTGTGTCACAAGCCCATTGGACAGAGTGTGTGTATCACAAAATCCACTGGACAGTGTGTGTGTCACGAACCCCACTGGACAGCGTTTGTGTCACGAACCCCATTGGACAGCTTGTGTGTCACAAGTCCCATTGGACAGAGTTTGTGTGTCACATACACCATTGTACAGCGTGTATGTCACAATCCTCATTTGACAGAGTGTGTCACAAGCCCCATTGGACAGTGTGTGTGTGTCACAAACCCCATTGGACAGCGTGTGTGTGTCACAGTTCCCATTGGACAGTGTGTGTGTCACAAACCCCATGGGACAGAGTGTGTGTCACAAACACTATTGGATAGTGTTTGTGTCACAAGCCCATTGGACAGAGTGTGTGTATCACAAAATTCACTGGACAGAGTGTGGTGTCACAAACCCTATTGGAAAGTGTATGTGTCACAAACCCCATTGGATAGCATGTGTGCGTCACAAACCCCATTGGACAGCGTGTGTGTGTCACAATCCCCATTGAACACTGTGTGTGTCACAAAACGCACTGGATAGCCTGTGTTTCACAAACCCCATTTGAAAGTGTGTGTGTCACAAACCCCGTTGGATAGCATGTGTGTGTCACAAACCCTATTGGACAGTGTGTGTCTCACAAACACCACTGGACAGCGTGTGTGTGTCACAAAGCCCAGTTGACAAAGTGTGTTTCACAAAAACCATTGGACAGTGTGTGTGTCACAAACCCCATTGCACAGCGTGTGTGTGTCACAAACCCTCCTGGTCAGTGTGTGTTTCACAAACCCCATTGGAAAGTGTGTGTGTCACAAATGCCATTGGATAGCATGTGTGTGTCACAAATCCCATTGGACAGCGTGTGAGTCACAAACTCCATTGGACAACTTGTGTGTGTCACAAAGCCCGTTTGACAGAGTGTGTGTCACAAACACCATTGGACAATGTGTGTGTAACATACCCAATTGTTCAGAGTGTGTGTAAAAATCTCCATGAGACAGCGTGTGTGTGTCACACACCTCATTGGAAAGAGTGTGTGTCACAAAACCCATTATAAACTGTGTGTGTTACAAACCCCAGTGTCTAGCGTGTCTGTGTCACAAACCCCATGGCACAGCGTGTGTGTCAAAAACACCATTGGACAGCATGTGTGTGTCACATTCCCCATTGGACAGTGTGTGTGTCACAAAACCTATTGGATAGCATGTTTGTCACAATCAACATTGGACAGCGTGTGTGTGTCACAATCCCCATTGAACAGTGTGTGTGTCACAATCCCCGTTGGAAAGCGTGTGTGTCACAAACCCCATTGGACAGTGTGTGTCACAAAACCCTTTGGATAGCATGTGTGTGTCACAAACCCCATTGCACAGCGTGTGTGTCACAAACCCCTTTGGACAGTGTGTGTGTCACAATCCCGATTGGACAGTGTATGTGCAACAAACCCCATTGGACAGCGTGTGTGTGTCACAATACCCATGGGACAGTGTGTGTGTCACAAAACCCATTGGATAGCGTGTGTGTCACAATCAACATTGGACAGCGTGTGTGTGTCACAATCCCCATTGAACAGTGTGTGTGTCACAAAACGCATTGGATAGCGTGTGTGTTTCACAAACCCTCCTGGTCAGTGCGTGTGTCGCAAAAACCATTGGACAGCATGCGTGAAACAAACACCATTGGACAGTGTGTGTGTAACAAACCCAATTGGTCAGCGTGTGTGTCACATACCCCATGGGAGAGCGTGTGTGTGTCACAAGCACCACTGGACAGAGCGTGGTGTCACAAAACCCATTGGAAAGTGTATTTGTCACAAACCCCACTGGATAGCTTGTCTGTGTCACAAACCGTATTGGACAGTGTGTGTGTCACAAAACCCACTGGACAGCGTGTGTGTCACAAACCCCATTGGACAGACTGTGTGTCACAAACCCATTTGGACAGTGTGTGTGTGTGTCACAATACCCATTGGACAGTGTGTGTTTCACAAACCCCATTGGACAGAGTTTGTGTGACAAACCCCATTGGACAGTGTGTGTGTCAGAAACACCATTGGACAGCGTGTGTGTCACAAACACCATTGGACAGTGTGTGTGTCAAAAACCCCAATGGACAGTGTGTGTGTGTCACAAAACCTCCTGGTCAGTGTGTGTGTCACAAGCCCCATGTGACAGCATGTGTATCACAAACCCCATGTGACAATGTGTGTGTGTCAAAAAACCATTGGAAAGTGTGTGCGTCACAAACCCCATTGGACAGCATGTGTGTGTCACAAACCCTATTGGACAGTGTATAGTTCACAATCCCCATTGGACAGCGTCTGTGTCACAAACATTATTGGACAGCGTGTGAGTCACATACACAATTGGACAGTGTGTGTGTCTCACAATCCCCATTGAAATGTGTGTGTGTCACAAACCCCATTGGATTGCGTGTGTGTGACACAAACCCTCCTGGTCAGCGTGTGTGTCACGAAACCCATTGGACAGCATGCGTGTCACAAACATAATTGGACAGTGTGTGTGTAACAAACCCAATTGGTCAGCGTGTGTGTCACAAACCCCATTGGACAGTGTGTGTGTGTCACAAACCCCATTTGAAAGTGTGTGTCACAAACCCCATTGGATTGCGTGTGTGTGTCAAAAACCCCTTCAGAATGTATGTGTGCCACAAACCCCATTGCATAGCTTGTGTGTGTCACAAACCCTATTGTACAGAGTGTGTGTGTCACACAACCCATTGGATAGCGTGTGTGTCATAAACCCCATTGGACAGCGTGTGTGTGTCACAAAGCCCATATGACAGAGTGTGTGTCACAAACACCATTGGACTGTGTGTGTGTCAAAAACCCCAATGGACAGCGTGTGAGTGTCACAAAACCCCCTGGTCAGTGTGTGTAGTCAGAAACCTCATTGCACAGCGTGTTTGTCACAAACCCCATTGCATAGAGTGTGTGTGTCACAAACCCTATTGGACAGTGTGTGTGTGTCACAATCCCATTGGACAGTGTGTGTGTCACAAAACCCATTGGATAACGTGTGTGTCACAAACCATATTGGACAGTGTGTGTGTCACAAACCCCACTTGACAGAGTGTGTGTCACAAACCCGCGTGGACACTGTGAGTGTTACGAACGCCATTGGACAGTGTGTGTGTCACAAAACCCACTGGAGAGTGTGTATGCAACAATCCCCAGTGGACAGCGTCTGTGTCACAAACACCCATGGACAGTGTCAGTGTCACAAACTCCATTGGATAGCGTCTGTGTCACAAATCCCTTTGGACAGTGTGTTTGTCACAAACCCCATTGGACAGCGTTTGTGTGTCACAATACCCATTGGTCAGTGTGTGTGTCACGAACCCCCCTGGACAGTGTGTGTGTCACAATCCCCAGAGGACAGCATGTGTGTCAAAACCCCATTGGAGAGTGTATGTGTCACAAAACCCATTGGACAGCGTGTGTGTCACAAAATCCCATGTACAGTGTGTGTGTCACAAACCCCATTGGACATTGTGTCTGTCACAAACCCGTTTAGATATTGTGTGTCACAGACCACATTGGACATCGTGTGTGTGTCACAACCCCATTGGACAGCGTGTGTCTGTTACAAACGCATTGGACAGAGTGTTTGTGTCACAAAACTCAAGGGACAGCGTGTGTGTCACGAAACCCATTGGACAACTTGTGTGTCACAAACCCCTTTGGACAGTGTGTGTGTCACAAACCCCATTGGAAAGTGTGTGTCACAAACCGCATTGGATAGCGTGTGTGCGTCAAAAACCCCATTGGACAGCGTGTGTGTGTCACCAAGTTGGGAGGGAGTGTCGACCTGCTGGAAGGCAGGAGGGCCCTGCAGAGGGATCTGGATAGACTGGAAAAATGGGCTGATTCCAATGGGATGAAGTTCAATAAGGCCAAATGCCGGGTGCTGCACTTTGGTCACAACAACCCCCTGCAGCGCTACAGGCTGGGCGCAGAATGGCTGGAGAGCAGTCAGACAGAAAGGGACCTGGGAGTACTAATTGATAGGAAGCTCAACATGAGCCATCAGTGTGCCCAGGTGGCCAAGAAGGCCAATGGTATCCTGTCCTGTATCAAAAATAGCGTGGTCAGCAGGACAAGGGAAGTGATCCTTCCCCTGTACTCTGCATTGGTGAGGCCACACCTGGAGTATTGTGTTCAGTTCTGGGCCCCTCAGTTCAGGAAAGACATTGAAGTGCTGGAGCGGGTCCAGAGAAGAGCAACACGACTGGTGAAAGGACTCGAACATAAGACCTATGAGGAGAGGCTGAGGGAGCTGGGGTTGTTTAGTCTAGAGAAGAGGAGGCTTAGAGGTGACCTCATCACTCTCTATAACTACCTGAAGGGAAGTTATAGCCAGGTGGGGATTGGTCTCTTCTCCCAGGCAGTTAGCAAGAGGACAAGGGGGCATGGGCTTAAACTCTACCAGGGGAAATTTAGGCTGGATATTAGAAAGAAATTCTTTACAGAGAGAGTGGTCAGGCATTGGAATGGCCTGCCCAGGGAGGTAGTGGACTCGCCATCCCTGGAGGTTTTTAAACTGAGATTGGACATGGCACTTAGTGCCATGATCTAGTAAATGGACTAGAGTTGGGACAAGGGTTAGACTCGATGATCTCTGAGGTCTTTTCCAACCCAGTCGAATCTGTGATTCTGCGATTCTGTGAATCCCCATGCTACAGAGTGTGTGTCACGAACCCCATTGGACAGCGTGTGTGTGTCACAAACCCCATTGGACAGCGTGTGTGTGTCGCAAACCCCATGGGACAGAGGACGTGTCACAAACCCAATTGGACAGCGTGTGTGTCACAAGCACCGTTGGACAGAGTGTTGTGTCACAATCCCAATTAGACAGCGTGTGTGTCAAAAACCCCATTGGACAGTGTGTGGTGTCACAAAAACCATTGGACAGCGTGTGTGTCACAAACCCCATTGGACAGTGTGCGTGTGTCACAAACCCCATTTGATAGAGTGTGTGTGTCACAAACCCTATTGGACAGTGTGTGTGTCACAAAACCCACTGGATAGCGTGTGTGTCACAAACGCCATTGGACAGTGTGTGTGTCACAAGCCCCATTGTACAGAGTGTATTTGTCACAAAGCCCACTGGACAGCGTGTGTGTCACGAATCCCATTGGACAGCGTGTGTGTCAAAAGCACCGTTGGACAGAGTGTGGTGTCACAATCGCCATTGGACAGCGTGTGTGTCACAAACCCCATTGGACAGTGTGTGTGTGTGTGTCACAAAGCCCATTGGACAGCGTGTGTGTCACAATCCCAATGGGACAGCGTGTGTGTGTCACAAGCACCGTTGGACAGAGTGTGGTGTCACAAACCCCATTGGAACGTGGATGTGTCACAAACCCCATTGGATAGCGTGTGTGTGTCACAAGCCCTATTGGACAGTGTGTGTGTCACAAAACCCACTGGATAGCGTGTGTGTCACAAAGCCCATTGGACAGCGTGTGTGTCACAATCCCAATTGGACAGCGTGTGTGTCACAAACCCCATTGGATAGGGTGTGTGTGTCACAATACCCATTGGACAGTAGTGCTTGTCACAAACCCCATTGGACATCGTGTGTCTCACAAAACCCTTTGGACAATATGTGTGTCACAAACCCCATTAGACAGCGTGTTTGTGTCACAATCCCGATTGGACAGAGTGTGTGTGTCACAAACCGCATGGGACAGAGTGTGTGTCGCGAACCCCATTGGACAGCGTGTGTGTCACAAGCGCCATTGGAAACTGTATGTGTCACAAACCCCATTGGATAGCGTGTGTGTGTCAAAAACCCCACTAGAAAGTATGTGTGTCACAAACCCCATTGGACAGCGTGTATGTGTGTCACAAACCCCTTTGGACAGCGTGTGTGTCACAAACCCATTAGACAGCGTGTGTGTCACAAGCCCCTTTGGACAGTGTGTGTGTCAAAAACCCCATTGGACAGGGTGTGTGTGTGTCACAATACCCATTCGACAGTGTGTGTGTCGCAAACCTCATTGGACAGAGTTTTCGTCACAAAACCCCGTGGACACTGTGTGTGTCACAAACCCCATTGGACGGTTTGTGTGTCACAAACCCCACTGGACAGCGTGTGTGTGTCACAATCCCCATGGGCCAGAGTGTGTGTCACAAACACCATTGGTCAGCGTGTCTGTGTCACAAGCCCATTGGACAGAGTGTGTGTGTCACAAAACCCACTGGACAGCGTGTGTGTCACGAACCCCATTGGACAGCGTGTGTGTCAAAAGCACCGTTGGACAGAGTGTGGTGTCACAATCCACATTGTACAGTGTATGTGTCACAAACCCCATTGGATAGAGTGTGTGTGTCACAAGCACCATTGGACAGAGTGTGGTGTCACAAACCCCGTTGGAAAGTGGATGTGTCACAAACCCCATTGGATAGCGTGTGTGTGTCACAAACCCTATTGGACAATGTGTGTGTCACAAAACACACCGGATAGCGTGTGTGTCAAAAATCCCGTTGGACAGCATGTGTGTCACAAACCCCATTGGAGAGGGTGTGTGTGTCACAATACCCATTGGACAGTGTGTGTGTCACAAACCTCATTAGACAGAGTTTGTGTCACACACCCCATTGGACAGCGTGTGTGTCACAAACACCCATGGACATCGTGTGTGTCACAAACCCCTTTGGACAGTGTCTGTGTCACAAACACCATTGGGCAGCGTGTGTGTTACAAACACCCATGGACAGTGTGCGTGCCTCAAACCCCATTGAACAACGTGTGTAGTCACCAACCCCTTTGGACAATGTGTGTGTCACAAACCCCATGGGACAGCGTGTGTGTCACAAACCCCATTGAATAGCATGTGTGTGTCACAAACCCTATTGGACATTGTGTATGACACAATCCCCTTTGGACAGTGTCTTTGTCACAAACTCAATGGGACAGAGTGTGTGTCACAAACACTATAGGACAGCGTGTGTGTGTCACAAGCCCATTGGACAGAGTGTGTCTGTCACAAAACACACTGGACAGCTTGTGTGTCACGAACCCCTTTGGACAGCGTGTGTGTCACAAACCCCTTCGTACAGTGTGTGTCACAAACCCCATTAGAAAGTATGCTTGTCACAAACCCCATTGGATAGTGTGTGTGTCACAAACCGCATTGGACAGCGTGTGTGTGTCACAATCCCCATTGGACAGTGTGTGTGTCACAAAACCCATGGGACAGAGTGTGTGTCACAAACACTATTGGTCAGCGTGTGTGTGTCACAAGCCCATTGGACAGAGTGTGTGTGTCACAAACCCCATTGGACAGCGTGTGTGTGTCACAAACCCCATTGGATAGAGTGTGTGTGTCACAAACCCCATTAGAAAGTATGCATGTCACAAACCCCAATGGACAGAGTGTATTTGTCACAAAGCCCATTGGACAGCGTGTGTGTCAAAAGCAGCATTGGACAGAGTGTGATGTCACAAACCCCATTGGGAAGTGTATGTTTCACAAACCCCTTTGGATAGCGTGTGTGTGTCACAAACCCTATTGGACAGTGTGTGTGTTACAAACGCCATTGGACAGAGTTTGTTTCCCAAACCCCATTGGACAGAATGTGTGTCAAAACCCAATTGGACAGCGTGTGTGTCACAAACCCCCCTTTTCAGTGTGTGTGTCACAATCCCCAGTGGAAAGCGTGTGTGTCAAAGCCCCATTTGATAATGTGTGTGTCACAAAACCCATTTGACAGCGTGTCTGTCACAAACACCCTTGGACAGTGTGAGTGTCACAAACCCTATTGGACAGTGTGTGTGTCATAAAACCCTTTTGACAGTTTGTGTGTCAGAAACCCCATTGGAAAACGTGTGTGTGTCACAATCCCCATTGGACAGTGTGTGTGTCACAAACACAATTGGACAGCGTGTGTGTCACAAACACCATTGGACAGCGTGTGTGTCACAAGACCCATTGGACAGAGTGTGGTGTCACAAACGCCATTGGACAGCGTGTGTGTGTCACAATCCCCATTAGACAGCGTGAGTGTCAAAACCCAATTGGATAGTCTGTGTGTCACAAAACCCGCTGGACAGCGTGTGTGTCACAAACACCCATGAACAGTGTGGGTGTCACAAACCCCATTGTACAGCGTGTGTGTGTCACAATTCCCATTGGACAGCATGTGTGTCACAAGCACCGTTGGACAGAGTGTGGTGTCACAATCCCCATTGGACAGCGTGTGTGTCACAAACACCATTGGACAGCGTGTGTTTCACAAGCCCATTGGACAGAGTGTGTGTGTCACAAAACCCACTGGGCAGCGTGTGTGTCGCGAACCCCATTTTATAGCGTGTGTGTCACAAGCACCATTGGACAGAGTGTGAATGTCACAAACCCCATTAGATAGTGTGTGTATAACAAAGCCCATTAGAAAGTGTGTGTATCACAAACCCCATTGGATAGCGTGTGTGTGTCACAAACCCTATTGGACAGTGTGTGTGTCACAAACCCCTTTGAACAGCATGTGTGTCACGAACCCCATTGGACAGCGTGTGTGTCACAAGACCCATTGGACAGAGTGTGGTGTCACAAACCCCATTGGAAAGTGCAGGTGTCACTAACACCATTTGACATCGTGTGTGTCAAAAGCCCCATTGGACAGCGTGTGTGTGTCACAATCCTCATTAGACAGCGTGTGTGTCAAAACGCAATTGGACAGTCTGTGTGTGGGAAAACCAACTGGACCGCGTGTGTGTCACAAACACCCATAGACTGTGTGAGTGTCACAAACCCCATTGTACAGCATGTGTTTGTCACAATTCCCATTGGACAGTGTGTGTGTCACAAAAACCATTGGACAACGTGTGTGTCACAATACCCATTGGACAGCGTGTGTTTGTCACAATTCCCATTGGACAGAGAGTGTGTATCAAAAACCCTTTGGAAAGTGTATGTGTCACAAACCATATTCGATAGCGCGTGTCACAAATCCAATTGGACAGTGTGTGTGTCACAAACCCCACTGGACAGTGTGTGTGTCACAAAGCCCATTGGACAGCGTGTGTGTCACAATCCCCATTGCACAGCTTGTGTGTCACAAACACCATTGGACAGCGTGTGTGTGTAACAATACCCATTGGACAGTGTTTGTGTGTCACAAACCCCATTAAACAGCCTGTGTGTCACAAGCCCCTTTGGCCAGTGTGTGTGTGTCACAAGCCCATTGGACATAGTGTGTGTGTCACAAAACCCACTGGACAGCCTGCGTGTCACGAAACCCATTGGACAGCGTGTGTGTCACAAGCACCATTGGACAGAGTGTGTGTGTCAAAAACCCCATTGGACAGCGTGTGTGTCACAAACCCCACTGAACAGATTGTGTGTCATAAACACCATTGGACATCGTGTGTGTGTCACAATCCCCATTGGACAAAGTGTGTGTCAAAACCCAATTGGACAGTGTGTGTGTCAGAAAACCCACTGGACAGCGTGTTTGTCACAAACACCCATGGACAGTTTGTGTGTCACAAAACTCCATTGGACAGCGTGTGTGTCACAAAGACCATTGGACAGCGTGTGTGTCACAAACACCCATTGGACAGAGTGTGTGTGTCACAAAACCCACTGGACAGCGTGTGTGTCATGAACCCCATTGGAGAGTGTGTGTGCCACAATCCCTATTGGACAGTGCGTATGTCGCAAACCCCATGGGACAGAGTGTGTGTGACAAACACTATTGGACAGCGTGTGTGTGTCACAATCCCTTTGGAGAGAGTGTGTGTGTCACAAAATCCACTGGACAGCGTGTTTGTCACGAACCCCATTGGACAGCGTGTGTATCACAAGCACCATTGGACAGCGTGTGTGTGTAACAATAATCATTGGACCGTGTGTGTGTAACACACCCCATTGGACAGCGTGTATGTGTAACAATACCCATTGGACAGTGTGTGTGTCACAATCCCCATTGGACAGGGTGTGTGTGTCACAATACCCATTGGACAGCGTGTGTGTCATAAACCCCATGTGGACACTGTGTGTGTCACGAATGCCATTGTGCAGAGTGTGTGTCGCAAACCCCCCTGGACATTGTGTGTGTCACAATCCCCATTGTACAGTGTGTATGTTTCACAAACACCATTGGACAGTGTGTGTGTCAAAAACCCCAATGGACAGCGTGTGTGTGTCACAAAACCTCCTGGTCAGTGTGTGTGTCACAAACCCCATTGCACAGCGTATGCGTCACAAACCCCATTGGACAGCGTCTGTGTGTCAAAAACCCCATTAGAAAATAAGTGTGTCACAAACCCCATTGGAATGCATGTGTGTGTCACAAACCCTATGGGACAGTGTGTATGTCACAATCCCCATTGGACAGCGTGTGTGTCACAAGCCCCTTTGGTCAGCGTGTGTGTGTCACGATCTCCTTTGGACAGTGTGCGTGTCACAAAACCCACTCGACAGCGTGTGTGTCACAAACACCACTGGACAGTGTGGGTGTCTCAAACCCCATTGGACAGAGTGTGTGTGTCACAAACCCCATTGGACAGAGTTTGTGTCTCAAACCCCATTGGACAGCGTATGTGTCACAAGCCCCATTGGACAGCGTGTGTGTCACAAACACCATTGGAGAGCGTGTGTGTCTCAAAAACCCCATTAGAAAGTATGTGTGTCACAAACCCCTTTGGACAGTGTGTGTGCCACCAAAGCCCACTGGACAGCGTGTGTGTCACAATCCCAATTGTACAGTGTGTATGTGTCACAAACCCCATTGGACATCGTGTGTGTCACAAACCCCTTTGGACATCGTGTGTGTCACAAACCCTTTTGGACAGTGTGTGTCTCACAAACCCCACTGGACAGTGTGCGTGTCACAAACCCCATTGGACATCTTGTTTGTCACAAAACCCTTTAGACAGTCTGCGTGTCACAAACCCCATTGGACATCGTGTTTTTCACCAACCCCTTCGGACATCTTGTGTGTCACAATCCCCATTGTACAGTGTTTGTGTGTCACAAACCCCATGGGACAGCGTGTGTGGCATAAACCCCATTGGACAGCGTGTGCGTATCACAATCTCCATTGTACAGTGTTTGTGTGTCACAAACCCCATTGGACAGAGTGTTTGTCAAAAACCCCTTTGGACAGTGTGTGTGTCACAAACCCCATTAGATAGCGTGTGTGTGTCACAAACCTTATTGGACAGTGTGTGTTTCACAAACCCCATTGGTCAGCCTGTGGGTCACAAACACCATTCAACAGCGTGTGTGTGTCACAAACACCGTTGGACAGCGTGTGTGTGTAACAATACCCATTGGACAGTGTGTGTGTCACAAACCCTTGCAGACACTGTATGTGTCAGAAACACATTGGACAGTGTGCGTGTCACAAACTGCTCTGGACAGCGTGTGTGTGACAATCCCCATTGGAGAGCGTGTGTGTCACAATCCCCATTGGACAGCGTTTGTGTCAGAAACCCCATTGCACAGAGTGTGTGTTTCACAAACTCTATTGGAAAGTGTGTGTGTCACAAATCCCATTGGATAGCGTGTGTGTGTCACAAACTCTATTGGTCAGTGTGTGTGTCACAAACCCCATTGGACAGCGTGTGTGTGTAACAAAAATCATTGGACTGTGTGTGTGTCACACACCCCATTGGACAGCGTGTATGTGTAACAATACCCATTGGACAGCGTGTGTGTCTCAAACCCCCCTGGACAGTGTGTGTGTGTAATAATACCCATTGGACAGTGTGCGTGTCACAAACACCCATGTACAGTGTGCGTTTCACAAACCCCATTGGACAGAGTTTGTGTCACAAACCCTATTGGAAAGCGTGTGTGTCACAAACCCCATTGGACAGCGTGTATGTCAAAACCCCATTGGACAGTATGTGTGTCAGAAAACCCACTGGACAGAGTGTGTGTCACAAACACCAATGGAGAGTGTGAGTGTCACAATCCCCAGTTGACAGCGTGTGTGTTAAAACCCCATTGGACAGCGTGTGTGTCAAAAGAACCCTATGACAGTGTGTGTGTGTCACAAACACCATTGGAAAGTGTATGTGTCACAAACCCCATTGGATAGCATGTGTGTGTCACAAACCCTATTGGACAGTGTGTAGGTCACAATCCCCATTGGACAGCGCGTGTGTCACAATCCCCATTGGACAGCGTGTGTTTTTCACAAACACCATTCGACAGTGTGTGTGTCACAAACTGCATTGGACAGCGTTTGTGTGTAACAATACCCATTGGACAGTGTGTGTGTCACAAAACCCATTGGAGAGCGTGTGTGTGTAACAATACGCATTGCACAGTGAGTGTATCACAAACCCCATTGGACAACGTGTGTGTCACAAACCCCCGTGGACACTGTGTGTGTCACGAACGCCATTGGACAGTGTGTGTGTCACAATCCCCAGTGGACAGCGTGTGTGTCAAAACCCCTGTGGACAGTGTGTGTGTCACAAAACCAACTGGACAGCGTGTGTGTCAAAAAAAAACAAACGAAAGTGTGAGTGTCACAAACCGTATTGGACAGCGTGTGTGTCACAAACCCTTTTGGACAGTGTGTGTGTCACAAAACCCACTGGACAGCGTGTGTGTCACGAACCCCATTGGACAGCGTGTGTGTCACAAGCACCATTGGACAGAGTGTGTGTGTCACAAACCCCATTGGAAAGTGTATGTGTCACAAACCACATTGGATAGCGTGTGTGTCACAAGAACAATTGGACAGACTGTGTGTGTCACAAAACCCACTGGACAGAGTGTTTGTTCACAAACCCCATTGGACATCGTGTATGTCACAAGACCCATTGGACAGAGTGTGTATGTCACAAACACCACTGGACAGCGTGTGGGTGTAACAATACATATTGGACAGTGTGTGTGTCACAAGCGCCATTGGACAGAGTGTGTGTGTCACAAACCCCATTGGAAAGTGTATGTGTTCCAAACCCCATTGGATAGTGTGTGTGTGTCACAAACCCTATTGGACAGCGTGTGTGTCACAAAACCCACTGAGCAGCGTGTGTGTCACAAACCCTATTTGAAAGTGTATGTGTCACAAACACCCATGTAGAGTGTGAGTGTCACAAACCCCATTGGACAACTTGTGTGTCACAAACCCCTTTGGACAGTGTGTGTGTCAAAAGAGTCATTGGACAGCGTGTGTGTGTCACAATCCCCATTGGACAGTGTGTGTGTCACAAACCCCATGGGACAGAGTGTCTGTCACGAACCCCATTGGACAGCGTGCGTGTCACAATCCCCATTGGACAGAGTGTGTGATTCACAAACCCCATTAGAAAGTGTGTGTGTCACAAACCCCATTGGAAAGAGTGAGTGTCACAAACACCATTGGATAGAGTGTGTGTGTCACAAACCCTTCTGGTCAGTGTGTGTGACACAAAACCCATTGGACAGCATGCGTGTCACAAACATCATTGGACAGCGTGTGTGTAACAAGCCCCATTGGACAGCGTGTGTGTGTCACAAAACCCATTGGAAATTTTGTGTCACAAACCTTTTTGCATATCGTGTGTGTGTCAAAAACCCCATTAGAAAGTATATGTGTCACAAACCCCATTGGTTAGCCTGTGCGTATCACAAACCCCCCTAGACAGTGTGTGTGTCACAAACCCCATTTGAAAGGGTATGTGTCACAAAGCCCATTGGATAGCGTGTGTGTGTTACAAACCCTACTGGACAGTGTGTGTGTGTCACAATCCCCATTGGACAGTGTGTGTTTCACAAAACCCATTGGATAGAGTGTGTGTGTCACAAACCCTATTGGACACTGTGTGTGTCACAAAACCCACTGGACAGCGTTTGTGTCACAAACCCCCCTGGACAGCGTGTGTGTCACAAACACCCATGGACAGGATGCGTGTCACAAACCCCACTGGACAGAGTGTGTGTCACAAACACCCATGGATAGTGTGCGTGCCACCAGCCCCATTGGACAGCGTCTGTTTCAAAAACACCATTGGACAGCGTGTTTGTGTAACAATACCCATTGGACAATGTGTGTGTCACAAACCCCATTGGACAGCGTGTGTGTCACAAACACCCATGGACAGTGTGCGTGTCACATACCCCATTATTCATTGTGTTGTGTCACAAACCCTTTTGGACAGTGTGTGTGTTCACAAAACCCACTGGACGGCGTGTATGTCACAAACACCCATGGACATTGTTCGTGACACGAACCCCATTGGACAGTGTGTCTGTCACAAGCGCCATTGGACAGAGTGTGTGTGTCACAAACCCCATTGGAAAGTGTATGTGTCACAAACCCCATTGGATAGCGTGTGTGTGGCAAAAACCCTATTGGACAGTTTGTGTGTCACAAAACCCACCGGACAGCGTGTGTGTCACAATCCCCTTTGGACAGCGTTTGTGTGTCACAACCCACATTGGACAGTGTGTGTGTCACAAACCCCCGTGGACACTGAGTGTGTCACAAACCCCTTTGGACAGTGTGTGTGTCACAAACTCCACTGGACAGCGTTTTTGTCACAATCCCAACTGGACAGAGTCTGTGTCACAAACCCCATTGGACATCGTGTGTGTCACGAACACCATTGGACAGCGTGTGTGTGTCACAATCCCCATTGGACATTGTGTGTGTCACAAAACCCATTGGACAGCGTATGTGTCACAAGCCATTGCACAGAATGTGTGTGTCACAAAACCCACTGGACAGCGTGTGTGTCACGAACCCCATTGGACAGCATGTGTGTCACAAACCCCATTAGAAAGTGTATGTTTCACAAACCCCATTGGATAGCGTGTGTCTGTCACAAACCCTTTTGGACAGTGTTTGTCACAATCCCCACTGGACAGCGTCTTTGTCACAAACCCCATTGCACAGTGTGTGTGTCACAAACCCCATGGGACAACGTGTGTGTGTCACAAACCCCATTGGAAAGTGTGCGTCACAAACCCCATTGGACAGTGTGTGTGTAACAAACACCATTGGACAGCATGTGTTTGTAACAATACCCATTGGACAGTGTGTGTGTCACAAACCCCTTTGGACCGGATCTGTATCACAAACCCCAGTGATCAATGCATTTGTCACAAACCCCATTGGACAGTTTGTGTGTCACAAACTCCACTGGACAGCGTGTGTGTCACAATCACCCATGGACAATGTGCGTGTCACAAACCCCATTGGACATCGTGTGTGTCACAAACCCCTTTGGACAGTGTGTGTGTCAAGACCCCATTGGACATCGTGTGTGTGTGTCACAAACCCCATTGGAAAGTGTTTGTCACAAACCCCTTTGTATAGCGCGTGTGTGTCACAAACCCCATTATAAAGTGTGCGTGTCACAAACCCCATTGGACAGCGTGTGTCTGTCACAAACCTTATTGGACAGTGTGTAGGTCACAATCCCCATTGGACAGCGTCTGTGTCACAAACCCCATTGGACAGTGTGTTTGTCACAATCCCCGTTGGACAGTGTCTGTGTCACAAACCCCGTTGGATAGCGTGTCTGTGTCACAAACCCCATTGGAAAGTGTGTGTCACAAACCCCATTGGACAGCGTGTGTGTCACAAACACCATTGAAGAGCTTGTGTGTGTAACAATACCCATTGGACAGTGTGTGTGTCACAAACCGTATTGGACAGCGTCTGTGTCACAATCTCCCGTGGACACTGCGTGTGTCACAAACCCCACTGGACAGCGTGTGTGTCTCAAACACCCATGGACAACGTACGTGTCACAAACCCCATTGGACAGCGTGTGTGTGTTTCAATCCCCTTTGGACAGTGTGTGTGTCACAAACCCCATGGGACAACGTGTGTGTGTCAAAAACCCCATTGGAAAGTGTGTGTCACAAAACCCATTGGATAGAGTGTGAGTGTCACAAACCCCATTATAAAGTGCACGTGTGTCAAACCCCATTTGATAGCGTGTGTGTGTCACAAACCCTATTGGACAGTGTGTAGGTCACAATCCCCAGTGGACAGAGTGTGTGTCAAAACCCCGTTGGACAGTCTGTGTGTCACAAAAACCCGTGGACAGTGTGAGTTTCACAAACCCCTTTGGATAGCGTGTGTGTCAGAAACCCCTTTGGACAGTGTGTGTGTCACAAAACCCATTGGACAGAGTGTGAGTGTCACAATCCCCATTGGACAGTGTGTGTTTCACAAACATCATTGGACAGCGTGTGTGTCACAAGCCCATTGGACAGAGTGTGTGTGTCACAAGCACCATTGGACAGAATGTGTGTGTCACAATCCCCATTGGAAAGTGTATGTGTCACAAACCCCATTGGATTGCATGTGTGTATCACAAACCCTATTGTACAGTGTGTGTGTCATAAAATCCACTGGACATCGTGTGTGTTCACAAACCTCATTGGACAGTGTGTTTTTCACAAGACCCTTTGGACAGAGTGTGTGTGTAAAAATAACTATTGGACAGTGTGTGTGTCACAAACCCTCTTGGACACTGTGTATGTCACAAACCCCATTGGACAGTATGTGTGTCAGAAACTCCACTGAACAGCGTGTGTTTCACAAACCCCATTGGACAGCGTGTGTTTGTCACAATACCCATTGGAAAGTGTGTGTGTCACAAACTGGATTGGACATGGTTTGTGTCGCAAACATCATTGGACAGCGTGTGTGTCACAAGCCCATTGGACAGAGTGTGTGTGTTACAAAACCCTTTGGACAGTGTGTGTGTCACAAACCCCATTGTACAGCGTGTGTGTGTCACAATCCCCACTGTACAGTGTGTTTGTCACAAACCCCTTTGGACAGTGTGTGTGTCACAGACCCCTCAGTACAGGGTGTGTGTCACAATCCCCATAGGACAGTGTGTATGTCACAATCATCATTGGACAGCGTGTGTGTCACTATACCATTGGACAGAATGTGTGTGTCACAAAACCCACTGGACGGCGTTTGTGTCACGAACTCCTTTGGACAGCGTGTGTGTCACAGACCCCATTGGACAGTGTGTATGTGTCATAAGCTCCATTGCACAGAGTGTGTGTTTCGCAAACCCCATTGGATAGAGTTTGTGTGACAAAACCCATTGGACACTGTGTGTGTCAGTAACCCCATTGGACAGCGTTTGTGTCACACTCCCCAGTGGACAGCGTGTGTGTCAAAACCCCATTGGACAGTGTGTGTGTCACAAAACCCACTGGATAGCGTGTGAGTTCCAAACAACCATGGACAGTGTGAGTGTCACAAAACCCATTGAATAGCGTGTGTGTCACACACGCCTTTGGACCGTCTGTGTTTCACAAACCTCGTTGGACAGCGTGTGTGTGTCACAAACCCTACTGGACAGAGTGAGTGTCACAAACCCAATTGGATAGCGCGTGTGTGTCACAAACCCCATTAGAAAGTGTGCGTGTCACATACCCCTTTGGAAAGTGTGTGTGTAACAAACAACTTTGGATAGCGTGTGTGTGTCACAAACCCCATTAGATAGTGTGCGTGTCACAAACCCCATTGGATAGATTGTGTGTGTCACAAACCCCATTGGACAGCGTGTGTGTCACAAACCCCCGTGGACACTGTGTATCATAAACCCCACTGGACAGCATTTGTGTAACAAACTCCTTTGGACAGTGTGTGTGTCACAAACTCCTTTGGACAGTGTGTGTGTCACAAACCCCACTGCACAGTGTGTATGTCACAATCCCCATTGGACAGCGTCTGTGTCACAAACCCCATTGGACAGCGTGTGTGTGTCACAATCCCCATTGGACAGTGTTTGTGTCACAAAACCTATTTGATATAGTGTGTGTCACAAACCCCATTGGATAGCGTGTGTGTGTCACAAACCCCATTTGAAAATGTGTGTGTCACAAACCCCATTGGATAGTGTGTGTGTCACTAGCCCATTGGACAGACTGTGTGTGTCACAAAACCCACTGGACAGCGTGTGTATTCACGGACCCCATTGGACCGCGTGTGTGTCACAAACCCCATTGGATAGCGTGTGTGTGTCACAAACCCCTTTAGAAAGTGCGCGTGTCACAAACCCCTTTGGATAGAATGTGCGTGTCACAAATCCTATTGGACAGTGTGTATGTCACAATCCCCATTGGACAGCGTCTGTGTCAGAAACCCCATTGGACAGTGTGTGTGTCACAAACCTCATTGGACAGTGTGTGTGTGTCACAATCCCCATTAGAAAGTGTGCGTGTCACAAACTCCATTGGACAGCATGTGTGTCACAAACACCATTGGTCAGCGTGTGTTTGTCACAATCCCCATTGGAAAGTGTATGTGTCACAAACACCATTGGTTAGCGTGTGTGTGTCACAAACCCTTTTGGACAGTGTGTGTGTCAGAAACCCCACTGGATAGCGTGAGTGTCACAAACACCCATGGACAGTGTGCGTGTCAGAAACCCCATTGAACACAGTTTGAGTCACAAACCCCATTGGACAGCGTGTCACTAGCCCATTGGACAGAGTGTGTGTGTCACAAAACCCACTGGACAGCGTGTTTTTCACTAACCCCATTGGACAGCGTGTGTGTCACAAGCACCATTGGACAGTGTGTGTGTGTCACAAACCCCATTGGAAAGTGCATGTGTCCAAACCCCATTGGATAGCGTGTGTGTCACAAACACCATTGGACATCGTGTGTGTGTAACAATACCCATTGCACAGTGTGTGTGTCACAAATCCCATTGGACAGTGTGCGTGTCACAAACCCCTTTGGACATCATGTGTGTCACAAACCCTTTTGGACAGTGTGTGTGTCACAAACACCTTTGGACATAGTGTGAGTCACAAACCACTTTGGACAGCGTTTGTGTCATAAACCCCATTGGATATTGAACGTGTGTCACAAACCCCATGGGACAGAGTGCGTGTCACGAACCCCATTGGACAGCGTGTGTGTCACAAGCGCCTTTGGACAGAGTGTGTGTGTCACAAACCCCATTGGAAAGTGTATGTGTCACATACCCCATTGGATAGCGTGTGTGTATCACAAACCCTCTTGGTCAGTGTGTGTGTCAAAAAACCCATTGGACAGAGTTTGTGTTTAACAATACCCATCGGACAGTGTGTGTATCACAGACCCCATTGGACAGTGTGTGTATCACAAACCCCTTTGGACAGTGTGTGTGCCACAGAGACCCATGGACAGTGTGCGTAGTCAGAAACCCCATTGGACAGCATGCGTGTCACACACCCCATTGGACAGTGTGTGTGTAACAAACCCAATTGATCAGCGTGTGTGTCTCAAACCCCATGGGACAGCGACTGGGTGTCACAAACCCCATTATAAAGTGTGCGTGTCAGAAACCCCATTGGACACTGTGTGTGTCACAAACCCCATTGGACAGTGTGTGTGTCACAAACCCCATTGGACAGAGTGTGTGTCACAAGACCCATTGGACAGAGTATATGTGTCACAAGGCCCATTGGACAGCGTGTGTGTCACAATCCCCATTGGACAGTGTATGTGTCACAAATCCCATTGGACAGGGTGTGTGTGTCACAATACCCATTTGACAGCGTGTGAGCCACAAACCTCATTGGACATAGTTTGTGTCACAAACCCCCGTGGACACTGTGTGTGTCACAAACACCCATGGACAGTGTGCGTGTCACAAACCCCATTGGACAGCATGTGTGTCACAAACACCCATGGACAGTGTGCGTGTCACAAACCCCATTGGGCAGCGTGTGTGTGTCACAATTCCCATTGGACAGTGTGTTTGTCACAAACCCCTTTTGACAGAGTGTCTGTCACGAACCCCATTGGACAGCGTTTGTGTCACAAGCCCCATAGGACAGAGTGTGTGTGTCACAAACCCCATAGGATAGTGTGTGTGTGTCACAAACTCCATTGGATAGCGTGTGCGTGTCACAAACCCCATTGGATAGTATGTGTTTGTCACAAACCCTATTGGACAGTGTGTATGACACAATCCCCATTGGACAGCGTATTTGTCACAAACCCAATGGGACAGAGTGTGTGTCACAAACACTATAGGACAGCGTGTGTGTGTCACAAGCCCATTGTACAGAAGTGTGTGTGTCACAAAACCCACTGGACAGCGTGTGTGTCACGAACCCCATTGGACAGCGTGATTGTCACAAACCCCATTGCACAGAGTGTGTGTGTCACAAACTCCACTGGACAGCGTGTGTGTCACAAACCCCACTTGAGAGTGTGTGTGTGTAACAATACCCATTGGACAATGTGTGTGTCACAAACCCCATTGGACAGCGTGTGTGTGTAACAATACCCATTGGACAGTGTGTGTGTCACTAACCCAATTGGATAGCGTGTGTGTCGCAAGCACCATTGGACATCGTGTGTTTCACAAACACCATGGGACAGAGTGTGTGTGTAACAATACCCGTTGGACAGTGTGTGTGTCACAAATCCCATTGGACAGCGTGTGTGTCGCAAATACCCATGGACAGTGTGCGTGTCAGAAACCCCAATGGACATCGTGTGTGTCACAAACCCCTTTGGAAAGTTTGTGTGTCACAAACCCCAATAGGCAGCGTGTGTGTGTCACAAACCCCTTTGGACAGTGTGTGTGTCACAAACCCCATTGGACGGCTTGTGTGTCACAAACCCCTTTGGACAGTGTGCGTGTCAAAAAACCCATTGGACAGCATGTGTGTGTCACAATCCCCATTGGACAGTGTGTGTGTCACAAACACCATTGGACAGCGTGTGTGTCACTAAACACCATTGGACAGCGTGTGTGTGTCACAATCCCCATTGGACAATGTGTGTGTGTGTCACAAAACCCATTGGATAGCGTGTGTGTCACAAACCCAATTGGACAGCGCGTGTGTCACAAACCCCTTTGGACAGTGTGTGTGTTACAAACATCCTTGGATAGCATGTGTGTCACAGGCCCATTGGACAGAGTGTGTGTGTCACAAAACCCACTGGACACCATGTGTGTCACAAACCCCATTGGACAGAATGTGTGTCACAAGACCCACTGGACAGAGTGTATGTGTCACAAACCCCATTTGACAGCGTGTTTGTCACAAACCCCATTGGACCGCGTCTGTGTCACATACCCCATTGGACAGCGTGTGTGCCACAAACACCACTGGACAGCGTGTGTGTGTCGCTATCCCCATTGGACAGTGTGTGTGTCACAAAACCCATTGGATAGCGTGTGTGTCACGAACCCCATTAGAAAGTGTGTGTGTCACAAAACCCATTGGATAGCGTATGTGTGTCACAAACTGTATTGGACAGAGTGTGTGTGTCACACACAACATTGGACAGCGTGTGAATAATAAACCCCATTATAAAGTGTGCGTGTCACAAACCCCATTGGACAGCGTGTGTGTCACAAACGCCATTGGACAGTGTGTGTGTCACAAAACCCATTGGACAGAGTTTGTATTTAACAATACCCATTGTACAGTGTGTGTGTCACAAAACCCACTGGACAGCGTGTGTATCAAAAAGAGCCATGGACAGTGTGAATGTCACAAACCCCCCTGGATAACATGTGTGTCACAAACCCTTTGGACAGTGTGTGTGTCACAAGCACCATTGGACTGAGTGGGTGTGTCACAAAACCCATTGGAAAGTGTATGTGTCACAAAACCCATTGGATAGCGTGTGTGTGTCACAAACCCCATTGGACAGTGTGTGTGTGTTACAATACCCATAGGACACTGTGTGTGTCACAAACTCCATTGGATAAAGTGTGTGTCACAGACCTCATTGGACAGACTGTGTGTCACAAACACCCATGGACAGTGTGCGTGTCAGAAACCCCATTGGACATCGTCTGTGTCACAAACCCCTTTGGACAGTGTGTTGTCACAGACCCCATTGGAAAGCGTGTGTGTGTCACAAACCCCATGGGACAGAGTGTGTGTCAGAAACCCCATTGGACAGCGTGTGTGTCAAAAGCGCCATTGGACAGTGTTTGTGTGTCACAAACCCCATTGGGTAGCGTGTGTGTGTCACAAACCCTCTTGGTCAGTGTGTGTGTCACAAAAACCATTGGAAAGCATGCGTGTCACACACAGCATTGCACAGTGTGTGTGTAACAAACCCAATTGTACAGCGTCTGTGTCACAAACCCCATTGGACAGCGTGTGTGTTCACAAACACCATTGGACAGTGTGTGAAGTGTTACAATCCTCATTGGACAGTGTGTGTGTCACAAAACCCATTGGACAGCGCGTGTGTCACAAAACCCATTAGAAAGTGCGTGTGTCCCAAACACCATTGGATAGCGTATGTGTTTTCACAAACACTATTGGACAGAGTGTGTGTGTCACACACCAAGTTGGACAGCGTTTGTGACATAAATGCCATTGGATAGCGTGTGTGTGTCACAAACCCCATTACAAAGTGTGCGTGTCACAAACCCCATTGGACATTGTGTGTGTCACAAACCCCATGGGACAGTGTGTGTGTCACAAACATCATTGGACAGCCTGTGTGTCACAAGCACCATTGGACAGAGTGTGTGTGTCAAAATCCCCATTGGAAAGTGTATGTGTCACAAACCCCATTGGATTGCGTGTGTGTTCACAAACCCCATTGGACAGCGGTTTTTTTACAAGACCCTTTCGACAGAGTGTGTGTAACCATTGGACAGTGTGTGTGTCAGAAACCCTCTTGGACACTGTGTATGTCACAGACACCTTTGGGCAGTGTGTGTGGTAACAAACTCAATTGGTCTGCGTGTGTGTCTCAAACCCCATGGGACAGCGCGTCTGTGACAAACCCCATTGGACACCGCGTGTGCCACAATCCCCATTGGACATCTTGTGTGTCACAAACCTCATTGGACAGAGTTTGTGTGTCACAAACCCCATTGGACAGTGTGTGTGTCACAATCCCCTCTGGACAGCGTGTGTGTCACAAACCCCATTGGACAGCGTATGTGTCACAATACCCATTGGACACTGTGTGTGTCACAAACCCCATTGGATATCGTGTGTGTCACAAGCCCATTGGACAAAGTGTGTGTGTCACAAGCACCATTGGACAGACTGTGTGTGTCACAAACCCCATGGGACAGCGTGTGTGTGACGAATCCCACTGGGCAGCGCGTGTGTCACAATCCCCATTGTACAGCGTGTGTGTAAAAAACTCCATTGGACAGCGTGTGTGTCACAAACCCCATTGGATAACGTGTGTGTGTCAAAAACCCCATTAGAAAGTATTTGTGTCACAAACCCCATTGGATAGCCTGTGTGTGTCACAAACCCTCTTGGACAGTGTGTATGTCACAATCCCCATTGGACAGCGTGTGTGTGTGACAATCCCCATTAGACAGCGTGTGTGTCAGAAACCCCTTTGGACAGTGTGTGTGTCACAAACCCCATTGAAGAGCATGTGTGTCACGAACCCCATTGGACAGCGTGTGTGTCACAAGACCAATTGGATAGAGTTTGTGTGTCACAAACCCCATTGGACAGCTTGTGTGTCACATTCCCCATTGGACAGGGTGTGTGTCTCAGACCCCATTGGACAGATTGTGTGTGATAAACCCCATTGGACAGCGTGTGTGTCACAAACCCTATAGTACAGCGTGTGTGTGTAACAATCCCCATTCGACAATTTGTGTGTCACAAACCACTTGGGACAGAGTGTGTGTCACAAACACTATTGGACAGCGTGTATGTGTCACAAGCTCTTTGGACAGAGTGTGTGTGACACAAAACCCACTGGACAGCGTATGTGTCACGAACCCCATTGAACAGCGTGTGTGTCACAAGCACCATTGGACAGAGTGTATGTGTCACAAACCCCATTGGACAGCGTGTGTGTCACAATCCTAATTGGACAGCGTGTGTGTCACAAACCCCATTGGACAGTGTGTGTGTCACCAAACCCCATTGGACAGCGTATGTGTCACAATACCCATTGGACACTGTGTGTGTCACAAACCCCACTGGATAGCGTGTGTGTGTCAGAAACCCATTGAACAGCGTGTGTGTCACGAACCCCATTGGACAAATTGTGTGTCATAAACCCCATTGGACAGCGTGTGTGTGTCACAATCCACACTGGACAGCGTGTGTGTCACAAACACCCCTTCAGTGTGTGTGTCACAATCCCCAGGGGACAGCGTGTGTGTCAAAACCCCATTGGACAGTGTGTGTGTCACAAAACCCACTGGACAGCGTGTGTGTCACAAACAAAAATATACAGTGTGAGTGTCACAAACCCCTTTGGATAGCGTGTGTGTCACAAACCCCTTTGGGCAGTCTGTGTGTCACAAACCTCATTGGACAGAGTGTGTGTGTAACAATCCTTACTGGACAGCGTGTGTGTCACAAGCACCATTGAACAGCGTGTGAGTCACAAGCCCATTGGACAGAGTGTGAGTGTCACAAAACCCACTGGACAGCGTGTGTGTCACGAACCCCATTGGACAGCGTGTGTGTCACAAGCACCATTGGACAGAGTGTGAGTGTCACAAACCCCATTAGATAGTGTGTGTGGCACAAACCCCTTTGGACATTGTGTGTGTCACAAAAACCATTTGATAGTGTGTGAGTGTCACAAACCCTATTGGACAGTGTGTGTGTCACAAACCCATTGGACAGCGTGTGTGTCACGAACCCCATTGGACAGAGTCTGTAGTCACAATCCCCATTGGACAGCGTGTGTGTCACAAACCCCATTGGACAGATTGTGTGTCATAAACCCCATTGGATAGTATGTGTGTGTCACAAACTCTATTGGACAGTGTGTGTGTCACAAAGCCCATTGAACAGTATGTGTGTCACGAACCCCATTGAACAGCGTGTGTGTCACAAAACGCACTGGACAGCGTGTGTGTGTCACAATCCCCATTGGACAGTGTGTGTGTCACAAACACCATTGGACAGCGTGTGTGTCATAAGCCCATTTTACAGAGTGTGTGTGTCACAAACCCCATTGGAAAGTGTATGTGTCACAAACCCCTTTAAATAGCGTGTGTGTGTCACAAACCCTATTGGACAGAGTCTGTGTGTCACAAACCCTTTTGGACAGTGTGTGTGTCACAAACCCCATTGGACAGCGTGTGTGTGTCACAAACCCCATTGGAAAGTGTATGTGTCACAAACTCCATTGGAAAGCGTGTCTGTGACAAACCCGATTGGACAGCGTGTGTGTCACAAACCCCATTGGACAGCGTGTGTGTCACAAACACCATTGGATAGCGTGTGTGTGTCACAAACCATTTTGGACAGTGTGTGTGTCATAAACCCCACTGGATAGCGTGTGTGTCACAAACACCCATGGACAGTGTGCGTGTCACAAACCCCATTGGACCTCGTGTGTGTCACGAACCCCATTGGACAGCGTGTGTGTCACAAACTCCATTGGACAGAGCGTCTGTGTCACAAACCCCATTGGAAAGTGTGTGTCTCACAAACCCCACTGGATAGTGTGTGTGTGTCACAAAGTCGATTGGACAGCGTGTGTGTCACAATCCCCATTGGACAGAGTGTGTGTCACAATCCCCATTAGACAGCGCGTGTATCAGAAACCCCTTTGGACAGTGTGTGTGTCACAAACCCCATTGGACAGCGTGTGTGTGTCACAATCCCCATTGGACAGTGTGTGTGTCACAATCCCCATTGGACCGATTGTGTGTCATAAACCCCATTGGACAGAGTGTGTGTGTCACAAGCCCATTGGACAGAGTGTGTGTGTCACAAAACCCACTGGACAGCGTGTGTGTTACGAACCCCCTTGAACATCGTGTGCGTCACAAGCACCATTGGACAGAGTGTGAGTGTCACAAACCCCATTAGAAAGTGTGTGTGTCACAAACCCCATTGGATAGTATGTGTGTGTCACAAACTCTATTGGACAGTGTGTGTGTCACAAACCCCATTGAACAGTATGTGTGTCACAAACCCTATTGGACAGTGTATATGTCACAATACCCATTGGACAGCGTTTTTGTCACAAACAGCATTGGATAGCGTGTGTGTCACAAACCCCATTAGAAAGTGCGCATGTCACAAAACCCATTGGATAGCGTGTGTGTGTCACAAACCCTATTGGACAGTGTGAGTCAAAAGACCCATTGGACAGAGAGTGTGTGTCACAAACTCCATTGGACAGAGTGTGTGTGTGACACACCCCATTGGACAGCGTGTGTGTCACAAACCCCTTTGGACAGTGTGTGTGTCACAAACACCATTGGACAGTGTGTGCGTGTATCAATACCCATTGGACAGTGTGTGTGTCACAAACCCCATTGGACAGCGTGTGTGTCACTAACCCCCGTGGACACTGTGTGTGTCACAAACCCCATTGATCAGCGTGTGTGTCACAAACCCCATGGGACACCGTGTGTGTGTCACAAAGCCCATTGGAAAGTGCGTGTGTCACAATCCCCTTTGGAAAGTGTGTGTGTCACAAACCCCATTGGATAGCGTGTGTGTCACAAACCCCATTAGAAAGTGTGTGTCTCACAAACCCCATTGGATAGCGTGTGTGTCACAAAACCTATTGGACAGTGTGTGTGTCACAAACCCAATTGGACAGCTTGTGTGTCACAATCCCCATTGGACAGCGTGTGTGTCACAAACACCCATGGACACTGTGCTTGTCACAAACCCCATTGGATAGCGTGTGTGTCACAAACCCTTTTGGGCAGTGTGTGTGTCACAAACACCCATGGACAGTGTGCGTGCCACAAACAACATCGGATAGCGTGTGTGTGTCACAAAACCCATGAGAAAGTGTGCGTGTCAGAAACCCCATTTGAAAGTGTGTGTGTCACAAACCCCACTGGTCATCGTGTGGGTCACAAACTCCATTGGACAGTGTGTGTGTCACAAACCCCATGAGACAGCGTGTGTGTCACGAACCCCATTGGACAGCGTGTGTGTCACAAGCGCCATTGGACAGAGTGTGTCTGTCACAAACCCCATTGGAAAGTGTATGTGTCACAAACCCCATTGGATAGCGTGTGTCACAAACCCCATTAGAAAGTGTGCATGTCACAAACCCCACTGGACAGTATGTATGTCACAGTCCCCATTGGACAGCGTCTGTGTCACAAACCCGATTGGACACCGTGTGTGTCACAAACACCATTGGAAAGCGTGTGTGTGTCACAATCCCTATTGGACAGTGTGTGTGTCACAAACCCCATTGGAAAGTCTGTGTGTCATAACCCCCATTTTACAGCGTGTGTGTGTCACAATCCTGATTGGACAGTGTGTGTGTGTCACAAACCCCATTGGACATCGTGTTTATCACCATCTCCATTGGACACTGTGTGTTTGTCACAAACCCCATTGGACATCGTGTGTATCACCAGACCCATTGGACAGCGTATGTGTCACAAACCTCATTGAACAGCGTGTATATCACAAACCCCTTTGGACAGTGTGTCTGTGTAACAATACCCATTGGACAGTCTGTGTGTCACAATCCCCATTGGACAGCATGTGTCACTAAACCCATTGGATAGTATGTGGGTCACAAACCCCATTTGAAAGTGTGTGTGTCACAAACCCCGTTGGATAGCATGTGTGTGTCACGAACGCCATTGGACAACGTGTGTGTCACATTCCCCATTGGAGAGTGTGTGTGTCACAAAACCCATTATATAGCATGTGTGTCACAAACACCATTGGACAGTGTGTGTGTAACAAAAGAAATTCGTCAGCGTGTGTGTCACAAACCCAATTGGAACGTGTGTGTGTCACAATCCTTATTGGAGAATGTGTGTGTCACAAAACCCATTGGATAGCGTGTGTAGTCACAATCCCCATTGGACAGTGTGTGTGTGTGACAAACACCATTGGACAGGGTGTGTGTCATAAACACCATTGGACAGAGTGTGTGTGTCACAATCCCCATTGGACAGTGTGTGTGTGTCGCAAACCCCATTGGACAGCGTGTGTGTCACAATCCCCATTGGAGAGTGCGTGTGTCTCAAAACCCTTTGGATAGCATGCATGTCACAAATACCATGGGACAGTGTGTGTGTCACAAACCCTCCTGGTCAGTGTATGTGTCACAAAACCCTTTGGATAGCATGCGTGTCACAATCCCCATTGGACAGAGTGTGCGTGTCACAAAACCCAGTGGACAGCATGTGTGTCACAAACCCCATTGGATAGGGTCTGTGTCACAAACCCCATTTGAAAGTGTGTGTATCACAAACCCCATTGGATAGCGTCTGTGTGTCACAAACCCTATCGGACAGTGTGTGTGTCACAAACGACATTGAACGGCATGTGTGTCACGAACCCCATTGGACAGCGTGTGTGTCACAACCCCATTGCACAGCATGTGTATCACAAACCCCATGGGACAGAGTGTGTGTCATAAAACCCATTGGACAGCGTGTATGTCACAAGCACCATTGGACAGAGTGTGAGTGTCACAAACCCCATTGGATAGTGTGTGTGTCACAAACCCGATTAGAATGTGTGTGTATCACAAACCTCATTGAACAGCATGTGTGTCACGAATCCCATTGGACAGCGTGTGTGTCACAAGACCCATTGGACAGAGTGTGTGTGTCACATACCCCATTGGACAGAGTGTGTGTCACAATCCCCATTGGACAGCGTGTGTGTCACAAACCCCATTGGACAGATTGTGTTTCATAAACCCCATTGGACAGCGTGTGTGTGTCACAGTCCCCATTGGACAGCGTGTGTGTCACAAGCGCCATTGGATAGAGTATGTGTGTCACAAACCCTCCTGGTCAGTGTGTGTGTCACAAAACGCATTGGACAGCATGCGTGTCACAAACACCATTGGACAGCGTGTGTGTGTCATAAACACCTTTGGAAAGTATGCGTCACAAATCCCATTGGATAGCGTGTGTGTTTCAGAAACCCTATTGGACAGTGTGTGTGTCACAAGCCCCATTGGACAGAGTGTATGTGTCACAAATCCCATTGGCCAGGGTTTGTGTTACAAACCCCATTGGACAGCGTGTGTGTCAAAACCCCATTGGACAGTGTGTGTGTCACAAAACCCACTGCACAGCGTCTGTGTCACCAACACCCGTGGACAGTGTGAGTGTCACAAACCCCATTGGATAGCGTGTGTGTCATAAAACCCATTGGATAGCGTGTGTGTGTCACAAACCCCATGAGACAGAGTGTGTGTCACAAACCCCATTGGACAGCGTCTGTGTCAGAATCACCATTGGACAGTGTGTGTGTCAAAACCCAATTGGACAGTGCGTGTGTCACAAAACCCACTGGACAGCGTGTGTGTCACGATCCCCATTGAACAGTGTGTGTGTCAAAACAAAATTTTACAGAGTGTGGTATCACAAACCCCATTGGAAAGTGTATGTGTTAGAAACCCCATTGGATAGTGTGTGTGTGTCACATACCCCATTGGATACAGTGTGTGTGTCATGTACCCCATTAGAAAGTGTGTGTGTCAGAAACCCCATTGGATAGAGTTTGTGTGTCACAAAGATCATTGGACAGCGTGTGTGTCACAATCCCCATTGGACAGCGTCTGTGTCAAAACCAAATTGGACAGTGTGTGTGTCACAAAACCCATTGGACAAAGTGTGTGTGTCACAATACTCAGTTGACAGCGTGTGTGTCACGAAACTCACTGTACAGCATGTGTGTCACAAGCACCATTGGACAGATTGAGAGTGTCACAAACCCCATTGGATAGTGTGTGTGTCACAAAACCCATTAGAATTTGTGTGTGTCACAAAACCCATTGGATAGCGTCTGTGTGTTACAAACCGTATTGGTCAGTGTGTGTGTGACAAACCCCATTGAACAGCATGTGTGTCACGAATCCCATTGGACAGCGTGTGTGTCACAATCCCCATTGGACAGCGTGTGTGTCAAAACCCAATTGGACAGTGTGTGTGTCACAAAACCCACTGGACAGCGTGTGTGTTCACAAACCCATTTGGACAGCTTGTGTGTCACAAACACCATTGGACAGCGTGTATGTCACAAACCCCATTGGACAGCGTGTGTGTGTCACAATCCCCATTAGACAGAGTGTGTCACAAACACCATTCGACAGCGTGTGTGTCACAAACCCCATTGGACAGCGTGTGTGTCATAAGCCCAATTTTACAGCGTGTGTGTGTCACAATCCCCATTAGACATCGTGTATCTCACAAACCCCTTTGGACAGTGTGTGTGTCACAAACCCTATTGGACAGCGTGTGCGTGTCACAAGCCCATTGGACAGCGTGTGTGTCACAATCCCCATTTGACAGCGTGTTTGTCACAAACACCATTGGACAGCATGTGTGTCACAAACCCCATTGGGCAGTTTGTGTGTCATAAACCCCATTGGACAGAGTGTGTGTGTCACAAAACCGATTGGACAACGTGTGTGTCACAATCCCCATTGGACAGCTTGTGTGACACAAAAACCATTGGACAGAGGGTGTGTCACAAACCCCATTGGACAGCGTGTGTGTGTCTCAAACCCTATTGGACAGTGAATGTGTCACAAAACCCAATGGACAGTCTGTGTGTCACAAGCCCCTTTGGACACAGTGTATGTGTCACAAACCCCATTGGACAGTGTGTGTGTCACAATCCCCATTGGACAGCGTGTGTGTCACAAACCCATCGACAGTGTGCGTGTGTCACAATACCCATTAGATAATGTGTGTGTCACAAGACCCATTGGACAGAGTGTGTGAGTCACAAACCCGATTGGACAGCGTGTGTGCCACAGTCCCCATTGGACAGCGTGTGTGTCACAACCCCATTGAACAGATTGTGTGTCATAAACACCATTGGACAGACTGTGTGTGTCACAATCCCCATTGGACAGCGTGTGTGTCAAATCCAATCTGGACAGCGTGTGTGTCACAAACACCCATGGACAGTTTGTGTGTCACAAAACACCATTGGACAGTGTGTGTGTCACAAACACAATTGGACAGTGTGTGTGTCACAAGCCCATTGGACAGAGTGTGTGTGTCACAAAACCCACTGGACAGCGTGTGTGTCATGAACGACATTGGACAGCATGTGTGTCACAAGCACCATTGGACAGAGTGTGACTGTCACAAACCCCATTGGATAGTGTGTGTGTCACAATCCGCATTAGAAATTGTGTGTGTTTTTCAAACCCCATTGGACTGCGTGTGTGTCATAAACCCTACTGGATAGCGTGTGTGTGTCACAAACCCCATGGGACAGAGTGCGTGTCGCGAGCACCGTTGGACAGAGTGTGAGTGTCACAAACCCCATTGGATAGTGTGTGTGTCACAATCCCCATTAGAAAGTGTGTCTGTTTTTCAAACCCCATTGGACTGCGTGTGTGTCATAAACCCCATTGGATAGCTTGTGTGTCAGAAACCCCATGGGACAGAGTGTGTGTCACAAGCACCATTGGACAGATTGTGAGTGTCACAAACCCCTTTGCATAGTGTGTGTGTCACAAACCCCATTAGAAAGTGTGTGTGTCACAAACACCATTGGATAGAGTATGTGTGTCACAAACACCATTGGACAGTGCGTGTGTGTCACGAACCCCGTTGGACAGCGTGTGTGTCATAAACCCCTTTGGATAGTGTGTGTGTATCACAAACCCCTTTGGACAGAGTGTGTGTCACTAACCCCATTGGACAGCGTGTGTATGACACAATCCCCATTGGACAGTGTGTGTTTCACAAAACCGATTGGATAGCGTGTGTGTCACAGTCCCCACTGGAGATCCTGTGTGTCACAAACCCCATTGGACAGAGTGTGTGTCACAAAGCCCCGTGGACACTGTGTGTGTCACGAACGCCATTGGACAGTGTGTGTGTCACAAAGCCTCCTGGACAGTCTGTGTGTCACAATCCCCATTGGACCTCCTTTGTATCACAAACCCCTCTGGAAAGTGTGTGTGTCACAAACACCATTGGACAGCGTGTGTGTGTCACAATCCCCACTGGACTGCGTGTGTCATGAACCCCATTGGACAGCCTGTGTGTCACAAGACCTATTGGAAAGAGTGTGTGTGTCACAATCCCCATTGGACAGCGTGTGTGTGTCACAATCCCCATTGGACAGCGTGTGGGTAACAAACTCCATTGGACAGTGTGTGTGTCATAAACCCCATTGGACAGCGTGTTTGTCACAATCAACATTGGACAGCGTGTGCGTCACAAAGCACATTGGACAGTGTGTTTGTGTCACAATAGCCATTGGACATCGTGTGTGTGTTACAATCCCCACTGGACAGTGTGTGTGTCACAAACCCCGTGGGACAGAGTGTGTGTCACGAACCCCTTTGGACAGTATGTGTGTCGCAAACCCCATTGGACAGCGTGTGTGTGTCACAATCCCCATTGGTCAGCGTGTGTGTCACAAACCCTATGGGACAGCGTGTGTGCGTCACAAACCCCATTGGAAAGTGTGTGTGTCACAAACCCCATTAGAAACTATGCGTGTCACAAACCCTACTGGATAGCGTGTGTGTGTCACAAACCGCATAGGAAAGTGTGTGTGTCACAAACTCCACTGGACAGCGTGTGTAGTCACAAATACCCATGGACAGTGTGCGTGTCACAAACCCCATTGGACAGAGTTTGTTTCACAAGCCGCATTGGAAAGTGTGTGTGTCACAAACGCCATTGGACAGCGTGTGTGTGTCACAATCCCTATTGTACAGTGTGTGTGTCACTAACACCGCTGGACAGCGTGTGTGTCACAATACCCATTGGAAACCGTGTGGGTCACAAACCCCATTGGACAGACTGTGTGTGTCACAAACCCCATTGGACAGCGTGTGTGTCACAAACCCCATTGGACATTGTGTGTGTGTCACAAACACCATTGGACAGCGTGTATGTGTCACAATCCCCACTGGACAGTGTATCTGTCACAAAACCCATTGGATAGCGTGTGGGTCAAGAATCCCTTTAGAAAGTGTGTGTGTCACAAACCCCATTGGATAATGTATGTATGTCACAAACCCCAATGGACAGCGTGTGTGTCAAAACCCCTTTGGGCAGTGTGTGTGTGACAAAACCCACTGGACAGCGTGTGTGCCACAAACACCCATGGACACTGTGAGTGTTACAAACCCCATTAGATAGCGTGTGTGCCACAAACCCCTTTGGGCAGTGTGTGTGTCACAAACCCCATTGGACAGCGTGTGTGTGTCACAATCCCCATTCGACAGTGTGTGTGTCACAAACACTATTGGACAGCGTGTGTGTCACAAGCACCATTGGACAGAGTGTATGTGTAACAATACCCATTGGACAGCGTGTATGTCACAAACCCCACTGGACAGTGGTTGTGTCACAAACCCCATTGGACAGCGTGTGTGTGTCACAAACCTCCTGGACAGAGTGTGTGTCACAAACCCCATTGGACATCGTGTGTGTCAGAAACCCCATTGGACAGTGTGTGTCACAAACCCCATTGGACAGCGTGTGTGTGTCACAATCCCCATTGGTCAGTGTGTGTGTCACAAACCCCATTGGACAGCGTGTGTGTGTCACAATCCCCATTGGACACTCTGTGTGTCACAATCCCCATTGGACAGCAAGTGTGTCACAAGACGACTGGACAGATTGTGTATGTCACAAAACCCACTGCACAGCATGTGTGTCACGAATCCCATTGGGCAGCGTGTGTGTCAGAAGCACCATTGGACAAGGTGTGTGTGTCACAAACCCCATTGGAAAGTGTATGTGTCACAAACCCCATTGGATAGCGTGTGTGTCACAAACACTATTGGACAGTGTGTGTGTCACAAAACCCACTGGACAGTGTATGTGCCACAAACCCCATTGGACAGTGTGTGTGTCACAAACCCCATTGAACAGAGTTTGTGTGACAAACACCATTGGAGAGCGTGTGTGTCATAAACCCCATTGGAAAGTTTATGTGTCACAAACAGCATTGGATAGATTGTGTGTGTCACACACCCCATTGGACAGCGTGTGTGTCACAAGGCCATTGGACAGAGTGTGTGTGTCAAAAAACCCACTAGACAGCATGTGTGTCATGAACCCCATTGGACAACGTGTGTGTCTCAATCACCATTGGACAGAGTGTTTGTCTCACAAACCCCAATGGAAAGTGTATGTATCACAAACCCCATTGGATAGCGTGTGTGTCACAATTCCCATTAGACAGCGTGTGTGTCACAAACCCCATCGGACAGCGTGTGTGTGTCACAATACCCACTGGACAGTGTGTGTGTCACAAACCCGTTTGGAGAGAGTTTGTGTCACAAACCCAATTGGACATCGTGTGTGTCACAAACCCCATTGGAAAGTGTATGTGTCACAAAGCGCATTTGATAGCGTGTACGTGTCACAAACCACACTTGATAGCATGTGTGTGTCACAAACCCCATTGTGCAGCATGTTTGTCACAAGCCTTTGTACAGAGTGTGTGTGTTACAAAACCCATTGTACAGCGTGTTTGTCATAATCCCCATTGGACAGCGTGTGTGTCACAAACCCCATTGGGCAGAGTGTGTGTGTTAAACCACACTGGACAGAGTGTGTGTCACAAACCCCATTGGACAGAGTGTGTGTGACAAACCCCATTGGACAGTGTATGTGTCAGAAACCCCTTTGGACAGAGTGTGTCTGACAAACCCCATTGGACAGTGTATGTGTCACAAACCCCATTGGTCAGAGAGTGTGACACAAGCGCCACTGGACAGAGTGTGTGTGTCACAAACCGTATTGTACAGCGTGTTTGTCACAAGCCCTTTGGACAGAGTGTGTGTCACAAACCCCATTGTACAGCGTGTTGGTCACAATCCCAATTTTACAGCGTGTGTGTCACAAACCCGATTGGACAGAGTGTGTGTGACAAACCCCATTGGAGAGAGTGTGTTTCACAAACCCCATTGGACAGCGTGTGTGTGTCACAAACCCTCCTGGTCAGTTTGTGTGTCACAAAACCGAATGGACAGCGTGTGTGTCACAAACCCCTTTAGACAGTGTGTGTGTCACAAACCCCATTGGACCGCGTGTGTGTGTCACAATACCCATTGGACAGCAAGTGTGTCACAAGACCATTGGACAGAGTGTGTGTGTCACAAAACTTACTGCACCGCGTGTGTGTCACGAATCCCTTTGGACAGCATGTGTGTCACAAGCACCATTGGAAAGTGTATGTGTAACAAACCCCATTGGACAGCGTGTGTGTCAGAAACCCCATTGGACAGTGTGTGTCACAAATCTCATTGGACAGCGTTTGTGTCACAAACCCCATTGGAAAGAGTTTTTGTCACAAACCCCATTGGACAGCGTGTGTTTCACAAACACCATTGGACTGTGTGTGTGTCACAAACCCCATTGGACAGCGTGTGTTTGTCACAAACCTCCTGGTCAGTGTGTGTGTCACAAACCCCATTGGACAGCGTGTGTGTCAGAAACCCCATTGGACAGTGTGTGTCACAAATCTCATTGGACAGCGTTTGTGTCACAAACCCCATTGGACAGCGTGTGTGTCACAAATTCCTTTATACAGTTTGTGTGTCACAAACCGCTTTGGACAGCGTGTGTGTGTCACAGTACCCATTGGACAGCAAGTGTGTCACAAGACCATTGGACAGAGTGTGTGTGTCACAAAACCCACTGCACAGTGTCTCTGTCACGAATCCCATTGGACAGCGTGTGTGTCACAAGCACCATTGGACAGAGTGTGTGTGTCACAAACCCCATTGGAAAGTGTATGTGTGACAAACCCCATTGGATAGCGTGTGTGTGTCACAACCCCTCCCCGTCAGTGTGTGTGTCACAAACCCCATTGGAAAGCGTGTGTGTGTCACAAACACCCACTGGACAGCGTGTGTGTCACAAATCCCGTTGGACAGCGTGTGTGTCACAAGCCCCTTTGGACAGCGTGTGTGTCACAAACACCATTGGACAGCGTGTGTGTAACAGTCCAAATTGGACAGTGTATGTGTCACAAAAACCATTGGACAGCGTGTGTGTCACAAACCCCCGTAGACACTGTATGTGTCACAAAACCCATTGAAGAGTGTGCGTGTCAAAAACCCCTCTGGACAGCGTGTGTGTCACAATCCCCACTGGTCACCGTGTGTGTCACAATCCCCATTGTACAGTGTTGGTGTGACAAACACCATTGGACAGCATGTGTTTCATAAACCCCATTGGACAGCGTGTGTGTGTCGTAATCCCCTTTGTACAGTGTTTGTGTGTAACAAACCCCTTCGGACAGCCTGTGTGTCATAAACCCCATTGGACAGCGTGTGTGTCACAAACACCATTGGACAGCGTCTGAGTGTAACAAACCCCATTGGACAGCGTGTGTGTATAACAATACGATTGGACAGTGTGTGTTTCACAAAACCCATTGGACAGCGTGTGTGTGTAACAATACGATTGGACAGTGTGTGTGTCACAAAACCCATTGTACAGAGTGTGTGTCACAAACCCCATTTGATAGCGTGTGTGTGTCAAAAACCCCATTAGAAAGTATGTGTGTCACAAACCCCTTTGGACAGCATGTGTGTGTCACAAACCCCATTGGAAAGTGTGTTTGTCACAAACCCCATTGGACAGCGTGGTTGTGTCACAAACCCCATCAGAAAGTGTGCATGTCACAAACCCCATTGGACAGTGTGTGTGTGTCACAAACCCCATTGGAAAGCGTGTGTGTCCCAAACCCCCGTATACACTGTGTGTGTCACAAACCCCATTGGACAGTGTGTGTATCACAAACCCCATTGGACATCTTGTGTGTCACAAACCCTCCCAGACACTGTATGTGTCACAAACCCCATTGGACAGTGTGCGTGTCACAATCCCCATTGGAAAGCGTGTGTGTCACAATCCTCATTGGACAGCATGTGTGTAAGAAACCCCATTGGACAGACTGTGTGTTTCACAAACCCCATTAGACACTGTGTGCATCACAAACCCCACTGGACAGTGTGGGTGTCACATAACCCATTGGTCATCGTGTGTGTCACAAACCCCTTTGGACAGTGTGTGTGTCACAAACCCCATGGGACAGCGTGTGTGTGTAACAATACCCATTGGACAGTGTGTACGTGTCACAAACCCCATTGGACATCGTGTTTGTCACAAACCCCTTCGGACATCGTGTGTGTCACAATCCCCATTGTACAGTGTTTGTGTGTCACAAACACATTGGACAGTGTGCCTGTCACAAACCGCTCTGGACAGCGTGTGTGTGACAATCCCCATTGCACAGCGTGTGTGTCAGAAACCCCATTGGACAGAGTGTGTGTATCACAAACCCCATTAGACATCGTGTGTGTCACAAAGCCTTTTGGACAGTGTGTGTATCACAAACCCCAATGGACAGTCTGCGTGTCACATGACCCATTGGACATCGTGTGTGTCACAAACCCCACTGGACAGCGTGTGTGTCACGAACCCCATTGGACAGCTTGTGTGCCACAAGACACATTGGACAGAGTGTGTGTGTCACAATCCCCATTGGTCAGCGTGTGTGTCACAAACCCCATGGGACAGCGTGTGTGCGTCACAAACCCCATTGGAAAGTGTGTGTGTCACAAACCCCATTAGAAACTATGCGTGTCACAAACCCTACTGGATAGCGTGTGTGTGTCACAAACCGCATTGGAAAGTGTGTGTGTCACAAACTCCACTGGACAGCGTGTGTAGTCACAAACACCCATGGACAGTGTGCGTGTCACAAACCCCATTGGACAGAGTTTGTTTCACAAGCCGCATTGGAAAGTGTGTGTGTCACAAACGCCATTGGACAGCGTGTGTGTGTCACAATCCCTATTGTACAGTGTGTGTGTCACAAACACCACTGGACAGCGTGTGTGTCACAATACCCATTGGACACCGTGTGGGTCACAAACCCCATTGGACAGACTGTGTGTGTCACAAACCCCACTGGACAGTGTATCTGTCACAAAACCCATTGGATAGCGTGTGGGTCAAGAATCCCTTTAGAAAGTGTGTGTGTCACAAACCCCATTGGATAATGTATGTATGTCACAAACCCCATTGGACAGCGTGTGTGTCAAAACCCCTTTGGGCAGTGTGTGTGTGACAAAACCCACTGGACAGCGTGTGTGCCACAAACACCCATGGACACTGTGAGTGTTACAAACCCCATTAGATAGCGTGTGTCTCAAAAACCCCATTGGACAGCGTGTGTGTGTCACAATCCCCATTCGACAGTGTGTGTGTCACAAACACTATTGGACAGCGTGTGTGTCACAAGCCTATTGGACAGAGTGCGCGTGTCACAAAACCCACTGGACACCGTGTGTGTCACAAGCACCATTGGACAGAGTGTATGTGTAACAGTACCCATTGGACAGCGTGTATGTCACAAACCCCACTGGACAGTGGTTGTGTCACAAACCCCATTGGACAGCGTGTATGTGTCACAAACCTCCTGGACAGAGTGTGTGTCACAAACCCCATTGGACATCGTGTGTGTCAGAAACCCCATTGGACAGTGTGTGTCACAAACCCCATTGGACAGCGTGTGTGTGTCACAATCCCCATTGGACAGTGTGTGTGTCACAAACCCCATTGGACAGCGTGTGTGTGTCACAATCCCCAGTGGACACTGTGTGTGTCACAATACTCATTGGACAGCAAGTGTGTCACAAGACGATTGGACAGATTGTGTATGTCACAAAACCCACTGCACAGCATGTGTGTCACGAATCCCATTGGACAGCGTGTGTGTCAAAAGCACCATTGGACAAGGTGTGTGTGTCACAAACCCCATTGGAAAGTGTATGTGTCACAAACCCCATTGGATAGCGTGTGTGTCACAAACACTATTGGACAGTGTGTGTGTCACAAAACCCACTGGACAGTGTATGTGCCACAAACCCCATTGGAAAGTGTATGTGTCACAAACCCCATTGGATAGCGTGTGTGTCACAAACACTATTGGACAGTGTGTGTGTCACAAAACCCACCGGACAGTGTATGTGCCACAAACCCCATTGGACAGTGTGTGTGTCACAAACCCCATTGAACAGAGTTTGTGTGACAAACCCCATTGGAGAGCGTGTGTGTCATAAGCCCCATTGGAAAGTTTATGTGTCACAAACAGCATTGGATAGATTGTGTGTGTCACACACCCCATTGGACAGCGTGTGTGTCACAAGGCCATTGGACAGAGTGTGTGTGTCAAAAAACCCACTAGACAGCATGTGTGTCATGAACCCCATTGGACAACGTGTGTGTCTCAATCACCATTGGACAGAGTGTTTGTCTCACAAACCCCAATGGAAAGTGTATGTATCACAAACCCCATTGGACAGCGTGTGTGTCACAATCCCCATTAGACAGCGTGTGTGTCACAAACCCCATCGGACAGCGTGTGTGTGTCACAATACCCACTGGACAGTGTGTGTGTCACAAACCCGTTTGGAGAGAGTTTGTGTCACAAACCCAATTGGACATCGTGTGTGTCACAAACCCCATTGGAAAGTGTATGTGTCACAAAGCGCATTTGATAGCGTGTACGTGTCACAAACCACACTTGATAGCATGTGTGTGTCACAAACCCCATTGTGCAGCATGTTTGTCACAAGCCTTTGTACAGAGTGTGTGTGTTACAAAACCCATTGTACAGCGTGTTTGTCATAATCCCCATTGGACAGCGTGTGTGTCACAAACCCCATTGGGCAGAGTGTGTGTGTTAAACCACACTGGACAGAGTGTGTGTCACAAACCCCATTGGACAGAGTGTGTGTGACAAACCCCATTGGACAGTGTATGTGTCAGAAACCCCTTTGGACAGAGTGTGTCTGACAAACCCCATTGGACAGTGTATGTGTCATAAACCCCATTGGTCAGAGAGTGTGACACAAGCGCCACTGGACAGAGTGTGTGTGTCACAAACCGTATTGTACAGCGTGTTTGTCACAAGCCCTTTGGACAGAGTGTGTGTCACAAACCCCATTGTACAGCGTGTTGGTCACAATCCCAATTTTACAGCGTGTGTGTCACAAACCCGATTGGACAGAGTGTGTGTGACAAACCCCATTGGAGAGAGTGTGTTTCACAAACCCCATTGGACAGCGTGTGTGTGTCACAAACCCTCCTGGTCAGTTTGTGTGTCACAAAACCGAATGGACAGCGTGTGTGTCACAAACCCCTTTAGACAGTGTGTGTGTCACAAACCCCATTGGACCGCGTGTGTGTGTCACAATACCCATTGGACAGCAAGTGTGTCACAAGACCATTGGACAGAGTGTGTGTGTCACAAAACTTACTGCACCGCGTGTGTGTCACGAATCCCTTTGGACAGCATGTGTGTCACAAGCACCATTGGAAAGTGTATGTGTAACAAACCCCATTGGACAGCGTGTGTGTCAGAAACCCCATTGGACAGTGTGTGTCACAAATCTCATTGGACAGCGTTTGTGTCACAAACCCCATTGGACAGAGTTTTTGTCACAAACCCCATTGGACAACGTGTGTTTCACAAACACCATTGGACTGTGTGTGTGTCACAAACCCCATTGGACAGCGTGTGTTTGTCACAAACCTCCTGGTCAGTGTGTGTGTCACAAACCCCATTGGACAGCGTGTGTGTCAGAAACCCCATTGGACAGTGTGTGTCACAAATCTCATTGGACAGCGTTTGTGTCACAAACCCCATTGGACAGCGTGTGTGTCACAAATTCCTTTATACAGTTTGTGTGTCACAAACCGCTTTGGACAGCGTGTGTGTGTCACAGTACCCATTGGACAGCAAGTGTGTCACAAGACCATTGGACAGAGTGTGTGTGTCACAAAACCCACTGCACAGTGTCTCTGTCACGAATCCCATTGGACAGCGTGTGTGTCACAAGCACCATTGGACAGAGTGTGTGTGTCACAAACCCCATTGGAAAGTGTATGTGTGACAAACCCCATTGGATAGCGTGTGTGTGTCACAACCCCTCCCCGTCAGTGTGTGTGTCACAAACCCCATTGGAAAGCGTGTGTGTGTCACAAACACCCACTGGACAGCGTGTGTGTCACAAATCCCGTTGGACAGCGTGTGTGTCACAAGCCCCTTTGGACAGCGTGTGTGTCACAAACACCATTGGACAGCGTGTGTGTAACAGTCCCCATTGGACAGTGTATGTGTCACAAAAACCATTGGACAGCGTGTGTGTCACAAACCCCCGTAGACACTGTATGTGTCACAAAACCCATTGAAGAGTGTGCGTGTCAAAAACCCCTCTGGACAGCGTGTGTGTCACAATCCCCACTGGTCACCGTGTGTGTCACAATCCCCATTGTACAGTGTTGGTGTGACAAACACCATTGGACAGCATGTGTTTCATAAGCCCCATTGGACAGCGTGTGTGTGTCGTAATCCCCTTTGTACAGTGTTTGTGTGTAACAAACCCCTTCGGACAGCCTGTGTGTCATAAACCCCATTGGACAGCGTGTGTGTCACAAGCCCCATTGGACAGCCTGTGTGTCACAAACACCATTGGACAGCGTCTGAGTGTAACAAACCCCATTGGACAGCGTGTGTGTATAACAATACGATTGGACAGTGTGTGTTTCACAAAACCCATTGGACAGCGTGTGTGTGTAACAATACGATTGGACAGTGTGTGTGTCACAAAACCCATTGTACAGAGTGTGTGTCACAAACCCCATTTGATAGCGTGTGTGTGTCAAAAACCCCATTAGAAAGTATGTGTGTCACAAACCCCTTTGGACAGCATGTGTGTGTCACAAACCCCATTGGAAAGTGTGTTTGTCACAAACCCCATTGGACAGCGTGGTTGTGTCACAAACCCCATCAGAAAGTGTGCATGTCACAAACCCCATTGGACAGTGTGTGTGTGTCACAAACCCCATTGGAAAGCGTGTGTGTCCCAAACCCCCGTATACACTGTGTGTGTCACAAACCCCATTGGACAGTGTGTGTATCACAAACCCCATTGGACATCTTGTGTGTCACAAACCCTCCCAGACACTGTATGTGTCACAAACCCCATTGGACAGTGTGCGTGTCACAATCCCCATTGGAAAGCGTGTGTGTCACAATCCTCATTGGACAGCATGTGTGTAAGAAACCCCATTGGACAGACTGTGTGTTTCACAAACCCCATTAGACACTGTGTGCATCACAAACCCCACTGGACAGTGTGGGTGTCACATAACCCATTGGTCATCGTGTGTGTCACAAACCCCTTTGGACAGTGTGTGTGTCACAAACCCCATGGGACAGCGTGTGTGTGTAACAATACCCATTGGACAGTGTGTACGTGTCACAAACCCCATTGGACATCGTGTTTGTCACAAACCCCTTCGGACATCGTGTGTGTCACAATCCCCATTGTACAGTGTTTGTGTGTCACAAACACATTGGACAGTGTGCCTGTCACAAACCGCTCTGGACAGCGTGTGTGTGACAATCCCCATTGCACAGCGTGTGTGTCAGAAACCCCATTGGACAGAGTGTGTGTATCACAAACCCCATTAGACATCGTGTGTGTCACAAAGCCTTTTGGACAGTGTGTGTATCACAAACCCCAATGGACAGTCTGCGTGTCACATGACCCATTGGACATCGTGTGTGTCACAAACCCCACTGGACAGCGTGTGTGTCACGAACCCCATTGGACAGCTTGTGTGCCACAAGACACATTGGACAGAGTGTGTGTGTCACAATCCCCATTGGTCAGCGTGTGTGTCACAAACCCCATGGGACAGCGTGTGTGCGTCACAAACCCCATTGGAAAGTGTGTGTGTCACAAACCCCATTAGAAACTATGCGTGTCACAAACCCTACTGGATAGCGTGTGTGTGTCACAAACCGCATTGGAAAGTGTGTGTGTCACAAACTCCACTGGACAGCGTGTGTAGTCACAAACACCCATGGACAGTGTGCGTGTCACAAACCCCATTGGACAGAGTTTGTTTCACAAGCCGCATTGGAAAGTGTGTGTGTCACAAACGCCATTGGACAGCGTGTGTGTGTCACAATCCCTATTGTACAGTGTGTGTGTCACAAACACCACTGGACAGCGTGTGTGTCACAATACCCATTGGACACCGTGTGGGTCACAAACCCCATTGGACAGACTGTGTGTGTCACAAACCCCATTGGACAGCGTGTGTGTCACAAACCCCATTGGACAGCGTGTGTGTGTCACAATCCCCACTGGACAGTGTATCTGTCACAAAACCCATTGGATAGCGTGTGGGTCAAGAATCCCTTTAGAAAGTGTGTGTGTCACAAACCCCATTGGATAATGTATGTATGTCACAAACCCCATTGGACAGCGTGTGTGTCAAAACCCCTTTGGGCAGTGTGTGTGTGACAAAACCCACTGGACAGCGTGTGTGCCACAAACACCCATGGACACTGTGAGTGTTACAAACCCCATTAGATAGCGTGTGTGTCAAAAACCCCATTGGACAGCGTGTGTGTGTCACAATCCCCATTCGACAGTGTGTGTGTCACAAACACTATTGGACAGCGTGTGTGTCACAAGCCTATTGGACAGAGTGCGCGTGTCACAAAACCCACTGGACACCGTGTGTGTCACAAGCACCATTGGACAGAGTGTATGTGTAACAGTACCCATTGGACAGCGTGTATGTCACAAACCCCACTGGACAGTGGTTGTGTCACAAACCCCATTGGACATCGTGTGTGTCAGAAACCCCATTGGACAGTGTGTGTCACAAACCCCATTGGACAGCGTGTGTGTGTCACAATCCCCATTGGACAGTGTGTGTGTCACAAACCCCATTGGACAGCGTGTGTGTGTCACAATCCCCAGTGGACACTGTGTGTGTCACAATACTCATTGGACAGCAAGTGTGTCACAAGACGATTGGACAGATTGTGTATGTCACAAAACCCACTGCACAGCATGTGTGTCACGAATCCCATTGGACAGCGTGTGTGTCAAAAGCACCATTGGACAAGGTGTGTGTGTCACAAACCCCATTGGAAAGTGTATGTGTCACAAACCCCATTGGATAGCGTGTGTGTCACAAACACTATTGGACAGTGTGTGTGTCACAAAACCCACTGGACAGTGTATGTGCCACAAACCCCATTGGAAAGTGTATGTGTCACAAACCCCATTGGATAGCGTGTGTGTCACAAACACTATTGGACAGTGTGTGTGTCACAAAACCCACCGGACAGTGTATGTGCCACAAACCCCATTGGACAGTGTGTGTGTCACAAACCCCATTGAACAGAGTTTGTGTGACAAACCCCATTGGAGAGCGTGTGTGTCATAAGCCCCATTGGAAAGTTTATGTGTCACAAACAGCATTGGATAGATTGTGTGTGTCACACACCCCATTGGACAGCGTGTGTGTCACAAGGCCATTGGACAGAGTGTGTGTGTCAAAAAACCCACTAGACAGCATGTGTGTCATGAACCCCATTGGACAACGTGTGTGTCTCAATCACCATTGGACAGAGTGTTTGTCTCACAAACCCCAATGGAAAGTGTATGTATCACAAACCCCATTGGACAGCGTGTGTGTCACAATCCCCATTAGACAGCGTGTGTGTCACAAACCCCATCGGACAGCGTGTGTGTGTCACAATACCCACTGGACAGTGTGTGTGTCACAAACCCGTTTGGAGAGAGTTTGTGTCACAAACCCAATTGGACATCGTGTGTGTCACAAACCCCATTGGAAAGTGTATGTGTCACAAAGCGCATTTGATAGCGTGTACGTGTCACAAACCACACTTGATAGCATGTGTGTGTCACAAACCCCATTGTGCAGCATGTTTGTCACAAGCCTTTGTACAGAGTGTGTGTGTTACAAAACCCATTGTACAGCGTGTTTGTCATAGTCCCCATTGGACAGCGTGTGTGTCACAAACCCCATTGGGCAGAGTGTGTGTGTTAAACCACACTGGACAGAGTGTGTGTCACAAACCCCATTGGACAGAGTGTGTGTGACAAACCCCATTGGACAGTGTATGTGTCAGAAACCCCTTTGGACAGAGTGTGTCTGACAAACCCCATTGGACAGTGTATGTGTCACAAACCCCATTGGTCAGAGAGTGTGACACAAGCGCCACTGGACAGAGTGTGTGTGTCACAAACCGTATTGTACAGCGTGTTTGTCACAAGCCCTTTGGACAGAGTGTGTGTCACAAACCCCATTGTACAGCGTGTTGGTCACAATCCCAATTTTACAGCGTGTGTGTCACAAACCCGATTGGACAGAGTGTGTGTGACAAACCCCATTGGAGAGAGTGAGTTTCACAAACCCCATTGGACAGCGTGTGTGTGTCACAAACCCTCCTGGTCAGTTTGTGTGTCACAAAACCGAATGGACAGCGTGTGTGTCACAAACCCCTTTAGACAGTGTGTGTGTCACAAACCCCATTGGACCGCGTGTGTGTGTCACAATACCCATTGGACAGCAAGTGTGTCACAAGACCATTGGACAGAGTGTGTGTGTCACAAAACTTACTGCACCGCGTGTGTGTCACGAATCCCTTTGGACAGCATGTGTGTCACAAGCACCATTGGAAAGTGTATGTGTAACAAACCCCATTGGACAGCGTGTGTGTCAGAAACCCCATTGGACAGTGTGTGTCACAAATCTCATTGGACAGCGTTTGTGTCACAAACCCCATTGGACAGAGTTTTTGTCACAAACCCCATTGGACAACGTGTGTTTCACAAACACCATTGGACTGTGTGTGTGTCACAAACCCCATTGGACAGCGTGTGTTTGTCACAAACCTCCTGGTCAGTGTGTGTGTCACAAACCCCATTGGACAGCGTGTGTGTCAGAAACCCCATTGGACAGTGTGTGTCACAAATCTCATTGGACAGCGTTTGTGTCACAAACCCCATTGGACAGCATGTGTGTCACAAATTCCTTTATACAGTTTGTGTGTCACAAACCGCTTTGGACAGCGTGTGTGTGTCACAGTACCCATTGGACAGCAAGTGTGTCACAAGACCATTGGACAGAGTGTGTGTGTCACAAAACCCACTGCACAGTGTCTCTGTCACGAATCCCATTGGACAGCGTGTGTGTCACAAGCACCATTGGACAGAGTGTGTGTGTCACAAACCCCATTGGAAAGTGTATGTGTGACAAACCCCATTGGATAGCGTGTGTGTGTCACAACCCCTCCCCGTCAGTGTGTGTGTCACAAACCCCATTGGAAAGCGTGTGTGTGTCACAAACACCCACTGGACAGCGTGTGTGTCACAAATCCCGTTGGACAGCGTGTGTGTCACAAGCCCCTTTGGACAGCGTGTGTGTCACAAACACCATTGGACAGCGTGTGTGTAACAGTCCCCATTGGACAGTGTATGTGTCACAAAAACCATTGGACAGCGTGTGTGTCACAAACCCCCGTAGACACTGTATGTGTCACAAAACCCATTGAAGAGTGTGCGTGTCAAAAACCCCTCTGGACAGCGTGTGTGTCACAATCCCCACTGGTCACCGTGTGTGTCACAATCCCCATTGTACAGTGTTGGTGTGACAAACACCATTGGACAGCATGTGTTTCATAAACCCCATTGGACAGCGTGTGTGTGTCGTAATCCCCTTTGTACAGTGTTTGTGTGTAACAAACCCCTTCGGACAGCCTGTGTGTCATAAACCCCATTGGACAGCGTGTGTGTCACAAGCCCCATTGGACAGCCTGTGTGTCACAAACACCATTGGACAGCGTCTGAGTGTAACAAACCCCATTGGACAGCGTGTGTGTATAACAATACGATTGGACAGTGTGTGTTTCACAAAACCCATTGGACAGCGTGTGTGTGTAACAATACGATTGGACAGTGTGTGTGTCACAAAACCCATTGTACAGAGTGTGTGTCACAAACCCCATTTGATAGCGTGTGTGTGTCAAAAACCCCATTAGAAAGTATGTGTGTCACAAACCCCTTTGGACAGCATGTGTGTGTCACAAACCCCATTGGAAAGTGTGTTTGTCACAAACCCCATTGGACAGCGTGGTTGTGTCACAAACCCCATCAGAAAGTGTGCATGTCACAAACCCCATTGGACAGTGTGTGTGTGTCACAAACCCCATTGGAAAGCGTGTGTGTCCCAAACCCCCGTATACACTGTGTGTGTCACAAACCCCATTGGACAGTGTGTGTATCACAAACCCCATTGGACATCTTGTGTGTCACAAACCCTCCCAGACACTGTATGTGTCACAAACCCCATTGGACAGTGTGCGTGTCACAATCCCCATTGGAAAGCGTGTGTGTCACAATCCTCATTGGACAGCATGTGTGTAAGAAACCCCATTGGACAGACTGTGTGTTTCACAAACCCCATTAGACACTGTGTGCATCACAAACCCCACTGGACAGTGTGGGTGTCACATAACCCATTGGTCATCGTGTGTGTCACAAACCCCTTTGGACAGTGTGTGTGTCACAAACCCCATGGGACAGCGTGTGTGTGTAACAATACCCATTGGACAGTGTGTACGTGTCACAAACCCCATTGGACATCGTGTTTGTCACAAACCCCTTCGGACATCGTGTGTGTCACAATCCCCATTGTACAGTGTTTGTGTGTCACAAACACATTGGACAGTGTGCCTGTCACAAACCGCTCTGGACAGCGTGTGTGTGACAATCCCCATTGCACAGCGTGTGTGTCAGAAACCCCATTGGACAGAGTGTGTGTATCACAAACCCCATTAGACATCGTGTGTGTCACAAAGCCTTTTGGACAGTGTGTGTATCACAAACCCCAATGGACAGTCTGCGTGTCACATGACCCATTGGACATCGTGTGTGTCACAAACCCCACTGGACAGCGTGTGTGTCACGAACCCCATTGGACAGCTTGTGTGCCACAAGACACATTGGACAGAGTGTGTGTGTCACAATCCCCATTGGTCAGCGTGTGTGTCACAAACCCCATGGGACAGCGTGTGTGCGTCACAAACCCCATTGGACAGTGTGTGTGTCACAAACCCCATTAGAAACTATGCGTGTCACAAACCCTACTGGATAGCGTGTGTGTGTCACAAACCGCATTGGAAAGTGTGTGTGTCACAAACTCCACTGGACAGCGTGTGTAGTCACAAACACCCATGGACAGTGTGCGTGTCACAAACCCCATTGGACAGAGTTTGTTTCACAAGCCGCATTGGAAAGTGTGTGTGTCACAAACGCCATTGGACAGCGTGTGTGTGTCACAATCCCTATTGTACAGTGTGTGTGTCACAAACACCACTGGACAGCGTGTGTGTCACAATACCCATTGGACACCGTGTGGGTCACAAACCCCATTGGACAGACTGTGTGTGTCACAAACCCCATTGGACAGCGTGTGTGTCACAAACCCCATTGGACAGCGTGTGTGTGTCACAATCCCCACTGGACAGTGTATCTGTCACAAAACCCATTGGATAGCGTGTGGGTCAAGAATCCCTTTAGAAAGTGTGTGTGTCACAAACCCCATTGGATAATGTATGTATGTCACAAACCCCATTGGACAGCGTGTGTGTCAAAACCCCTTTGGGCAGTGTGTGTGTGACAAAACCCACTGGACAGCGTGTGTGCCACAAACACCCATGGACACTGTGAGTGTTACAAACCCCATTAGATAGCGTGTGTGTCAAAAACCCCATTGGACAGCGTGTGTGTGTCACAATCCCCATTCAACAGTGTGTGTGTCACAAACACTATTGGACAGCGTGTGTGTCACAAGCCTATTGGACAGAGTGCGCGTGTCACAAAACCCACTGGACACCGTGTGTGTCACAAGCACCATTGGACAGAGTGTATGTGTAACAGTACCCATTGGACAGCGTGTATGTCACAAACCCCACTGGACAGTGGTTGTGTCACAAACCCCATTGGACAGCGTGTATGTGTCACAAACCTCCTGGACAGAGTGTGTGTCACAAACCCCATTGGACATCGTGTGTGTCAGAAACCCCATTGGACAGTGTGTGTCACAAACCCCATTGGACAGCGTGTGTGTGTCACAATCCCCATTGGACAGTGTGTGTGTCACAAACCCCATTGGACAGCGTGTGTGTGTCACAATCCCCAGTGGACACTGTGTGTGTCACAATACCCATTGGACAGCAAGTGTGTCACAAGACGATTGGACAGATTGTGTATGTCACAAAACCCACTGCACAGCATGTGTGTCACGAATCCCATTGGACAGCGTGTGTGTCAAAAGCACCATTGGACAAGGTGTGTGTGTCACAAACCCCATTGGAAAGTGTATGTGTCACAAACCCCATTGGATAGCGTGTGTGTCACAAACACTATTGGACAGTGTGTGTGTCACAAAACCCACTGGACAGTGTATGTGCCACAAACCCCATTGGAAAGTGTATGTGTCACAAACCCCATTGGATAGCGTGTGTGTCACAAACACTATTGGACAGTGTGTGTGTCACAAAACCCACCGGACAGTGTATGTGCCACAAACCCCATTGGACAGTGTGTGTGTCACAAACCCCATTGAACAGAGTTTGTGTGACAAACCCCATTGGAGAGCGTGTGTGTCATAAGCCCCATTGGAAAGTTTATGTGTCACAAACAGCATTGGATAGATTGTGTGTGTCACACACCCCATTGGACAGCGTGTGTGTCACAAGGCCATTGGACAGAGTGTGTGTGTCAAAAAACCCACTAGACAGCATGTGTGTCATGAACCCCATTGGACAACGTGTGTGTCTCAATCACCATTGGACAGAGTGTTTGTCTCACAAACCCCAATGGAAAGTGTATGTATCACAAACCCCATTGGACAGCGTGTGTGTCACAATCCCCATTAGACAGCGTGTGTGTCACAAACCCCATCGGACAGCGTGTGTGTGTCACAATACCCACTGGACAGTGTGTGTGTCACAAACCCGTTTGGAGAGAGTTTGTGTCACAAACCCAATTGGACATCGTGTGTGTCACAAACCCCATTGGAAAGTGTATGTGTCACAAAGCGCATTTGATAGCGTGTACGTGTCACAAACCACACTTGATAGCATGTGTGTGTCACAAACCCCATTGTGCAGAATGTTTGTCACAAGCCTTTGTACAGAGTGTGTGTGTTACAAAACCCATTGTACAGCGTGTTTGTCATAATCCCCATTGGACAGCGTGTGTGTCACAAACCCCATTGGGCAGAGTGTGTGTGTTAAACCACACTGGACAGAGTGTGTGTCACAAACCCCATTGGACAGAGTGTGTGTGACAAACCCCATTGGACAGTGTATGTGTCAGAAACCCCTTTGGACAGAGTGTGTCTGACAAGCCCCATTGGACAGTGTATGTGTCATAAACCCCATTGGTCAGAGAGTGTGACACAAGCGCCACTGGACAGAGTGTGTGTGTCACAAACCATATTGTACAGCGTGTTTGTCACAAGCCCTTTGGACAGAGTGTGTGTCACAAACCCCATTGTACAGCGTGTTGGTCACAATCCCAATTTTACAGCGTGTGTGTCACAAACCCGATTGGACAGAGTGTGTGTGACAAACCCCATTGGAGAGAGTGTGTTTCACAAACCCCATTGGACAGCGTGTGTGTGTCACAAACCCTCCAGGTCAGTTTGTGTGTCACAAAACCGAATGGACAGCGTGTGTGTCACAAACCCCTTTAGACAGTGTGTGTGTCACAAACCCCATTGGACCGCGTGTGTGTGTCACAATACCCATTGGACAGCAAGTGTGTCACAAGACCATTGGACAGAGTGTGTGTGTCACAAAACTTACTGCACCGCGTGTGTGTCACGAATCCTTTTGGACAGCATGTGTGTCACAAGCACCATTGGAAAGAGTGTGTGTGTCACAAACTCCATTGGAAAGTGTATGTGTAACAAACCCCATTGGACAGCGTGTGTGTCAGAAACCCCATTGGACAGTGTGTGTCACAAATCTCATTGGACAGCGTTTGTGTCACAAACCCCATTGGACAGAGTTTTTGTCACAAACCCCATTGGACAGCGTGTGTTTCACAAACACCATTGGACTGTGTGTGTGTCACAAACCCCATTGGACAGCGTGTGTTTGTCACAAACCTCCTGGTCAGTGTGTGTGTCACAAACCCCATTGGACAGCGTGTGTGTCAGAAACCCCATTGGACAGTGTGTGTCACAAATCTCATTGGACAGCGTTTGTGTCACAAACCCCATTGGACAGCGTGTGTGTCACAAATTCCTTTATACAGTTTGTGTGTCACAAACCGCTTTGGACAGCGTGTGTGTGTCACAGTACCCATTGGACAGCAAGTGTGTCACAAGACCATTGGACAGAGTGTGTGTGTCACAAAACCCACTGCACAGTGTCTCTGTCACGAATCCCATTGGACAGCGTGTGTGTCACAAGCACCATTGGACAGAGTGTGTGTGTCACAAACCCCATTGGAAAGTGTATGTGTGACAAACCCCATTGGATAGCGTGTGTGTGTCACAACCCCTCCCCGTCAGTGTGTGTGTCACAAACCCCATTGGAAAGCGTGTGTGTGTCACAAACACCCACTGGACAGCGTGTGTGTCACAAATCCCGTTGGACAGCGTGTGTGTCACAAGCCCCTTTGGACAGCGTGTGTGTCACAAACACCATTGGACAGCGTGTGTGTAACAGTCCCCATTGGACAGTGTATGTGTCACAAAAACCATTGGACAGCGTGTGTGTCACAAACCCCCGTAGACACTGTATGTGTCACAAAACCCATTGAAGAGTGTGCGTGTCAAAAACCCCTCTGGACAGCGTGTGTGTCACAATCCCCACTGGTCACCGTGTGTGTCACAATCCCCATTGGAAAGTGTGTGTGTCACAAATCCTATTGGATAGCGTATGTGTGTCACAAACTCTATTGGAAAGTGTGTGTGTCACAAATACAATTGGATAGTGTGTGTGTGTCACAAACTCTATTGGTTCGTGTGTGTGTCACAAACCCCATTGGACAGCGTGTGTGTGTAACAATAATCATTGGACTGTGTGTGTGTCACAAACCCCATTGGACAGCGTGTGTGTGTAACAATACCCATTGGACAGTGTGTGTGTCATAAACCCTATGTGGACACTGTATGTGTCACGAATGCCATTGTGCAGAGTGTGTGTCACAAACCCCCATGGACAGTGTGTGTGTCACATTCCCCATTGTACAGTGTGTATGTGTCACAAACACCATTGGACAGTGTGTGTTTCAAAAACCCCAATGGACAGCGTGTGTGTGTCACAAAACCTCCTGGTCAGTGTGTGTGTCACAAACCCCATTGGACAGCGTGTGTGTCACAAACCCCATTGGACAGCGTCTGTGTGTCAAAAAACCCATTAGAAAATAAGTGTGTCACAAACCCCATTGAAATAAATGTGTGTGTCACAAACCCTATTGGACAGTGTATATGTCACAATCCCCATTGGACAGCGTGTGTGTCACAAGCCCCTTTGGTCAGCGTGTGTGTGTCACAATCTCCTTTGGACAGTGTGTGTGTCAGAAAACCCATTGGACAGCGTGTGTGTCACAAACCCCTTTGGACAGTGTGTGTGTCACAAACCCTCGCAGACACTGTATGTGTCACAAACCCCATTGGACAGTGTGCGTGTTGCAAACCCCTCTGGACAGCGTGTGTGTCACAATCCCCATTGGACAGCGTGTGTGTCACTATCCGCATTGCACAGCGTGTGTGTCAGAAACCCCATTGGACAGAGTGTGTGTGTCACAAACCCCATTAGACATCGTGAGTGTCACAAACCCTTTTGGACAATGTGTGTATCACAAACCCCACTGGACAGTGTGCGTGTCACATAACCCATTGGACATCGTGTGTGTCACAAACCCCTTTGGACAGTGTGTATGTGTCACAAACCCCATTGGACATCCTGTGTGTCACAAACCCCTTTGGACAGTGAGAGTGTCACAACCCCCATTGGACAGCGTGTGTGTGTCAAAATCCTATTGGACAGTGTGTGTGTCACTAACCCCATGGGACAGCGTGTCTGTCACAAACTCCATTAGAAAGTGTGTGTGTCACAAAACCCATAGGAAAGTGTGTGTGTGTAACAATACCCATTGGACTGTGTGTGTGTCACAAACCCCATTGGACAGCGTGTGTGTGTAACAATACCCATTGGACAGTGTGTGTGTCACAAACCCCATTGGACAACGTGTGTGTGTAACAATACCCATTGGACTGTGTGTGTGTCACAAACCCCATTGGACAGCGTGTGTGTGTAACAATACCCATTGGACAGTGTGTGTGTCACAAAACCCATTGGATAACGTGTGTGTCACAAACCCCATTTGAAAGTGTGTGTGTCACAAACCCCACTGGACAGCGTGTGTGTCATAAACCCCCCTGGACAGTGTGTGTGTCACAATCCCCAGTGGACAGTGTGTGTTTAGAAAACCCCAATGGACAGCGTCTGTGTGTCACAAAACCACCTGGTCAGTGTGTCTGTCACAAACCCCATTGGACAGCGTGTGTGTGTAACAATACCCATTGGACAGTGTGTGTGTCACAAACCCCATTGGACAGCATGTGTGTCATAAACCCCCGTGGACACTGTGTGTGTCACGAATGCCATTGGACAGTGTGTGTGTCTCAAACCCCCCTGGACAGTGTGTGTATAACAAAAGCCACTGGACAGCGTTTTTGTCACAAGCCCATTGGACAACGTGTGTGTCACAAACATCATTGGACAGCGTGTGTGTGTAACAATACCCATTGGACAGTGTGCGTGTCACAAACACCCATGTACAGTGTGCTTTTCACAAACCCCATTGGACAGCGTGTGAGTCACAAACACCATTGGACAGTGTGTGTGTCACAAACCCCTTTGGACAGCGTGTGTGGGTCACAAACCCCACTGGACAGCATGTGTGACACAAACACCCATGTACAGTGTGTGTGTCACAAACGCCATTGGACAGTGTGTGTGTTTCAAAATCCCCGTTGGACAGTGTCTGTGCCACAAACCCCATAGGACAGAGTTTGTGTCACAAATCATATTGGACAGCGTGTGTGTCACAAACACCATTGGACAGTGTGTGTGTCACAAACCCTATTGCACAGCGTGTCTGTCACAATCCCCATTGCACAGTGTGTGTGTCACAAACCCCACTGGACAGCGTGTGTGTGTCACAAACGCTCCTGGTCAGTGTCTGTGTCACAAACCCCATTGGACAGTGTGTGTGTCACAAACCCCATTCGATAGCGTGTGTGTGTCACCAACCCCATTATAAATTGTGCGTGTCACAAACCCCAGTGGATAGCGTGTGTGTCGCAAACCCTCTTGGTCAGTATTTGTGTCACAAACCCCATTGGACATCGTGTGTGTGTCACAAACCCTCTTGGTCAGTATTTGTGTCACAAACCCCATTGGATAGCGTGTGTGCAACGAATCCCATTGGACAGCGTGTGTGTCACAAGACCCATTGGACATAGTGTGTGTGTCCTAAAATCCATTGGACAGAGTGTGTGTGTAAGAAAATCCCTAGGACAGTGTGTGTGTCACAAATCCTATTGGATAGTGTGTGTGTGTCACAAACCCTCCTGGTCAGTGTGCGTGTCGCAAAAACCATTGGACAGTGTGTGTGTAAGAAACCCAATGGGTCAGGGTGTTTGTCACAAACCCCATTAGAAAGTGTGTGTGTCACAATCCCCATTGGAAATTGTGTGTGTCACAAAGCCCAATGGATAGCTTGTGTGTGTCACAAACCCCATTAGAAAGTGTGTGTGTCACAAACACCATTGGGAAATAGGTGTGCCACAAATTCCTTTTGATAGCATGGGTGTGTCACAAACCTTATTGTACAGTGTGTGTGTCACAAACCCCACTGGATAGCGTGTGTGTGTCACAAACCCTATCAGACAGTGGTGTGTCACAAACCCCACTGGATAGCGTGTGTGTCACAAACCACATTGGAGAGCGTGTGTTTCATAAGCCCCATTGGACAGAGTGTATGAGTCACAAACTGCGTTGGACAGCGTGTGTGTGTAACAATACCCATTGGACTGTATGTGTGTCACAAAACCCATTGGACAGGGTATGTGTGTCACAAACCCCATTGGAAAGTCTGTGTGTCACAATCCCCATTGGAAAGTGTGTGTGTCACATACCACATTGGAAAGTGTGTGTGTCACAAACCCCATTGGAAATTGTGTGTGTCACAAACCCCATTGCATAGCATGTGTGTGTCACAAACCCTATTGGACAGTGTGTGTGTCACAAACCCCACTGTACAGCGTGTGAGCAAGAAACCCCATTGGACAGCGTGTGTGTCAGAAGACCCTTTGGACAGAGTGTGAGTGTCAGAAACCCCATTGGACAGCGTGTGTGTCACAAACCCCTTTGGACAGCGTGTGTGTCATAAACCCCCGTGGACACTGTGTGTGTCATGAACGCCATTGGATAGTGTGTGTGTCACAAACCACCCTGGACAGTATGTGTGTCACAATCCCCAGTGGACAGCGTGTGTGTCAAAACCCCATTGGACAGTCCTTGTGTCACAAAACCCACTGGACAGCGTGTGTGTCACAAACACCAAAGGAGAGTGTGAGTGTCACAAAACCCTGTGGACACTGTGAGTGTCACAAGCCCATTGGACAGAGTGTGTGTGTCACAAAACCCACTGGACAGCGTGTGTGTCACAAGCACCATTGGACAGAGTGTGTTTGACACAAACCGTATTGGACAGTGTGTAGGTTACAATCCCCATTGGACAGCATCTGTGTCACAAACCCCATTGGTCAGCGTGTGTGTCAAAACCCCATTGGACAGTATGTGTGTCAGAAAACCCACTGCACAGCGTGTATGTCACAAACACCAATGGAGATTGTGTGTGTCACAAACCCCCGTGGACAGTGTGTGTGTCACATTCCCCATTGGAGAGCGTGTGTGTGTAACAATACCCAATGGACAGTGTGTGTCACAAACCCCATTGTACAGCGTGTGTGTCACAAACCCCCGTCTACACTGTGTGTCACGAACGCCATTGGACAGTGTGTGTGTCACAAACCCCCATGGACAGTGTGTGTGTCACAAACCCCCGTCTACACTGTGTGTCACGAACACCATTGGACAGTGTGTGTGTCACAAACCCCCGTGGACAGTGTGTGTGTCACAATCCCCAGTTGACAGCGTGTGTGTCAAAACACCATTGGACAGCATGTGTGTCAAAAGAACCCTATGACAGTGTGTGTGTGTCACAAACCCCATTGGAAAGTGTATGTGTCACAAACCCCATTGGATAGCGTGTGTGTGTCACAAACCCTATTGGACAGTGTGTAGGTCACAATCCCCATTGGACAGCGTGTGTTTCACAAACCCCATTGGACAGCGTGGGTGTGTCACAAACCCTCCTGGTCAGTGTGTGTGTCACAAACCCTATTGGACAGCGTGTGGGTGTAACAATACCCAATGGACAGTGTGTGTGTGTCACAAACCCCATTGTACAGCGTGTGTGTCACAAACCCCCGTGGACACTGTGTGTCACGAACGCCATTGGACAGTGTGTGTGTCACAAACCACCGTGGACAGTGTGTGTGTCACAATCCCCAGTTGACAGCGTGTGTGTCAAAACACCATTGGACAGCATGTGTGTCAAAAGAACCCTATGACAGTGTGTGTGTGTCACAAACCCCATTGGAAAGTGTATGTGTCACAAACCCCATTGGATAGCGTGTGTGTGTCACAAACCCTATCGGACAGTGTGTAGGTCACAATACCCATTGGACAGCGTGTGTTTTTCACAAACACCATTCGACAGTGGGTGTGTCACAAACCGCATTGGACAGCGTTTCTGTGTAACAATACCCATTGGACAACGTGTGTGTCACAAACCCCCGTGGACACTGTGTGTGTCACGAACGCCATTGGACACTGTGTGTGTCACAATCCCCAGTGGACAGCGTGTGTGTCAAAACCCCTGTGGAGAGTGTGTGTGTCACAAAACCCACTGGAAGGCGTGTGTGTCACAAAAACCAATGGAAAGTGTGAGTGTCACTAACCCTATTGGACAGCGTGTGTGTCACAAACCCTTTTGGACAGTGTGTGTGTCACAGTCCCCATTGGACAGCATGTGTATCACAAGCCAATTTAACAGAGTGCGTGTGTCACAAAACCCACTGGACAGCGTGTGTGTCACGAACCCCATTGGACAGCGTGTGTGTCACAAGCACCATTGGACAGAGTGTGTGTATCACAAACACCGCTGGACAGCGTGTGGGTGTAACAATACATTTTGGACAGTGTGTGTGTCACAAACCCCATGGGATAGAGTGTGTTTTACGAACCCCATTGGACAGCGTGTGTGTCTCACAAGTGCCATTGGACAGAGTCTGTTTGTCACAAACCCCATTGGAAAGTGTATGTGTTCCAAACCCCATTGGATAGAGTGTGTGTGTCACAAACCCTATTGGACAGCTTCTGTGTCACAAACCCCTTTGGACAGTGTGTGTGTCAAAAGAATCATTGGACAGAGTGTGTGTGTCACAAACCCTGTTGGACAGTGTGTAGATCACAATCCCCATTGAACAGAGTCTGTGTCACAAACCCCATTGGACAGCGTGTGTATGTAACAAACCCCATTGGACAGCGTGTGTGTCACAAACACCATTGGGCAGCGTGTGTGTGTCACAGTCCCCATTGGACAGTGTGTGTTTCACAAACACTCATGGACAGTGTGGTTGTCAGGAACCCCAGTGGACATCGTTTGTGTCAGAAACCCCTTTGGCCAGTGTGTGTGTCACAAGCACCATTGGACAGAGTGTGTGTGCCACAAACCCCTTTGGAAAGTGTATGTGTCATAAACCCCATTGGATAGCGTGTGTGTGTCACAAACCCTATTAGACAGTGTGTGTGTCACAAAACACACTGGACAGCGTGTGTGTCACAAACCCCATTGGAAAGTGTATGTGTCACAAAACCCATTGGATATTGTGTGTGTGTCACAATCCCCATTGGACAGTGTGTGTGTCACAAACCCCATGGGACTGAGTGTGTCTCACGAACCCCATTGGACAGTGTGTGTGTCACAAGTGCCATTGGACAGAAAGTGTGTATCTCACAAACCCCATTGGAAAGTGTAGGTGTCACAAACCCCATTGGACAGCGTGTGTGTGTCACAAAACCTCCTGGTCAGCGTATGTGTCACAAACCCCATGGGACTGCGTGTGTGTGTCACAAATATAATTGGACAGCGGGTGGGTCACAATCCCCATTGGAGAGCGTGTGTGTGTCACAAACCCCATTAGAAATTGTGCGTGTCACAAAACCCATTGGAAAGTCTGTCTGTCACAAACCTCATTGGACAGCGTCTGTGTCACAAACCCCATTGGACAGCGTGTGTGTCAAAAACACCCATGGACAGTTTGCGTGTCACAAATCCCATTGGACAGTGTGTGTATCACAAACCCCATTGGACAGTTTCTGTGTCACAAACAATATTGGACAGAGTTTGTGTTTAACAACACCCATTGGACAGTGTGTGTGTCACAAACCCCATTGGACATCGTGTGTGTCACAAACCCTTTTGGACAGTGTGTGTGTCACAAACCCCACTGGGCAGCGTGTGTGTGTTACAATCCCCATTGGACTGCGTGTCTGTCACAAACGCAATGGGACAGAGTGTGTGCCACGAACTCCATTGGACAGCGTGTGTGTCACAAACCCCATTGGATAGCGTGTGTGTGTCACAAACCCTCCTGGTCAAAGTGTGTGTCACAAAACCCATTGGACAGCATGCGTGTCACAAACACCATTGGACAGTGTGCGTGTAACAAACCCAGTTGGTCAGCGTGTGTGTCAAAAACCCAATGGGACAGCGTGTGTGCGTCACATGCCCCATTGGAAAGTGTGTGTGTCACAAACCCCATTGGACAGAGTTTGTGTTTAACAATACCCATTGGACAGTGTGTGTATCACAAACCCCATTGGACAGTGTGTGTATCACAAACCCCACTGGACAGCGTGTGTGCCACAAACACCCATGGACAGTGTGCGTAGTCACAAACCCCATTGGACATCGTGTGTGTCACAAACCCCTTTCGACAGTGTGTGTGTCACAAACCCCATTGCACAGTGTTTGTGTGTCACAATCCCCATTGGTCAGTGTGTGTGTCACAATACCCATGGGACAGAGTGTGTGTCACGAACCCCATTGCACAGCGTGTGTGTCACAAGCGCCATTGGACAGAGTGTGTGCGTCACAAACCCCATTGGAACGTGTATGCGTTACAAAACCCACTGAATAGTGTGTGTGTGTCACAAACCCTCCTGGTAAAGTGTATGTGTCACAAAACCCATTGGACAGCATGCGTGTCATACACACCATTTGACAGTGTGCGTGTAACAAACCCAATTGGTCAGCGTGTGTGTCTCAAACCCCATGGGACAGCGACTGGGTGTCACAAACCCCATTGGACATCATGCATGTCACAAACCCCATTAAACAGCGTGTGTGTGTCACAATCCCCATTGGACAGTGTGTGCGTCACAAACCCCATGGGACGTCGTGTGTGTCACAAGCGGCATTGGACAGAGTGTGTGTGTCACAAACCCCTTTGGAAAGTGTATGTGTCACAAACCCTATTGGATAGCGAGTGTGTGTCACAAACCCCATTCGAAATTGTGCGTGTCCACAAACCCCATTGGAAAGTGTGTGTGTCATAAACCGCATTGGACAGCGTGTGTGTGTCACAATCCCCATTGGACAATGTTTGTGTGTCATCAACCCCATTGGACAACGTGTGTGTCACAAACCCCCTTGGACAGTGTGTGTGTCACAAAACCCAATGGACAGAATGTGTGTCACAAGCACCAGTGGACAGAGAGTGTGTGTCACAAACCCCATTGGACAGCATGCGTGTTGCAAACACCATTGGACAGTGTGTGTGTAACAAACCCAATTGGTCAGCGTGTGTGTCACAAAGCCCATTGGAAAGTGTATGTGTCACAAAACCCACTGCACTGCGTGTGTGTCACAGACCCCATTGGACAGAGTGTATGTGTCACAATCCCCATTGGACAGCATGTGTGTCACAAACCCCATTGGACAGCGTGTGTGTGCCACAATACCCATTGGACAGAGTGTGGGTGTCTCAAACCCCATTGGATAGCGTGTCTGTGTCACAAACCCTATTGGACAGCGTGTGTGTCACAAATCGCATTGGAAAGTGTGTGTGTCACCAACCCCATTGGATAGTGTGTTACAAACTGTACTGGACAGTGTGTGTGTCACGAACCCCATTAGGCAGCATGTGTGTCACAACCCCCCCTGGACATCGCGTGTGTCACAATCACCATTGGACAGCGTGTGTGTCACAAACAACAAAGGACAGTGTTTGTTTCACAAACCCCAGTGTACAGAGTTTGTGTGTCACAATCACAATTGGACAGAGTGTGTGTGACATACCCCATTGGACAGTGTGTGTGTCACGAACCCCCCTGGACAGTGTTTGTGTCACAAACCCCATTTCACAATGTGTGTGTGTCACAAACACTATTGGACAGCATGTGTGTGTCAAAAATCTTTGGACAGTGTATGTGTCACAAACCCCACAGGACAGCGTGTGTGTCACAAACGCCCCTGGACTGTGTGGCAGAATGCAAACCCCCCCTCCCTTCTTCAATATGGCACATCTCCCCCTTTCTCTGCTACTTGAGGCTAACAGCTTCTTTTGTTTGTTCCAGAGCACCCTGGCTCCTGGGACATTAGCAGAAGGGAGTGCCAAGGCACACTGAGCCGCGCCCAGTGTGGGGGATGTTTGAAGGCTTCAGGGGCACCCACACTCAGTGTGTGGGGTGCAGAGAAGCTTCTACAATGCCTACAGTCAGGTTTGATCAGATAACAAAAACGGGACTCTCGTCGAGACTCCGCCCATTGCCGCGGGTCTCTTGGAGCACGAGCGAGATGCTGCCGCCGAGAGCCCCCCCTCCCCGGGATGGAGACTCCGCTTGCTTCGCCGCCACGGGTGTAAGTAAAACTTCTCGCAGGATTGCGAGTATATTTATACTTTTCGTGCACATTTGCACGTATAACTTTCCGCGTTCCATATGAGCGCGTGTAAAATTAATCCTCGCAGAATCGCGGGTGTATTTTCTTTCCGTGCACATTTGCACAAGTATTTTATTCCTCGCACAATCGCGAGTGGCCGCCGAGAGCCCCTCGCACAGTCGCGAGTGTAATTTCCTCCCGTGCTTCTACATAAGCACGTGTAGGATTCCGTGCACATTTGCACGTGTAAAATAACTCTCGCAGGACTGCGAGCGTATTATAAATTTGCACTCGCGGAATCGCGAGTGCACACTTTCCGTACTCACTATGAGTACGTGTATCTCTTTTAAAACAATCCCGCACCGTGTTCAGGCAAGTGTGTATTCCTCCGGGACTCAGGGACGGCTCCGGAATTGTTTTGGTGAAGCCACGTGCATGCACTCTGTGGACCGCCCCTCTCAATAATTTCCTCCACTGATATCCGAACCTGTATTTAAGTCACTTTTGGAGTGCTAAAACCATGTTCCACGCCGGTCTAATAAAAGTTGTTCTTGGACCTTGTTGTCCCTTAAATTGACCTGTGGGTTGCCTCCGTGACAGTATGACACAATCCCCATTGGACAGCGTCTTTGTCACAAACCCAATGGGACAGAGTGTGTGTCACAAACACTATAGGACAGCGTGTGTGTGTCACAAGACCATTGGACAGAGTGTGTGTGTCACAAACCCCATTGGATAGCGTGTGTGTGTCAAAAACCCTATTGGACAGTGTGTGTGTCACAAAACCCATTGGAAAGCGTGTGTGTGACGAACCCCATTGGACAGAATGTGTGTCACAAGCACCGTTGGACAGAGTGTGGTGTCACAATCCCCATTGGACAGCGTGTGTGTCAAAAACCCCATTGGACAGTGTTTGTGTGTCACAAACCCCATTGGATAGCGTGTGTGTGTCACAAGAACCATTGGACAGAGTGTGGTGTCACAAACCCCAATGGAAAATGTATGTGTCACAAACCCCATTGGATAGCGTGTGTGTGTCACAAACCCCATTGGACAGCGTGTTTGTCACAAACCCCTTTGGACAGAGTGTGTGTCACAATCCCCATTGGACAGAGTGTGTGTGTTAGAAACCCTCCTGGTCAGTTTGTGTGTCACAAAACCCATTGGACAGCATGCGTGTCACAAAAACCGTTGGACAGCGTTGTTTGTGTCACAAACCCCATTGGAAAGTATGTGTCACAAACCCCATTGGATAGCGTGTGTGTCACAAATACTATTGGACAGCGTGTGTGTGTCACAAGCCCATTGGAAAGAGTGTGTGTGTCACAAAACCCACTGGCTAGCGTGTGTCTCTCAAACCCCGTTGGACAGCGTGTGTGTCACAAGTCCCATTGGACAGAGTGTATGTGTCACAAACCCCATTGGACAGTGTCAGTGTCACAATCCCCATTGGATAGCGTGTGTGTCACAAACCCCATTGGACAGTGTGTGTGTCACAATCCCCTTTGGATTGCGTGTGTGTCACATACCCCATTGGACAGTGTGCGTCTGTCACAGTACCTATTAGACAGTGTGTGCGTCACAAAACTCATTGGACAGAGTTTGTGTCACAATCCCCATTGGACAGTGTGTGTGTCTCAAAACCCACTGGACACCGTGTGTGTCACAAACACCCCTGGTCATTGTTTGTGTCACAATCCCCAGTGGACAGTGTTTTGTCAAAACCCCATTGGACGGTGTGTGTGTCACAAAACCCACTGGACAGCGTGTGTGTCACAAACACCCATGGACAGTGTGAGTGTCACAAACCCCATTGGATAGCATGTGTGTCACAAACCCCATTGGACAGCGTGTGTGGGTCACAAGCACATTGGACAGAGTGTGTGTGTCACAAAACCCACTGGACAGCCTGCGTGTCACGAAACCCATTGGACAGCGTGTGTGTCACAAGCACCACTGGAAAAAGTGTGAATGTCACAAACCCCATTGGATAGTGTGTGTGTCACAAACCCTATTGGACAGTGTGTGTATCACAAAACCCATTGAACAGCGTGTGTGTCACGAACCCCATTGGACAGCATGTGTTTCACAAGACCCATTGGACAGAGTGTGTGTGTCAAAAACCCCATTGGACAGCGTGTGTGTCACAATCCCCATTTGACAGAGTGTGTGTCAAAACACACTTGGACAGTGCGTGTGTCAGAAAACCCACTGGACAGCGTGTTTGTCACAAACACCCATGGACAGTTTGTGTGTCACAAAACCCCATTGGACAGCGGGTGTGTCACAAGCCCATTGGACAGAGTGTGTGTGTCACAAAACCCACTGGACAGCATGTGTGTCACAAACCCCATGGGACAGCGTGTGTGTCACAAGCCCATTGGACAGAGTGTGCGTGTCGCAATACCCACTGGACAGCGTGTGTCACAAACCCCATTGGATAGTGTGTGTGTAACAAACCCCATTAGAAAGTGTATGTGTCACAAACCTCATTGGATAGCGTGTGTGTGTCAAAAACCCTATTGGACAGTGTGTGTGTCACAAACCCCATTGAACAGTATCTGTGTCACAAAACCCAATGGACAGCGTGTGTGTCACAAACACCCTTGGAAAGTGTATGTGTCACAAACCCCATTGGATAGCCTGTGTGTCACAAAGCCCTTTGGACAGTCTGTGTGTCACAAACACCATTGGACAGCGTGTGTTTCACAAGCCTATTGGACAGAGTGTGTGTGTTACAAAACCCACTGGACAGAGTATGTGTCACGAACCCCATTGGATAGTGTGTGTGTCATAAACCCCTTTGGACAGTGTGTGTGTCACAAAACCAATTGGACAGCATGCGTGTGTCTCAATCCCCCTTGGACAGTGCATGTGTCAAGAACCCCATTGGACAGCTTGTGTGTCACAAGCACCATTGGACAGAGTGTGTGTGTCACAAACCCCTTTGGACAGGGGGTGTGTCACAAACCCCTTTGGATAGCGTGTGTGTGTCACAAACCCCATTGGACAGCGTGTGTGTCACAAGCTCCATTGGACAGCGTGTGTGTCAAAAACCCCCGTAGACACTGTGTGTGTCACAAACCCCATCGGACAGTGTGTGTGTCACCAACCTTATTGGACAGCATGTGTGTCAAATGCTCCATTGGACAGAGTGTATGTGTCACAAACCCCATTGGACAGTGTGTGTTTCACAATCCCCTTTGGACAGCGTGTGTGTCACAAACCCCATTGGACAGAGTTTGTGTCACAAACCCCATTGGACAGCGTGTGTGTCAGAAACACCATTGGACAGTTTGTGTGTCACAATCCGCACTGGACAGCGTTTGTGTATCACAAACACCATTGGACAGCATGTGTGTGTCACAATCCCCATTGTACAGTGTGTGTATCACAAACCCCATTGGACTGCGTGTGTGTCACAAACCAGTTGGATAGCGTGTGTGTGTCACAAACCCCATTGGACAGCGTGTGTGTGTCACAAACCCAATTGGAAAGGGTGTGTCACAAACCCCATTGGATAGCGTGTGTGTGTCAAAAACCCCTTTAGAAAGTATGTGTGTCACAAAACCCATTGGATAGCATGTGTGTGTCACAAACCCTATTGGACAGCGTGTGTGTTTCACAAACCGCATTGGACAGCATGTGCGTCACAAACCCCATTGGACAGCGTGTGTGTGTCACAATCCCCATTGGACAGTGTGTGTGTGTCACAAACCCCCTTAGACAGCGTGTGTGTCACAAACCCCTTTGGACAGTGTGTGTGTCACAAACCCCATTGGACAGCGTGTGTGTGTCACAATCCCCACTGGACAGTGTTTGTGTCACAAACCCCATGGGACAGAGTGTGTGTCACAAGCCCATTGGACAGAGTGTGTGTGTCACAAAACCCACGGGACAGCATATGTGTCACAAACCCCATTGGACAGTTTGTGTGTTTCACAAACCCCATTTGACAGCGTGTGTGTCACAAGACCCATTGGACAGAGTGAATTTGTCACAAAGCCCATTGGACAGCGTGTGTGTCACAATCACCATTGGGCTGCGTGTGTGTCACAATCCCCATTGCACAGGGGGTGTGTGTCACGATACCCATTGGACAGTGTGTGTGTCACAAACCTCATTGGAAAGAGTTTGTGTCACAAACCTCTGTGGACACTGTGTGTGTCACAAACCCCATTGGACAGTGTGCGTGACACAAACTCCACTGGACAGCGTGTGTGTCACAAACACCCATGGACAGTGTGCGTGCCACAAACCCCATTTGACAACGTGTGTGTTACAAACCCCTTTGGACAATGTGCGTGTCACAAGCCCCATTGGACAGTGTGTGTGTGTCACAATCCCCAATGGACAGAGTGTGTGTGTCACAAACCCCATTGGATAGAGTGTGTGTGTCACAAACCCCATTAGAAAGTATGCTTGTCACAAACCCTATTGGATAGCGTGTGTGTGTCACAAGCACCATTGGACAGAGTGTGTGTTACAAAACCCACTGGACAGCGTGTGTGTCACGAACCCCTTTGGACAGCGTGTGAGTCACAAGCACCATTGGACAGAGTGTGGTGTCCCAAACCCCTTTGGAAAGTGTATGTGTCACAAACCCCTTTGGATAGCGTGTGTGTGTCACAAACCCTATGGGACAGTGTGTGTGTCACAAAACCCACTGGACAGCGTGTGTGTAACGAACCCCATTGGACAGCGTGTGTGTCACAAGCACCGTTGGACAGAGTTTTGTTTCACAATCCCTATTAGACAGCGTGTGTGTCACATACCCCATTAGACAGTGTGTGTGTGTCACAAACCGCATTGGATAGAGTGTGTGTGTCACAAACCCCATTAGAAAGTATGCGTGTCACAAACCCCATTGGATAGCATGTGTGTGTAACAAGCACCATTGGACAGAGTGTGGTGTCACAAACCCCATTGGAAAGTGTATGTGTCACAAACCCCATTTGAAAGAGTGTGTGTGTCACAAACCCCATTAGAAAGTATGCGTGTCACAAACACCATTGGATAGCGTGTGTGTGTCACAAGCACCATTGGACAGAGTGTGGTTTCAAAATCCCCATTGGACAGCGTGTGTATCACAAACCCCATTGGACAGTCTCTGTGTGTCACAAAACCCATTTGATAGAGTGTGAGTGTCACAAACCCTATTGAACAGTGTGTATGTCACAAAACCCACTGGATAGCATGTGTGTCGCAAACCCCATTGGACAGCGTGTGTGTCACAAGGCCCATTGTACAGAGTGTATTTGTCACAAAGCCCACTGGACAGCGTGTGTGTCACAAACCCCTTTGGACAGTGTGTGTGTCACAAACCCCATTGGACAGCGTGTGTGTGTCACAATCCCCATTGGACAGTGTCTGTGTCACAAACCCCATGGGACAGAGTGTGTGTCACAAACACCATTGGTCAGCGTGTGTGTGTCCCAATCCCATAGGACAGCGTGTGTGTGTCACAAAACCCACTGGACAGCGTGTGTGTCACGAACCCCATTGGACAGCTTGTGTCTCAAAAGCACCGCTGGACAGAGTGTGGTGTCACAATCCCCATTGGACAGTGTGTTTGTCACAAACCCCATTGGACAGTGTGTGTGTGTCACAAACCCCATTGGATAGAGTGTGTGTCTCACAAACCCCATTAGAAAGTATGCGTGTCACAAACCCCATTGGACAGTGTGTGTTTGTCACAATCCCCATTGGACAGAGTATGTGTGTCACAAACCCCATTGGACAGCGTGTGTGTCACGAACCCCATTGGATAGCGTGTGTGTGTCACAAAGCCTATTGGACATTGTGTGTGTCACAAAAACCATTGGATAGAGTGTGTGTCACAAAATCCTTTTGAAAGTATGTGTGTCACAAACCCTATAGGATAGCGTGTGTGTGTCACAAACCCTATTGTACGGTGTGTATGTCACAATCCCCATTGGACAACGTGTTTGTCACAAACCCCTTTGGACAGCGTGTGTGTCACAAACCCCATTGGAAAGTGTGTTTGTCACAAACCCCATTGGATAGGATGTGTGTGTCACAAACTCTGCTGGACAGAGTGTGTTTCACAATCCGCATTGGACAGCGTGTGTGTCACAATCCCCTCTGGACAGCATGTGTGACACAAGCACCATTGGACAGCGTGTGTGTAGTCACAATCCCCATTGGACAGTGTGTGTGTCACAAAACCCATTGGATAGTGTGTCTGTGTCACAAACCCCATTGGACAGCGTGTGTGTCACAAACCCCACTGGACAGCGTCTGTGTGTCACAAACCCCATTGGAAAGTGTGTGTCACAAAACCCATTGGATAGCGTGTGTGTGTCAAAAACCCCATTAGAACGTATGTGTGTCACAGACACCATTGGAAAGCATGTGTGTGTCACAAAACCTATTGGACAGTGTGTATGTCACAAGCACCAGTAGACAGCGTGTGTGTCACAAATACCATTGGACAGTGTGTGTGTCACAAACCCCAATGGATAGCGTGTGTGTGTCACAAACCCTCCTGGTCGGTGTGTGTGTCACAATCCCCATTGGACAGCAAGTAGTGTCAGAAACCCCTATGGACAGTGCGTGTCTCAAATCCCATTGGACAACGTGTGTGTCACAAACCCCATTTGACAGAGTGTGTATCACAAACACCATTGGACACCGAGTGTGTTTAACAAACCCCATTGGACAGAGTGTGTGTCACAAAACCCGCTGTACAGTGTGTGTGTCACAAACCCCATTGGACCGCGTGTGTGTCACAAAGCCCATGGGACAGCTTGTGTGTGACAAAAATCCCATTGGAAAGGGTGTGCGCGTCACAGAACCTATTGGATAGCGTTTGTGTGTCACAACCCCTATTGGACAGTGTGTAGGTCACAATCCACATTGAACAGCGTCTGTGTCAGAAACCCCATTGGACAGCGTGTGTGTCACTAACACCATTGGAAAGAGTTTGTGTCACAAACCCCATTGGACAGAGTGTGTATCACAAACACTTTGACAACTGTGTGTATCACAAACCCTTCAGACAGTGTGTGTGTCACAAACCCCATTGGACAGCGTGTGTGTTTCACAAACCCTCCTGGACAGTATTTGTGTAACAAACCCCATTGGACAGCGTGTAGTTTCAGAAACCCCATTGGACAGTGTGTGTCACAAATCCCATTGGACAGTGTGTGTGTCACAAACCCCATTGGACAGAGTGTGTGTGTAAGAATACCCACAGGACAGTGTGTGTGTTCACAAATCCTATTGGATAGTGTGTGTGTGTCACAAACCCTCCTGATCAGTGTGCGTGTCTCAAAATCCATTTGACAGCGTGTGTGTCACAAACCCCATTGGACAGCTTGTGTGTGTCACAAACTCCTTGGGACAGCGTGTGTGTCACAAGCGTTTTTGGACAGAGTGTGTGTGTCACAATCCCCATTGGACAGCGTGTGTGTCAGAAACCCCATTGGACAGAGTGTGTGTGTCAAAAACCCCATTAGAACGTATGTGTGTCACAAACCCCATTGGACAGCGTGTGTGTCACAAACCCCACTGGACAGCGTCTGTGTGTCACAAACCCCATTGGAAAGTGTGTGTCACAAAACCCATTGGATAGCGTGTGTGTGTCAAAAACCCCATTAGAACGTATGTGTGTCACAGACACCATTGGAAAGCATGTGTGTGTCACAAAACCTATTGGACAGTGTGTATGTCACAAGCACCAGTAGACAGCGTGTGTGTCACAAATACCATTGGACAGTGTGTGTGTCACAAACCCCAATGGATAGCGTGTGTGTGTCACAAACCCTCCTGGTCGGTGTGTGTGTCACAATCCCCATTGGACAGCAAGTAGTGTCAGAAACCCCTATGGACAGTGCGTGTCTCAAATCCCATTGGACAACGTGTGTGTCACAAACCCCATTTGACAGAGTGTGTATCACAAACACCATTGGACACCGAGTGTGTTTAACAAACCCCATTGGACAGAGTGTGTGTCACAAAACCCGCTGTACAGTGTGTGTGTCACAAACCCCATTGGACAGCGTGTGTGTCAATACCCTATTGGACAGTGTGAGTGTCACAAACCCCATTGGACAGGGTGTGTGTCACAAAACCCTTTGGACAGTGTGTGTGTCACAAACCCCATTGGACAGCGTGTGTGCGTCACGAACCCCATTGCACAGCGTGTGTGTCACAAGGCCCATTGGACAGCGTGTGTGTCACAAACCCCATTGGACCGCGTGTGTGTCACAAATACAATGGGAAAGCATGTGTGTGTCAAAAATCCCATTGGAAAGGGTGTGCCCGTCACAAAACCCATTGGATAGCGTTTGTGTGTCACAAACCCGATTGGACAGTGTGTAGGTCACAATCCACATTGAACAGCGTCTGTGTCAGAAACCCCATTGGACAGCGTGTGTGTCACAAACCCTTCGGACAGTGTGTGTGTCACAAACCCCATTGGACAGCGTGTAGTTTCAGAAACCCTATTGGACACTGTGTGTCACAAATCCCATTGGACAGCGTGTGTGTCACAAACCCCATTTGACAACGTGTGTGTGTCACAAAGCCCACTTTACATAGTGTGTGTCACAAACACCCATGGACAGTGTGAGTGTCACAAACCCCGTTGGATAGCATGTGTGTGTCACAAACCCTATTGGACAGTGTGTATGACACAAATCCCATTGGACAGTGTTTGTGTCACAATCCCCAGTGGACAGTGTGTGTGTCAAAACCCCATTGGACAGTGTGTGTGCTACAATACCCACTGGACAGCGTGTATGTCACAAACACCCATGGACAGTGTGAGTGTCACAAACCCCATTGGATAGCATGTGTGTCACAAGCCCATTGGACAGAGTGTGCGTGTCACAAAACCCACTGGACAGCACGAGGTCATGAACCCAATTGGACAGCGTGTGTGTCACAAGCACCATTGGACAGTGTGTGTGTCACAAAACCCATTGAATAGCATGTGTATCACAAACCCCACTGGACAGTGTGTGTGTCACAAACCCCACTGGACAGCGTGTGTGTCACAAACACCCATGGACAGTGTGCATGTCACAAACCCCTTTGGACATAATGTGTGTTACAAATCCCTTTGGACATTGTGCATGTCACAAACCCCATTGGACATCGTGTGTGTTACAAACACCCAAGGACAGTGTGTATGTCACAAACCCCATTGGACAGAGTGTTTTTCACGAACCCCATGGGACAGAGTGTGCATCACGAACCCGTTTGGACAGCGTGTGTCTCACAAGACCCATTGGACAGAGTGTGTGAGTCTCAAACCCCATTGGACAGCGTGTGTGTCACAAACACCATTGGACAGCGTTTGTCTCACAAGCCTGTTGGACAGAGAGTGTGTGTCACAAAACCCAGTGGACAGCGTGTGTGTCACGAACCCCATCGGACAGTGTGTGTTTCTGATTCACCATGGGACAGAGTGTGTGTGTCACAAACCCCATTGGAAAGTGCATGTGTCACAAACCCCATTGGATAGCGTGTGTGTGTCACAAACCCTATTGGACAGTGTGTCTGTCACAAATCGCACAGGGCAGCGTGTGTGTTCACAAACCCCTTTGGACAGCGTGTGTGTCACAAGACCTATTGGACAGAGTGTCTGTGTCACAAACCCCATTGGACAGCGTGTGTGTCACAATCCCCATTGGACAGCTTGTGTGTCACAAACACCATTGGACAGCGTGTGTGTCACAAATCCCCGTGGACAGTGTGTGTGTCACAAACCCCACTGGAGAGCGTGTGTGTCACAAACACCCATGGACAGTGTGCGTGTCATAAACCCCATTGGACATAGTGTGTGTCACAAACCCCTTTGGACAGTGTGTATGTCACAAACGCCATTGGATAGCATATGTGTGTCACAAACCCTATTGGACAGAATATGTGTGTCACACACCCCATTGGACAGTGTGTGTGTCATAAACCACATTGGATACCGTGTGTGTGTCACAAACCCCATTGGACAGCATTTGTGTCACAAACCCCTGTGGACACTGTGTGTTTCAAGAACGCCATTGGACAGTGTGTGTCACAAACCCCCCTGGACAGTGTGTGTGTCACAATCCCCAGTGGACAGCGTGTGTGTCAAAACCCCACTGGATAGTGCGTGTGTCACAAAACCCACTGGACACCGTGTGTGAAACGAACCCCATTGGACAGCGTGTGTGTCACAAGCACCATTGGACAGCTTGTGTGTGTAACAAACCCCATTGGAAAGTGTATGTGTCACAAACCTTAATGGACTGCGTGTGTGTGCCACAAACCGTATTGGACAGTGTGTGTGTCACAAAACCCACTGGACAGCGTGTGTGTTCACAAACCCCATTGGACAGCGTGTTTTTCACAAGAACCATTGGACAAAGTCTTGTTGTCACAAAGCCCTTTGGACAGCGTGTGTGTGTAACAATACCCATTGGACAGTGTGAGAGTCACAAACCCCATTGGAAAGTGTGTGTTTCACAAACTCCACTGGACAGCGTGTGTGTCACAAACAACCATGGACAGTGTGCGTGTCACAAACCCCATTGGACAGCGTGTGTGTGTCACAATACCCATTCGACAGTGTGTGTGTCACAAACCCCATTACAGCGTGTCTGTGTCACAATCCCTATTGTACAGTGTGTGTGTCACAAACCCCTTTGGACAGCATGTGTGTCACAAACAGCCATGGACAGTGTGCGTGTCACAAACCCCACTGGACATCGTCTGTGTCACAATCCCCTTTGGACAGCGTGTATCTTACAAAACCCATTGGACAGCGTCTGAGTGTCACAATCCCCATTGGATAGTGTGTGTGTCATAAACCCCATGGGACAGAGTGTGTGTCACGAACCCCATTGGACAGCGTGCGTGTCACAAGCGCCATTGGACAGAGTGTGTGTGTCACAAAACCCATTGGACAGCATGTGTGTCACACACACCATTGGACAGTGTGTGTTTAACAAACCCAATTGGTCAGCGTGTGTGTCACAAACCCCATGGGCCAGCGTGTGGGTGTCACAAATCCCATTGGAAAGTGTGTGTCTCGAACCCCATTTGATAGCGTGTGTGTGTCAAAAACCCCATTAGAAAGTATGATTGTCACAAACCCCATTTGATAGCGTGTATGTGTCACAAACCCTATTGGACAGTGTGTAGGTCACAATCCCCATTGGACAGCGTGTGTATCACAAACACCATTGGACAGCGTGTGTTGTTGCAGAAACCCTATTGGACATCGTGTGTGTCACAAACCCCTTTGGATAATGTGTGTGTCACCAGCTCCATGGGACAGCATGTGTGTCACAAAACGCATTGGACTGTGTGTGTGTCACAAAAATCATTGGACAGCATGTGTGTCACAAGCCCATTGGACAGAGTGTGTGTGTCAAAAAACCCACTGGACACCATGTGTGTGTAAAAAAACCCACTGGACACCGTGTGTGTCACAAACCCCATTGGACAGCGTGTGTATCACAAACACCATTGGACAGCGTGTGTGTGTAACAATACCCATTGGACAGTGTGTGTGTCAGAAACCCCTTTGGACAGAATTTGTGTCACAAACCCCATTGTACAGTGTGTGTGTCACAAACCACATTGGACAGCGTGTGTGTGTCACAATACCCATTGGACAGTGTGTGTGTCACAAACCCCATTGGATAGCGTGTGTGTGTCACAAACCCTATTGGAGAGAGTGTGCGTGTCACAAACCCTATTGGACAGCGTGTGTGTCACAAAGCCCCGTGGACACTGTGTGTGTCACGAACGCCATTGGAGTGTGTGTGTCACAACCCCCCCTGGACAGTCTGTGTGTCACAATCCCCATTGTACATCGTTTGTATCACAAACCCCTCTGGAAAGTTTTTGTATCACAAACACCATTGGACAGCGTGTGTGTCACAATCCCCATTTAACAGTGTGTGTGTCACAAAAACGATTGGATAGCATGTGTGTCACAAACCCCATTAGAAAGACTGTGTGTCAAAAACACCATTAGATAGCGTGTGTGATGTCACAAACCCTATTGGACAGCGTGTGTGTAACAAACCCCACTGGACAGCGTGTGTCATGAACCCCATTGGACACCTCATGTGTCACAAGACGTATTGGAAAGAGTGTGTGTGTCTCAATCCCCATTGGACAGCGTGTGTGTCCCAAACCCTATAGGACAGCGTGTGTGTGTCAAAAACCCCATTAGAAAGTATGCGTGTCACAAACCCCATTGGATAGCATTTTTGTGTCACAAGCCCCATTAGAAAGTGTGCGTGTCACAAACTCCATTGGAAAGTGTGTGTGTCACAATCCCCATTAGAAAGTGTGCGAGTTCACAAACCCCGTTGGAAAGTGTGTGTTTCACAAACACCATCGGACAGCGTATGTGTGTCACAATCCCCATTGGATAGTGTATGTGTGTCACAAAAACTATTGGACAGCGTGTGTGTCATAAACCCCACTGGATACCGTGTGTGTGTCACAAACCCCATTATAAAGTGTGCGTGTCACAAACCCCATAGGACAGCGTGTGTGTCACAAACCCCATTGGACAGTCTGTGTGTCACAAACCCCATTGGACAGAGCTTGTGTTTAACAATACCCATTGGACAGCGTGTGTGTCACAAACCCCATGGGACAGAGTGTGTTTGTCACAAACGCCATTGAAATGTGTGTGTCACAAACCCAATTGGATAGCATGTGTGTGTCGCAAACCACATTGGATAGCGTGTGTGTGTAACAAACCCATCTAATAATGTGTGCGTGTCACAAACCCCATTGGATAGCGTGTGTGTGTCACAAACCCCATTGGAAAGTGTGCGTCACAAACCCCATTGGATAGCATGTGTGTGTCACAAACCCTATGGGACAGCGTGTAGGTCACAATCCCCATTGGACAGAGTCTGTGTCACAAACCCCATTGGACAGCGTTTGTGTCACAAACACAGCTGGACAGCGTGTTTGTGTCACAAACCCCCGTGGACACTGTGTTTGTCACGAAAGCCATTGGACAGTGTGTGTGTAACAAACCACCCTGGACAGTGTGTGTGTTACAGTCCCCAGTGGACAGCGTGTGTGTCACAAACCCCTTTGGACAGCATGTGTGTGTCACAAACCCCATTGGAGAGCGTGTGTTTGTCACAAGCCCCCTGGTTGTTGTGTGTGTCACAAACCCCATTGGACAGCGTCTGTGTCACAAACCCCCGTGGATATAGTGTATGTCACAAACCCCATTGGACAGCGTGTTTGTCACAAACACCATTGGACAGCGTGTGTGTGTAACAATACCCATTGGACAGTGTGTGTGTCAGAAACCCCTTTGGACAGAATTTGTGTCACAAACCCCATGGACAGTATGCGTGTCAGAAACCCCATTGCACATCGTGCGTGTCACAAACCCTTTGGACAGTGTGTATGTCACAAACCCCATTGGACAGCGTGTGTGTGTCATAATCCCCATTGGACATTGTCTGTGTCACAAAACCCATGGGACAGAGTGTGTGTCATGAACCCCATTGGACAGCGTGTGTGTCATAAAACCCATTGGATAGCGTGGGTTTTATAAACCCCATTAGAAAGAGTGTGTGTCACAAACCCCATTGGATAGCGTGAGTGATGTCACAAACCCTATTGGACAGTGTGTGTGTCACAAACCCCACTGGACAGCGTGTGTGTCACAAACCCCATTGGACAACGTGTGTGTCAAAATACCCATTGGACAACTTGTGGGTCACAAACACCATTGGACAGCGTGTGTGTGTCACAATACCCATTGGACAGTTTGTGTGTCACAAACTCCATTGGACAGCGTGTGTGTGTCACAATCCAAATTGTACAGTGTGTGTGCCACAAACACCATTGGACAGCATGTGTGTCACAAGCCCATTGGACACAGTGTGCGTGTCACAAAACACATTGGACAGGGTGTGTGTCACAAACCCCATTATACAGCGTGTGTGTCACAATCCCCAATGTACAGTGTGTGTGTCACAAACCCCATTGGGTAGCGTGTGTGTCACAAACCCCATTGGACTGTGTGTATGTCACAAACCCCATTGGACAGCGTGTGTGTCACAATCCCCATTGGACAGCGTGTGTGTCACAAGCACCATTGGACAGCGTGTCTGTGTAACCATACCCATTGGACAGTGCGTGTGTCACAAACCCCATTGGACAGCTTCTGTGTCACAAACCCCCGTGGACACTGTGTGTGTCACAAACCCCATTGGACAGAGTTTGTGTGTCACAAAACCACTGGACAACGTGTGTGTCACAAACCCCATTAGATAGCGTGTGTGTCACAAGCCCCATTGGACAGCGTGTGTGTCAAAATAACCATTGGACAACGTGTGGGTCACAAACACCCATGGACAGTGTGCACGTGTCAGAATCCCTATTGTACATTGTGTGTGTCACAAACACCATTGGACAGCGTGTGTGTGTAACAATACCCATTGTACACTGTGTGTGTCACAAAACCCATTGTACAGCGTGTGCGTTACAAACCCCAGTGGACACTGTGTGTCACAAACCCCATTGGACAGCGTGAGTGTCACAAACACCCATGGACAGTGTGAGTGTCGCAAACCCCATTGGACATCGTGTGTGTCACAAACCTCTTCGGACAATGTGTGTGTCACAAACCCCATTGGACAGCGTGTGTGTCACATTCCGCATCGGACAGTGTGTGTGTCACTAACCCCATGTGACAGAGTGTGTGTCACGAACCCCATTGGACAGAGTGTGTGTTTCACAAACCCCATTGGAAAGTGTATGTGTCACAAACCCTCCTGGTCAGTGTGTGTGTCACAAACCCCATTGGACAGCATGCGTGTCACCTTTGGAGAGTGTGGGTTTAACAAACCCAATTGGTCAGAGTGTGTGTCACAAACTCCATGGGACAGCGTGTGTGTGTCACAAACCCCACTGGAAAGTGTGTGTGTCACAAACCCCATTGGATAGCGTGTGTGTGTCACAAACTCCATTAGAAAGTATGCGTGTCACAAACCCCATTGGATAGCGTGTGTGTCACAAACACCATTAGACAGCGTGTGTGTGTCACAATCCCCAATGGACAGCGTGTGTGTCAAAACCCCATTGGACAGTGTGTGCGTGCCAAAACCCACTGGACAGCGTGTGTGTCACAAACACCCATGCACAGTGTGAGTGTCACAAGCCCCATTGGATAGCGTGTGTGTCACAAACCCCTTTGGACAGCGCATCTGTCACAAACCTATTGAACAGAGTGCGTGTGTCACAAAACCCACTGGACAGCGTGTGTGTCACGAACCCCATTGGAAAGCGTGTGTGTCACAAGCACCAGTGGACAGAGTGTGTGTGTCACAAACCCCTTTGGAATGTGTATGTGTCACAAAACCCATTGGATAGCGTGTGTTAGTCACAAACCCTATTGTATAGTATGTGTGTCACAATACCCATTGGACAGTGTGTGTGTTCACGAACCCCATTGGACAGCGTGTTTTTCACAAGACCCATTGGATAGAGTGTGTGTGTCACAAAGCCCATTGGACAGCTTGTGTGTCACAATCACCATTGGACAGCGTGTTTGTGTCACAATCCCCATTAGACAGCGTGTGTGTCAAAACCCCATTGGACAGTGTGTGTGTCACAAAAATCCATGGAAAATATGCTTGTCACAAACCCCTTTGGACAGCGTCTGTGTCACAAACCCCCGAGGACAATGTGCGTGTCCAAACCCCATTGGACACTGGGTTTGTCACAAACCCCATCGTACAGAGTGTGTGTCACGAACCCCATTGGACAGCGTGTGTGTCAAAAGAACCATTGGACAGAGTGTGTGTGTCACAAACCCCACTGGAAAGTGTATGTGTCACAAACTCCATTGGATAGCTTGTGTGTGTCACAAACCCTCCTGCTCAGTGTGTGTGTCACAAAATCCATTGGACTGCATGCGTGCCACAAACACTATTGGACAGTCTGTGTGTAACAAACCCAATTGGTCAGAGTGTGTGTCACAAACCCCATTGGATAGCGTGTGTGTGTCACAAAAAACATTAGAAAGTGTGCTTGTCACAAACACCATTGGATAGCGTGTGTGATGTCACAAACCCTATTGGACAGTGTGTGCGTCACAAACCCCACTGGACAGCTTGTGTGTCACAAGACCTATTGGACAGAGTGTGTGTGTCACAATCCCCATTGGACAGCGTGTGTGTCACAAACCCCATTGGACAAAGTGTGTGTGTCACAAATCCCATTGGACTGTGTGTGTGTCACAAACCCCACTGGACAGCGTGTGTGCCACAATACTCATTGGACAGCGTGTGTGTCACAAACCCCATTGGACAGTGTGTGTGTCACAATATCCATTGGGCAGTGTGTGTGTCTCAAGCCCCATTGGTCAGAGTTTGTCTCACCAACCCCCGTGGACACTGTGTTTGTCACAAACCCCATTGGACAGTGGGTGTGTCACAATCTCCACTGGACAGTGTGTGTGTCACAAACACCCATGGACAGTGTGCGTGTCACAAATCCTATTGGGCAGCGTGTGTGTGTCACAAACCCCATTGGACAGTGTGTGTGTCACAAACCCCATTGGATAGCGTGTGTGTGTCACTGACCCTATTCGACAGTGTGTGTGTCACAAAATCCACTGGACAGCGTATGTGTGTAACAATACCCATTGGACAGCGTTTGTGTCACAAACCCCATTGGACAGCGTGTTTATGTCGCAAAACCCATTGGATAGCGTGTGTGATGTCACAAACCCTATTGGACAGTGTGTGTGTCACAAACCCCACTGGACAGCGTGTGTGTCTCAAACCCCATTGGACAGCTTGTGTGTCACAAGACCTATTGGACAGAGTGTGTGTGTCACAATCCCCATTGGACAGCGTGTGTGTCACAATCCCCATTGGACAGCGTGTGCGTCACAAACCCCGTTGGATAGAGTGTGTGTGTCACAAACCCCTTTGGACAGTGTGTGTGTGTCACAAACCCCATTGGACAGAGTTTGTCTCACAAACCCCCGTGGACACTGTGTGTGTCACAAACCCCATTGGACAGTGGGTGTGTCACAGACTCCACTGGAAAGCGTGTGTGTCACAAACACCCATGGACAGTGTGCGTGTCAGAAACCCCATTGGACATCGTGTGTGTCACAAACCCCTTTGGACAGTGTGTGTGTCACAAACCCCATTGGACAGTGTGTGTGTCACAATCCCCATTGGACAGCGTGTGTGTCACAAATCCCATTAGAAAGAGTGTGTGTCACAAACCCCATTGGATAGCGTGTGTGATGTCACAAACCCTATAGGACACTGTGTGTGTCACAAACACCACTGGACAGCCTGTGTGTCAGGAACCCCATTGGACAGCGTGTGTGTCACAATCCCCATTGGACAGGTGTGTGTCACAAACAACATTGGACTGGGTGTGTGTGTCACAAACCCTATTGGACAGTGTGTGTGTCATAAACCCCATTGGAAAGAGTGTGTGTCACAAACACCACTGGACAGCGTGTGTGGGTCACAATCCCCATTGTACAGTGTGTGTGTCACAAAACCCATTGGATAGCGTGTGTGTCACAAACCTCTTTTGAAAGAGTGTGTGTCACAAATCCCCTTGGATAACGTGTGTGATGTCACAAACCCTATTGGACAGCGTGTGTGTCACAAGCCCCATTGGACAGGCTGTGTGTGTCACAAACCCCTTTGGACAGAGTGTGTGTCATAAACCCCATTGGACAGCGTGTATGTGTCACAAACCCCATTGGACAGTGTGTGTGTGTCACAAACCCCATTGGACAGCGTGTGTGTCACAAACCCCTTTGGACAGTGTGTGTGTCACAATCCCCATTGGACAGCGTGTGTGTGTCACAATTCCCATTGGACAGTGTGTGTGTCACAAACCCCATGGGACAGAGTGTGTGTCACAAACACTATTGGACAGCGTTTGTGTCACAAGCCCATTGGACAGAGTGTGTGTATCACAAAATCCACTGGACGGTGTGTGTGTCACGAACCCCAATGGACAGCGTGTGTGTCACAAGCACCACTGGACAGAGTGTGGTGTCACAAACCCTATTGGAAAGTGTATGTGTCACAAACCCCATTGGACATCGTGTGTGTCACAAACCACATTGGACAGACTGTGTGTGACAAACCCCATTGGACACCATGTGTGTCATAACCCCCATTTTACAGCGTGTGTGTGTTACAATCCCCATTGGACTGTGTGTGTGTGTCACAAACCCCACTGGACAGCGTGTGTGTCACAAACCCCTTTGGATAGCGTGTGTGTGTCACAAACCCTATTGGAAAGTGTATGTGTCACAAACCCCATTGGATAGCGTGTGTGTGTCACAAACCCCATTATAAAGTGTGTGTGTCACAAACCCCATTGGATAGCGTGTGTGATGTCACAAACCCTATTGGACAGTGTGTGTGTCACAAACCCCACTGGACAGCATGTGTGTCACAATCCCCATTGAACACTGTGTGTGTCACAAATCGCATTGGATAGCCTGTGTTTCACAAACCCCATTTGAAAGTGTGTGTGTCACAAACGCCATTGGATAGCATGTGTGTGTCACAAACCCTATTGGACCGTGTGTGTCTCACAAACACCACTGGACAGCGTGTGTGTGTCACAAACCCCATTGGATAGCATGTGAGTGTGTCACAATGCCCATTGGACAGGGTGTAGTGTAAGAAAGCCCATTGGACAGTGTGTGTCACAAATCCAATTGGACAGCATGTGTGTGTCACAAAGCCCAGTTGACAGAGTGTGTTTCACAAAAACCATTGGACAGTGTGTGTGTCACAAACCCCATTGGACAGCGTGTGTGTGTCACAAATCCTCCTGGTCAGTGTGTGTTTCACAAACCCCATTGGAAAGTGTGTGTGCCACAAATCCCATTGCTTAGCGTGTGTGTGTCACAAACTCCATTATAAAGTAGTGCGTGTTCACAAACCCCACTGGATAGCGTGTGTGTGTCACAAATCCTATTGGACAGAGTTTGTGTCACAAACCCCATTGGACAGCGTGTGTGCAACAAACCCCATTGAAGAGCGTGTGTATCACAAACCCCATTGGACAGTGTGTGAGTCACAATCCCCATTGGACAGAGTTTGTGTCACAAACCCCATTGGACAGCGTGTGTGTCACAAACACCATTGGACAGTGTGTGTCACAAAACCCATTGGACAGCGAGTGTGTCAGAAACCCCATTGGACAGTGTGTGTCACAAATCCCATTGGACAGCGTGTGTGTCACAAAGCCCATTGGACAGCGTGTGTGTCACAATCCCCTTTGGACAGTGTGTGTGTCACAATCCCGATTGGACAGTGTGTGTGCAACAAACCCCATTGGACAGCGTGTGTGTGTCACAATACCTATGGGACAGCGTGTCTGTCACAAGCCCATTGGATAGAGTGTGTGTGTCACAAAACCCACTGGACAGCGTGTGTGTCACGAACCCCATTGGACAGCGTGTATGTCACAAGTACCATTGGACAGAGTGTGTGTGTCAGAAACCCCATTGGAAAGTGTATTTGTCACATAGCTCATTGGATAGTGTGTGTGTGTCACAAACCCTATTGGACAGTGTGTGTGTCAAAAAACCCATTGGACAGCATGTGTGTCACAATCGCCATTGGACAGTGTGTGTGTCAAAAACCCCGTTGGACAGCGTGTGTGTCACAAAACCTCGTGGACACGGTGTGTCACGAATGTCTTTGGACAGTGTGTGTATCACAACCACCCCTGGACAGTGTGTGTGTCCAAACCCCATTCAACAGCATGTGTGTCTCAAGCACCATTGAACATAGTGTGTGTGTCAGAAACCCCATTGGAACGTTTATGTGTCACAAACCCCACTGGATAGCGTCTGTGTATCACAAACCCTATTGGACAGTGTGTGTGTCACAAAACCCATTGGTCAGCGTCTGTGTCACAAACCCCATTGGACAGCGTGTGTGTGTATCAATACTCATTGCACAGTGTGTGTGTCACAAACCCCATTGGACAACGTGTGTGTCACTAACCCCCGTGGACACTGTGTGTATCACAAACCCCATTGGAAAGTGTGTGTGTCACAAACCCCATTAAACAGTACGCGTGTGACAAACCCCATTGGATAGCGTGTGTGTGCCACAAAACCCATTAGAAAGTGTGAGTGTCACAAACAACATTTGAAAGTGTGTGTGTCAAAATCCCCATTGGACAGTGTGTGTGTCACAAAACCCATTGGATATTGTGTGTGTCACATACCCTATTGGAGGTGTGTGTGTCACAAACCCCATTGGACAGCTTGTGTGTCACATTCCCCATTGGACAGCGTCTGTGTCACAAACCCCATTGGACAGCGTGTGTGTCACAAACACCCATGGACACTGTGCGTGTCACAAACCCCATTGGACATCGTGTGTGTCACAAACCGTTTTGGACAGTGTGTGTGTCAGAAACACCGATGGACAGTGTGCGTGTCTCAAACCCCGTTGGTCATCGTTTGTGTCACAAACCCCTTTGGACAGTGTGTGTGTCACAAACCCCACTGGACTCCGTGTGTGTTCACAAACCCCATTGGACAGCGTGTGTGACATAAACCCCATTGGACAGCGAGTGTGTGTCACAATCGCCATTGGACAGTTTGTGTGTGTCACAAACCCCTTTAGACAGACTGTGTGTGACAAACCGCACCGGACAGAGTGTGTGTCACAAACCCCATTGGACAGCGTGTGTGTCACAAACGCCCGTGGACACTGTGTGTGTCACAATCCCCAGTGGACAGCGTGTGTGTCACAAAGCCCCGTGGACACTGTGTGTGTCATAAACCCCACTGGACACCGTGTGTGTCACAAACTCCTTTGGACAGTGTGTGTGTAACAAACCCCTTTGGACAGTGTGTATGTCACAATCCCCTTTGGACAGCGTCTGTGTCACAAACCCCTTTGGACAGCGTGTGTGTCACAAACACCATTGGACAGCGTGTGTGTGTCACAATCCCCATTGGACAGTGTTTGTGTCACAAAACCTATTTGATGTAGTGTGTGTCACAAGCACCATTGGACAGAGCGTGTGTGTCACAAACCCCATTGGAAAGTGTATGTGTCACAAACCCCACTGGATAGCTTGTGTGTGTCGCAAACCCTCCTGGTCAGTGTGTGTGTCGCAAACCCTCCTGGTCAGTGTGTGTGTCACAAAACCCATTGGATAGCATGCGTGTCACATACACCATGGGACAGTGTGTGTGTAACAAAACCAATATGTCAACGTGTGTGTCACAAACCTTTTTGGAAAGTGTGTGTGTCACAAACCCCTTTAGAAACTGTGTGTGTCCCAAACCCCATTAGAAAGTGTGCATGTCACAATCCCCTTTGAAAGTGGGTGTGTCACAAACCCCATTGGATATCATGTGTGTGTCACAAACCCCATTAGAAATTGTGCGTGTCACAAAATCCTTTTTATTCCGTTTTTGTGTCACAAACCCCATTAGAAAGTGTGCGTGTTACAAACCCCATTTGAAAGTGTGAGTGTCACAAACCCCATTGGATAGCGTGTGTGTGTAACAAAACCCATTAAACAGTATGCGTGTCACAAAACCCATTAGATTCCCTGTGTGTTTCACAAACCCCATGAGAAACTGTGCGTGTCTCAAAGCCCATATGATAGCGTGAGTGTGTCGCAAACCCCGTTAGAAAGTGTGCATGTTACAAACCCCATTGGATAGCGTGTGTGTGTCAAAAACCCTATTGGACAGTGTGTGTGTCACAAACCCCACTGGACAGCGTGTGTGTCACGAACCCCATTAGAAAGCGTGTGTGTCACAAGACCCATTGGACAGCGTGTGTGTCATAATCCCCACTTTACAGCGTGTGTGTGTCTCAATCCCCATTGGACAGAGTCTGTGTGTCACAAAACCCACTGGACATCGTGTGTGTCACAAACACCCATGGACAGTGTGCATGTCAAAAACCTCATTGGACATCGTGTGTGTCCCAAACCACGTTGGACAGTGTGTGTGTCACAAACCCCATGGGATAGAGTGTGTGTCACGAACCCCATTGGACAGCGTGTGTGTCTACAAGCGCCATTGGACAGAGCGTGTGTGTCACAAACCCTATTAGAAAGTGTATGTGTCACAAACCCCATTGGATAGTGTGTGTGTGCCACAAACCCTCCTGGTCAGTGTGTGTGTCACAAAACCCACTGGATAGAATGCGTGTCACAAACACCATGGGACAGTGTGTGTGTGTCACAAACGCCATTGGACAGCGTGTGTGTAATAAACCCCTTTGGACAGTGTGTGTGTCACAAACCCCATTGGACAGGCTGTGTGTCACAAACACTATTGGACAGCTTTTGTGTCACAAACCCATTGGACAGAGTGTGTGTGTCACAAACGCCACTGGACAGCGTGTGTGTCACAAACCCCTTTAGACAGTGTGTGTGTCACAAACCCCATTGGAGAGCCCGTGTCTGTCACGTTCCCCATTAGACAGCGTGTGTGTCACAATACACATTGGACATAGTGTGTGTGTCACAAAACCCATTGGATACCGTGTGTGTCACAAACCCCATTAGAAAGTGTCTGTGTCACAAACCCCATTGGATAGCGTTTGTGTGTCACAAACCCTGTTGGACTGTGTGTGTGACACAAACCCGACTGGACAGCGTTTGTGTCACGAACCCCATTGGACAGCTTGTGTGTCACAAGACCCATTGGACAGAGTGTGTGTATCACATACGCAATTGTACAGCGTGTATGTCACAATCCTCATTTGACAGCGTGTGTGTCACAAGCCCCATTGGACAGGCTGTGTGTGTCACAAACCCCTTTGGACAGAGTGTGTGTCATAAACCCCATTGGACAGCGTGTATGTGTCACAAACCCCATTGGACAGTGTGTGTGTGTCACAAACCCCATTGGACAGCGTGTGTGTTACAAACCCCTTTGGACAGTGTGTGTGTCACAATCCCCATTGGACAGCGTGTGTGTGTCACAATTCCCATTGGACAGTGTGTGTGTCACAAACCCCATGGGACAGAGTGTGTGTCACAAACACTATTGGACAGCGTTTGTGTCACAAGCCCATTGGACAAAGTGTGTGTATCACAAAATCCACTGGACGGTGTGTGTGTCACGAACCCCATTGGACAGCGTGTGTGTCACAAGCACCACTGGACAGAGTGTGGTGTCACAAACCCTATTGGAAAGTGTATGTGTCACAAACCCCATTGGACATCGTGTGTGTCACAAACCACATTGGACAGAGTGTGTGTGACAAACCCCATTGGACACCATGTGTGTCATAACCCCCATTTTACAGCGTGTGTGTGTTATAATCCCCATTGGACTGTGTGTGTGTCACATACCCCATTGGACAGAGTGTGTGTGTCACAGACCCCATTAGACAGCGTGTGTGTCACAAACCCCTTTGAACAGTGTGTGTGTAACAAACCCTATTGGACAGCGTGTGTGTGTCACAATCCCCATTTGATAGAGTGTGTGTGTCACAAACCCCATAAGAATGTATGCGTGTCAAAAACCCCATTGGATAGCGTGTGTGTCACAAACCTATTTGGACAGTGTGTGTGTCACAAACACCATGAGACAGAGTGTGTGTCACAAACACTATTGGTCAGCGTGTGTGTGTCACAAGCCATTGGCCAGAGTGTGTGTGTCACAAAACCCACTGGACAGCGTGTGTGTAACGAACCCCATTGGACCGCTTGTGTGTCACAAGCACCGTTGGACAGAGTGTTGTGTCACAATCCCCATTAGACAGCGTGTGTGTCACATACCCCATTGGACAGTGTGTGTGTGTCACAATCCCCATTTGATAGAGTGTGTGTGTCACAAACCCCATTAGAATGTATGCGTGTAAAAAACCCCTTTGGATAGCGTGTGTGTGTCACAAGCACGACTGGACAGAGTGTGGTGTCACAAACCCCATTGGAAAGTGTATGTGTCACAAACCCCATTTGATAGAGTGTGTATGTCACAAACCCCATTAGAAAGTATGCGTGTCAAAAACCCCATCGGATAGCGTGTGTGTGTCACAAGCACCATTGGACAGTGTGTGGTGTCACAACCCCATTGGACAGCGTGTGTGTCACAAACCCCATTGGACAGTGTGTGTGTGTCAGAAACCCCATTTGATAGAGTGTTTGTGTCACAAACCCTATTGGACAGTGTGTGTGTCACAAAACCCACTAGATAGCGTGTGTGTCACAAACGCCATTGAACAGCGTCTGTGTCACAAGCCCCATTGTACAGAATGTATTTGTCACAAAGCCCACTGGACAGCGTGTGTGTCACAAACCCCTTTGGACAGTGTGTGTGTCACAAACCCCATTGGACATCGTTTGTGTCACAAACCCCTTTGGACAGTGTGTGTGTCACAATCCCCATTGGACAGAGTGTGTGTGTCACAAACTGCATGGGACAGAGTGTGTGTCACGAACCCCATTGGACAGCGTGTGTGTCACAAGCGCCATTGGACAGAGTGTGTGTGTCACAAACCGCATTGGAAACTGCATGTGTCACAAACCCCATTGGACAGCATGCGTGTCACAAACCCCATTGGACAGCGTGTGTTTGTCACAAAGCCCATTGGACAGCGTTTGCGTTTCTCAGTTCCCATTAGACAGCGTGTGTGTCAGAAACCCCTTTGGACAGTGTGTGTGTCACAAACCCCATTGGGCAGGGTGTGTGTGTCACAAACCCTGTTGGACAGTTTGATTGTCACAAACCCCATTGAAGAGCATGTGTGTCACGAACCACATTGGACAGCGTGTGTGTCACAAGACCCATTGGACAGAATTTGTGTGTCACAAACCCCATTGGACAGCTTGTGTGTCACATTCCCCATTGGACAGCGTGTGTGTCACAAACCCCATAGTACAGCTTGTGTTTGTAACAATCCCCATTGGACAATTTGTGTGTCACAAACCACTTGGGACAGTGTGTGTGTCACAAACACTATTGGACAGCGTGTATGTGTCACAAGCCCTTTCGACAGAGTGTGTGTGCCACAAGCCCCATTGGACAGAGTGTATGTGTCACAAACCCCTTTAGACAGTGTGTGTGTCACAAACCCCATTGGAGAGCCCGTGTCTGTCACGTTCCCCATTAGACAGCGTGTGTGTCACAATACACATTGGACATAGTGTGTGTGTCACAAAACCCATTGGATACCGTGTGTGTCACAAACCCCATTAGAAAGTGTCTGTGTCACAAACCCCATTGGATAGCGTTTGTGTGTCACAAACCCTGTTGGACTGTGTGTGTGACACAAACCCGACTGGACAGCGTTTGTGTCACGAACCCCATTGGACAGCTTGTGTGTCACAAGACCCATTGGACAGAGTGTGTGTATCACATACGCAATTGTACAGCGTGTATGTCACAATCCTCATTTGACAGCGTGTGTGTCACAAGCCCCATTGGACAGGCTGTGTGTGTCACAAACCCCTTTGGACAGAGTGTGTGTCATAAACCCCATTGGACAGCGTGTATGTGTCACAAACCCCATTGGACAGTGTGTGTGTGTCACAAACCCCATTGGACAGCGTGTGTGTTACAAACCCCTTTGGACAGTGTGTGTGTCACAATCCCCATTGGACAGCGTGTGTGTGTCACAATTCCCATTGGACAGTGTGTGTGTCACAAACCCCATGGGACAGAGTGTGTGTCACAAACACTATTGGACAGCGTTTGTGTCACAAGCCCATTGGACAAAGTGTGTGTATCACAAAATCCACTGGACGGTGTGTGTGTCACGAACCCCATTGGACAGCGTGTGTGTCACAAGCACCACTGGACAGAGTGTGGTGTCACAAACCCTATTGGAAAGTGTATGTGTCACAAACCCCATTGGACATCGTGTGTGTCACAAACCACATTGGACAGAGTGTGTGTGACAAACCCCATTGGACACCATGTGTGTCATAACCCCCATTTTACAGCGTGTGTGTGTTATAATCCCCATTGGACTGTGTGTGTGTCACATACCCCATTGGACAGAGTGTGTGTGTCACAGACCCCATTAGACAGCGTGTGTGTCACAAACCCCTTTGAACAGTGTGTGTGTAACAAACCCTATTGGACAGCGTGTGTGTGTCACAATCCCCATTTGATAGAGTGTGTGTGTCACAAACCCCATAAGAATGTATGCGTGTCAAAAACCCCATTGGATAGCGTGTGTGTCACAAACCTATTTGGACAGTGTGTGTGTCACAAACACCATGAGACAGAGTGTGTGTCACAAACACTATTGGTCAGCGTGTGTGTGTCACAAGCCATTGGCCAGAGTGTGTGTGTCACAAAACCCACTGGACAGCGTGTGTGTAACGAACCCCATTGGACCGCTTGTGTGTCACAAGCACCGTTGGACAGAGTGTTGTGTCACAATCCCCATTAGACAGCGTGTGTGTCACATACCCCATTGGACAGTGTGTGTGTGTCACAATCCCCATTTGATAGAGTGTGTGTGTCACAAACCCCATTAGAATGTATGCGTGTAAAAAACCCCTTTGGATAGCGTGTGTGTGTCACAAGCACGACTGGACAGAGTGTGGTGTCACAAACCCCATTGGAAAGTGTATGTGTCACAAACCCCATTTGATAGAGTGTGTATGTCACAAACCCCATTAGAAAGTATGCGTGTCAAAAACCCCATCGGATAGCGTGTGTGTGTCACAAGCACCATTGGACAGTGTGTGGTGTCACAACCCCATTGGACAGCGTGTGTGTCACAAACCCCATTGGACAGTGTGTGTGTGTCAGAAACCCCATTTGATAGAGTGTTTGTGTCACAAACCCTATTGGACAGTGTGTGTGTCACAAAACCCACTAGATAGCGTGTGTGTCACAAACGCCATTGAACAGCGTCTGTGTCACAAGCCCCATTGTACAGAATGTATTTGTCACAAAGCCCACTGGACAGCGTGTGTGTCACAAACCCCTTTGGACAGTGTGTGTGTCACAAACCCCATTGGACATCGTTTGTGTCACAAACCCCTTTGGACAGTGTGTGTGTCACAATCCCCATTGGACAGAGTGTGTGTGTCACAAACTGCATGGGACAGAGTGTGTGTCACGAACCCCATTGGACAGCGTGTGTGTCACAAGCGCCATTGGACAGAGTGTGTGTGTCACAAACCGCATTGGAAACTGCATGTGTCACAAACCCCATTGGACAGCATGCGTGTCACAAACCCCATTGGACAGCGTGTGTTTGTCACAAAGCCCATTGGACAGCGTTTGCGTTTCTCAGTTCCCATTAGACAGCGTGTGTGTCAGAAACCCCTTTGGACAGTGTGTGTGTCACAAACCCCATTGGGCAGGGTGTGTGTGTCACAAACCCTGTTGGACAGTTTGATTGTCACAAACCCCATTGAAGAGCATGTGTGTCACGAACCACATTGGACAGCGTGTGTGTCACAAGACCCATTGGACAGAATTTGTGTGTCACAAACCCCATTGGACAGCTTGTGTGTCACATTCCCCATTGGACAGCGTGTGTGTCACAAACCCCATAGTACAGCTTGTGTTTGTAACAATCCCCATTGGACAATTTGTGTGTCACAAACCACTTGGGACAGTGTGTGTGTCACAAACACTATTGGACAGCGTGTATGTGTCACAAGCCCTTTCGACAGAGTGTGTGTGCCACAAGCCCCATTGGACAGAGTGTATGTGTCACAAACCCCATTGGACAGCGTGTGTGCCACAAGCCCCATTGGACAGAGTGTATGTGTCACAAACCCCATTGGACAGCGTGTGTGTCACAAACCCCATTGGACAGTGTGTGTGTCACCATCTCCATTGGATAACGTGTGTGTCACAAACCCCATTGGACAGCGTTTGTGTCACAAACCCCCGTAGCCGCTGTGTGTGTCACAAAACCCATTGGACAGTGTGTGTGTCACCAACCCCTTTGGACAGTGTGTGTGTCACAAAACCCACTGGACAGCGTGTGTGTCACAAACCCCATTGGACAGCGTGTGTGTCAAATGCCCATTGGCCAGCGTGTGTTTCACAAACCCCATTGGACAGTGTATTGTGTGTCACAATACCCATTGGACAGTGTGTGTGTCACAAACCCCATTGGACAGAGTTTGTGTCACAAACCCCATTGGATAGCGTGTGTGTGTCACAATCCCAATTGTACAGTGTGTGTGTTCACAAACACCATTGGACAGCGTGTGTGTCACATGCCCATTAAACAGAGTGTGTGTGTCACAAAACCCACTGGACAGGGTGTGTGTCACAAACCCCATTGGACAGCGTGTGTGCCACAAGCACCATTGTACAGAATGTGTGTGTCACAAACCCCACTGGAAAGTGTATGTGTCATAAACCCCATTGGACAGCGTGTGTGCCACAAGCACCATTGTACAGAATGTGTGTGTAACAAACCCCACTTGACATCGTGTGTATCACAAACCGCATTGGACAGCGTGTGTGTGTCACCTTCCCCATTAGACAGCTGTGTCACAAACCCCATTAGACAGCGTGTGTGTCACAAACCCCATTGGACAGCATGTGCGTGTCACAGTCCTATTGGACAGTGTGTGTGTCACAAACACCATGGGACAGATTGTGAGTGTCACAAACCCCATTGGATATTGTGTGTATCACAAACCCCATTAGAAAGTGTGTATGTCACAAACCCCATTGGATAGCGTGTGTGTGTCACAAACCCTATTGGACAGTGTGTGTGTCACAAACCCATTGAACAGCGTGTGTGTCACGAACCCCATTGGACAGAGTCTGTACTCACAATCCCCATTAGACAGAGTGTGTGTCACAAACCCCATTGGACAGATTGTGTGTCATAAACCCCATTGGACAGCGTGTGTGTCAGAAACACCATTGGACAGTGTGTGTGTCACAAACCCGAATTGGACAGCGTTTGTGTCAGAATCCCCACTGGACAGCGTGTGTGTAACGAACCCCATTGGACCGCTTGTGTGTCACAAGCACCGTTGGACAGAGTGTTGTGTCACAATCCCCATTAGACAGCATGTGTGTCACATAACCCATTGGACAGTGTGTGTGTGTCACAATCCCCATTTGATAGAGTGTGTGTGTCACAAACCCCATTAGAATGTATGCGTGTCAAAAACCCCATTGGATAGCGTGTGTGTGTCACAGGCACGACTGGACAGAGTGTGGTGTCACATACCCCATTGGAAAGTGTATGTGTCACAAACCCCATTTGATAGAGTGTGTTTGTCACAAACCCCATTAGAAAGTATGCGTGTCAAAAATACCATTGGATAGCGTGTGTGTGTCACAAGCACCATTGGACAGTGTGTGGTGTCACAACCCCATTGGGCAGCGTGTGTGTCACAAACCCCATTGGACAGTGTGTGTGTGTCAGAAACCACATTTGATAGAGTGTTTGTGTCACAAACCCTATTGGAGAGTGTGTGTGTCACAAAATCCACTGGATAGCGTGTGTGTCACAAACGCCATTGGACAGCGTGTGTGTCACAAGCCCCATTGTACAGAGTGTATTTGTCACAAAGCCCACTGGACAGCGTGTGTGTCACAAACCCCTTTGGACAGTGTGTGTGTCACAAACCCGATTGGACATCGTGTGTGTCACAAACCCCTTTGGACAGAGTGTGTGTCACAAACCCCATTAGACAGCATGTGTGTGTGACAATCCCCATTGGACAGAGTGTGTGTGTCACAAACCGCATTGGAAACTGCATGTGTCACAAACCCCATTGGACAGCATGAGTGTCACAAATACCATAGGACAGCGTGTGTGTGTCACAAACCCCATTGGAAAGTGTGTGTCACAAATCCCATTGGATAGCGTGTGTGTGTCAAAAACGCCTTTAGAAAGTATGTGTGTCACAAACCCCATTGGATAGCATGTGTGTGTCACTAACCCACCTGGTCAGTGTGTGTGTCACAAAACCCATTGGACAGCATGAGTGTCACAAATACCATTGGAAAGCGTGTGTGTGTCACAAACCCCATTGGAAAGTGTGTGTCACAAATCCCATTGGATAGCGTGTGTGTGTCAAAAACGCCTTTAGAAAGTATGTGTGTCACAAACCCCATTGGATAGCATGTGTGTGTCACAAACCCTATTGGACAGAGTGTGTGTTTCACAAACCCCATTGGAGAGCGTGTGTGTCACAAACACCATTGGACAGCGTGTGTGTGTCGAAAACCCCATGGGACAGTGTGTGTGTCACAAACGCTATTGGTCACCGTGTGTGTTTCACAAGCCTATTGGACAGAGTGTGTATGTTTCACAAAACCCACTGGACAGCGTGTGTCTCTCGAACCCCATTGGACATTGTGTGGGTCACAAAACCCTCTGGATAGCGTCTGTGTCACAAACCCCATTGGACAGCGTGTGTGTCACAAACCCCATTGGACAGTGTGTGTGTGTCACAAACCCCATTAGACAGCGTGTATGTCACAAACCCCTTTGGACAGTGTGTGTGTCCCAAACCCCAATGGACAGCGTGTGTGTGTCACAATCCCCATTGGACAGTGTGTGTGTCACAAGCCGATTGGACAGAGTGTGTGTGTCACAAAACCCACTGGACAGCGTGTGTGTCACGAACCCCATTGGACAGCGTGTGTGTCACAAGCACCATTGGACCGAGTGTGGTGTCACAATCCCCATTGGACAGTGTGTGTCTCACAAACCCCATTGGACAGCGTGTGTGTGTCACAATCCCCATTGGACAGAGTGTGTGTGTCTCACAATCCCTATTGGACAGTGTGTGTGTCACAATCCCCATTGGACAGCGTTTGTGTGTCACAATCTCCATTGGACAGTGTGAGTGTCACAAACACCATTGGAAAGCGTGTGTGTCACAAGCCCACTGGACAGCGTGTGTGTCACAAACCCCATTGGACAGCGTGTTTGTCACAAGCACCATTGGACAGGGTGTGTGTGTCACAAACCCGAGTGGAAAGTTTATGTGTCACAAACCCCGTTGGATAGCGTGTGTGTCTCACAAACCCCATAGGACAGCGTGTGTGTCACAAGCCACATTGAACAGTGTGTATGTCACAAACACCATTGGACAGCGTGTGTGTATCAATAACCATTGGAGAGTGTGTGTGTCACAAACCCCATTGCACAGCGTGTGTGTCACTAACCCCCGAGGACACTGTGTGTGTCACAACCCCTTTGGTCAGCGTGTGTGTCACAAACCCCATGGGACAGCGCGTGTGTGTCAAAAACCCGATTGGAAAGTGTGTGTGTCAAAAACGACATTGGAAAGCCTGTGTGTTTCACAAAACCCATTAAATGGTATGCGTGTCACAAACTCCACTGCATAGCGTGTGTGTGTCACAAACCCCGACAGAAAGTGTGCATATCACAAGCCCCATTTGAAAGTGTGTGTGTCACAATCCCCATTGGACAGCGTGTGTGTCACAAACCCCATTAGACAGAGAGTGTGTGTTACAAAAACCATTGGACATTGTGTGTGTCACAAAACCCATTAAAACAATATGCGTGTCACAAAACCCATTGGATTCCATGTGTGTGTCACAAACCGCATTAGAAAGTATGCGTGTCACAAACCCCATTGGAAAGTGTGTGTGTCACAAAAAACATTGGACAGCTTGTGTGTGTCACAATCACCATTAGACAGCTTGTGTGTGTGTCACAAAACCCATTGGATAGCGTGTGTGATGTCACAAACCCTATTGGACAGTGTGTGCGTCGCAAACACCATTAGACAGCGTGTGTGTGTCACAATCCCCATTAGACAGCTTGTGTGTCCCAAGACCTATTGGACAGAGTGTGTGTGTCACAAACCCTATTGGACAGCGTGTGTGTCACAATACCCATTGGACAACTTGTGGGTCACAAACCCAATTGGACATCGTGTGTGTCACAATCCCCATTGGACTCCGTGTGGGTCACAAACCCCATTGGACAGAGTGTGTGTCACAAGCCCCATTGGACACAGTGTATGTGTCACAAACCCCATTGGACAGCGTGTGTGTCACAAGCCCTTTGGACAGAGTGTGTGTGTCACAAAACCCTGTGGACAGCATGTGTGTCACAGACCCCATTGTACAGCGTGCATGTCACAAGCGCCATTGGAAACTGTGTGTGTCACAAACCCTATTGGACAGTGTGTATGTCACAATCCCCATTAGACAGCGTCTGTGTCACAAATCCCATTGGACAGCGTGTGTGTCACAATCCCCATTGGACTCCGTGTGGGTCACAAACCCCATTGGACAGAGTGTGTGTCACAAGCCCCATTGGACACAGTGTGTGTGTCACAATCCCCTTTGGATAGTGTGTGTGTCACAAAACCTATTGGATAGCGTGTGTGTCACAAACCCCATTAGAAAGTGTGCGTGTCACAAACCCGACTGGACAGTATGTGTGTGTCACAAAACCCCTTAAATAGTATGCGTGTCACAAACCCCATTGGATACCGTGTGCGTGTCACAAACACAATTAGAAAGTATGCGTGTTTCAAACCCCATTGGATAGCATGTGTGTGTAACAAACCCAATTGTTCAGCGTGTGTGTCAAAAACCCCATTGGATAGCGTGTGTGTGTCACAAAAAACATTAGAAAGTGTGCGTGTCACAAACCCCATTGGAAAGTTTGTGTGTCACAAACACCATTGGATAGCGTGTGTGATGCCACAAACCCTATTGGACAGTGTGTACATCACAAACCCCACTGGACAGCGTGTGTGTCACGAAACCCATTGAATAGCATGTGTATCACAAACCCCACTGGACAGTGTGTGTGTGTCACAAACCCTATTGGACAGCGTGTGTGTCACAATACCCATTGGACACCTTGTGGGTCACAAACCCCATTGGACATCGTGTGTGTCACAAGCCCCATTGGACAGAGTGTTTGTGTCACAAACCCCATTGGACAGCGTGTGTGTCACAAACCCCATTGGACAGTGGGTGTGTCACAAACTCCACTGGAAAGCGTGTGTGTCACAAACACCCATGGACAGTGTGCGTGTCTCAAACTCCATTGTATATCGTGTGTGTCACAAAACCCTTTGGACAGTGTGTGTCACAAACCCCATTGGACAGCGTCTGTGTCACAAAATCCATTGGACAGCGTTTGTGTCACAAACACCGCTGGGCAGCGTGTGTGTGTCACAATCCCCATTGGACAATGTGTGTGTGTGTCACAAAACCCATTGGATAGCATGTGTGTCACAAACCCCCGTGGACACTGTGTGTGTCACGAACGCCATTGGACAGAGTGTGTGTCAAAAACCCCCCTGGACAGTGTGTGTGTCACAATCCCCAGTGGACAGCGTGTGTGTCAAAACCCCATTGGACTGTGTGTGTGTGACAAAACCCACTGGACAGCGTGTTTGTATAACAAACACCCATGGACAGTGTGAGTGTCTCAAGCCCCATTGGACAGCGTGTCTGTGTCACAATCCCCATTGGACAGTGTGTGTGTCACAATCACCATTGGACAGCGTGAGTGTCACGAACTCCATTGGACAGTGTGTGTGTCACAAGCACCATTGGACAGAGTGTGTGCGCCACAAACGCCATTGGAAAGTGTATGTGTCACAAACCCCATAGGATAGCGTGTGTGTTCACAAAACCCATTGGACAGCGTGTGTGTCACAATACCCATTTGACACCGTGTGGGTCACAAACCCCATTGGACACGCTGTGTGTCACAATCCCCATTGGACTCCGTGTGGGTCACAAACCCATTGGACAGAGTGTGTGTCACGAACCCCATTGGATAGTGTGTGTGTCACGAAAACCATTAGAAATTGTGTGTGTCACAAACCCTATTGGACAGAGTGTGTGTGTCACACACCCCAATGGATAGTGGGTGTGTCACAAGTCCCACTGGTCAGCGTGTGTGTCACATACCTCTTCGGATAATGTGTGTGTCACAAACCCCATTGGACAGAGTGAGTGTCACGAACCCCATTGGAAAGTGTAGGTGTCACAAAAACCTGTGTGTGTCACAAACCCTCCTGGTTAGTGTGTGTGCCACGAAACCCATTGAACAGCATGCGTGTTACAAACACTATTGGACAGTCTGTGTGTAACAAACCCAATTGGTCAGCGTGTGTGTCACAAACCCCATTGGACAGCGTGTGCGTGTCACAATCCCCATTGGACAGTGTGTGTGTCACAAACCCCATTGGATAGTCTGTGTGTGTGACAAAAACCCCATTAGAAAGTATGTGTGTCACAAACCCCTTTGGATAGCATGTGTGTGTCACAAACCCTATTGGACAGAGTGTAGGTCACAATCCCCACTGGACAGCGTGTGTGTTCACAAACCCCATTGGACAGCGTGTTTTTCACAAGACCCATTGGACAGAGTTTGTGTGTCAAAAAACCCACTAGACAGCATGTGTGTCATGAACCCCATTGGACAGCGTGTGTATCTCAATCACCATTGGACAGAGTGTTTGTCTCACAAACCCCATTGGAAAGTGTAAGTATCACAAACCCCATTGGATAGCGTGTGTGTCACAATCCCCATTAGACAGTGTGTGTGTCAAAATACCCACTGGACAGTGTGTGTGTCACAAACCCCATTGGAAAGTGTATGTGTCACAAAGCGCATTTTATAGCGTGTACGTGTCACAAACCACACTTGATAGCATGTGTGTGTCACACACCCCATTGTACAGCATGTTTGTCACAAGCCCTTTGTACAGAGTGTGTGTGTTACAAACCCCATTGTACAGCGTGTTTGTCATACTCCCCATTGGACAGCGTTTGTGTCACAAACCCCATTGGGCAGAGTGTGTGTGTCAAACCACATTGGACAGAGTGTGTGTCACAAACCCCATTGGACAGAGTGTGTTTCACAAACCCCTTTGGACAGCGTGTGTGTGTCACAAACCCCATTGGATTGCGTGTGTGTGTCACAATCCCCACTGGACATTGTGTGTGTCACAAACCCCATTGGACCGCGTGTGTGTGTCACAATACCCATTGGACAGCAAGTGTGTCACAAGACCATTGGACAGAGTGTGTGTGTCACAAAACTTACTGCACAGTGTGTGTGTCACGAATCCCACTGTATAGCGTGTGTGTCACAAACTACATCGGACAGTGTGTGTGTCACAAACCCCATGGGACAGAGTGTGTGTCACAAACACCATTGGCAGCGTGTGTGTCACAAACCCCATTAGAAAGTAGCCGTGTCACAAACCCCATTGGAAAGCCTGTGGGTGTCACAAGCCCTGTTAGAAAGTGTGCGTGTCACAAACCCCATTGGAAAGTGTGTGTGTCACAAACACCAATGGACAGTGTGTGTGTCACTATCCCCAGTGGACCGCGTCTGTGTCAAAACCCCATGGGACAGTGTGTTTGTGACAAAACCCACTGGACAGCATGTGTGTCACAAACTCCCATGGACAGTGTGAGTGTCACAAGCCCCATTGGATACCGTGTGTGTCTCAAACCGCTTTGGACAGTGTGCGTGTTCACAAACGCCATTGGACATTGTGTGTGTGTCACAATCCCCATTGGACAGTGTGTGTGTCACAAACCCCATGGGACTGAGTCTGTGTCACGAACCCCATTGGACAGCGTCTGTGTCACAAGCGCCATTGGACAGAGTGTGTGTGTCACAAAACCTTTTGGACAGTGTGTGTGTCACAATCCCCCGTGGAAACTGTGTGTATCACAAACGCCATTGGACAGTGTTTGTGTCACAAACCCCCGTGGACAGTGTGTGTGTCACTATCCTCAGTGGACAGTGTGTGTGTCAAAACCCCATTGGACGGTGTGTGTGTGACAAAACCCACTGGACAGCATGTGTGTCACAAACACCCATGGACAGTGTGAGTGTCAAAAGCCCCACTGAATAGCGTGTGTCTCAAACTGCTTCGGACAGTGTGTGTGTCACAATCCCCATTGGACAGCGTGTGTGTCACGAACCCCATTGGAAAGCGTGTGTTTCAGAAGCACTATTGGACAGTGTGTGTGTGTCACAAAACCCATTGGAAAGTGCATGTTTCACAAAACCCATTGGATAGCGTGTGTGTGTCACAAACCCTATTGGATAGTATGTTTGTCACAAAGCCCACTGGACAGCGTGTTTTTCACAAGACCCATTGCACAGAGTGTGTGTGTAACAATCCCCATTGGACAGGTGTGTGTCACAAACCCCATTGGACAGCGTGTGTGTTTCAGAATCCCCATTGGACAGAGTGTATGTGTCACAAACCCCATTGGACAGCGTGTGTCACAATCCTCATTGGACTCCGTGTGGGTCACAAACCCTTTTGGAAAGTGTGTGTGTCACAAACCCCACTGGACAGCGTGTGTGTGTCACAATCCCCATTGGACACTGTGTGTGTCACAAAACCCAATTGGAAAGTGTATGTGACACAAACCCCATTGGATAGCGTGTGTGTGTCCCAAACCCTCCTCGTTAGTGTGTGTGTCACAAAACCCATTGGACAGCATGCGTATCACAAACACCATTAGACAGTGTGTGTGTAACACAATCAATTGGTCTGCCTGTGTGTCACAAACCCCATTGGATAGCGTGTGTGTGTCACAAACCCCTTTAGAAAGTATGCGTGTCACAAGCACATTGGATAGCATGTGTGTGTCACATACCCCATGAGAAAGTGTGCGTGTCACAAACCCAATTGGAAAGTGTATGTGTCACAAAAGCAATTGGATAGCGTGTGTGTGTCACAAACCCTCCTGGTCAGTGTGTGTGTCACAAAACCCATTTGACATCATGCGTGTCACACACAGCATTGGACAGTGTGTGTGTAACAAACCCAGTTGGTCAGCGTGTGTGTCACAATCTCCATTGGATGGCGTGTGTGTCACAACCCCATTGGGCAGCGTGTGTGTCACAAACCCCATTGGACAGGGTGTGTGTCACAGTACCCATTGGACAATGTGTGTGTCACAAACCCCACTGGATAGCGTTGTGTGTCACAAACCCTCCTGGTCAGTGTGTGTGTCACAAACCCCAGGGGACAGCATGTGTGTCAAAACCCCACTGGACAGCGTGTATTTCACAAAATCCACTGGATAGCGTGTGTGTCACAAAAACACATGGACAGCGTGGGTTTCACTAACCCCATTGGATACCGTGTGTGTCACAATCCCCATTGGAAAGTGTGTGAGTCACAAACATCATTGGGCAGCCTGTGTGTCACAAGCCCATTGGACAGATTGTGTGTGTCACAAGCACCATTGGGCAGAGTGTGTGTGTCACAAACCCCATTGGAAAGTGTATGTGTCACAAACCCCATTGGATTGCGTGTGTGTGTCACTGGCCCTATTGGACAGTGTGTGTGTCACAAAATTCACTAGACAGCGTGTGTGTGTAACAATACCCATTGGACAGCATGTGTGTCAAAAAACCCAGTGGACAGCGTGTTTATGTCACAATACCCATTGGACAGATTTTGTGTGTCACAAACACCATTGGACATCGTGTATGTGTCACAATCCCCATTGGACACTGTGTGTGTCACAAAACCCATTGGATAGCGTGTGTGTCACAAACCTCTTTTGAAAGAGTGTGTGTCACAAATCCCATTGGATAACGTGCGTGATGTCACAAACGCTATTGGACAGTGTGTGTGTCACAAACCCCATTGGACAGCGTGTGTGTGTCACAATCTCCATTGGACAGTGTGTGTGTCACAAACCCCATGGGACTAAGTGTGTGTCACGAACGCCATTGGACAGCATGTGTGTCACAAGCGCCATTGGACAGAGTGTGTGTTTCACTAACCCCATTGGAAAGTGTATGTGTCACAAACACCATTGGATAGCGTTTGTGTGTCAAAAACCCCATTGGATAGCGTATGTGTGTCACAATACCCATTGGACAGCGCCTGTGTCACAAACCCCTTTGGACAGCGTGTCTGTCACAAACACCGTTGGACAGCGTGTGTGTGTCACAATCCCCATTGGACAATGTGTGTGTGTGTCACAAAACCCATTGGATAGTGTGTGTATCACAAATCCCCGTGGACACTGTGTGTGTCACGAACGCCATTGGACATTGTGTGGGTCACAAAACCCTCTGGACAGTGTATGTGTTAAAATCCCCAGTGGACAGCGTGTGTGTCAAAACCCCATTGGACTGTGTGTGTATGACAAAACCCACTGGACAGAGTGTGTGTCACAAACGCCATGGACAGTGTGAGTGTCTCAAGCCCCATTGGACAGCGTGTCTGTGTCACAAACCCCATTGGACAGTGTGTGTGTCACAAACACCATTGGACAGCGTGAGTGTCACGAACCCCACTGCACAGCGTGTGTGTCACAAGCACCATTGGACAGAGTGTGTGTGCCACAAACCCCATTGGAAAGTGTATGTGTCACAAACCCCATTGGATAGCGTGTGTGTTTCACAAACCCTATTGGGTAGTATGTGTGTCACAAAACCCACTGGACAGCGTGTGTGTCACAAACACCCATTGGACAGCGTGGTTTTCACAAGACCCATTGTACAGTGTGTGTGTGTCACAAAGCCCATTGGACAGCGTGTGTGTCACAAACACCATTGGACAGCGTGTGTGTGTAACAATACCCATAGGACAGTGTGTGTGTCACAAAACCCATTGTACAGCGTGTGTGTCACAAACCCCCATGGACACCGTGTGTGTCACAAACCCCATTTGACAGTGTGTGTGTCACAAACCCCTTTGGACAGTGTGTGTCACAAACCCAATTGGACAGCGTGTGTGTCACAAACACCCATGGACAGTGTGCGTGTCACAAACCCCATTGGACATCGTGTGTGTCACAAACCCCTTTGGACAGTGTGTGTCACAAACCCCATTGGACAGCGTGTGTGTCACAAACACCCATGGACAGTGTGCGTGTCACAAACCCCATGGGACAGAGTGTGTGTGTCACTAACCCCGTCGGAAAGTGTATGTGTATTGGATAGCGTGTGTGTGTCAAAAACCCATTAGAAAGTATGTGTGTCACAAACCACATTGGATAGCATGTGTGTGTCACAAACTCTGTTGGACAGAGTGTAGGTCACAATTCCCATTCGACAGCGCCTGTGTCACAAACCACATTGAAAAGCGTGTGTGTCACAAACAACGTTGGACAGCGTATGTGTGTCACAATCCCCATTGGACAATGTGTGTGTGTGTCACAAAACCCATCGGATAGCGTGTTTTTCAAAAACCCTCGTGGACACTGTATGTGTCACGAACGCCATTGGACAGTGTGTGTGTCAAAAACCCCCCTGGACAGTGTGTGTGTCACAATCCCCAGTGGACAGCATGTGTGTCAAAACCCCATTGGACTGTGTGTGTGTGACAAAACCCACTGGACAGCGTGTGTGTCACAAACACCCATGGACAGTGTGAGTGTCTCAAGCCCCATTGGACAGCGTGTCTGTTTTACAAACCCTTTTGGACAGCGTGTATGTCACAAAAACCAATTGGACAGTGTGAGTGTCACAAACCCCATTGGACATGGTGTCTGTCACAAATCTATTCGGACAATGTGTGTGTCACAAACCCCATTGGATAGCGTGTGTGTGTCAAAAACCCCATTAGAAAGTATGTGTGTCACAAACCCCATTGGATAGCGAGTGTGTGTCACAAACCCTTTAGGACAGTGTTTGTCACAAAACCCACAGGACACCGTGTGTGTTCACAAACCCCATTGGACAGCGTGTTTGTCACAATCCCCACTGGACAGCGCCTGTGTCACAAACCCCATTGGACAGCGTCTGTGTCACAGACACCATTGGACAGCGTGTGTGTTTCACAATCCCCATTGGACAGTGTGTGTGTCACAAACCCCAGTGGACAGCGTGTGTGTCAAAACCCCGTTGGACAGCGTGTGTGTCACAAATCCCATTGGACATTGTGTGTGTGTCACAATCCCCATTAGACAGTGTGTGTTTTACAAACACCATGGGACAGAGTGTGTGTCACAAACACTATTGGACAGCGTTTGTTTGTCACAAGACCATTGGACAGAGTGTGTGTGTCACAAAACCCACTGGACAGCGTGTGTGTCACGAACCCCTTGAACAGCGTATGTGTCACAAGCACCATTGGACAGAGTGTGGTGTCACAAACCCCATTGGAAAGTTTATGTGTCACAAACTCCATTGGATAGTGTGTGTGTGTCACAAACCCTATTGGACAGTGTGTGTGTCACAAACCCCATTGCAAAGCGTTTGTGTCAAAACCCCAGTGGACAGTGTATATGGCAAAAAACCCATTGGACAGCGTGTGTGTATAACAATACCATTGGACAGTGTTTGTGTCACAAACCTCATTGGACATCGTGTGTGTCACTAACCCCATTGGACAGCATGTGTGTGTCACAATCCCCATTGGACAGAGTGTGTGTGACAAATCCCATTGGACAGAGTGTGTGTCACAAACAGCATTGGACAGCGTGTGTGTGTCACAAACCCCATTGGACAGCGTGTGTGTCACAAACCCCATTGGACAGCGTGTGTGTCACAAGCCCATTGGACAGAGTGTGTGTGTCACAAAACCCCGTGGACACTGTGTGTATCACGAACGCCTTTGGACAGTGTTTGTGTCACAAACGCAATTGGACAGTGTGTGTGTCACAAACCCCACTGGACAGCGTGTGTGTTAATAACACGCATGGACACCGTGCGTGTCTCAAACCCCATTGGACATCGTGTGTGTCACAAGCCCCTTTGGACAGTGTGTGTGACACAAACCCCATTGGATAGCGTGTGTGTCACAAACCCCATTGTACAGAGTGTTTGTAACAAGCTCATTGGACAGAGTGTGAGTGTCACAAACCCCATTGTACAGTGTGTTTGTCACAGTCCCCATTGGACAGCGTGTGTGGTACAAGCCCACTGGACAGAGTGTGTGTGTCATAAAACCCCGTGGACAGTTTGTGTGTCACGAACGCCATTGGACAGTGTGTATGTCACAAACCCCCCTGGACAGTGTGTGTGTCACAGTCTCTATTGGTCAGCGTCTGTGTCTCAAACCCCCGTGGACACTGTGTGTGTCACAAACCCTTTTGGACAGCGTGTGTGTCACATATCCTATTGGACAGCATGTGTGTTACAAACCCCATTGGACAGTGTGTGTGTGTCAAAAACCCCATTGGACAGAGTTTGTGTCACAAACCCCACTGGACAGCGTGTGTGTCGCAAACACCATTGGACATTGTGTGTGTCACAAACCCCATCGGACAGCGTGTGTGTGTCACCAAACGCACTGGACAGCGTGTGTTTCACGAACCCCATTGGACAGCGTGTGTGTCACAAACCCCATTAGACCATTGGACAGAGTGTGTGTGTCAGAAATCCCATTGTAAAGTGTATGTGTCCCACAGCCCATTGGATAGCGTGTGTGTGTCACAAACCCTATTGGACAGTGTGTGTGTCACAAAATCCACTGGACATCGTGTGTGTCACAAACCCCATTGGACAGCGTGTGTGTCACAAACCCCATTGGACAGTGTGTGTGATGTCACAATCCGCATTGGACAGCGTGTGTGTCACAAGCCCCATTGGACAGCGTGTGTGTCACAAGCACCATTAGACAGCGTGTGTGTGTAACAATACACATTGGACAGTGTGTGTGTCACAAACCCCATTTGACAGCGTGTGTGTCACAAATCCTTTTGGACAGTGTGTGTCTCACAAACCCCACTGGACAGCGTGTGAGTCACAAACACCCATCGACAGTATGCGTGTCACAAACCCCATTGGACATCATGTGTGTCACAAACACCTTTGCAAACAGTGTGTGGCACAGAACCCCATTGGACAGCGTGTGTGTGTCACAATACCCATTGGACAGTGTGTCTGTGTGTCACAAACCCCATTGGACATCGTGTGTGTCACAAATCGTTTTGCACAGTGTGTGTCTCACAAACCCCTTTGGACAGTGTGTGTGTCACAAACCACATTGGACAGCGTGTGTGTGTCACAATCCCCATTGGACATCACGTGTGTCACAAACCGCATAAGAAATTGTGAGTGTCACAAGCCCCATTGGAACATGTGTGTGTCACAAACCCCATTGGATAGCGTGGGTGTGTCACAAACCCTATTGGACAGTGTGTGTGTCACAAAACCCTATTGGACAGCGTGTGTGTCACAAACCCCATGGGACAGAGTGTTTGTCACAAACACTATTATACAGCATGTGTGTCACAAGCCCATTGGGCAGAGTGTGTGTGTCATAAAACCCACTGAAGAGCGTGTGTGTCACAAACCCCTTTGGATAGAGTGTATGTGTCACAAACCCCATTGGACAGTGTGTGTGTAACAAACGCCATTGGATAGCGTGTCTGTGCCACATACCCCATTAGAAAGTGTGCGTGTTACAAGCCCCATTGGATAGCGTGTGTGTGTCACAAACCCTATTGGACAGTGTGTGTGTCACAAAATCCACTGGACATCGTGTGTGTCACAAACCCCATTGGACAGCGTGTGTGTCACAAACCCCATTGGACAGCGTGTGTGAGTCACAAACCCCGTTGTACAGCGTGTTTGTCAGAAGCCCACTGGACAGATTGTGTGTGTCACAAACCCCATTGTACAGAGTGTTTCTCACAATCCCCATTGGACAGCGTATTTGTCACAAGCCCTTTGGACAGAGTGTGTGTGTCACAAACCCCATTGTACAGCCTCTTTGTCACAATCCTCACTGGACAGCGTGTGTGTCGCAGACCCCATTGGACAGTGTGTGTGTTACAAATCCCATTGGACAGTGTGTCTGTCACAAACCCCACTGGACAGCGTGTAGGTCACAATCCCCACTGGACAGCGTCTGTGTCACAAACCCGTTGGACAGCGTTTTTGTCACAAACACCATTGGACATCATGTGTGTGTCCCAATCCCCTTTGGACAGTGTTTGTGTGTCACAAACCCCATTGGACAGCGTGTGTGATGTCACAATACGCATTGGACAGCGTGTGTGTCACAAAACCCATTGGACAGTGTGCATGTCACAAACCCCATTGGACATCGTGTGTGTCACAAACCCTTTTGGACAGTGTGTGTCTCACAAATCCCACTGGAGAACGTGTGTGTCACAAACACCCATTTACAGTGTGCGTATCACAAACCCCATTGGACATCATGTGTGTCACAAACCCCTTTGGAAAGTGTGTGTGTCACAAACCCCCTTGGACTGCGTGTGAGTGTCACAATCCCCACTGGACAGTGTGTGTGTCGCAATCCCCATGGGACAGCGTGTGTGTCACAAGCGATATTGGACAGAGTGTGTATGTCACAAACCCCAATGGAAAGTGTATGTGTCACAAACCCTATTGGATAGCGTGTGTGTAACACAAACCCCACTGGAAAGTGTGTGTGTCACAAACAACATTGGATAGTGTGTGTGTGTCACAAACCCCATTAGACATCGTGTGTTTCACAAACTGCTTTGGACAGTGTGTGTGTCACAAACCCCATTGAACAGCGTGTGTGTCATAAACCCCATTGTACAGCGTGTGTTTCACAATCCCCATTGGACAGTGTTTGTGTATCACAAACCCCATTGGACAGCGTGTGTTTCACAAACCCCTTTGGACAGTGTGTGTGTCAAAAACTTCGCTGGACAAAGTGTGTGTGACACAATCCCCTTTGGACAGTGTGTGTGTCTCAAACCCCATTGTAAAGTGTATGTGTCACAAGCACCATTGGATAGCGTGTGTGTGTCACAAACCCCATTGGACAGTGCGTGTGATGTTGCAATCCTCATTGGACAGCGTGTGTGTCACAAGCCCCATTGGACAGCGTGTGTGTCACAAGCACTATAGGACAGCGTGTGTTTGTAACAATACCCATTGGACAGTGTGTTTGTCACAGACCCCATTGGACAGCGTGTGTGTCACAAACCCCCGTAGACACTGTGTGTGTCACAAACCCCATTGGACATCGTGTGTGTCATAAACCCCATTAGACATCGTGTGTGTCACAAACCCCTTTGGACAGTGTGTGTTTCACAATCCCCATTGGACAGTGTCTGTGTGTGTCACAAACCCCATTGGACAGCGAGTGTGTCTCACAATCCCCATTGGACAGTGTGTGTGTCACAAACCCCAAGGGACAGATTGTTTGTCACCAAAACTATTGGGCAGCGTGTGTGTGTCACAAAACCCACTGGACAGCATGTGTGTCACGAATCCCATTGGGCAGCGTGTGTGTCACACGCACAATTGGAGAGAGTGTGGTGTCACAAACCCCATTGGAAAGTGTATGTGTCACAAACCCCATTGGATAGCGTGTGTGTGTCACAAACCCTATTGGACAGTGTGTGTGTCACAAAACACACTGTCCAGCGTTTGTGTCACAAACCCCATTGGACAGCGTTTGTGTCTCAAACCCCATTGGACAGAGTGCATGTGTCACAAACACCATGGGACTGAGTGTGTGTCACGAACTCCATTGGACAGTGTGTGTCACAAGCGCCATTGGACAGCGTGTTTGTGTCACAAACCCTCCTGGTCAGTGTGTGTGTCACAAAACCCATTGGACAGCATGCGTTTCACAAACACAATTTGACAGTGTGTGTGTAACAAACCCAATTGTTCAGCGTGTGTGTCACAAACCCCATTGGACACCGTGTGTGTGTCACAAACTCCATTAGAAAGTATGCGTGTTAACAAACGCCATTGGATAGCGTGTGTGTGTCACAAACCCTATTGGACAGTGTGTATGACACAATCCCCATTGGACAGCGTCTTTGTCACAAACTCAATGGGACAGAGTGTGTGTCACAAACACTATAGGACAGCGTGTGTGTGTGTCACAAAACCCACTGGACAGCGTGTGTGTCACAATCCACATTGGACAACGTGTGTGTCACAAGCACCATTGAACACAGTGTGGTGTCACAAAGCCCATTGGAAAGTGTATGTGTCACAAACCCCGGTGGATAGCGTGTGTGTGTCACAAACCCTATTGGAGACTGTGTGTGTCACAAACCCCATTGGACAGTGTGTGTGAGTCACATAACCCATTGGATAGAGTGTGTGTGTCACAAACACCATTGGACAGCGTGTGTGTCACAAACCCCATTGGATAGGGTGTGTGTGTCACAAGCACCATTGGAAAGAGTGTGGTGTGACAAACCCCATTGGAAAGTGTATGTGTCAAAAACCCATTGGATAGCGTGTGTGTGTCACAAACCGTATTGGACAGCGTGTGTGTCACAAGCCCCTTTGGACAGAGAGTATGTGTCACAAAGCCCATTGGACAACGCGTGTGTCACAAACCCCTTTGGACAGGGTGTGTGTGTCACAAACCCCATTGGACGGTTTGTGTGTCACATACTCCACTGGACAGCGTGTGTGTTCACAAACACCCATGGACGTTGTGCGTGTCACAAACCCCATTAGACAACGTGTGTGTCACAAACCCCTTTGGACAGTGTGTGTGTCACAAACCCATTGGATAGCGTGTGTTTCACAAACCAACCTGGTCAGTGTGTCTTTAGAAAAATATTGGACAGCATGCTTGTCACAAACACCATTGGAGAGTGTGTGTCACAAACCACATTAGATAGCGTGTGTGTGTCAAAAACCCAATTAGAAAGTATGTGTGTCACAAACCCCATTGGATAGCATGTGTGTGTCACAAACCCCATGGGACAGAGTGTGTGTTGCAAACCCCATTGGACAGCGTGTTTGTAATAAACCCCAATGGACAGCGTGTATGTGTCACAATCCCCATTGGACAGTGTGAGTGTGGTGCCACAAACCCCATTAGACAGCGTGTGTGTCACAAACCCCTTTGACAGTGGGTGTCTCACAAACCCCATTAGACAACGTGTGTGTCACAAACCCAATTGGACAGCGTGTGTGTCTCTAGCCCCTTTGGACAGAATGTATGTGTCACAAACCCTATTGGACAGTGTGTGTGTCACAAAACCCACTGGCGTGAGTGTGTGTCACAAACACCATTGGGCAGCGTGTGTGTCACAAGCCCCATTGGACAGAGTGTATGTGTCACAAACCCCATTGGACAGCGTGTGTGTGTCACAATCCCCACTGAACAGTGTGTGTGTCACAAACCCCATGGGACTGAGTGTGTGTCACTAACCCCATTGGACAGTGTGTATCACAAGCGCCATTGGACAGAGTGTGTGTGTCACAAACCCCATTGGAAAGTGTATGTGTAACAAACCCCCTCGGATAGCGTGTGTGTGTCACAAACCCTTCTGGTCAGTGTGTGTGTCAAAAAACCCATTGGACAGCATGCGTGTCACAAACACAATTTGAAAGTGTGTGTGTCACAAACCCCATTGGATAGCGTGTGTGTCTCACAAACCCCATTAGAAAGTGTGCGTGTCACAAACGCCATTGGACAGCGTGTGTGTCACCAGCACCATTTTACAGAGTGTGTGTGTCACAAAAACCACTGGACAGCATGTGTGTCACAAGCACCATTGAACACAGTGTGGTGTCACAAACCCCATTGGAAAGTGTATGTGTCACAAACCCCATTGGATAGTGTGTGTGTGTCAAAAACCCTATTGGACAGTGTGTGTGTCACAAAACCCATTGGACATCGTGTGAGTCACAAACCCCATTGGACATTGTGTGTGTGTCACAAACCCCATTGGACAGCGTGTGTGTCACAAGACCCATTGGACAGAGCGTGTGTGTCACAAACCCCACTGAACAGATTGTGTGTCATAAACACCATTGGACAGCGTGTGTGTGTCACAATCCCCATGGGACAAAGTGTGTGTCAAAACCCAATTGGACAGTGTGTGTGTCAGAAAACCCACTGTACAGCCTGTTTGTCACAAACACCCATGGATAGTTTGTGTGTCACAAAACTCCATTGGATAGCGGGTGTGTCACAAGCCCTATTGGACAGTTTGTAGGTCGCAATCCCCATTGGACAGCGTGTGTATCACAAACACCATTGGACAGCGTGTGTTGTTGCAGAAACCCTTTTGGACATCGTGTGTGTCACAAACCCCTTTGGATAGTGTGTGTGTCACCAGCCCCATGGGACAGCATGTGTGTCACAAAACGCATTGGACAGTGTGTTTGTCACAAAAATAATTGGACAGCATTTGTGTCAAAAGCCCACTGGACAGAGTGTGTGTGTCAAAAAACCCACTGGACACCGTGTGTGTGTCAAAAAACCCACTGGACACCGTGTGTGTCACGAACCCTATTGGACAGCGTATGTGTCACAAACACCATTGGACAGCGTGTGTGTGTAACAATATCCATTGGACACTGTGTGTGTCACAAACCCCTTTGGACAGAGTTTGTGTCACAAACCCCATTGGACAGCGTGTGTGTGTCAGAAAACCCTTTGGATAGCATGCGTGTCACAAATACCATGGGACAGTGTGTGTGTAACAAAAGCAATTTGTCAGCGTGTGTGTCACAAGCACCATTGGACAGTGTGTGTGTCACAAACCCCATTGGAAAGTGTATGTGTCACAAACCCCATTGCGCAGCATGTGTGTGTCACAAACCCCATTGGACAGCGTGTGTGTCAAAAGCCCCATTGGACACCGTGTGTGTCAAAAACACCATTGGACAGCGTGTGTGTGTATCAATACCCATTGGACAGTGTGTGTGTCACAAATCCCATTGGACAACGTGTGCGCCACAAACCCCCGTGGACACTGTGTGTGTCACAATCCCCATTGGAAAGTGTGTCACAAACCCCATTGGATAGCGTGTGTGTGTCACAAACCCTCCTGGTCAGTGTGTCTGTCACAAAACCCATTGGACAGCATGCGTGTCACAAATACCATTGCACAGCGTGTGTGTGTCACAAACCCCATTGGAAAGTGTGTGTCACAAACCCCATTGGATAGCGTGTGTGTGTCAAAAAACCCATTAGAAAGTATGTGTGTCACAAACCCCATTGGATAGCATGTGTGTGTCACAAACCCTATTGGACATAGTGTGTGTTTCACAAACCCCATTGGAGAGCGTGTGTGTCACAAACACCATTGGACAGCGTGTGTGTGTCGAAAACCCCATGGGACAGAGTGTGTGTCACAAACACTATTGGATAGCGTGTGTGTAATAAACCCCATTGGACAGCGTGTGTGTGTCACAATCCCCATTGGACAGTGTGTGTGTCACAAACCCCATGGGACAGAGTGTGTGTCACAAACGCTATAGGTCATCGTGTGTGTGTCACAAGCCTATTGGACAGACTGTGTATGTTTCACAAAACCCATTGGACAGCGTGTGTGTCACAAACCCCATTGGACAGTGTGTGTGTCACAAGCCCATTGGACAGAGTGTGTGTGTCACAAAACCCACTGAACAGCGTGTGTGTCACAAACAACAATAGACAGTGTGATTGTCACAAACCCCTTTGGATAGCGTGTTCGTCACAAACCCCTTTGGACAGTCTGTGTGTCACAAAACTCATTGGACAGCGTGTGTGTGTCACAATCCCCATTGGACAGTGCGTGTGTCCCAAACACCATGGGACAGAGTGTGTGTCACAAACACTGTTGGACAGCGTTTGTGTGTTTCACAAGCCCATTGGACAGCGTGTGTTTGTCACAATCCCCATTGGAAAGTGTATGTGTCACAAACACCATTGGATAGCGTGTGTGTGTCACAAACCCTTTTGGACAGTGTGTGTATCACAAACCCCACTTGACAGTGTGCGTGTCAAATAACCCATTGGACAGTGTGTGTGTCAGAAACCCCACTGGACAGCGTGTGTGTCACAAACCCCATTGGACAGTGTGTGTGTCAAAAGCACCATTGGACAGAGTATGTGTCACAAACCCCATTGGAAAGTGTATGTGTCACAAACCCCATTGGATAGCGTGTGTGTGTCACAAACCCTATTGGACAGTGTGTGTGTCACAAAACCCACTGGACAGCGTGTGTGTCACGAACCCCATTGCACACCGTGTATGTTCACAAGTGCCATTGGGCAGAGTTTGTGTGTCACAAACCCCATTGGATAGCGTGTGTGTGTCACAAACCCAAATGGTCAGTGTGTGTGTCACAAAACCCATTGAGTAGCATGCGTGTCAGAAACACCATTGGACAGTGTGTGTGTAACAAAACCCATTGTTCAGCGAGTGTGTCACAAACCAATGGGAGAGAGTGTGTGTCACAAACCCCATTGGAAATTGTGTGTGTCACAAACCCCATTGGATAGCGTGTGTGTGTCACAAAACCCATTAAACAGTATGCGTGTCACAAAACCCATTGCATTCCGTGTGTGTGTCACAAACCCCATGAGAAAGTGTGTGTGTCACAAAACCCACTGGATAGCGTGTGTGTCACAAACCCCACTGGACAGCGTGTGTGTCACAAGCCACATTGGACAGTGCGTGTGTCACAAACACCATTGGACAGAGTGTGTGTGTATCAATACCCATTAGACAGTGTGTGTGTCAATACCCCATTGGACATTGTGTGTGTCACAAAACTCACTGGACAGCGTGTGTGTCACAAACCCCATGGCACAGCGTGTGCGTGTCACAAACCCCATTGGAAAGTGTGTGTGTCACAAACCCCATTGGAAAGTGTGTTTGTCACAAACCCCATTGGATAGCGTGGGTGTGTCACAAACCCTACTGGACAGTGTGTGTATCACAAGCCTCATTAGACAGCCTGTGTGTAGTCACAGTCGCCATTGGACAGTGTGTGTGTCACAAAACCCATTGTATAGCCTGTGTGTGTTACAATCCCCATTAGAAAGTGTTTGTGTCACAAACCCCATTGGATAGTGTGTGTGTGTCACAAACCCTATTGGACAGTGTGTGTGTCACAAAACCCACTGGACCGCGTATGTGTCACGAACCCCATTGGACAGCGTGTGTGTCACAATCCCCATTGGACACTGTGTGTCACAAACCTCATTGAAAAGAGTGTTTATGTCACAGACAGCAATGGACAGCGTGTGTGTCACAAACCCCTTTGGACAGTGTGTGTGTCACAAACACCATTGGAAAGCGTGTGTTTCACAAACCCCATTGGACAGAGTTTATGTCACAAAACCTATTGGACAGTGTGTGTGCAACGAACCCCATTGGACAGAGTGTGTGTCACAAGACCCATTGGACAGAGTGTGTGTGTCACAAACCCCATTGGACAGCGTGTGTGTCACAAACCCCCCTGGACAGTGTGTGTGTCACAATCCCCAGTGTACAGTGTGTGTGTCAATACCCCATTGGACAGTGTGTGTGTCACAAAACCCACTGGACAGAGTGTGTGTCACAAACCCTTTTCGACAGTCTCTTTGTCACAAAAACCATTGGACAGCCTGTGTGTGTCACAATCCCCATTGGACAATTTGTGTGTCACAAGCCCATTGGACAGAGTGTGTGTGTCACAAAACTCACTGGACCGCGTGTGTGTCACGAACCCCATTGGACAGCGTGTGTGTCACAAGCCCCATTGTACAGAGTGTGTGTGTCACAATACCCATTGGAAAGTGTGTGTGTCACAAACCCCACTGGACAGTGCGTCTGTGTCACAAACTCTCCTGGTCAGTGTGTGTGTCACAAACCCCATTGGACAGCGTGTAGTTTCAGAAACCCCTTTGGACAGTGTGTGTCACAAATCCCATTGGACAGCGTGTGTGTGTCACAAAGCCCATTTCACAGCGTGTGTGTCACAAACCCCATTGAACAGCGTGTGTGCCACGAATGCCATTGGACAATGTGTGTGTCACAATCCCCAGTGGACAGTGTGTGTGTCAAAAACCCCAATGGACAGCGTGTGTGTGTCACAAAACCTCCTGGTCAGTGTGTGTGTAACAAACCGCATTGGACTGTGTGTGTGTGTCACAAACCCCATGGGGCAGCATGTGTGTGTCACAAACCCCATTGGAAAGTGTGTGCGTCACAAACCCCTTTGGATAACGTGTGTGTGTCACAAATCCTATTGGACAGTGTGTAGGTCACAATCCCCATTGGACACCATGAGTGTGTAACAATACCAATTGGATAGTGTGTGTGTCACAAAGCTCATTGGACAGCGTGTGTGTGTCACAAACTCTCCCGGTCAGTGTGTGTGTCACAAACCCCATTGGACAGTGTGTGTCACAAATCCCATTGGACAGCTTGTGTGTCAGAAATCCCATTGGACAGAGTGTGTGTGTCACAAACCAAATTGGTAAGTGTATGTGTCACAAACCAATTGGATAGGGTGTGTGTGTCACAACCCCTCCCCGTCAGTGTGTGTGTCACAAACCCCATTGGAAAGCTTGTGTGTCACGAACCGCATTGGAATGTGTGTGTGTCACAAACCCCATTGGATAGCGTGTGTGTGTCTGAAACCCTATTGCACAGCGTGTGTGTCACAAAACCCACTGGAAGGCGTGTGTATCACAAATCCTCTTGGACAGCGTGTGTGTCACAAGCCCCATTGGACAGCGTGTGTGTCACAAACACCATTAGACAGCATGTGTGTGTAACAATCACCATTGGACAGTGTGTGTGTCACAAAAACCATTGGACAGCGTGTGTGTCACAAACCCCCGTAGACACTGTATGTGTCACAAAACCCATTGAAGAGTGTGCGTGTTAAAAACCCCTCTGGACAGCGTGTGTGTCACAATCCCCACTGGTCATCGTGTGTGTCACAATCCCCATTGTACAGTGTTGGTGTGACAAACACCATTGGACAGCATGTGTTTCATACACCCCATTAGACAGCGTGTGTGTGTCATAATCCCCTTTGTACAGTGTTTGTGTGTAACAAACCTCTTTGGACAGCGTGTGTGTCATAAACCCCATTGGACAGCGTGTGTGTGTCACAATCCCCATTGTACAGTGTTTGTGTGTCACAAACCCCATTGGACAGAGTGCGTGTCACAAACCCCATTGGACAGCGTGTGTGTCTCCCAATCCCCTATGGACAGTGTGTGTGTCACAAAACCCCATTGGACAGCGTGCGTGTCACAAGCCCCATTGGACAGCGTGTGTGTCACAAACACCATTGGACAGCGTCTGAGTGTAACAAACCCCATTGGACAGCGTGTGTGTCACAAACCCCATTGGATAGCGTGTGTGTGTCTGAAACCCTATTGCACAGCGTGTGTGTCACAAAACCCACTGGAAGGCGTGTGTATCACAAATCCTCTTGGACAGCGTGTGTGTCACAAGCCCCATTGGACAGCGTGTGTGTCACAAACACCATTAGACAGCATGTGTGTGTAACAATCACCATTGGACAGTGTGTGTGTCACAAAAACCATTGGACAGCGTGTGTGTCACAAACCCCCGTAGACACTGTATGTGTCACAAAACCCATTGAAGAGTGTGCGTGTCAAAAACCCCTCTGGACAGCGTGTGTGTCACAATCCCCACTGGTCATCGTGTGTGTCACAATCCCCATTGTACAGTGTTGGTGTGACAAACACCATTGGACAGCATGTGTTTCATACACCCCATTAGACAGCGTGTGTGTGTCATAATCCCCTTTGTACAGTGTTTGTGTGTAACAAACCTCTTTGGACAGCGTGTGTGTCATAAACCCCATTGGACAGCGTGTGTGTGTCACAATCCCCATTGTACAGTGTTTGTGTGTCACAAACCCCATTGGACAGAGTGCGTGTCACAAACCCCATTGGACAGCGTGTGTGTCTCCCAATCCCCTATGGACAGTGTGTGTGTCACAAAACCCCATTGGACAGCGTGCGTGTCACAAGCCCCATTGGACAGCGTGTGTGTCACAAACACCATTGGACAGCGTCTGAGTGTAACAAACCCCATTGGACAGCGTGTGTGTCACAAACCCCATTGGACAGTGTGTGTGTCACAAACCCCATTGGACAGCGTGTGTTTGTAACAACACCCTTTGGACAGCGTGTGTGTCAAAAACCCCATTGGACAGCGTGTGTGTGTCACAAACCCTATTGGACATTGTGTAGGTTACAATCCCCATTGGACAGTGTCTGTGTCACAAACCTAACTGGACATCGTGTGTATCACAAACACCATTTTACAGCGTGTGTGTGTCACAATCCCCACTAGACAGTGTGTGTGTCACAAAAACCATTGGATAGCGTGTGTGTCACAAAATCCTTTTGAAAGTATGTGTGTCATAAACCTTATTGGATAGCGTGTGTGTGTCACAAACCCTATTGGACAGTGTTTGTGTCACAAACCCCATTGGACAGTGTGTGAGACACAAACCCCATTGGACAGCGTGTGTGTGTAACAATACTATTGGACAGTGTGTGTGTCTCAAAACCCATTGTACAGAGTGTGTGTCACAAACCCTATTGGACAGTGTGTGTGTCACAAACACCATGGACAGCGTGTGTGTGTAACAAACCCCTTTAGAAAGTGTGCATGTCACAAACCCCATTGGATAGGATGTGTGTGTCACAAACCCTGCTGGACAGAGTGTGTTTCGCAATCTGCATTGGACAGCGTGTGTGTAGTCACAATCGCCATTGTACAGTTTATGTTTCACAAAACCCATTGGATAGCGTGTGTGTCACAAACCCCATTAGAAAGTGTCTGTGTCACAAACCCCATTGGATAGTGTATGTGTGTCACAAACCCCATTGGACAGCGTGTGTGTCACAAACCCTTCTGGAAAGCGTGTGTGTGTCACAAACCCAATTGGATAGCGTGTGTGTGTCAAAAACCCCTTTAGAAAGTATGTGTTTCACAAACCCCATTGGAATGCATGTGTGTGTCACAAACCCTATTGGACAGTGTGTATGTCAAAATCCCCATTGGACAGCGCGTGGGTCACAAGCCCCTTTGGGCAGCGTGTGTGTCACAAACCCCCGTACACACTGTGTGTTTCACAAACCCCATTGTACAGTGTGTGTTTCTCAAAAACCTTTGGTCGGAGTGTGTGTGTCACAAACCCCTTTGGACAGTGTGTGTGTCACAAACGCCATTGGACAGCATGTGTGTGTCACGAACCCCACTGGACAGTGTGTGTGTCAAAAGCACCATTGGACACAGTATGTGTCACAAACCCCATTGGAAAGTGTCTGTGTCACAAACCCCATTGGATAGCGTATGTGTGTCACAAACCCTATTGGACAGTGTGTGTGTCACAAAACCCACTGGACAGCGTCTGTGTCACAAACCCCATTGACAGCATATGTGTCACAAGCCCCATTGGACAGCGTGTGTGTCACAAACACCATGGACAGCGTGTGTGTGTAACAACACCCATTGGACAGTGTGTGTGTCACAAACCCCATTGGACAGCTTGTGTGTCACAAACCCTTTTGTGACACTGTATGTGTCACAAACTCCTTTGGACAGTGTGCGTGTCACAAACCCCTCTGGACAGCGTGTGTGTCACAATCCCCATTGCAAAGCGTGAGTGTCACAATCCCCATTGGACAGCGTGTGTGTCAGAAACCCCATTGGACAGACTGTGTGTTTCACAAACCCCATTAGACACTGTGTGTGTCACAAACCCTTTTGGACAGTGTGTGTATCACAAACCCCACTGGACAGTGTGCGTGTCACATAACCCATTGGTCATCGTGTGTGTCACAAACCCCTTTTGACAGTGTATGTGTCACAAAGCCCATTGGACATCGTGTGTGTCACAAACCCTTTTGGACATCGTGAGTGTTACAAACCCTTTCGGACAGTGTGTGTCTCACAAACCCCACTGGACAGTGTGCGTGTCACAAACCCCATTGGACATCGTGTTTGTCACAAACCCCTTTGGACAGTGTGGGTGTCACAAACCCCATTGGACATCGTGTTTGTCACAAACCCCTTTGGACATCGTGTGTGTCACAATCCCCATTGTACAGTGTTTGTGTGTCACAAACCCCATTGGACAGCGTGTGTGTCATAAACCCCATTGGACAGCGTGTGCGTGTCACAATCCCCATTGTACAGTGTTTGTGTGTCACAAACCCCACTGGATAGCGTGTGTGTGTCACAAACCCTATTGGACAGTGTGTGTTTCACAAACCCCATTGGACAGCATGTGTGTCACAAGCCCCATTGGACAGCCTGTGTTTCATAAACACCATTCAACAGCGTGTGTGTGTCACAAACACCATTGGACAGCGTGTGTGTGTAACAATACCCATTGGACAGTGTGTGTGTCACAAACCCCATTGGACAGCGTGTGTATCACAAACCCTTGCAGACACTGTAGGTGTCACAAACACATTGGACAGTGTCCGTGTCACAAACCGCTCTGGACAGCGTGTGTGTGACAATCCCCATTGGACAGCGTGTGTGTCACATAACCCATTGGATATAGTGTGTGTCACAAACCCTTTTGGACATTGTGTGTATCACAAACCCCACTTGACAGTGTGCGTGTCACATAACCCATTGGACATCGTGTGTGTCACAAACCCCACTGGACAGCGTGTGTGTAACGAACCCCATTGGACAGCTTGTGTGTCACAAGACACATTGGACAGAGTGTGTCTGTCACAAACCCCAGTGGACAGCGCGTGTGTCTCAAACCGCATTGGACAGAGTGTGTTTTTCACAAACCCCATTGAGCAGCGTGTGTGTCACAATCCCCATTGGACAGCGTGTGTGTCAGAAACCCCATTGCACAGAGTGTGTGTGTCACAAACCCCATTGGAAAGTGTGTGTGTCACAAATCCCATTGGATAGTGTGTGTGTCACAAAACCCATTGGACAACGTGTGTGTCACAAACCCCTTTGGACAGTGTGTGTGTCACAAACGCCATTGAACAGCATGTGTGTCTCACGAACACCACGGGACAGCGTGTGTTTCACAAGCAGCATTGGACGGAGTGTGAGTCACAAACCCCATTGGAAAGTTTATGTGTCACAAACCCCTTTGGACAGCGTGTGTGTGTCACAAACCCTATTGGACAGCGTGTGTGTCACAAACCCTCGCAGACACTGTATGTGTCACAAACGCCAGTGGACAGTGTGTGTGTCACAATCCGCATTGCACAGCGTGTGTGTCAGAAACCCCTTTGGACAGAGTGTGTGTGTCACAAACCCCATTAGACATCGTGTGTGTCACAAACCCTTTTGGACAATGTGTGTATCACAAACCCCACTGGACAGTGTGCGTTTCACAAAACCCATTGGACATCATGTGTGTCACAAACCCCTTTGGACAGTGTGTGTGTCACAAACCCCATTGGACAGCGTGTTTTTCACAATCCCAATTGTACAGTGTGTATGCGTCACAAACCCCATTGGACATCGTGTGTGTCACAAACCCCTTTGGACAGTGAGAGTGTCACAAACCCCATTGTACAGCGTGTGTCTTTCACAAACTCCATTAGAAAGTGTGTGTGTCACTAACCCCATGGGACAGCGTGTTTTGTCACAAACACCACTGGACAGCGAGGGTGTCTCAAACCCCATTGGACAGAGTGTGAGTGTCACAAACCCCATTGGACAGCGTGTGTGTCCCAAACCCCACTGGACAGGGTGTGTGTTTCACAAACCCCATTGGACAGCGTGTGTGTCACAATCCCTATTGGACAGCGTGTGTGTCAGAAACCCCATTGCACAGAGTGTGCGTGTCACAAGCTCCATTGGAAAGTGTGTGTGTCACAAACCCCATTGCACAGAGTGTGCGTGTCACAAGCCCCATTGGAAAGTGTGTGTGTCACAAACACCATTGGACAGCGTCTGAGTGTAACAAACCTCATTGGACAGCGTGTGTGTCACAAACCCCTTTGGACAGTGTGTGTGTCATAAACCCCCGTGGACACTGTGTGTGTCACGAATGCCATTGTGCAGTGTGTGTGTCAAAAACCCCCCTGGACAGGGTGTGTGTCACAATCCCCAGTGGATAGTGTGTGTGTCACAAACCCCCCTGGACAGCGTGTGCGTCACAAACACCCATGGATAGTGTGCGTGTCACCAGCCCCATTGGACAGCGTGTGTGCCAAAAACACCATTGGACAGCGTGTGAGTGTAACAATACCCATGGGACAGAGTGTGTGTCACGAACCCTATGGACAGCGTGTGTGTCACAAACCCGATTGGACAGTGTGTGTGTCACAAGCCCCATTGGACAGCGTGTGTGTCACAAACACCATTAGAAAGTGTGTGTGTCACAATCCCCATTGGACAGTGTGTGTGACACAAAACCCATTGGATAGCGTGTTTGTGTCACAAACCCTATTGGACAGTGTGTGTGTCACAAAACCCACTGGACAGTGTGTGTGTCACGAATGCCATTGTGCAGTGTGTGTGTCACAAACGCCACTGGACATCGTGTGTGTCACAAATCTCTTCGGACAATGTGTGTGTCACAAACCCCATTGGACAGCGAGTGTGTGTTACAATCCCCATTGGACAGTGTGTGTGTCAGAAACCCCATGGGACGGAGTGTGTGTCACAAACCCCATTGGACAGCGTGTGTGTCAGAAGCGCCATTGGACAGAGTGTGTGTGTCACAAAACCCATTGGATAGCGTTTGATTGGCACAAACCCTATTGGACAGTGTGTGTGTCATAAACCCCATTTGATAGCGTGTGTGTGTCAGAAACCCTATTGGACAGTGTGTAGGTCACAATCCCCACTGGATAGCGTGTGTGTCACAAACCCCACTGGACAGCGTGTGTGTCACAAACACCGATGGACAGTGTGCGTGTCACAAACCCCATTGTACATCGTGTGTGTCACAAACCCTTTTGGACACTGTGTGTGTCACAAAACCTACTGGACAGCGTCTGTGTCACAAAACCCTTTGGACACTGTGTGTCAAAAACGCCATTGGAAAGTGTATGTGTCATAAACCCCATTGGATAGAGTGTGTGTGGCACAAACACTATTGCACAGTGTGTGTGTAACAAAACCAATTGGTCAGCGTGTGTGTCACAAACTCCATGGGACAGCGTGTGTGTTTCACAAACCCCATTAGAAGGTGTGCGTGTCACAAAACCCTTTTACAAAGTGTGTGTTTCACAAAACCCATTGCATAGCGTGTGTGTGTCAGAAACCCTATTGGACAGTGTGTAGGTCGCAATCCCCATTGGACAGCGTCTGTGTCACAAACCCAATTGGACAGCGTGTGTGTCACAAACACCATTGGACAGTGTGTGTGTTTCACAATCCCCATTGGACAGTGTGTGTGACAGAAAACCCATTGGATAGCATGTTTGTGTCACAAACCCTATTGGACAGTGTGTGTGTCACAAAACCCACTGGACAGTGTGTGTGTCACGAATGCCATTGTGCAGTGTGTGTGTCAAAAACCCCACTGGACAGCGTGTGTGTTACAAACACCCATGGACAGTGTGTGTGTCACAAACCCCACTGGACATCGTGTGTGTCACAAATCTCTTCGGACAATGTGTGTGTCACAAACCCCATTGGACAGCGAGTGTGTGTTACAATCCCCATTGGACAGTGTGTGTGTCAGAAACCCCATGGGACGGAGTGTGTGTCACAAACCCCATTGGACAGCGTGTGTGTCAGAAGCGCCATTGGACAGAGTGTGTGTGTCACAAAACCCATTGGATAGCGTTTGATTGGCACAAACCCTATTGGACAGTGTGTGTGTCATAAACCCCATTTGATAGCGTGTGTGTGTCAGAAACCCTATTGGACAGTGTGTAGGTCACAATCCCCACTGGATAGCGTGTGTGTCACAAACCCCACTGGACAGCGTGTGTGTCACAAACACCGATGGACAGTGTGCGTGTCACAAACCCCATTGTACATCGTGTGTGTCACAAACCCTTTTGGACACTGTGTGTGTCACAAAACCTACTGGACAGCGTCTGTGTCACAAAACCCTTTGGACACTGTGTGTCAAAAACGCCATTGGAAAGTGTATGTGTCATAAACCCCATTGGATAGAGTGTGTGTGGCACAAACACTATTGCACAGTGTGTGTGTAACAAAACCAATTGGTCAGCGTGTGTGTCACAAACTCCATGGGACAGCGTGTGTGTTTCACAAACCCCATTAGAAGGTGTGCGTGTCACAAACCCCTTTGGAAAGTGTGTGTTTCACAAAACCCATTGCATAGCGTGTGTGTGTCAGAAACCCTATTGGACAGTGTGTAGGTCGCAATCCCCATTGGACAGCGTCTGTGTCACAAACCCAATTGGACAGCGTGTGTGTCACATACACCATTGGACAGTGTGTGTGTTTCACAATCCCCATTGGACAGTGTGTGTGACAGAAAACCCATTGGATAGCATGTTTGTGTCACAAACCCCATTGGACAGTGTGTGTGTCACAAACCCCAGTGGACAGCATGTTTGTCAAAACCCCATTGGACAGCGTGTGTGTCACACATCCCAATGGACAGTGTGTGTGTCACATACTCCACTAAACAGCGTGTGTGCCACAATACTCATTGGACAGCGTGTGTGTCACAAACCCCATTGGACAGAGTGCGTGTGTCACAAAGCCCATTGGACAGCGTGTGTGTCACAAACCCCATTGGACAGAGTTTGTGTCACCAACCCCCGTGGACACTGTGTGTGTCACAAACCCCATTGGACAGTGTGTGTGTCACAAACTCCACTGGACAGCGTGTGTGTCACAAACACCCATTGAGAGTGTGCGTGTCACAAACACCCATGGACAGTGTGAGTGTCACAAACCCCATTGGACAGTGTGTGTGTCAGAAACCCCATTGGACAGTGTGTGTGTCACAAACACCCATGGACAGTGTGCGTGTAACAAACCCCATTGGACATCGTGTGTGTCACAAAACTCTTTGGACAGTGTGTGTGTCACAAACCCCATTGGACAGCGTGTATGCGTCACAGTCCCCATTGGACAGTGTGTGTGTCACAAACCCTCCTGGTCAGTGCGTGTGATAGAAAACCGACTGGACAGCATGCGAGTCTCAAACACCATTGGACAGTGTTTGTGTAACAAACCCCCCTGGACAGTGTGTGTGTCAAAACTGCTTTGGGCAGTGTGTGTGTGACAAAACCCACTGGACAGCGTGTGTGTAACAAACATCCATGGACACTGTGAGTGTCACAAACCCCATTGGATAGCGTTTGTGTCAAAAACCCCATTAGAAAGTATGTGTGTCACAAAACCCATTGGATAGCATGTGTGTGTCACAAGCCCTATTAGACAGTATGTATGTCACAATCACCATTGGACAGCGTCTTTTTCACAAAACCCATTGGACAGCGTGTGTGTCACAAACACCATTGGACAGTGTGTGTGTGTCACAATCCCCATTGGACATTGAGTGTGTCACAAAACCCATTGGATAGCGTGTGTGTCACAAACCCCATTAGAAATTGTATGTGTCACAAACCCCAATGAATAGCGTGTGTGTGTCACAACCCCCATGGCACAGAGTGTGTGTCACAAACCTCATTGGAAAGCGTGTCATAAACCCCATTGGAAAGGGTGTGTGTGTCACAATCCCCATTGTACACTGTGTGTGTGTCACAAACCCCATTGGACAGCGTGTGTGTCACAAACACTATTGGACAGCGTGTGTGTGTCACAATCCCCATTGGACAGTGTGTGTGTCACAAAACCCATAGGACAGCGTGTGTGTGTCACAAACACCATTGGAAAGAGCGTGTCACAAACCCCATTGGATAGCGTCTGTGTGTCACAATCCCCACTGGACAGTGTGTGTGTCACAAAACCCATTGGATAGCGTGTGTGTCACAAACCCCATTGGACAGTGTGTGTGTCACAAACCCCTCTGGACAGTGTTAGTGTTTAACAATACCCATTATACAGTGTGTGTGTCACAAACACCATTGGACAGCGTGTGTGTCACAAACCCCCGTGGACACTGTGTCTGTCACGAACGCCATTGGACAGTGTGTGTGTCACAAACCCCCCTGGAGAGTGTGTGTGTCAAAACCGCTTTCGGCAGTGTGTGTGTGACAAAACCCACTGGACAGCGTGTGTAACAAACATCCATGGACACTGTGAGTGTCACAAACCCCATTGGATAGCGTGTGTGTCACAAACCCCTTTAGACAGTGTGTGTGTGTCAAAAACCCCATTGGTTAGCGTGTGTGTGTCAAAAACACTACTGGACAGTGTGTGTGTAACAAAACCCACTGGACAGCGTGTGTGTCACAAAAAACATTGGACAGCGTGTGTGTCACAAACCCCATTGGACAGCATGTGTATCAAAATAAACATTGGACAGAGTGTGTGTGTCACAAACCCCTTTGGACAGTGTGTGGGTCATAAACCCCATTGGAAAGTGTATGTGTCTCAAACAGCATTGGATAGCGTGTGTGTGTCACAATCCCCATTGTACACTGTGTGTGTGTCACAAACCCCATTGGACAGCGTGTGTGTCACAAACACTATTGGACAGCGTGTGTGTGTCACAATCCCCATTGGACAGTGTGTGTGTCACAAACCCCATTGGACAGCGTGTGTGTGTCACAATCCCTATTGGACAGTGTGTGTGTCACAAACACCATTGGACAGCGTGTGTGTCACAAGCACCATTGGACAGCGTGTGTGTCACAAGCCTATTGGACAGAGTGCGTGTGTACAAAACCCACTCGACAGCGTGTGTGTCACGAACCCCATTGGACAGCCTGTGTGTCACAAGCACCATTGGACAGAGTGTGTGTGTCAGAAATCCTTTGGAAACTGTATGTGTCACAAACCACATTGGATAGCATGTGTAAGTCACAAAGCCTATTGGAGAGCGTGTGTGTCACAAACCCCATTGGACAGCGTGTGTGTAACAAACCTCTTTGGACGGTGTATGTGTGTCACAAACCTCCTGGTCAGTGTGTGTGTCACAAAAACCCATTGGACAGCGTGTGTGTCAGAAAACCCATTGGACAGTGTGTGTGTGTCACAAACCCCATTGGATAGCGTGTGTGTCACAAACCCCATTGGACAGCGTGTGTGTGTCACAAACACCATTGGACAGTGTGTGTTTCACAATCCCCATTGGCCAGCGTGTGTGTCACAATCCCCATTGGACAGTGTGTGTGTAACAAACCCCATTGGACATCGTGTGTGTGTCACAATACTCATTGGTCAGCAAGTGTGTCACAAGACCATTGGACAGAGTGTGTGTGTCACAAAACCCACTGCACAGCGTGTGTGTGACAAACACTATTGGACAGTGTGTGTGTCACAAACCCCATTGGACAGTGTCTGTGTCACAAATCGCATTGGACAGCGTGTGCATCAAAAGCCACATTCGACAGAGTGTATGTGTCACAAACCACATTGGACACGTGTGCGTCACAATACCCATTGGTCAGAGTGTTGTCACAAACCCTATAGGACAGTGTTTGTGTCACAAACCCCATTGGACAGCGTGTGTGTCACAAACCGCATTGGACAGTGTGTCTGACACAAACCCCATTGGACAGAGTGTTTGTGTCACAAAACACATTGGACAGTGTGTGTGTCACAAACCCCATTGTACAGTGTATGTGTCACAAACCCCATTGGACAGCGAGTGCGACACAGGCGCCATTGGACAGAGTGTGTGTGTCACAAAACCCACTGCACAGTGTGTGTGTCACAAACCCCTTTGGACAGATTTCGTGTCACAAACACCATTGGACAGTGTGTGTGTCACAGTCCCCATTGGAGAGTGTGTGTGTCACAAACCCCATTGGAACGTGTATGTGTCATAAACCCCATTAGATAACGTGTGTGTGTCACAAACCCCATTGGACAGAGTGTGTGTGACAAACCCCATTGGACAGCGTCTGTGTCATGAACCCCATTTGAAAACTTGTGTGTCACAAGCACCATTGGACAGAGTGTTTGTGTCACAAACACCATTGGAAAGTGTATGTGTGACGAACCTCATTGGATAGCATGTGTGTGTCGCAAACCCTATTGGACAGTGTGTGTGTCACTAAACCCACAGGACAGCGTTTTTGTCACAAGCTCCACTGGACAGCGTCTGAGTCACAAACCCCATTGGACAGCGTGTGTGTCACAAACACCCTTGTACCGCGTGCGTGTCACAAACCCCATTGGACAGAGTGTGTGTCACAATCTCCATCGGAGAGTGTGTGTGTCACAAACCCCATGGGACAGAGTTTTTGTCACAAGCACTATTGGACAGCGTGTGTGACAAGCCCATTGGACAGAGAGTGTGTGTCACAAAACCCACTGGACAGCGTGTGTGTCACAATCCTATTTGGACAGAATGTGTGTCACAAACACCATTGGACAGCGTGTGTGTTTCAAACCCCATTGAACAGTGCGTGTGGCACAAACGCCATTGGACAGCGTCTGTGTGTAACAATACCCATTGGACAGTGCGTGTGTCACAAACCCCATTGGACAGCATGTGTGTCATAAACCCCCGTGGACACTGTATGTGTCACGAATGCCATTGGACAGCGTGTGTGTCACAAGACCCATTGGACAGAGTGTGTGTGTCACAATACCCATTAGACAGTGTGTTTGTCAATTCCCCATTGGACATTGTGTGTGTCACAAACCCCATTGGAAAGTGTGTGTGTCACAAACCCCATTGGATAGCGTGGGTGTGTCACAAAACCTACTGGACTGTGTGTGTGTCACAAGCCTCATTAGACAGCCTGTGTGTAGTCACAGTCGCCATTGGACAGTGTGTGTGTCACAAAACCCATTGTATAGCGTGTGTGTGTTACAATCCCCATTAGAAAGTGTGTGTGTCACAAACCCCATTGGATAGTGTGTGTGTCACAAAACCCACTGCACAGTTTGTGTGTCACAAACCCCTTTGGACAGATTTCGTGTCACAAACACCATTGGACAGCGTGTGTGTCACAATCCCCATTGGACAGTGTGTGTGTCACAAGCACCATTGGACAGAGTGTGTGTGTCACAAACCCCATTGGAAAGTGTATGTGTCATAAACCCCATTAGATAACGTGTGTGTGTCACGAACCCCATTGGACAGCGTGTGTGTCACAATCCCCATTGGACACTGTGTGTCACAAACCGCATTGAACAGAGTGTGTGTGTCACAGACAGCAATGGACAGCGTGTGTGTCACAAACCCCTTTGGACAGTGTGTGTGTCACAAACACCATTGGACAGCGTGTGTGTCATGAACGCAATTTGAAAGCGTGTGTGTCACAAGCACCATTTTACAGAGACTGTGTATCACAAACACCATTGGAATGTGTATGTGTCACGAACCCCATTGGATAGGATGTGTGTGTCACAAACCCTATTGGACAGTGTGTGTGTCACTAAACCCACTGGACAGAGTGTATGTGCCACAAACCCCACTGGACAGCGTGTGTGTCACAAACCCCATTGGATAGCGTGTGTGTATAACAAACTCTATGGGATAGCGTGTGTGTCACAAACCCCATTAGAATGTGTGCGTGTCGAAATCCCCATTGAATAGCGTGTGTGTGTCACAAATATATTGGACAGTGTGTAGGTCACAATCCCCATTGGACAGCGTGTGTGTCACAAAGCCCATGGGACAGCGTGTGTGTCACAAACCCCATTAGATAGCGTGGTTTTCAGAAACCCAATTTGAAAGTGTGTGTGTCACAAACCCCATTGGATAGCGTGTGTGTGTCACAAAACCCATCGGACAGTGTGTATGACACAATCTCCATTGGACAGCGTGTGTATCACAAACCCCTCTGGACACTCTATGTCTCACGAACGCCATTGGACAGTGTGTGTTTCACAAACCCCACTGTATAACGTGTGTGTCACAAACTACTTCAAACAGTGTGTGTGTCAAAAACCCCATGGGACAGAGTGTGTGTCGCAAACACCGTTGGCAGCGTGTGTGTCACAAGACCATTGGACAGAGCGTGTGTGTCACAAAACCCACTGGACAGCGTGTGTGTCACGGACCCCATTGGACAGCGTATTTGTCACAAGTGCCACTACAAAGTGTGTGTATCAAAAACCCCACTGGAAAGCGTGTGTGTCACAAACCCAACTGGATAGCGTGTGTGTGTCACAAACCCCATTAGAAAGTGTGCGTGTCACAAACCCCATTGGATAGCATGTGTGTGTCACAAACCCTATTGGAAAGTGTGTATGACACAATCCCCATTGGACAGCGTCTGTGTCACTAACCCCATTGGACAGCGTGTGTGTCACAAACACCATTGGACAACGTGTGTGTGTCACAAACCCTCTTGGACAGTGTTTGTGTCACAAACCCCACTGGACAGCGTGTCTGTCGTGAACCCCTTTGGACAGCTTGTGTGTCACAAGCCCCATTGGACAGAGTGTGTGTGTCACAAACCCCATTGGACAGCGTGTGTGTCACAATCCCCATTTGACAGCGTGTGTGTCACAAACCCCATTGGACAGAGTGTGTGTGTCACAAACCTCATTGGACAGCGTGTGTGTCACAAACCCCATTGGACAGTGTGTGTGTCAGAAACCCCATGAGACAGACTGTGTGTCACCAACACAATTGGACAGCGTTTGTGTCAAAAGCCCATTGGACAGAGTGTGTGTGTCACAAACCCACTGGACAGTGTGTGTGTCAAGAACCCCATTGAACAGCGTGTGTGTCACTAGCACCATTGGACAGAGTGTTGTGTCACAAACCCCATTGGAAAGTGTATGTGTCACAAACACCATTGTATAGCGCGTGTGTGTCACAACCCCTATTGAAAAGTGTGTGTGTCGCAAAACCCACTGGACCGCCTGTGTGTCACAAACCCCATTGGACAGCGTGTGTGTCACAAACCCCACTGGACAGGGTGTATGTGCCACAAACCCCACTGGACAGGGTGTATGTGCCACAAACCCCACTGGATAGCGTGTGTGTCACAAACCCAATTGGATAGCGTGTGTGTATCACAAACCCCATTAGAGAGTGTCCGTGTCTCAAACCCCATTGGAAAGTGTGTGTGTCACAAACCCCATTGGATAGCGTGTGTGTGTCACAAACCCCATTAGAAAGTGTGCGTGTCACAAACCCATTCGGATAGAATGTGCGTGTCACAAAACCTATTGGACAGTGTGTATGTCACAAATACCATTGGACAGTGTGTGTGTTATAAACCCCATCGGACAGCGTGTGTGTGTCACAAACCCCATTTGACAGCGTGTAGTGTCAGAAACCCCACTGGACAGTGTGTGTCACAAGTCCCATTGGACAGCGTGTGTGTCACAAACCCCATTGGACACCGTGTGTGTGTCACAAATCCAATTTTGGCCGAGTGTGTGTCACAAACATCATTGGACAGTGCGTGTGTCACAAACCCCATTGGAAAGTGTGTGTGTCACAAACCCCATTGGTAAGCGTGTGTGTCACAAACCCCATTAGAAAGTGTGTGTGCCACAGACACCATTGGACAGCGTGTGTGTCATAAACCCCATTGGACAGCATGTGTGTGTCACAATTCCCATTGGACAGAGTGTGTGTCACAAACCCCATGGGGCAGACTGTGTGTCACAAACACTATTGAACCGCGTTTGTGCCACAAGCCCATTGGACAGAGTGTGTGTCACAAGCCGCATTGGACAGAGTGTATGTGTCTTAAACCCCATTGGACAGCGTGTGTGTCACAAACCCCATTGGACAGTGTGTGTGTGTCACAATACCCATTGGACAGGGTATGTGTCACAAACCCCATTGGACAGCGCGCGTTTGTTACATTCCCCATTGGACAGCGTGTGTGTCACAAACCCCACTGGATAGCGTGTGTGTCACAAACCCTGTTGGACAGTGTGTGTGTCACAAACCCCACGTGACAGCGCAATGTGTCACGAACCCCATTGGACACCTTGTGTGTCACAAGACCCTTTGGACGAAGTGTGTGTTTCACAAACCCCATTGGACAGTGTCTGTGTCAAAAACCCCATTGGACAGCGTGTGTGTCACAAACACCATTAGACAGCGTGTGTGCGTTACAATACCCATTGGACAGTGCGTGTGTCACAAAACCCATTGGATAGCGTGTGTGTTACAAACGCCATTAGAAAGTGTGAGTGTCACAAACCCCATTGAACAGTGTGTGTGTCACAAACCCCACTGGACAGCGTGTGTGTCACGAACCCCATTGGACAGCGTGTGTGTCACAATACCCATTGGAGAGAGTGTATGTGTCACAAAACCCATTGGATAGCGTGTGTGTCACATACCCCATTGGATAGCGTGTGTGTGTCACAAACCCCACTGGACAGCGTGTGTGTCACGAAACCCATTGGACAGCTTGTGTGTCACAAGACCCATTGGAAAGCCTGTGTGTGTCACAAAACCCATTGGACAGCGTGTGTGTTACAAACCCCATTGGACAGTGGGTGTGTGTCACAAACCCCATTGGTCATCGTGTGTTTCACAAACCCCTTTGGACAGTGTGTGTGTGACACAATCCCCTTTGGACAGTGTGCGTGTGTGTCACAAACACCCATGGACAGTGTGCGTGTCACAAACCCCATTGGACAGCGTGTGTGTGTCACAATCCTCATTGGACAGTTTTTGTGTGTCACAAACCCCATTGGACAGCGTCTGTGCCACAAACCCCTTTGGACAGAGTGTTTGTCACAAACCCCATTGGACAGCGTGTGTGTCATAAACCCTATTGGACAGCGTGTGTGTTTCACAATCCCCATTGGACAGTGTTTGTGTGTCACAAACCCCATTGGACAGCGTGTGTGCAACAAACCACTTTGGACAGTGTTTGTGTCAAAAACCCCATTGGAATGCGTGTGTGTGACACAACCCCCATTAGACAGCCTCTGTGTCACGAACCCCATTGGACAGAATGTGTGTCATAAACCCCATCGGACAGCGTGTGTGTCATAAACCCCATTGGACAGCGTGTGTGTGTCACAATCCCCATTGGACAGTGTTTGTGTGTCACAAACCCAATTGGACAGCGTGTGTGTCACAAGCACCATTTTACAGAGTGTGTGTGTAACAAACCCCATTGGAAACTGTATGTGTCATAAACCCCATTGGATAGCGTGTGTGTGTCACAAACCCTATTGGACAGTGTGTGTGTCACAAACCCCATTGGAGAGTGTGTGTGATGTCACAATCCGCATTGGACAGCGTGTGTGTCACAAGCCCCATTGGACAGCGGGTGTATCACAAGCGCCATTGGACAGCGTGTGTGTCACAAGCACCATAGGACAGCGTGTTTGTGTAACAATACCCATTGTACAGTGTGTGTGTCACAAAACCCATTGGACAGTGTGTGTGTCACAAACCCCATTGGACAGGGTGTGTGTCACAAACTCCCGTATACACTGTGTGAGTCACAAACCCCATTGGACAGTGTGTGTGTCACAAACCCCACTGGACAGCATGTGTTTCAAAAACACCCATGTACAGCGTGCTTGTCACAAACCCCATTGGACAGCGTGTGTGTGTCACAATCTCCATTGGACAGTGCGTGTGTCGCAAACCCCGTGGGACAGAGTGTGTGTCACAAACCCATTGGACAGAGTGTGTGTGTCACAAAACCCAAGGGACAACGTGTGTGTCACGAACCCCATTGGACAGCGTGTGTGTCACAAGCGCCATTGGATTACGTGAGTGTGTCACAAACACTCGTGGTCAGTGTGTGTGTCACAAAACCCTTTGGACAGCATGCATGTCGCAAACACCATTGGACAGTGTTTGTGTAAGAAACCCAATTGGTCAGCGTGTGTGTAACAAACCCCATGGGACAGCGTGTGTGTGTCACAAAACCTATTGGAAAGTGTGTGTGTCACAAACCCCATTGGAAACTGTGTGCGTCTCAAACCCATTTGGATACTGTGTGTGTGTCACAAACCCCATTTGAAAGTGTGCGTGTCAGAAACCCTTTGGATAGCATGTGTGTGTCACAAAACCTATTGGACAGTGCGTTTGTCACAAGCCCCATTGGACAGCGTGTGTGTCACAATCCCCTTTGGACGGCGTGTGTGTCACAAACCCCATTGGACAGAGTGTCTGTGTCACAATCCCCATTGGACAGGTTATGTGTGTCACAAACCCCATTGGAAAGTGTATGTGTCATAAACCCCATTGGACAGCGTGTGTGTCACAAACACCGAAGTACAGTGTGCGTGTCACAAACCCCATTTGACATCGTGTGTGTCACAAACCCCATTGGACAGCGTGTGTGTGTCACAATCCCCACTGGACATTGTGTGTGTCACAAACCCCATGGGACAGACTGTTTGTCACAAACACTATTGGGCAGCGTGTGTGTCACAAGCCCATTGGACAGAGTGTGTGTGTCACAAAACCCACTGGACAGCGTGTGTGTCATGAATACCATTGGGCAGCGTGTGTGTCACAAGCACAATTGGAGAGAGTGTGGTGTCACAAACCACATTGGAAAGTGTACGGGTCACAAACCCCATTGGATAGCGTGTGTGTTTCACAAACCCCATTGGACAATGTGTCTGTCACAAAACCCACTGGACAGCGTGTGTGTTCAGAAACCCCATTGGACAGCGTTTGTGTCACAAGCCCCATCGTACAGCGTGTGTGTTTCACAAGCGCCATTGAACAGAGTGTGTGTGTCACAAACCCAATTTGAACGAGTGCGTGTTAAAAATCTCATTTGAAAGTGTGTATGTCACAAACCCCACTGGACAGCGTGTGTTTTCCGAACCCCGTTGGACAGCTTGTGTGTCACAAGACCAATTGGACAGAGTGTGTGTGTCTCAACCCCATTGGACAGTGTGTGTGTCACATACCCCATTGGACAGTGTGGTGGTCACAAAACCCATTGGACAGCGTGTGTGTCAAAATCCCGACTGGATAGTGTGTCTGTCACAAAACCCACTGGACAGCGTGTGTGTCACAAAACACATCGAACAGCATGTGTGTCACAAGCCTCATTGGACAGCGTGTGTAGTCACAAACACCATTGGACAGCGTGTGTGTGTAAAAATAACCAATGCACAGTGTGTGTGTCACAAACACCACTGGATAGCGTGTGTGTCACCAAGACCCATGTACACTGTGCGTGTCAGAAACCCCATCGGACATCGTGTGTGTCACAAACCCTGTTGGAAAGTGTGTGTGTCAGAAACACCACTGGACTGCGTGTGTGTCACAAACACCCATGGATAGTGTGTGTGTAAGACACGCAATTGGTCAGCGTGTGTTTCACAAACCCCATGGGACAGCGTGTGTGTGTCACAAACCCCATTGGAAAGTGTGTGTGTCACAAACCCCATAGGAAAGTGTGTGTGTCACAAACCCCATTGGATAGCGTGTGTGTGTCACAAACCCCATTAGAAAGTGTGCGTATCACAAACCCAATTGGAAAGTGTGTGTGTCACAAACCCCATTGGACAGTGTATTTGTGTCACAAACCCATATTGGACAGCGTGTGTTTCACAAACCCCATTGGACAGCTTGTGTGTTACAAGCCCCATTAGACAGAGTGTGTGTGTCAGAAACCCCATTGGAGAGCGTGTGTGTCACAAACCCCATTGGACAGAGTGTGTGTGTGTCACAAAACCCATTGGACAGCGTGTGTGTCACCATCCGCATTCGATAGTGTGTGTGTCACAAAACCCACTGGACAGCGTGTGTGTAACAAACCCCATTGAACAGCGTGTGTATCACAAGTCCCACTGGACAGCGTGTGTTGTCACAAACACCATTGGACAGCGTGTGTAGTCACAAACCCCATTGGACAGCGTGTGTGTGACACAATCTCCTTTGCACAGTCTGTGTGTCACAATACCCATTGGACAACCTGTGTGTCACAAACCGCATTGGACAGTGTGAGCGTCAGAAACGCCATTGGACATCGTGTGTGTCACAAACCCTTTTGGACAGTGTGTGTCTCACAAACCCCATTGGACAGAGTTTGTGTCACAAACCCTATTGGACAGCGAGTGTGTCACAAACACCATTGGACAGTGTGAGTGTCACAAACCCCATTGGACAGTGAGTGTGTGTCACAAACCCTCTTGGTCAGTGTGTGTGTCACAAACCCCATTGCACAGTGTGCGTGTCACAAACCCCACTGGACAACGTGTGTGTCACAAACCCTTTTGGACAGTGTGTGTGTCACAAACCCCATTGGACAGAGTTTGTGTCACAAACCCTGTTGGACACCGTGTGTGTCACAAACCGCTTTGGACAGTGTGTTTTTCACAAACCCCATTGGACGGCGTGTGTGTGACACAATCCCGTTTGGACAGTGTGTGTGTAACAAACCCAGTTGGTCATCGTGTGTGTCACAAACCCCATGGGACAGCGTGTGTGTTTCACAAAACCCATTGGAAAGCGTGTGTGTCACAAACCCTTTTGGATAGCGTGTCTGTGTGTCACAAACCCCACTAGAAAGTATGCGTGTCACAAACCCCATTGGATAGCGTGTGTGTGGCACAAACCCTTTTGGACAGTGTGTGTGTCACAAAGCCCACTGGACAGCGTGTGTGTCACAAACCCCATTGGAACGCGTGTGTGTCTCAAAACCTTTTGGATAGAGTGCGTGTGTCACAAACCCCATTAGAAAGTACGCGTGTCACAAACCCCACTGGAAAGTGTGTGTGTCACAAACACCATTGGATAGCGTGTGTGTGTCACAAACCCCACTGGACAGCGTGTGTGTCACAAACACCCATGGACAGTGTGCGTGTCACAAACCCCATTGGACAGTGTGTGTGTCACAAACTCCACTGGACATCGTGTGTGTCACAAACACCCATTGACATTGTGCATGTCACAAACCTCATTGGACAGCGTGTGTGTCACAATCCACATTGGACAGCATGTGTGTCACAAACCCCATTGGAAACTGTGTTTCACAAACCCCATTGGATAGCATGTGTGTGTCACAAACCCCATTGGACAGTGTGTGTGTCACAAACTCCACTGGACAGAGTTTGTGTCACAAGCCCCATTGGAAAGTGTGTGTGTCAGAAATCCCATTGGACAGCGTGTGTATGTCACAATACCCATTGGACAGTGTGCGTGTCACAAACCCCATTGGACAGAGTTTGTGTCACAATACCCATTGGACAGTGTGTGTGTCTCAAACCCCTTTGGATAGTGTGTCACCAGCCCCATGGGACAGCGTGTGTGTCACAAAACGCATTGGACATTGTGTGTGTCACAAAAATCATTGGACAGCATGTGTGTCACAAGCCCATTGGACAGAGTGTGTGTGTCAAAAAACCCACTGGACACCGTGTGTGTCATGAACCCCATTGGACAGCGTGTGTGTCTAAAGCGCCATTGCACAGAGTGTGTGTGTCACAAACCCCTTTGGACACAGTTTGTGTCACAAACCCCATTGGACAGCGTGTGTGTGTCACAAACCCCATTGGAAAGTGTATGTGTCACAAACCCCATTGGATAGCGTGTGTGTGTCACAAACCCTATTGGACAGTATGTGTGTCACAAAACCCACTGGACAGCATGCGTGTTCACAAAACCCATTGGATAGTGTGGTTTTCAGAAGACCCATTGTACAGAGATTGCGTGTGTCACAAAGCCCATTGGACAGCGTGTGTGTCAAAATCCCATTGGACAGCATGTGTGTCACAAACAGCCATGGACAGTATGCATGTGAAAAGCCCCTTTGGTCAGCGTGTATGTCATAAACCCCCGTGGACACTGTGTATGTCACAATCCCCAGTGGACACCGTGTGTTTTACAAACACCCATGGACAGCGTGCATCTCAGAAACCCCATTTGACATCGTGTGTGTCACAAACCCCTTTGGACAGTGTGTGTGTCACAAACCCCACTGGACAGCTTGTATGTCACAAACACCCATGGACAGTGTCCGTGTTCACAAACCCCATTGGACATCGTGTGTGTGTCACAATCCCCATTGGACAGTGTGTGTGTCACAAACCCCATGGGACTGAGTCTGTGTCACGAACCCCATTGGACAGCGTCTGTGTCACAAGCGCCATTGACAGAGTGTGTGTGTCACTAACCCCATTGGAAAGTGTATGTGTCAAAAACCCCATTGGATAGCGTGTGTGTGTCAAAAACCCCATTAGAAAGTATGTGTGTCACAAACCCCATTGGATAGCATGTTTGTGTCACAAACCCTATTGGACAGAGTGTAGGTCACAATCCCCATTGGACAGCGTATGTGTCTCAAACCCCTTGGACAGCGTGTGTGTCACAAACAACACTGGACAGCGTGTGTGTGTCAAAATTCCCATTGGACAATGTGTGTGTGTGTCACAAACACCACTGGACAGCGTGAGTGTCACAAGCTTACTGGACAGAGTGTGTGTCCCGAACCCCATTGGACAGCGTGTGTGTTCACAAACCCCATTGGACAGCGTGTTTTTCACAAGACCCATTGGACAGAGTGTGTGTGTTCACAAAGCTCATTGGACAGCGTGTGTGTCACAATGCCCATTGGACAGCGTGTGTGTCACAAACTCCACTGGACCGTGTGTGTGACACAAGCCCCATTGGACAGCGTGTGTGTCACAAACTCCATTGGACAGCGTGTGTTTCACAAGTCCCATTGGACAGCGTGTCTGTCAGAAACCCCATTGGATAGCGTGAGTGATGTCACAAACCATATTGGACACCGTGTGTGTCACAAACCCCACTGGACAGCGTGTGTGTCGGGAACCCCATTGGACAGCATGTGTGTCACAAGAGCTATTGGACAGAGTGTTTGTGTCACAAACCCATTGGACAGCGTGTGTGTCACAATCCCCATTGGACAGGTGTGTGTCACAAACACCATTGGACTGGGTGTGTGTGTCACAAACCCTATTGGACAGTGTGTATGTCATAAACCCCATTGGAGAGCGTGCGTATTTCACAATCCCCATTGGACAGAGTGTATGTGTCACAAACCCCATTGGACAGCGTGTGTGTCACGAGCCCCCTTGGACAGAGCGTGTGTCACAAACCCCATTGGACAGTGTGTGTGTGTCACAATACCCATTGGACAGTGTGTGTGTCACAAACCCCATTGGACAGAGTTTGTGTCACCAACACCCGTGGACACTGTGTTTGTCACAAACCCCATTGGACAGTGTGTGCGTCACAAGCGCCATTGGACAGCGTGTGTGTGTCACAATCCCCATTGGACAGTGTGTGTGTCACAAACCCCATTGGACAGCGTGTGTTTGTCACAATCCCCATTGGACATCGTGTGTGTCACAAACCCCTTTGGAAAGTGTGTGTTTCACAAACCCCATTGTACAGCGTGTGTGTCACAAACACACATGGACAGTGTACATGTCACAAACCCCTTTGGACATCATGTGTGTCACAAACCCCTTTGGACAGTGTGTGTGTCACAAACCCCATTGGACAGCGTGTGTGTGTCACAATCCCCATTGGACAGTGTGTGTGTCACAAACCCCATGGGACTGAGTTTGTGTCATGAACGCCATTGGACAGCGTCTGTGTCACAAGCGCCATTGGACAGAGTGTGTGTGTCACAAACCCCATTGGACAGTGTGTGTGTTACAAACACCCATGGACAGTGTGCGTGTCACAAACCCCATTGTACATCGTGTGTGTAACAAAACCTTTTGGAAAATGTGTGTGTCACAAACCCCACTGGAGAGCGTGTGTGTCACAAACACCCATGGACAATGTGAGTGTCACAAATCCCATTGTACATCGTGTGTGTCACAAACCCTTTTGGACAGTGTGTGTGTCACAAACCCCTATGGACAGTGTGTGTGTCACAAACACCCATGGAAAGTGTGCGTGTCAGAAACCCCATTGGACAATGTGTGTGTCAGAAACCCCTTTGGACAGCGTGTGTGTCACAAACCCCATTGGACAGTGTGTGTGTCACAAGCCCCATTGGACAGCGTGTGTGTCACAAACACCATTGGATAGCGTGTGTGTCACAATCCCCATTAGAACTAGTGTGTGTCACAAACCCCATTGGATAGCGTGTGTGATGTCACAAACCCTATTGGACAGTGTGTGTGTCAGAAACCCCACTGGACAGCGTGTGTGTCACAAACCCCATTGGACAGTGTGTGTGTCATAAACCCCATTGGACAGCGTGTGTGTTTCACAATCCACATTGGAAAGTGTGTGTGTTTCAGAATCCCCATTCGACAGTGTTTGTGTGTCACAATACCCATAGGAGACTGTGTGTGTCACAAACCCCATTGGATATCGTGTGTGTCACAAACCCCTTTGGACAGCGTGTGTGTCACAATCCCCATTGGACAGCATGTGTGTCACAAACGCCATGGGACAGAGTGTGTGTCACTAACCCCATTGGACAGAGTGTGTGTGTCACAATCCCCATTGGACAGTGTGTGTGTCACAAACCCAGTGGGACAGAGTGTGTGTCACGAACCCCATTGGACAGCGTGTGTGTCACAAGCGCCTTTGGACAGAGTGTGTGTGTCACAAACCCCATTGGATAGCGTGTGTGTGTCACAAACCCTCCTGCTCAGTGTGTGTGTCACAAAACCCATTGGAAAGCATGTGTGTCACACACAGCATTGCACAGTGTGTGTGTAACAAACCCAATTGGTCAGCGTGTGTGTGTCACAATCCCCATTGGACAGATGTGTGTGTCACAAGCACCATTGGAAGAGTGTGTGTGTCACAATCCCCATTGGAAAGTGTATGTGTCATAAACCCCATTGGATTGCGTCTGTGTGTCACAAACCCTATTGGACAGTGTGTGTGTCATAAAATCCACTGGACAGCGTGTGTGTTCACAAACCCCATTGGACAGCGTGTTTTTCAAAAGACCCTTTGGACAGAGTGTGTGTGTTCACAAAGCCCATTGGACAGCGTGTGTTTCTCAAACCCCATTGGACAGCGTGTGTGTGTCACAATACCCATTGGAAAGTGTGTGTGTCACAAAATGGATTGGACAGAGTTTGTGTTACAAACGTCATTAGACGGCGTGTGTGTCACAAACCCCATTGGACAGCGTGTGTGTGTCATGATACGCATTGGACTGCGTGTGTGTCACAAACCGCATTGGACAGCGTGTGTATCTCACAATTCCCATTGGACAGTGTGTGTGTCAAAAGCCACATTGCGCAGCGTATGTGTGCCACAAACCCATTGGACAGCCTGTCTGTCACAATCCCCATTGGACAGTGTGTGTGTCAAAAAACCCATTGGATAGCGTGTGTGTGTCAAAAACCCTATTGGACAGCGTGTGTGTCATAAACCCCATTAGATAGCATGTGTATGTCACAAACCCCATGGGACAGAGTGTGTGTCACGAACCCCATAGGACAGCGTGTGTGTCACAAACACCACTGGACAGCGTGTGTGTGTCACAATACCCATTGGACAGAATGTGTGTCACAAACCCCGTTGGAGAGCGTGTGTGTCACAAACCCCCATGGACACTGTGTGTGTCACAAACCCCATTGGACAGTGTGTTTGTCACAAACCCCTTTAGAAAGTGTGCATGTCACAAACCCCATTGGATAGCGTGTGTGTGTCACAAACCCTATTGGACAGCGTCTGTGTCACAAACACCACTGGACAGCGTGTGTGTCACAAACCCCATTAGAAAGTGTGTGTGTCACAAACACCATTGGACAGCGTGTGTGTGTCACAATCCCCATTGGACAGTGTGTGTGTCACAAAACCCATTGAATAGTGTGAGTGTGTCACAAAACCTATTGGACAGTGTGTGTGTCACAAACCCCACTGGACAGCGTGTGTGTCATGAACCCCATTGGACAGCTTGTGTGTCACAAGACCCATTGGACAGAGTGTGTGTGTCACAAACTCCATTGGACAGCGAGTGTGTCACAATACCTATAGGACAGCGTGTGTGTCATAAAAACCATTGGACAGCGTTTGCGTGTCAAAATCCCCATTGGACAGTGTGTGTGTCACAAAACCCATGGGACAGTGTGCGTGTCACAAACCCCACTGGACAGCATGTGTGTCACGAACCCCATTGGACAGCGTGTGTGTCACAAACCCCACTGTACAGCGTGTGTGTCACAGTCCCCATTGGACAGCGTGTGTGTCACAAACCCCCCTGTACAGCATTTGTGTCACAGTCCCCATTGGACAGCGTGTGTGTCACAAACACCATTGGACAGCATTGGTGTCACAAACACCATTAGACAGCGTGTGTGTGTCGCAATCCCCATTGGACAGTGTGTGTGTGTCACAATCACCATTGGACATTGTGTGTGTGTCACAAACCCCATTGGACAGAGTGTGTGTCACAAACCCCAGTGGACACTGTGTGTGTCACAAACGCCATTGGACAGCGTGTGTATGTCACAGTTCCCATTGGACAGCCTATGTGTGACAAACCCCATTGGACAGCGTGTGTGTCACAATCCCCATTAGTGAGTGTGTGTGTGCCCCAGTTCCCATTGGACAGTGTGTGTGTCAGAAACCCCATTGGACAGAGTGTGTGTCACAAGCCCCATTGGACATTGTGTTTGTCACATACCACCATTTACATTGTGTGTGTCACAAACCCCATTGGAGAGTGTGAGTGTCACAAAACCCCCTGGACAGCGTGTCTGTCACAATCTCCATTGGACCGCGTGTGTGTCAGAAACCCCATTGGAGAGTGTGTGCGTCACAAACCCCATTGGATAACGTGTGTGTGTCACAAACCCCATTGGAAAGTGTATGAGTCACAAAACGCATTGGACAGTGTGTGTGTCACAAACCCCCGTGGACAGTTTGTGTGTCACAATCCCCATTGGACAGCGTCTGTGTCACAAACTCCTTTGGACAGCGTGTGTGTCACAAACGCCATTGGACATAGTGTGTGTGTCAGAAAACCCAATGGACAGCTTCTGTGTCACGAACCCCATTGGACAGCGTGTGTGTCACAAGCGCCACTGTACGGAGTGTATGTGTCACAAACCACATTGGAAAGTGTGCGTGTCTAAACCCCATTGGATAGCGTGTGTGTGTCACAAACCCCATTGGACAGTGTGTAGATCACATACCCACTGGACAGCGTCTGTGTCACAAACCCCATTGTACAGCGTTTTTGTCACAAACACCATTGGACAGCATGTGTGTGTCCCAATCCCCTTTGGACAGTGTGTATGTCACATAACCCTTTGGATAGCGTGTGTGTCACAAACCCCATTGGACAGCGTGTGTGTCATAAACCCCATTGGACAGTGTGTGTGTGTCACAATCCCCATTGGACAGTGTTTGTGTGTCACAAACCCCATTGGACAGCGTGTGTGTCACAAACCCCTTTGGGCAGTGTGTGTGTCACAAACCACATTGGACAGCATGTGTGTCACAATCCCAATTGGACATCATGTGTGTCACAAACCGCAGTAGAAAGTATGCGTGTCACAAACCCCATTGGAACGTGTGTGTGTCACAAACACTATTGGACAGTGTGTGTGTCACAAAAAACTATTGGACAGGGTTTGTGTCACAAACCCCATTGGACAGAGTGTGTGTCACACACACCATTGGACAGTGTGTGTGTCACAAACCCCATTGGACAGCGTGTGTGTCAAAAACCCCATTGGTTAGCGTGAGTGTCACAAACGCTCCTGGTTAGTGCGTGTGTCACAAATACCATTGGACAGCGTGTGTGTCACAAACCCCATTGGACAGTGTGTGTGTCACAAACCCCATTGGAGAGCGTGTGTGTTACAAACCCCATGGGACAGAGTGTGTGCGTCACAAACAACATTATAAAGTGTGCGTTTTCACAAACCCCATTGGATAGCCTGTGTGTGTCACAAACCCCATTTGAAAGTGTGTGTGTCACAAAACATTTGGACAGCATGCGTGTCGCAAACACCATTGGACAGTGTGTGTGTAAGAAACGCGACTGGTCAGCGTGTGTGCCAGAAACCCCATTGGAAAGTGTGTGTGTCACAAACCCTATTGGATACCGTGTGTGTGTCACAAACCCCATTAGAAAGTGTGCGTGTCACAAAGCCCATTGGAAAGTGTGTGTGTCACAAACCCCATTGGATATCGTGGGTGTGTCACAAACCCCATTAGAAAGTGTGCGTGTCACAAACCCCGTTGGATAGCATGTGTGTGTCACAAACCCCATTGGATAGTGTGTGTGTGTCATATACCCTATTGGACAGTGTGTGTGTCACAAAACCCACTGGACAGCGTGTGTGTGTCACAATACCCATTGGACAGTGTGTGTGTCACAAACCCCGTTGGAGAGCGTGTGTGTCACAAACCCCCATGAACAGTGTGCGTATCACAAAGACCATTAGACATCGTGTGTGTCACAAACCCTTTTGGACAGTGTGTGTGTCACAAAGCCCACTGGACAGCGTGTGTTTCACAAACACCCATGGACAGTGTGCGTGTCCCAAAACCCATTGGACATCGTTTGTGTCAGAAACCCCTTTTTAACATTGTGTGTGTCACAAACCCGATGGGACCGGGTGTGTGTCACGAACCCCTTTGGACAGCGTGTGTGTCACAAGCGGTTTGGACAGACTGTGTGTGTCACAAACACCATTGGAAAGTGTATGTGTCACAAAACCCATTGGATAGCGTGTGTGTGTCACAAACCCTATTGGACATTGTGTGTGTCACAAAACCCATGGGACAGAGTGTGTGTCACAAACCCCATTGGACAGCGTGTGTGTCACAAGCCCCATTTTACAGCTTGCGTGTCACAAACACCATTGGACAGTGTGTGTGTAACAAATCCAATTGGTTAGCGTGTGTGTCACAAACCCCTTTGGAAAGTGTGTGTGTCACAAACCCCATTGGACAGCGTGTGTGTGTCACAATCCCCTTTGTACTGTGTGAGTGTCACAAACCCCATTGGATAGCGTGTGTGTCACAAACCCCATTAGAAAGAGTGTGTGTCACAAACCCCATTGGATAGCGTTTGTGTGTAACAATACTCATTGTACAGTGTGTGTGTCACAAACCCAATTGGACAGCGTCTGTGTCACAAACCCCCCTGGTCAGTGTGTGTGTCACAGTCCCCAGTGGACAGCGTGTGTGTCATAAACACCCATAGACAGTGTGAGTGTCACAAAAACCATTGGATAGCGTGTGTGTCACAAACCCCTTTGGACACTGTGTGTGTCACAAACCCCATTGGACAGCGTGTGTGTGTCACAATCCCCTTTGGACAGTGTGTATGTCACAAACCCCATTGGATAGCGTGTGTGTCACAAACCCCTCTGGACAGCGTGTGTATCAAAAACACCCATGGACAGTGTGTATGTCACAAACCCCCTTTTGACAGCGTGTGTGTCACGAACCCCATTGGACAGAGTGTGTGTGTCACGAACCCCATTAAACCGCGTGTGTGTCACAAGCACCATTGGACAGAGTGTGGTGTCACAAACCCCATTGGAAAGTATATGTGTCAAAAACCTCAATGGATAGAGTGTGTGTGTCACAAACCCTATTGGACAGTGTGTGTGTCACAAAACCCACTGGATAGCATGTGTGTCACAAACCCCATTGCACAGGGTGTGTGTGTCACAATACACATTGGACAGTGTGTGTGTCACAAACCCCACTGGACAGCGTGTGTGTCACAAGCCCCATTGGACAGAGTGTGTGTGTCACAAACCCCATTAGACAGCGTGTGTGTCACAAACCCCTTTGGACACTGTGTGTGTCACAAACCCCATTGGATAGCGTGTGTGTCACAAACCCCATTAGAAAGAGTGTGTGTCACAAACCCCATTGGACAGCGTCTGTGTCACAAACCCCCCTGGTCAGTGTGTGTGTCACAATCCCCAGTGGACAGCGTGTGTGTCATAAACACCCATGGACAGTGTGTGTGTCACAAACCTCATTGGACAGAGTTTGTGTCACAAACCTCCTTGGACACTGTGTGGCGCAAACCCCATTGGACAGTGTGTGCGTCAGAAACTACACTCGACAGCGTGTGTGTCACAAACACCCATGGACAGTGTACGTGTCACAAAACCCATTGGACATCGTGTGTGTCACAAACCCCTTTGGACCGTGTGTGTGTCACAAACACCATTGGACAGCGTGTGTGTCACAAACCCCATTGGACAGAGTGTGTGTCACAAGCCCCATTGGACAGCGTGCGTGTCACAAGCCCCATTGGACAGAGTGTGTGTCAGAAACCCCATTGGAAAGCGTGTGTGTCACAATCCGAATTGGACAGCGTATTTGTCACAAACCCCATTGGACAGTGTGTGTGTCACAAACCCCATTGGACAGCGTGCGTGTCACAAGCCCCATGGGACAGAGTGTTTGAGTCACAAACCGCATTAGACAGAGTGTGTATCCCAAAACCCTTTGGACAGTGTGTTTGTCACAAACACCTTTGGACAGCGTGTGTGTGTAACAATACCCATTGGACAGTGTGTGTGTCACAAACCCCATTGGACAGAGTTTGTGTCACAAACCCCACTGGAAAGCGTGTGTGTCACAAACCCCATGGGACAGAGAGTGTGTCATGAACCCCGTTGGACAGCGTGTGTGTCATAAACCCCATTGAACATCGTGTCTGTGTCACAGTCCTCATTGGACAGTGGTTGTGTCACAAACCCCATGAACAAAGTGTGTGTCACACACAATATTCGACAGCGTGTGTGTGTCACAAGTCCATTGGACAGAGTGTGTGCGTCACAAAACCCACTGGACAGCGTGTGTGTCACGAACCCCATTGAACAGTGTGTGTGACACAAACCCCTGTGGACAGTGTGTGTGTCACAAACACCATTGGACAGCATGTGTGTGTCACAATCCCCATTGGACAGTGTGTGTATCACAAAACCCATTGGATAGCGTGTGTGTCACAAACCCCATTAGAAAGAGTGTGTGTCACAAACCCCATTGGACAGAGTGTGTGTCACAAACCCCCGTGGACACTGTGTGTGTCACAAACCCCATTGGACAGTGTGTGTGTCAGAAACTCCACTGGACAGAGTGTGTGTCACAAACACCATTGGACAGCGTGTGTGTGTCACAATGCCCATTGGACAGTGTGTGTGACACCAGCCCCGTTGGACCGAGTTTGTGTCACTAACCCCATTGGACAGCGTTTGTGTCAGAAACACCATTGGACAGTGTGTGTGTCACAAACCCCATTGGAGAGTGTGTGTGTCACAAACCCCCCTGGACAACGTATATATCACAAACACCCATGGACAGTGTGTGTGTCACAAAACCCACTGGACACATTGTGTGTCACAAACACCTTTGCACAGTGTGTGTATCACAAACCCCATTGGACAGCGTGTGTATCTTACAATGCCCTTTGGACTGTGTGTGTGTGTCACAAAACCCACTGGACAGCGTGTGTGTCACAAACCCATTGGACAGAGTGTGTGTCATAAATCCCATTGGACAGCGTGTGTGTGTCACAAACCCAAAGGGACAGAATGTGTGTCACAAAACCCATTGGCCAGCATGTGTGTCATAAACCCCGTTGGACAGCGTGTGTGTGTCACAAACACCTTTGGACATCGTGTGTGTCACAAACCCCTTTGGACAGCATGCGTGTCACAAACCACATTAGACAGCCTGTGTTTCACAAACCCCTTTGAACAGTGTGTGTGTCACAAACCCCATTGGACAGCGCGTCTGTCACAAACCCCATTGGACAGCGTGTGTGTCAAAACCCCATTGGATAGGGTGTGTGTGTCACAATAGCCATTGGATAGTGTGTGTGTCTCAAACCTCATTGGACAGAGTTGGTGTCACAAACCCCCTTGGACACTGTGTGTGTCACAAACCCCGTTGGACAGTGTGTGTGTCTCAAAATCCACTGGACAGCGTGTGTGTCACAAACTCCACTGGACAGCATGTGTGTCACAAACACCCATGGACAGTGTGCGTTTCACAAACCCCATTGTACATCGTGTGTGTCACAAAACCCTTTGGACAGTGTGTGTGTCACAAACGCCATTGGACTGCGTGTGTGTCACAAACACCCATCGACAGTGTGCGTGCCACAAACCCCATTGAACAACGCGTGTGTCACAAAGCCCTTTAGACAGAGTGTGTGTCACGAACCCCATTGGACAGCGTGTGTGTCACAAGCACCATTGGACAGAGTGTGTGTGTCACAAACACCATTGGATAGCGTGTGTGTGTCACAAACCCCATTAGAAAGTGTGCGTGTCACAAACCCCTTTGGATCGCATGTGTGTGTCAGAAACCCTATTGGACAGTGTGTATGAAACAATCACCATTGGACAGAGTCTTCGTCACAAACCCAATGGGACAGAGTGTGTGTCACAAACACTATACAACAGTGTGTGTGTCACAAGCGCCATTGGACAGAGTGTGTGTGTCACAAACCCCATAAGAAATTGTGCGTGTCACAAACCCCATTAGAAAGTGTGCGTGTCACAAACCCTTTTGGATAGCATGTGTGTGTCAGAAACCCTATTGGACAGTGTGTATGACACAATCCCCATTGGACAGCGTCTTTGTCACAAACCCAGTGGGACAGAGTGTGTGTAACAAACACTATAGGACAGCGTGTGTGTGTCACGAACCCCATTGGACAGCGTGTGTGTGTCACAAACCCGATTGGAAAGTGTGTGTCTCAAACCCCATTGGATAGTGTGTGTGTGTCAAAAATCCCGTTAGAAAGTACGTGTGTCACGAACCCCATTGCATAGCATGTGTGTGTCACAAAACCTATTGGACAGAGTGTGTGTTTCACAAACCCCATTGGACAGCGTGTGTGTCACAAACCCCATCGGACAGCGTGTGTGTGTCGCAAACCCCATGGGACAGAGTGTGTGTCACATACACCATTGGACTGCGTGTGAGTCACAAAACCCTTTGGACAGTGTGTGTGTCAAAAAATCCATTGGACAACGTGTGTGTGTCGCAAACCCCATGGGACAGAGTGTGTGTCACAAGCACCATTGGACAGAGTGTGTGTCAGAAACCCCATTGGAAAGTGTGTGTCACAAACCCCATTGGATAGCGTGTGTGTGTCACAAACCCTATTGGAGAGTGTGTGTGTCACAAAACCCACTGGATAGAATGTGTGTCAGAAGCCCCATTGGAAAGAGTGTATTTGTCACAAAGCCCATTGGACAGCATGTGTGTCACAATCCCCATTGGACAGTGTGTGTGTCACAAACCCCATTGGACAGTGTGTGTGTCACAAATTCCACTGGACAGCGTGTGTGTCAGAAACACCCATGGACAGTGTGAGTGTCACAAACCCCATTGGACAGCGTGTGTGTCACAAACACCATTGGACAGCGTGGGTGTCACAAAGCCTTTTGGGCAGTGTGTGTGTCAGAAACACCCATGGACAGTGTGCATGTCACAAACCCCATTGGATAGCGTGTGTGTGTCACAAATGCCATTAGAAAGTGTGCGTGTCACAAACCCCATTTGAACAGCGTGTCTGTCACAAACCCCTTTGGACAGCGTGTGTGTCACAAACCCCATGGGACAGAGTTTGTGTCACGGACCCCATTGGACAGCGTGTGTGTCACAAGCGCCATTGGAAAGTGTGTGTGTCACAAACCCAATTGGGTAGCGTGTGTGTGTCACAAACCCCATTAGAAAGTGCGCGTGTCACAAACCCATTTGAATAGAATGTGCGTGTCACAAACCCTTTTGGACAGTGTGTATGTCACAATCTCCATTGGAAAGCGTCTGTGTCACAAACCCCATTGGACATCGTGTGTGTCACAAACACCATTGGACAGCGTGTGTGTCACAAACCACTTTGCACAGTGTGCGTGTCACAAACCCCATTGGACATCGTGTCTGTCACAAACCCCTTTGGACAGCGTATGTGTCACAAGCCCCATTGGACAGAGTGTGTGTGTCACAAACCCCATGGGACAGAGTGTGTGTCACGGACCCCATTGGACAGCGTGTGTGTCACAATCCCATTGGAAAGTGTGTGTGTCACAAACCCAATTGGGTACCGTGTGTGTGTCACAAACCCAATTAGAAAGTGCGCGTGTCACAAACCCATTTGAATAGAATGTGCGTGTCAAAAACCCTTTTGGACAGTGTGTATGTCACAATCTCTATTGGAAAGCATCTGTGTCACAAACCCCATTGGACAGCGTGTGTGTCACAAACACCATTGGACAGCGTGTGTGTCACAAACCACTTTGCACAGTGTGCGTGTCACAAGCCCCATTGGACATCGTGTCTGTCACAAACCCCATTGGATAGCGTGTGTGTGTCACAAACGCCATTAGAAAGTGTGCGTGTCACAAACCCCGTTGGATAGCATGTGTGTGTCAGAAACCCTATTGGACAGTGTGTATGAAACAATCACCATTGGACAGAGTCTTCGTCACAAACCCAATGGGACAGAGTGTGTGTCACAAACACTATACAACAGTGTGTGTGTCACAAGCGCCATTGGACAGAGTGTGTGTGTCACAAACCCCATAAGAAATTGTGTGTGTCACAAACCCCATTAGAAAGTGTGCGTGTCACAAACGCCTTTGGATAGCATGTGTGTGTCACAAACCCTATTTGACAGTGTGTATGACACAATCCCCTTTGGACAGCGTCTTTGTCACAAACCCAGTGGGACAGAGTGTGTGTAACAAACACTATAGGACAGCGTGTGTGTGTCACGAACCCCATTGGACAGCGTGTGTGTGTCACAAACCAGATTGGAAAGTGTGTGTCTCAAACCCCATTGGATAATGTGTGTGTGTCAAAAATCCCGTTAGAAAGTATGTGTGTCACGAACCCCATTGGATAGCATGTGTGTGTCACAAACCCTATTGGACAGAGTGTGTGTTTCACAATCCCCATTGGACAGCGTGTGTGGCACAAACCCCTTTGGACAGTGTCTGTGTCACAAACCCCACTGGACAGCGTGTGTGTGTCACGAAAGTCATTGGACAAAGTGTATGTGTCACAAACCACATTGGATAGCGTGAGTGTGTCACAAACCCTATTGGACAGTGTGTGTGTTACAAAACCCACTGGACAGTGTGTGTGTACACAAACCCCATCGGACAATATGTGTGTCACAAGCACCATTGGACAGCGTGTGTGTCAAAAGTCCACTGGACAGCGTGTGTGTCACAAACACCCATGGACAGTGTGCGTTTCACAAACCCCATTGGACATCGTATGTGTCACAAACACCCATGGACAGTGTGCGTTTCACAAACCCCATTGTACATCGTGTGTGTCACAAAACCCTTTGGACAGTGTGTGTGTCACAAACGCCATTGGACTGCGTGTGTGTCACAAACACCCATCGACAGTGTGCGTGCCACAAACCCCATTGAACAACGCGTGTGTCACAAAGCCCTTTAGACAGAGTGTGTGTCACGAACCCCATTGGACAGCGTGTGTGTCACAAGCACCATTGGACAGAGTGTGTGTGTCACAAACACCATTGGATAGCGTGTGTGTGTCACAAACCCCATTAGAAAGTGTGCGTGTCACAAACCCCTTTGGATCGCATGTGTGTGTCAGAAACCCTATTGGACAGTGTGTATGAAACAATCACCATTGGACAGAGTCTTCGTCACAAACCCAATGGGACAGAGTGTGTGTCACAAACACTATACAACAGTGTGTGTGTCACAAGCGCCATTGGACAGAGTGTGTGTGTCACAAACCCCATAAGAAATTGTGCGTGTCACAAACCCCATTAGAAAGTGTGCGTGTCACAAACCCTTTTGGATAGCATGTGTGTGTCAGAAACCCTATTGGACAGTGTGTATGACACAATCCCCATTGGACAGCGTCTTTGTCACAAACCCAGTGGGACAGAGTGTGTGTAACAAACACTATAGGACAGCGTGTGTGTGTCACGAACCCCATTGGACAGCGTGTGTGTGTCACAAACCCGATTGGAAAGTGTGTGTCTCAAACCCCATTGGATAGTGTGTGTGTGTCAAAAATCCCGTTAGAAAGTATGTGTGTCACGAACCCCATTGCATAGCATGTGTGTGTCACAAAACCTATTGGACAGAGTGTGTGTTTCACAAACCCCATTGGACAGCGTGTGTGTCACAAACCCCATCGGACAGCGTGTGTGTGTCGCAAACCCCATGGGACAGAGTGTGTGTCACATACACCATTGGACTGCGTGTGTGTCACAAAACCCTTTGGACAGTGTGTGTGTCAAAAAATCCATTGGACAACGTGTGTGTGTCGCAAACCCCATGGGACAGAGTGTGTGTCACAAGCACCATTGGACAGAGTGTGTGTCAGAAACCCCATTGGAAAGTGTGTGTCACAAACCCCATTGGATAGCGTGTGTGTGTCACAAACCCTATTGGAGAGTGTGTGTGTCACAAAACCCACTGGATAGAATGTGTGTCAGAAGCCCCATTGGAAAGAGTGTATTTGTCACAAAGCCCATTGGACAGCATGTGTGTCACAATCCCCATTGGACAGTGTGTGTGTCACAAACCCCATTGGACAGTGTGTGTGTCACAAATTCCACTGGACAGCGTGTGTGTCAGAAACACCCATGGACAGTGTGAGTGTCACAAACCCCATTGGACAGCGTGTGTGTCACAAACACCATTGGACAGCGTGGGTGTCACAAAGCCTTTTGGGCAGTGTGTGTGTCAGAAACACCCATGGACAGTGTGCATGTCACAAACCCCATTGGATAGCGTGTGTGTGTCACAAACGCCATTAGAAAGTGTGCGTGTCACAAACCCCATTTGAACAGCGTGTCTGTCACAAACCCCTTTGGACAGCGTGTGTGTCACAAACCCCATGGGACAGAGTTTGTGTCACGGACCCCATTGGACAGCGTGTGTGTCACAAGCGCCATTGGAAAGTGTGTGTGTCACAAACCCAATTGGGTAGCGTGTGTGTGTCACAAACCCCATTAGAAAGTGCGCGTGTCACAAACCCATTTGAATAGAATGTGCGTGTCACAAACCCTTTTGGACAGTGTGTATGTCACAATCTCCATTGGAAAGCGTCTGTGTCACAAACCCCATTGGACATCGTGTGTGTCACAAACACCATTGGACAGCGTGTGTGTCACAAACCACTTTGCACAGTGTGCGTGTCACAAACCCCATTGGACATCGTGTCTGTCACAAACCCCTTTGGACAGCGTATGTGTCACAAGCCCCATTGGACAGAGTGTGTGTGTCACAAACCCCATGGGACAGAGTGTGTGTCACGGACCCCATTGGACAGCGTGTGTGTCACAATCCCATTGGAAAGTGTGTGTGTCACAAACCCAATTGGGTACCGTGTGTGTGTCACAAACCCAATTAGAAAGTGCGCGTGTCACAAACCCATTTGAATAGAATGTGCGTGTCAAAAACCCTTTTGGACAGTGTGTATGTCACAATCTCTATTGGAAAGCGTCTGTGTCACAAACCCCATTGGACAGCGTGTGTGTCACAAACACCATTGGACAGCGTGTGTGTCACAAACCACTTTGCACAGTGTGCGTGTCACAAGCCCCATTGGACATCGTGTCTGTCACAAACCCCATTGGATAGCGTGTGTGTGTCACAAACGCCATTAGAAAGTGTGCGTGTCACAAACCCCGTTGGATAGCATGTGTGTGTCAGAAACCCTATTGGACAGTGTGTATGAAACAATCACCATTGGACAGAGTCTTCGTCACAAACCCAATGGGACAGAGTGTGTGTCACAAACACTATACAACAGTGTGTGTGTCACAAGCGCCATTGGACAGAGTGTGTGTGTCACAAACCCCATAAGAAATTGTGTGTGTCACAAACCCCATTAGAAAGTGTGCGTGTCACAAACGCCTTTGGATAGCATGTGTGTGTCACAAACCCTATTTGACAGTGTGTATGACACAATCCCCTTTGGACAGCGTCTTTGTCACAAACCCAGTGGGACAGAGTGTGTGTAACAAACACTATAGGACAGCGTGTGTGTGTCACGAACCCCATTGGACAGCGTGTGTGTGTCACAAACCAGATTGGAAAGTGTGTGTCTCAAACCCCATTGGATAATGTGTGTGTGTCAAAAATCCCGTTAGAAAGTATGTGTGTCACGAACCCCATTGGATAGCATGTGTGTGTCACAAACCCTATTGGACAGAGTGTGTGTTTCACAATCCCCATTGGACAGCGTGTGTGGCACAAACCCCTTTGGACAGTGTCTGTGTCACAAACCCCACTGGACAGCGTGTGTGTGTCACGAAAGTCATTGGACAAAGTGTATGTGTCACAAACCACATTGGATAGCGTGAGTGTGTCACAAACCCTATTGGACAGTGTGTGTGTTACAAAACCCACTGGACAGTGTGTGTGTACACAAACCCCATCGGACAATATGTGTGTCACAAGCACCATTGGACAGCGTGTGTGTCAAAAGTCCACTGGACAGCGTGTGTGTCACAAACACCCATGGACAGTGTGCGTTTCACAAACCCCATTGGACATCGTATGTGTCACAAACACCCATGGACAGTGTGCGTTTCACAAACCCCATTGTACATCGTGTGTGTCACAAAACCCTTTGGACAGTGTGTGTGTCACAAACGCCATTGGACTGCGTGTGTGTCACAAACACCCATCGACAGTGTGCGTGCCACAAACCCCATTGAACAACGCGTGTGTCACAAAGCCCTTTAGACAGAGTGTGTGTCACGAACCCCATTGGACAGCGTGTGTGTCACAAGCACCATTGGACAGAGTGTGTGTGTCACAAACACCATTGGATAGCGTGTGTGTGTCACAAACCCCATTAGAAAGTGTGCGTGTCACAAACCCCTTTGGATCGCATGTGTGTGTCAGAAACCCTATTGGACAGTGTGTATGAAACAATCACCATTGGACAGAGTCTTCGTCACAAACCCAATGGGACAGAGTGTGTGTCACAAACACTATACAACAGTGTGTGTGTCACAAGCGCCATTGGACAGAGTGTGTGTGTCACAAACCCCATAAGAAATTGTGCGTGTCACAAACCCCATTAGAAAGTGTGCGTGTCACAAACCCTTTTGGATAGCATGTGTGTGTCAGAAACCCTATTGGACAGTGTGTATGACACAATCCCCATTGGACAGCGTCTTTGTCACAAACCCAGTGGGACAGAGTGTGTGTAACAAACACTATAGGACAGCGTGTGTGTGTCACGAACCCCATTGGACAGCGTGTGTGTGTCACAAACCCGATTGGAAAGTGTGTGTCTCAAACCCCATTGGATAGTGTGTGTGTGTCAAAAATCCCGTTAGAAAGTATGTGTGTCACGAACCCCATTGCATAGCATGTGTGTGTCACAAAACCTATTGGACAGAGTGTGTGTTTCACAAACCCCATTGGACAGCGTGTGTGTCACAAACCCCATCGGACAGCGTGTGTGTGTCGCAAACCCCATGGGACAGAGTGTGTGTCACATACACCATTGGACTGCGTGTGTGTCACAAAACCCTTTGGACAGTGTGTGTGTCAAAAAATCCATTGGACAACGTGTGTGTGTCGCAAACCCCATGGGACAGAGTGTGTGTCACAAGCACCATTGGACAGAGTGTGTGTCAGAAACCCCATTGGAAAGTGTGTGTCACAAACCCCATTGGATAGCGTGTGTGTGTCACAAACCCTATTGGAGAGTGTGTGTGTCACAAAACCCACTGGATAGAATGTGTGTCAGAAGCCCCATTGGAAAGAGTGTATTTGTCACAAAGCCCATTGGACAGCATGTGTGTCACAATCCCCATTGGACAGTGTGTGTGTCACAAACCCCATTGGACAGTGTGTGTGTCACAAATTCCACTGGACAGCGTGTGTGTCAGAAACACCCATGGACAGTGTGAGTGTCACAAACCCCATTGGACAGCGTGTGTGTCACAAACACCATTGGACAGCGTGGGTGTCACAAAGCCTTTTGGGCAGTGTGTGTGTCAGAAACACCCATGGACAGTGTGCATGTCACAAACCCCATTGGATAGCGTGTGTGTGTCACAAACGCCATTAGAAAGTGTGCGTGTCACAAACCCCATTTGAACAGCGTGTCTGTCACAAACCCCTTTGGACAGCGTGTGTGTCACAAACCCCATGGGACAGAGTTTGTGTCACGGACCCCATTGGACAGCGTGTGTGTCACAAGCGCCATTGGAAAGTGTGTGTGTCACAAACCCAATTGGGTAGCGTGTGTGTGTCACAAACCCCATTAGAAAGTGCGCGTGTCACAAACCCATTTGAATAGAATGTGCGTGTCACAAACCCTTTTGGACAGTGTGTATGTCACAATCTCCATTGGAAAGCGTCTGTGTCACAAACCCCATTGGACATCGTGTGTGTCACAAACACCATTGGACAGCGTGTGTGTCACAAACCACTTTGCACAGTGTGCGTGTCACAAACCCCATTGGACATCGTGTCTGTCACAAACCCCTTTGGACAGCGTATGTGTCACAAGCCCCATTGGACAGAGTGTGTGTGTCACAAACCCCATGGGACAGAGTGTGTGTCACGGACCCCATTGGACAGCGTGTGTGTCACAATCCCATTGGAAAGTGTGTGTGTCACAAACCCAATTGGGTACCGTGTGTGTGTCACAAACCCAATTAGAAAGTGCGCGTGTCACAAACCCATTTGAATAGAATGTGCGTGTCAAAAACCCTTTTGGACAGTGTGTATGTCACAATCTCTATTGGAAAGCGTCTGTGTCACAAACCCCATTGGACAGCGTGTGTGTCACAAACACCATTGGACAGCGTGTGTGTCACAAACCACTTTGCACAGTGTGCGTGTCACAAGCCCCATTGGACATCGTGTCTGTCACAAACCCCATTGGATAGCGTGTGTGTGTCACAAACGCCATTAGAAAGTGTGCGTGTCACAAACCCCGTTGGATAGCATGTGTGTGTCAGAAACCCTATTGGACAGTGTGTATGAAACAATCACCATTGGACAGAGTCTTCGTCACAAACCCAATGGGACAGAGTGTGTGTCACAAACACTATACAACAGTGTGTGTGTCACAAGCGCCATTGGACAGAGTGTGTGTGTCACAAACCCCATAAGAAATTGTGTGTGTCACAAACCCCATTAGAAAGTGTGCGTGTCACAAACGCCTTTGGATAGCATGTGTGTGTCACAAACCCTATTTGACAGTGTGTATGACACAATCCCCTTTGGACAGCGTCTTTGTCACAAACCCAGTGGGACAGAGTGTGTGTAACAAACACTATAGGACAGCGTGTGTGTGTCACGAACCCCATTGGACAGCGTGTGTGTGTCACAAACCAGATTGGAAAGTGTGTGTCTCAAACCCCATTGGATAATGTGTGTGTGTCAAAAATCCCGTTAGAAAGTATGTGTGTCACGAACCCCATTGGATAGCATGTGTGTGTCACAAACCCTATTGGACAGAGTGTGTGTTTCACAATCCCCATTGGACAGCGTGTGTGGCACAAACCCCTTTGGACAGTGTCTGTGTCACAAACCCCACTGGACAGCGTGTGTGTGTCACGAAAGTCATTGGACAAAGTGTATGTGTCACAAACCACATTGGATAGCGTGAGTGTGTCACAAACCCTATTGGACAGTGTGTGTGTTACAAAACCCACTGGACAGTGTGTGTGTACACAAACCCCATCGGACAATATGTGTGTCACAAGCAGCATTGGACAGCGTGTGTGTCAAAAGTCCACTGGACAGCGTGTGTGTCACAAACACCCATGGACAGTGTGCGTTTCACAAACCCCATTGGACATCGTATGTGTCACAAACACCCATGGACAGTGTGCGTTTCACAAACCCCATTGTACATCGTGTGTGTCACAAAACCCTTTGGACAGTGTGTGTGTCACAAACGCCATTGGACTGCGTGTGTGTCACAAACACCCATCGACAGTGTGCGTGCCACAAACCCCATTGAACAACGCGTGTGTCACAAAGCCCTTTAGACAGAGTGTGTGTCACGAACCCCATTGGACAGCGTGTGTGTCACAAGCACCATTGGACAGAGTGTGTGTGTCACAAACACCATTGGATAGCGTGTGTGTGTCACAAACCCCATTAGAAAGTGTGCGTGTCACAAACCCCTTTGGATCGCATGTGTGTGTCAGAAACCCTATTGGACAGTGTGTATGAAACAATCACCATTGGACAGAGTCTTCGTCACAAACCCAATGGGACAGAGTGTGTGTCACAAACACTATACAACAGTGTGTGTGTCACAAGCGCCATTGGACAGAGTGTGTGTGTCACAAACCCCATAAGAAATTGTGCGTGTCACAAACCCCATTAGAAAGTGTGCGTGTCACAAACCCTTTTGGATAGCATGTGTGTGTCAGAAACCCTATTGGACAGTGTGTATGACACAATCCCCATTGGACAGCGTCTTTGTCACAAACCCAGTGGGACAGAGTGTGTGTAACAAACACTATAGGACAGCGTGTGTGTGTCACGAACCCCATTGGACAGCGTGTGTGTGTCACAAACCCGATTGGAAAGTGTGTGTCTCAAACCCCATTGGATAGTGTGTGTGTGTCAAAAATCCCGTTAGAAAGTACGTGTGTCACGAACCCCATTGCATAGCATGTGTGTGTCACAAAACCTATTGGACAGAGTGTGTGTTTCACAAACCCCATTGGACAGCGTGTGTGTCACAAACCCCATCGGACAGCGTGTGTGTGTCGCAAACCCCATGGGACAGAGTGTGTGTCACATACACCATTGGACTGCGTGTGAGTCACAAAACCCTTTGGACAGTGTGTGTGTCAAAAAATCCATTGGACAACGTGTGTGTGTCGCAAACCCCATGGGACAGAGTGTGTGTCACAAGCACCATTGGACAGAGTGTGTGTCAGAAACCCCATTGGAAAGTGTGTGTCACAAACCCCATTGGATAGCGTGTGTGTGTCACAAACCCTATTGGAGAGTGTGTGTGTCACAAAACCCACTGGATAGAATGTGTGTCAGAAGCCCCATTGGAAAGAGTGTATTTGTCACAAAGCCCATTGGACAGCATGTGTGTCACAATCCCCATTGGACAGTGTGTGTGTCACAAACCCCATTGGACAGTGTGTGTGTCACAAATTCCACTGGACAGCGTGTGTGTCAGAAACACCCATGGACAGTGTGAGTGTCACAAACCCCATTGGACAGCGTGTGTGTCACAAACACCATTGGACAGCGTGGGTGTCACAAAGCCTTTTGGGCAGTGTGTGTGTCAGAAACACCCATGGACAGTGTGCATGTCACAAACCCCATTGGATAGCGTGTGTGTGTCACAAACGCCATTAGAAAGTGTGCGTGTCACAAACCCCATTTGAACAGCGTGTCTGTCACAAACCCCTTTGGACAGCGTGTGTGTCACAAACCCCATGGGACAGAGTTTGTGTCACGGACCCCATTGGACAGCGTGTGTGTCACAAGCGCCATTGGAAAGTGTGTGTGTCACAAACCCAATTGGGTAGCGTGTGTGTGTCACAAACCCCATTAGAAAGTGCGCGTGTCACAAACCCATTTGAATAGAATGTGCGTGTCACAAACCCTTTTGGACAGTGTGTATGTCACAATCTCCATTGGAAAGCGTCTGTGTCACAAACCCCATTGGACATCGTGTGTGTCACAAACACCATTGGACAGCGTGTGTGTCACAAACCACTTTGCACAGTGTGCGTGTCACAAACCCCATTGGACATCGTGTCTGTCACAAACCCCTTTGGACAGCGTATGTGTCACAAGCCCCATTGGACAGAGTGTGTGTATCACAAACCCCATGGGACAGAGTGTGTGTCACGGACCCCATTGGACAGCGTGTGTGTCACAATCCCATTGGAAAGTGTGTGTGTCACAAACCCAATTGGGTACCGTGTGTGTGTCACAAACCCAATTAGAAAGTGCGCGTGTCACAAACCCATTTGAATAGAATGTGCGTGTCAAAAACCCTTTTGGACAGTGTGTATGTCACAATCTCTATTGGAAAGCATCTGTGTCACAAACCCCATTGGACAGCGTGTGTGTCACAAACACCATTGGACAGCGTGTGTGTCACAAACCACTTTGCACAGTGTGCGTGTCACAAGCCCCATTGGACATCGTGTCTGTCACAAACCCCATTGGATAGCGTGTGTGTGTCACAAACGCCATTAGAAAGTGTGCGTGTCACAAACCCCGTTGGATAGCATGTGTGTGTCAGAAACCCTATTGGACAGTGTGTATGAAACAATCACCATTGGACAGAGTCTTCGTCACAAACCCAATGGGACAGAGTGTGTGTCACAAACACTATACAACAGTGTGTGTGTCACAAGCGCCATTGGACAGAGTGTGTGTGTCACAAACCCCATAAGAAATTGTGTGTGTCACAAACCCCATTAGAAAGTGTGCGTGTCACAAACGCCTTTGGATAGCATGTGTGTGTCACAAACCCTATTTGACAGTGTGTATGACACAATCCCCTTTGGACAGCGTCTTTGTCACAAACCCAGTGGGACAGAGTGTGTGTAACAAACACTATAGGACAGCGTGTGTGTGTCACGAACCCCATTGGACAGCGTGTGTGTGTCACAAACCAGATTGGAAAGTGTGTGTCTCAAACCCCATTGGATAATGTGTGTGTGTCAAAAATCCCGTTAGAAAGTATGTGTGTCACGAACCCCATTGGATAGCATGTGTGTGTCACAAACCCTATTGGACAGAGTGTGTGTTTCACAATCCCCATTGGACAGCGTGTGTGGCACAAACCCCTTTGGACAGTGTCTGTGTCACAAACCCCACTGGACAGCGTGTGTGTGTCACGAAAGTCATTGGACAAAGTGTATGTGTCACAAACCACATTGGATAGCGTGAGTGTGTCACAAACCCTATTGGACAGTGTGTGTGTTACAAAACCCACTGGACAGTGTGTGTGTACACAAACCCCATCGGACAATATGTGTGTCACAAGCACCATTGGACAGCGTGTGTGTCAAAAGTCCACTGGACAGCGTGTGTGTCACAAACACCCATGGACAGTGTGCGTTTCACAAACCCCATTGGACATCGTATGTGTCACAAACACCCATGGACAGTGTGCGTTTCACAAACCCCATTGTACATCGTGTGTGTCACAAAACCCTTTGGACAGTGTGTGTGTCACAAACGCCATTGGACTGCGTGTGTGTCACAAACACCCATCGACAGTGTGCGTGCCACAAACCCCATTGAACAACGCGTGTGTCACAAAGCCCTTTAGACAGAGTGTGTGTCACGAACCCCATTGGACAGCGTGTGTGTCACAAGCACCATTGGACAGAGTGTGTGTGTCACAAACACCATTGGATAGCGTGTGTGTGTCACAAACCCCATTAGAAAGTGTGCGTGTCACAAACCCCTTTGGATCGCATGTGTGTGTCAGAAACCCTATTGGACAGTGTGTATGAAACAATCACCATTGGACAGAGTCTTCGTCACAAACCCAATGGGACAGAGTGTGTGTCACAAACACTATACAACAGTGTGTGTGTCACAAGCGCCATTGGACAGAGTGTGTGTGTCACAAACCCCATAAGAAATTGTGCGTGTCACAAACCCCATTAGAAAGTGTGCGTGTCACAAACCCTTTTGGATAGCATGTGTGTGTCAGAAACCCTATTGGACAGTGTGTATGACACAATCCCCATTGGACAGCGTCTTTGTCACAAACCCAGTGGGACAGAGTGTGTGTAACAAACACTATAGGACAGCGTGTGTGTGTCACGAACCCCATTGGACAGCGTGTGTGTGTCACAAACCCGATTGGAAAGTGTGTGTCTCAAACCCCATTGGATAGTGTGTGTGTGTCAAAAATCCCGTTAGAAAGTATGTGTGTCACGAACCCCATTGCATAGCATGTGTGTGTCACAAAACCTATTGGACAGAGTGTGTGTTTCACAAACCCCATTGGACAGCGTGTGTGTCACAAACCCCATCGGACAGCGTGTGTGTGTCGCAAACCCCATGGGACAGAGTGTGTGTCACATACACCATTGGACTGCGTGTGTGTCACAAAACCCTTTGGACAGTGTGTGTGTCAAAAAATCCATTGGACAACGTGTGTGTGTCGCAAACCCCATGGGACAGAGTGTGTGTCACAAGCACCATTGGACAGAGTGTGTGTCAGAAACCCCATTGGAAAGTGTGTGTCACAAACCCCATTGGATAGCGTGTGTGTGTCACAAACCCTATTGGAGAGTGTGTGTGTCACAAAACCCACTGGATAGAATGTGTGTCAGAAGCCCCATTGGAAAGAGTGTATTTGTCACAAAGCCCATTGGACAGCATGTGTGTCACAATCCCCATTGGACAGTGTGTGTGTCACAAACCCCATTGGACAGTGTGTGTGTCACAAATTCCACTGGACAGCGTGTGTGTCAGAAACACCCATGGACAGTGTGAGTGTCACAAACCCCATTGGACAGCGTGTGTGTCACAAACACCATTGGACAGCGTGGGTGTCACAAAGCCTTTTGGGCAGTGTGTGTGTCAGAAACACCCATGGACAGTGTGCATGTCACAAACCCCATTGGATAGCGTGTGTGTGTCACAAACGCCATTAGAAAGTGTGCGTGTCACAAACCCCATTTGAACAGCGTGTCTGTCACAAACCCCTTTGGACAGCGTGTGTGTCACAAACCCCATGGGACAGAGTTTGTGTCACGGACCCCATTGGACAGCGTGTGTGTCACAAGCGCCATTGGAAAGTGTGTGTGTCACAAACCCAATTGGGTAGCGTGTGTGTGTCACAAACCCCATTAGAAAGTGCGCGTGTCACAAACCCATTTGAATAGAATGTGCGTGTCACAAACCCTTTTGGACAGTGTGTATGTCACAATCTCCATTGGAAAGCGTCTGTGTCACAAACCCCATTGGACATCGTGTGTGTCACAAACACCATTGGACAGCGTGTGTGTCACAAACCACTTTGCACAGTGTGCGTGTCACAAACCCCATTGGACATCGTGTCTGTCACAAACCCCTTTGGACAGCGTATGTGTCACAAGCCCCATTGGACAGAGTGTGTGTGTCACAAACCCCATGGGACAGAGTGTGTGTCACGGACCCCATTGGACAGCGTGTGTGTCACAATCCCATTGGAAAGTGTGTGTGTCACAAACCCAATTGGGTACCGTGTGTGTGTCACAAACCCAATTAGAAAGTGCGCGTGTCACAAACCCATTTGAATAGAATGTGCGTGTCAAAAACCCTTTTGGACAGTGTGTATGTCACAATCTCTATTGGAAAGCGTCTGTGTCACAAACCCCATTGGACATCGTGTGTGTCACAAACACCATTGGACAGCGTGTGTGTCACAAACCACTTTGCACAGTGTGCGTGTCACAAGCCCCATTGGATATCGTGTCTGTCACAAACCCCATTGGATAGCGTGTGTGTGTCACAAACGCCATTAGAAAGTGTGCGTGTCACAAACCCCGTTGGATAGCATGTGTGTGTCAGAAACCCTATTGGACAGTGTGTATGAAACAATCACCATTGGACAGAGTCTTCGTCACAAACCCAATGGGACAGAGTGTGTGTCACAAACACTATACAACAGTGTGTGTGTCACAAGCGCCATTGGACAGAGTGTGTGTGTCACAAACCCCATAAGAAATTGTGTGTGTCACAAACCCCATTAGAAAGTGTGCGTGTCACAAACGCCTTTGGATAGCATGTGTGTGTCACAAACCCTATTTGACAGTGTGTATGACACAATCCCCTTTGGACAGCGTCTTTGTCACAAACCCAGTGGGACAGAGTGTGTGTAACAAACACTATAGGACAGCGTGTGTGTGTCACGAACCCCATTGGACAGCGTGTGTGTGTCACAAACCAGATTGGAAAGTGTGTGTCTCAAACCCCATTGGATAATGTGTGTGTGTCAAAAATCCCGTTAGAAAGTATGTGTGTCACGAACCCCATTGGATAGCATGTGTGTGTCACAAACCCTATTGGACAGAGTGTGTGTTTCACAATCCCCATTGGACAGCGTGTGTGGCACAAACCCCTTTGGACAGTGTCTGTGTCACAAACCCCACTGGACAGCGTGTGTGTGTCACGAAAGTCATTGGACAAAGTGTATGTGTCACAAACCACATTGGATAGCGTGAGTGTGTCACAAACCCTATTGGACAGTGTGTGTGTTACAAAACCCACTGGACAGTGTGTGTGTACACAAACCCCATCGGACAATATGTGTGTCACAAGCACCATTGGACAGCGTGTGTGTCAAAAGTCCACTGGACAGCGTGTGTGTCACAAACACCCATGGACAGTGTGCGTTTCACAAACCCCATTGGACATCGTATGTGTCACAAACACCCATGGACAGTGTGCGTTTCACAAACCCCATTGTACATCGTGTGTGTCACAAAACCCTTTGGACAGTGTGTGTGTCACAAACGCCATTGGACTGCGTGTGTGTCACAAACACCCATCGACAGTGTGCGTGCCACAAACCCCATTGAACAACGCGTGTGTCACAAAGCCCTTTAGACAGAGTGTGTGTCACGAACCCCATTGGACAGCGTGTGTGTCACAAGCACCATTGGACAGAGTGTGTGTGTCACAAACACCATTGGATAGCGTGTGTGTGTCACAAACCCCATTAGAAAGTGTGCGTGTCACAAACCCCTTTGGATCGCATGTGTGTGTCAGAAACCCTATTGGACAGTGTGTATGAAACAATCACCATTGGACAGAGTCTTCGTCACAAACCCAATGGGACAGAGTGTGTGTCACAAACACTATACAACAGTGTGTGTGTCACAAGCGCCATTGGACAGAGTGTGTGTGTCACAAACCCCATAAGAAAGTGTGCGTGTCACAAACCCTTTTGGATAGCATGTGTGTGTCAGAAACCCTATTGGACAGTGTGTATGACACAATCCCCATTAGACAGCGTCTTTGTCACAAACCCAGTGGGACAGAGTGTGTGTAACAAACACTATAGGACAGCGTGTGTGTGTCACGAACCCCATTGGACAGCGTGTGTGTGTCACAAACCCGATTGGAAAGTGTGTGTCTCAAACCCCATTGGATAGTGTGTGTGTGTCAAAAATCCCGTTAGAAAGTATGTGTGTCACGAACCCCATTGCATAGCATGTGTGTGTCACAAAACCTATTGGACAGAGTGTGTGTTTCACAAACCCCATTGGACAGCGTGTGTGTCACAAACCCCATCGGACAGCGTGTGTGTGTCGCAAACCCCATGGGACAGAGTGTGTGTCACATACACCATTGGACTGCGTGTGTGTCACAAAACCCTTTGGACAGTGTGTGTGTCAAAAAATCCATTGGACAACGTGTGTGTGTCGCAAACCCCATGGGACAGAGTGTGTGTCACAAGCACCATTGGACAGAGTGTGTGTCAGAAACCCCATTGGAAAGTGTGTGTCACAAACCCCATTGGATAGCGTGTGTGTGTCACAAAACCCACTGGATAGAATGTGTGTCAGAAGCCCCATTGGAAAGAGTGTATTTGTCACAAAGCCCATTGGACAGCATGTGTGTCACAATCCCCATTGGACAGTGTGTGTGTCACAAACCCCATTGGACAGTGTGTGTGTCACAAATTCCACTGGACAGCGTGTGTGTCAGAAACACCCATGGACAGTGTGAGTGTCACAAACCCCATTGGACAGCGTGTGTGTCACAAACACCATTGGACAGCGTGGGTGTCACAAAGCCTTTTGGGCAGTGTGTGTGTCAGAAACACCCATGGACAGTGTGCATGTCACAAACCCCATTGGATAGCGTGTGTGTGTCACAAACGCCATTAGAAAGTGTGCGTGTCACAAACCCCATTTGAACAGCGTGTCTGTCACAAACCCCTTTGGACAGCGTGTGTGTCACAAACCCCATGGGACAGAGTTTGTGTCACGGACCCCATTGGACAGCGTGTGTGTCACAAGCGCCATTGGAAAGTGTGTGTGTCACAAACCCAATTGGGTAGCGTGTGTGTGTCACAAACCCCATTAGAAAGTGCGCGTGTCACAAACCCATTTGAATAGAATGTGCGTGTCACAAACCCTTTTGGACAGTGTGTATGTCACAATCTCCATTGGAAAGCGTCTGTGTCACAAACCCCATTGGACATCGTGTGTGTCACAAACACCATTGGACAGCGTGTGTGTCACAAACCACTTTGCACAGTGTGCGTGTCACAAACCCCATTGGACATCGTGTCTGTCACAAACCCCTTTGGACAGCGTATGTGTCACAAGCCCCATTGGACAGAGTGTGTGTGTCACAAACCCCATGGGACAGAGTGTGTGTCACGGACCCCATTGGACAGCGTGTGTGTCACAATCCCATTGGAAAGTGTGTGTGTCACAAACCCAATTGGGTACCGTGTGTGTGTCACAAACCCAATTAGAAAGTGCGCGTGTCACAAACCCATTTGAATAGAATGTGCGTGTCAAAAACCCTTTTGGACAGTGTGTATGTCACAATCTCTATTGGAAAGCGTCTGTGTCACAAACCCCATTGGACAGCGTGTGTGTCACAAACACCATTGGACTGCGTGTGTGTCACAAACCACTTTGCACAGTGTGCGTGTCACAAGCCCCATTGGACATCGTGTCTGTCACAAACCCCATTGGATAGCGTGTGTGTGTCACAAACGCCATTAGAAAGTGTGCGTGTCACAAACCCCGTTGGATAGCATGTGTGTGTCAGAAACCCTATTGGACAGTGTGTATGAAACAATCACCATTGGACAGAGTCTTCGTCACAAACCCAATGGGACAGAGTGTGTGTCACAAACACTATACAACAGTGTGTGTGTCACAAGCGCCATTGGACAGAGTGTGTGTGTCACAAACCCCATAAGAAATTGTGTGTGTCACAAACCCCATTAGAAAGTGTGCGTGTCACAAACGCCTTTGGATAGCATGTGTGTGTCACAAACCCTATTTGACAGTGTGTATGACACAATCCCCTTTGGACAGCGTCTTTGTCACAAACCCAGTGGGACAGAGTGTGTGTAACAAACACTATAGGACAGCGTGTGTGTGTCACGAACCCCATTGGACAGCGTGTGTGTGTCACAAACCAGATTGGAAAGTGTGTGTCTCAAACCCCATTGGATAATGTGTGTGTGTCAAAAATCCCGTTAGAAAGTATGTGTGTCACGAACCCCATTGGATAGCATGTGTGTGTCACAAACCCTATTGGACAGAGTGTGTGTTTCACAATCCCCATTGGACAGCGTGTGTGGCACAAACCCCTTTGGACAGTGTCTGTGTCACAAACCCCACTGGACAGCGTGTGTGTGTCACGAAAGTCATTGGACAAAGTGTATGTGTCACAAACCACATTGGATAGCGTGAGTGTGTCACAAACCCTATTGGACAGTGTGTGTGTTACAAAACCCACTGGACAGTGTGTGTGTACACAAACCCCATCGGACAATATGTGTGTCACAAGCTCCATTGGACAGCGTGTGTGTCAAAAGTCCACTGGACAGCGTGTGTGTCACAAACACCCATGGACAGTGTGCGTGTCACAAACCTCATTGGACAGTGTGTGTGTCACAAACCCCTTTGTAGAGTGTGTGTGTCACAAACCCCATTGGACAGCGTGTGTGTGTAACAATACCCATTGGACAGTGTGTGTGTCACAAACACCATTGGACAGCGTGTGTGTCACAAGCCCTTTGGACAAAATGTGTGTGTCACAAAATCCACTGGACAGCGTCTGTGTCACAAACCCTATTGGACAGTGTGTGTGTCGCAAAACCGAATGGACAGTGTGTGTGTTCACAAACCCCATTGGACAGCGTGTGTGTCACAAACCCTGTTTGAAAGTGTGTGTGTCGCAAAACCCATTGGTTAGCATGTGTGTGTCACAAACCCTATTGGACAGTGTGTGTGTCACCAAAACCATTGGACATACTGTGTGGCACAAGCCCTATTGGACATTGTGTGTGTCACAAAACCCACTGGACAGCGTGTGTATCCCAAACCCCATTGGACAGAGTGTGTGTCACGAACCTCATTGGACAGCGTGTTTGTCACAAACCCCAGTGGACATCGTGTGTGTTCACAAACCCATTTGGACAGCATGTGTGTCACAAACCCCATTGGACAGTGTGTGTGTGTCATGAACCCCATTGGACAGAATGTGTGTGTCACAATAGCCATTGGAGAGAGTGTGTGTGTCACAAACTCCATTGGAAACTGTATGTGTCACTAACCCCATTGCATAGCGTGTGTGTGTCACAAAACCTCCCGGTCAGCGTGTGTGTCACAAACTTCATGGGACAGCGTGTGTGTCACAAACCCCATTGGAAAGTGTGTGTGTCACAAACCCCATTGGATAGCGTGTGTGTGTCACAAACCCTATTGGACAGAGTTTGTGTGTCATAAACCCCATTGGACAGCGTGTGTGTGTCAGAATCCCCATTGGACAGTGTGTGTGTGTCACAAACCCCATTGGACAGAGTGTGTGTCACAAACCCCTTTGGAGAGTGTGTGTATCACAAACCCCATTGGATAGCGTGTGTGTTTCACAAACCGCATTGTACAGTGTGAGTGTCACAAAACCGATTGGATAGCGTGTGTGTCACAAACCCTTTTTGGAAGTGTGTGTGTCGCAAACCTCATTGGACAGCGTGTGTGTCAGAAACCCATTAGAAAGCGTTTGTGTAGCAAACGCCATTGGATAGCGTGTCTGTGTCACAAACCCCATTAGAAAGTGTGCGTGTCACAAACCCCATTGGATAGAGTGTGTGTGTCACAAATCCCATGGAACAGAGTGTGTGTCACAAATCCCATTGGACAGCGTGTTTGTACTAAACCCCATTGGACAGCCTGTGTGTGTCACAATCCCCATTGGACAGTGTGTGTTTGTCACAAACCCCATTGTAAAGTGTCTGTCACAAACCCCATTGTATAGCGTGTGTGTGTCACAAACCCCATTGGATAGCATGTGTGTGTCACAAACCCTATTGGACAGAGTGTGTGTTTCTACAAACCCCATTGGACAGCGTGTGTGTCATAAACACCATTGGACAGCGTTTTTTTTACAAACACCACTGGACAGCGTGTCTATCACAAACACCCATGGACAGTGTGTGTGTCACAAACCCCATTTTACATATTGTGTGTCACAAATCCCTTTGGACAGTGTGTGTGTCGCAAACCCCATGGGACTGAATGTGTGTCACGAACCCCATTGGGCAGCGTGTGTGTCACAAGCGCCATTGGACAGAGTGTGTGTGTCACAAAACCAATTCAACAGCATGCGTGTCACAAACACAATTGAACAGTGCGTGTGTAACAAAGCCAATTGGTCAGCGTTTGTGTCTCAATCCCCTTTGGAGATCGTGTGAGTCACAAACCCCATTGGAAAGTGTGCGTGTCACAAACCCCATTGGATAGCATGTGTGTGTCACAAAACCCGTTAGAAAGTATGAGAGTCAGAAACCCCACTGGATAGTGTGTGCGTATCACAAACACCATTGGACAGCGTGTGTGTGTCACAAACCCCATTGGATAGCATGTGTGTGTCACAAAACTCATTAGAAAGTGTGCGTGCCACAAACCCCATTGGATAGCATGTGTGTGTCACAAACCCTATAGGAAAGTATGCATGACACAATCCCCATTCGACAGCATCTTTGTCACAAACCCCATGGTACAGAGTGTGTGTCACAAACACTATTGGACAGCGTGTGTGTGTCACAATCCCCATTGGACAGTGTGTGTGTCATAAACCCCATTGGATAGCGTGTATGTCACAAAACCCATTAGAAAGATTGTGTGTCACAAACCCCATTGGATAGCGTGTGTGTGTAACAATGCCCATTGGACAGTGTGTGTGTCACAAACCCCATTGAACAGAGTTTGTGTCACAAACCCCACTAGACAGTGTGTGTGTCACAAACCCCATTGGACTGAGTGTGTGTCACGAACCCCATTGGACAGCATGTATGTCACAAGCGCCATTGGACAGTGTGTGTGTAACAAACCCCATGGGACAGCGTGTGTGTGTCACAAACCCTCCTGGTCAGTGTTTGTGTCACAAAACCCATTGGACAGCATGCGTGTCACAAACAGCATTGGACAGTGTATGTGTAACAAACCCAAATGGTCAGCGTGTGTGTAACAAACCCCATGGGACAGCGTGTTTGTGTCTACAAAACCCATTGGATGGCACGTGTGTGTCACAAACCCTATTGGACAGAGTGTGTGTGGCGCAAATCCCATTGGACAGCGTGTGTGTCATAAACCCCATTGGATAGCGTGTGTGTGTCACAAACCCCACGGGACAGAGTGTGTGTCACAAACCCCATTAGACAGCGTGTAAGTCACAAACCCCTTTGGACAGTGTGTGTGTCACAAACCCAATTGGACAGCGTGTCTGTGTCGCAATCCCCATTGGACAGTGGTTGTGTCACAAACCCCATGAACAGAATGTGTGTCACAAAGAATATTGGACAGCGCGTGTGTGTGTCACTAGCCCATTGGACAGAGAGTGTTTCACGAACCCCATTGGACAGCGTGTGTGTCACAAGCAGCATTGGACAGAGTGTGTGTCACAAGCCCCTTTGGACAGTGTGTGTGTCACAAACCCCATTGGACAGCGTGTGTGTGTCACAAAACCTATTGGACAGTGTGTGTGTCACAAAACCCACTGGATAGCGTGTGTGTCACAAACCCCATTGGACAGCGTGTGTGTCACAAGCCCAATTGGAGAGAGTGTATTTGTCTACAAAGCCCATTGGACAGCATGTGTGTCACAATCCCTATTGGACAGCGTGTGTGTCACAAACCCCATTGGACAGGGTGTGTGTGTCACAATACCCATTGGACAGTGTGTGTGTCACAAACCCCTTTGGACAGACTTTGTGTCACAAACACCCGTGGACACTGTGTGTATCACAAACCCCATTGGACAGCGTGTGTGTGTCACAATCCCCATTGGACAGAGTGTGTTTGTCACAAACCCCATGGGACAGAGTGTGTGTCACGAACCCCATTGGACAGCGTGTGTGTTACAAACACCATTCGACAGAGTGTGTGTGTCAAAAACCCCGTTGGACAGCGTGTGTGTAGCAAACACCAATGCACAGCGCGTGTGTCACAAACACCCATGGACAGTGTGCATGTCACAAACCCCATTGGACTACGTGTGTGTGACAAAGCCCTTTGGACAGTGTGTGTGTCACAAACGCCATTGGACAGTGTGTGTAACAAACACCAATGCACAGCGAGTGTGTCACAAACACCCATGGACAGTGTGCGTGTCACAAACCCCATTGGACTACGTGTGTGTGAAAAAGCCCTTTGGACAGTGTGTGTGTCACAAACCCCATTGGACAACGTGTGTGTCAAAAACCACTTTGGACAGTGTGTGTGTCACAAACCCCATTGGACAGCGTCTGACTGTCACAATCCCCGTTGGACAGTGTGTGTGTCACAAACCCCATGGGACAGAGTGTGTGTCACAAACCCCATTGGATAGCGTGTGTGTTACAAACCCCATTAGAAAGAGTGTGTGTCACAAACCCCATTGGACAGAGTGTGTCTAACAAACCCCCCTGGTCAGTGTGTGTGTCACAGTCCCCATTGGACAGTGTGTGTGTCACAAACCCCATTGGACAGCGTGTCTGTGTCACAGTCCCCATTGGACAGTGGTTGTGTCACAAACCCCATGAACAGAATGTGTGTCACAAACAATATTGGACAGCGCGTGTGCGTGTCACAAGCCCATTGTACAGAAAGTGTTTCACGAACCCCATTGGACAGCGTGTGTTTCAAAAGCAGCATTGGACAGAGTGTGTGTCACAAACCCCTTTGGACAGCGTGTGTGTGTCACAAAACCTATTGGACAGTGTGTGTGTCACAAAACCCACTGGATAGCGTATGTGTCACAAACCCCATTGGACAGCGTGTGTGTCACAAGCCCAATTGGAGAGAGTGTATTTGTCTACAAAGCCCATTGGACAGCATGTGTGTCACAACCCCTATTGGACAGCACGTGTGTCACAAACACCCATGGACAGTGTGCATGTCACAAACATCATTGGACTACGTGTGTCTGAAAAACCCCTTTGGACTGTGTGTGTGTCACAAACACCATTGGACAGCGTGTGTGTCACAAACACCCATGGACATTGTGGGTGTCACAAACCCCATTGGACAACGTCTGTGTCAAAAACCACTTTGGACAGTGTGTGTGTTCACAAACCCCATTGGACAGCGTGTGACTGTCACAATCCCCGTTGGACAGTGTGTGTGTCACAAACCCCATGGGACAGAGTGTGTGTCACAAACCCCATTGGACAGCGTGTGTGTCACAAACCCCATTGGACAGCGTGTCTGTGTCACAATCCCCATTGGACAGTGGTTGTGTCACAAACACCATGAACAGAGTGTGTATCACAAACAATATTGGACAGCGTGTGTGTGTCACATGCCCCATTGGACAGTGTGTGTGTCACAAACCCCATTGGATAGCGTGTGTGTTACAAACCCCATTAGAAAAAGTGTGTGTCACAAACCCCATTGGACAGAGTGTGTGTCACAAACCCCATTGGACAGTGTGTGTGTGTCACAAACCCCATTGGATAGAGTGTGTGTGTCACAAACCCCATTAGAAAGTATGCGTGTCACAAACCCCTTTGGACACCGTGTGTGTGTCACAGTCCCCATTGGACAGTGTGTGTGTCACAAACCCCTCTGGAAAGTGTGTGTATCACAAACAGCCATGGACAGTGTGCGTGTCACAAACCGCATTGGACATATTGTGTGTCAAAAACCCCTTTAGACAGTGTTTATGTCACAAACCCCATTGGACAGCGTGTGTGTTTCACAAGCCCATTGGACAGAGCGTGCATGTCACAAACCCCATTGGAGAGCGTGTGTATCACGAACCCCATTGGACAGCGTGTGTGTCACAAGCACCATTTTACAGAGTGTGGTGTCACAAACCCCATTGGAAAGTGTATGTGTCACAAACCCCAATGGATAGCGGGTGTGTGTCACAAACCCTATTGGACAGGGTATGTGTATCACAACACCCATTGGACAGTGTGTATGTCACAAACCTCTTTGGACAGAGTTTGTGTCACAAACCCCCGTGGACACTGTGTGTGTCACAAACACCCATGGACAGTGTGCGTGTCACAAACCCCATTGGACATCCTGTGTGTCACAAACACGATGGACAGTGTGCGTGTCACAAACCCCATTGGACAACGTGTGTGTCACAAACCCCATTGGACAGTGTGTGTGTCAGAAACCTCTTGGGACAGAGTGTGTGTCACAAACACTATTGGACAGCGTGTGTCTGTCACAAGCCCATTGGACAGAGTGTGTGTCACAAACCCCCGTGGACACTGTGTGTGTCACGAAACCCATTGGACAGCGTGTGTGTGTCGCAAACCCCATGGGACGGAGTGTGTGTCTCAAACCGAAGTAGACAGCATGTGTGTCAAAACCCCATTGGACAGTGTGTCTGTCACAAAACCCATTGGATAGAGTGAGTGTGTCACAAACCCTATTGGACAGTGTGTGTGTCACAAATCCCACTGGATAGCATTTGTGTCACAAACCCCATTGGACAGAGTGTGTGTGTCACAAAGCCCATTGGACAGTGTGTGTGTCACAAACCCCTTTGGACAGCGTGTGTGTCACAAACCCCATTGGACAGCGTGTGTGTGTCACAATCCCCATTGGACAGGGTGTGTGTCACAAACCCCATTGGACAGCGTGTGTGTCACAATGTCCTTTGGAAATATTGTGTGTCACAAACCCCTTTGGACAGTGTGTGTGTCACAAACCCCATTGGATAGCGTGTGTGTCACAAACCCCATTAGAAAGGGTGTGTGTCACAAAAACATTGGATAGCGTGTGTGTGTAAAAATACCCCATTAGAAAGGGTGTGTGTCACAAACAACATTGGATAGCTTGTGTGTGTAACAATACCCCACTGGACAGTGTCTGTGTCACAAACCCCATTGGATAGCGTGTGTGTCACAAACCCCATTAGAAAGGGTGTGTGTCACAAACAACATTGGACATACTGTGAGTCACAAAACCCTTTGGGCAGTGTGTTTGTCACAAACCTCATTGGACAGCGTATGTGTGTCACAATCCCCGTTGGACAATGTGTGTGTCACAAACCCCATGGGACTGAGTGTGTGTGTCACAAACCCCATTGGAAAGTGTATGAGTCACAAACCCCATTGGATAGCGTGTGTGTTTCACAAGACCCATTGGACAGCGTATGTGTCACAAACCCCATTGGAAAGTGTGTGTGTCACAAACCACATTGGACAGCGTGTGTGTCACAAACCCCATTGGAAAGTGTGTGTGTCACAAACCCCATTGGATAGCGTGTGTGTATCACAAACCCTATTGGACAGAGTGTGTGTTTCACAAACCCCGTCGGACAGCGTGTGTGTCGCAAACCCCTTTGGACAGCATGTGTGTGTCACAAACCCCATGGGACAGAGTGTGTTTCACAAACCCTATTGGACAGCATGTGTGTCACAAAACCCTTTGGACAGTGTGTGTGTCACAAACCCCATTGGACAGCGTGTGTGTGTCACAATCCCCATTGGACAGTGTGTGTGTCACAAAACCCATGGGACAGAGTGTTTCTCACAAACACTATTGGTCAGCGTGTGTGTGTCACAAGCCCATTGGACAGAGTGTGTGTGTAACAAAACCCACTGGACAGCATGTGTGTCACGGACACCATTGGACAGCGTGTGTGTCACAAGCCCCATTGGACAGAATGTATTTGTCACAAAGCCAATTGGACATCGTGTCTGTCACAAACCCCTTTGGACAGCGTGTGTGTCACAAACCCCATTAGAAAGTGTGTGTGTCACAAACCCCATTGGATAGTGTCTGTGTGTCACAAACGCCATTGGACAGCGTGTGTGTAACAAACCCCATTGGACAGCGTGTGTGTGTCACAAATCCAATTGGACAACGTGTGTGTCACAAACCCCTTTGGACAGCGTGTGTGTCTCAAACGCCATTGGACAGCATGTGTGTGTCACGAACCCATGGACAGCGTGTGTGTCACAAAGACCATTGGACAGCGTGTGTGTGTAACAATACCCATTGGACAGCGTGTGTGTCACAATCCCTCGCAGACAATGTATGTGTCACAAACCCCATTGGACAGTGTGCGTGTCACAAACCCCTCTGGACAGTGTGTGTGTCACAATCCCCATTGGAAAGCGTGTGTGTCACAATCCCCATTGGACAGCGTGTGTTTCAGAAAACCCTTTGGACAGAGTGTGTGTTTCTCAAACCACATTAGACATCGTGTGTATCACAAACCGTTTTGGACAGCGTGTGTATCACAAACCCCACTGGACAGTGTGCGTGTCACATAACCCATTGGTCATCGTGTGTGTCACAAACCCCTTTGGACAGTGTGTGTGTCACAAACGCCATTGGACATCGTGTGTGTCACAAACCCCTTTGGACAGTGTGAGTGTCACAAACCCCATTCGACAGTGTGCGTCTCACAAACCCCTCTGGACAGCATGTGTGTCACAATCCCCATTGGACAGCGTGTGTGTCACAATCCCCATTGGACAGTGTGTTTGTCAGAAACCCCATTGGACAGAGTGTGTTTTCACAAACCCCATTGGACATCGTGTGTGTCACAAACCCTTTTGGACAGTGTGCGTGTCACAAACCCATTTGGACATCGTGTTTGTTAAAAACCTCTTTGGACAGCGTGCCTGTCACAAACCCCATTGGACATCGTGTTTTTCACAAACCCCTTTGGACATCGTGTGTCTCACAATCCCCATTGTACAGTGTTTGTGTGTCACAAACCCCATTGGACAGCGTGTGTGTCACAAACCCCATTGGACAGCGTGTGCGTGTCACAATCCCCATTGTACAGTGTTTGTGTCACAAACCCCATTGGATAGCGTGTGTGTTTCACAAACCCTATTGGACAGTGTGTGTGTCACAAACCCCATTGGACAGCATGTGTGTCACAAGCCCCATTGGACATCCTGTGTGTCACAAACACCATTCAACAGCGTGTGTGTGTAACAATACCCATTGGACATCGTGTGTGTCACGAGCCCCATTGGACACATTGGACAGAGTGTGTGTTTCACAAACCCTATTGGACAGCGTGTGTGTCACAATCCCCATTGGACAGCCTGTGTTTCAGAAACCCCATTGCACAGAGTGTATGTGTCACAAATCCCATAGGAAAGTGTGTGTGTCACATACCCCATTGGATAGCGTGTGTGTGTAACAATAATCATTGGACTGTGTGTGTGTCACAATCCCCATTGGACAGCGTGTGTGTCACAATCCCCATTGCACAGTGTCTGGGTCACAAACCCCCCAGGACAGTGTGTGTGTAACAATCCCCATTGGAAAGCATCCGTGTCACAAACACCATTGTACAGTGTGTGTGTCACAATCGCCACTGGACAGTGTTTGTTTCACAAACCCTATTGGACAGTGTGTGTGTGTCTCACACCCCACTGGACAGAGTGTGTGTCAAAGAACCCACTGGACAGCGTGTGTGTCACAAGCCCATTGGACAGAGTGTGTGTGTCACAAAACCCACTGGACAGTGTGTATGTCACAAAACCCACTGGACAGCGTGTGTGTCACAAACCCCATTGGACAGCTTGTTTTTCACGAGACCCATTGGACAGAGTATGTGTGTCACAAACACCATTGGACAGCGTGTGTGTGTAACAATACACAGTGGACAGTATGTGTGTGTCACAAACCCCATTATACAGCCTGTGTGTCACAAACCCCATTGGACAGCGTGTATGTGTCACAATCCCCATTGGACAGTGTGTGTGGCACAAACCCCTTGGGACAGAGTGTGTGTCACAAACACCATTGAACAGCGTGTGTGCAACAAACCCCATTGGACAGAGTGTATGTGTCACAAACCCCACTGGACAGTGTGTGTGTCACAATCCCCATTGGATAGCGTGTGTGTCACAAACCCCATTGGACACTGTGTGTGTCACAAAACCCACTGGACAGTGTGTGTGTCACAAACACCACTGTACAGTGTGTGTGTCACAAGGCCCATTGGACAGAGTGTATGTGTCACACACCCCATTGGACATTGTGTGTGTCACAATCCCCATTGGAAAGCGTGTGTGTCACAAACCCCATTGGACAGAGTTTGTGTCACAAACCCCATTGGACAGCACGTGTGTCACCATTGGACAGTGTGCATGTCAGAAAACCCATTGCACAGAGTTTGTGTCACAATCCCCAGTGGACAGCGTGTGTGTCTAAGCCCAATTGGACAGTGCGTGTGTCACAAAACCCACTGGACAGCGTGTGTGTCACAAACAATCATCAACAGTGTGAGTGTCACAAACCGTATTGGACAGTTTGTGTGTCAAAAACCCCTTTGGAAAGTTTGTGTGTCACAAACACCACTGGACAGCGTGTGTGTCACAAGCCCTTTGGAAAGAGTGTGTGTGTCACAAAACCCACTCGACAGCGTGTGTATCACGAAACCCATTGGACAGCGTGTGTGTCACAAGCACCATTGGACAGTGTGAGTGTAACAAACCCCATTGTATAGTGTGTGTGTCACAAAACCCATCAGAAAGTGTTTGTGTCACAAACCCCATTGGAAAGCGTGAGTGTGTCACAAACGCCATTGGACAGTGTGTGTGTCACAAACACCCGTGGACAGTTTGTGTGTCACAAAATCCCATTGAACAGCGTGTGTGTCAGAAACACCATTGGACAGTGTGTATGTCACACATCCCATTGGACAGCGTTTGTGTCACAATCTCCAGTGGACAACTTGTGTGTCAATACCCCATTGGACAGTTTGTGTGCTTCAAAACCAATTAGACAGCGTGTGTGTCACAAACCTCATTGGACATTGTGTGTGTCACAAACCCCTTTTGACTGTGTGTGTTTCACAAACCCCATTGGACAGAGTGTGTATCACGAACCCCATTGGACAGCATGTGTGTCACAAGCGCCATTGGACAGAGTGTGTGTGTCACAAAACCCATTGGAAAGTGTATGTTTCACAAACCAATTCGATAGCGTGTGTGTGTCACAAACCCTCCTGGTCAGTGTGTGTGTCACAAACACCATTGGACAGTCTGTGTGTAACAAATCGAATTGGTCAGCGTGTGTGTCACAAACCCCATGGACAGCGTGTGAGTGTCAAAAACCCCTTTAGAAAGTATTTGTGTCACAAACCCCATTGTATAGCATTTGTGTCACAATCCCTTTTGGACAGTGTGTATGTCACAATCCCCATTGGACAGCGTCTCTGTCACAATCCCCATTGGACAGTGTGTGTGTCACAAACCCCATTAGAAAGTGTGTGTGTCACAAACCCTATTGGACAGTGTGTGTGTCACAAACCCCACTGGACAGCGTATGTGTCACAAACCACATTGGACAGCGTGTGTGTCACAATCCCCATTGGAGATCCTGTGTGTCACAAACCATATTGGACAGAGTGTGTGTCACAATCCCCATTGGATAGTGTGTGTGTCACAAAACCCACTGTACACCGTGTGTGTGACGAAACCCATTGGACAGCGTGTGTGTCACAAGCACCATTGGACTGATTGTGAGTGTCACAAACCCCGTTGGAAAGTGTTAGTGCCACAAAGCCCATTAGAAAGTGTGTGTGTCAGAAACACCATTGGATAGCGTGTGTGTCACAAAGCCTATTGGACAGTGTGTGTGTCACAAATCCCATAGAACAGCGTGTGTGTCACAAGACCCATTGGAAAGAGTGTGTATGTCATAAACCCCACTGGACAGATTGTGTGTCATAAACACCATTGGACAGCTTGTGTGTGACAAAATCCCCATTGGACAGCGTGTGTGTCAAAACCCAATTGGACAGTGTGTGTGTCGGAAAACCCACTGGACAGCGTGTGTGTCACAAATACCATTGGCAGCGTGAGTGTCACAAGCCCGTTGGACAGAGTGTGTGTGTCACAAAACCCACTGGACAGCGTGTGTGTCACTAGCACCATTGAACAGAGTGTGAGTGTCACAAACCCCATTGGATAGTGTGTGTGTCACAAACCCCATTGTACAGTGTGTGTGTCACAATCCCCATTGGACAGCGTGTGTGTCACAAACCCCATTGGACAGTGTTCGTGTGTCACAAACCCCATTGGACAGTGTTCGTGTGTCACAATACGCATTAGACAGTGTGTGTGTCACAAACCCCATTAGACAGTGTGTGTGTCACAAACCCCATTGGACAGCGTGTGTGTCAAAAAGCAATTGGACAGTGTGTGTGTCACAAAACCCATTGGACAGCTTGTGTGTCACAAACCCCCCTGGTCAGTGTGTGTGTCACAATCCCAAGTAGACAGCGTGTGTGTCAAATCCACAATGGACAGTGTGAGTGACACAAATCCCATTGGACAGTGTGTGTGTCACAAACACCCTTGGACAGTTTGTGTGTAACAAAACCCCATTGAACAGCGTGTGTGTCAGAAACACCATTGGACAGTGTGTATGTCACAAATCCCATTGGACAGCGTTTGTGCCACAATCCCCAGTGGACAGTGTGTGTGTGAAAACCCCATTGGACAGTGTGTGTGCTACAATACCCACTGGTCAGCGTGTGTGTCACAAACCCCATTAGAAAGTGTGTGTGTCACAAACCCCATTGGATAGCGTATGTGTGTCACAATCCCTATTGGACAGAGTGTGTGTGTCACAAACACAATTGGACAGCGTGTGTGTCATAAACCCCATTGGATAGTGTGTGTGTATTACAAACCACAGGGGACGGAGTGTGTGTCACGAACCCCATTGGACAGCGTGTGTATGACACAATCCCCATTGGACAGTGTCTGTGTCACAAAACCGATTGGATAGCGTGTGTGTCACAAACACTATTGGACAGTGTGTGTGTCACAAACCCCACTGGACCGCGTATGTGTCACGAACCACATTGGACAGCGTGCGTGTCACAATCCCCATTGGACAGAGTGTGTGTGTCACAAACCCCGTTGGACAGAGTGTGTGTGTCACAAAACACATTGGACAGTTTGTGTGTCACAAACCCAGTTGGACAGATTGTGTGTCATAAACCACTTTGGACAATGTGTGTGTGTTGCAATCCTCAATGGACAGTGTGAGTGTCACAAACCCTATTGGACGGTGTGTGTGTCACAAACCCCTTTAGAGAGTTTGTGTGTCACAAACCCCATTGGACAGCGTGTGTATCACAAACACCATTGGACAGCGTGTGTGTCACAAGCCCATTGGACGGAGTGTGTGTGTCACAAAACCCACTAGACATCATGGGTGTCACGAACCCCGTTGGACAGCGTGTGTGTCACAAGCACCATTGGACAGAGTGTGAGTGTCACAAACCCCATTGTATAGTGTGTGTGTCACAAACCCCATTAGAAAGTGTATGTGTCACAAACCTCATTGGATAGCGTGTGTGTGTCAAAAACCCTATTGGACAGTGTGTGTGTCACAAACCCCACTGAACAGTATGTGTGTCACAAAATCCATTGGACAGCATGTGTGTCACAAACACCCTTTTAAAGTGTATGTGTCACAAACCCCATTGGATAGCCTGTGTGTCACAAACCCCTTTGAACAGTGTGTTTGTCACAAACCCCTTTCTACAGCGTGTGTGTGTCACAATTCCCATTGGACAGTGTGTGTGTCACAAACACCATTGGACAGCATGTGTGTCAAAAGCCCTTTTTACAGAGTGTGTCTGTCACAAACCCCATTGGAAAGTTTATGTGTCACAAACCCCATTGGATAGCGTGTGTGTGTCACAAACCCTATTGGACAGGGTGTGTTTCACAACCCCCATTGGACAGCGTGTGTATCACAAACACCATTGGACAGCGTGTGTGTGTAACAATAGCCATTGGACAGTGTGTGTGTGTCACAAACCCCATTAGACAGCGTGTGTGTCACAAACACCATTGGACAGTGTGTGTGTGTAACAATACCCATTGGACAGTGTGTGTGTGTCACAAACCCCATTAGACAGCGTGTGTGTCACAAACACTTTTGGACAGTGTGTGTGTCACACCCCATTGGACAGCGTGTGTGTGTCACAATCCCCATTGGACAGTGTGTGTGTCACAATACCCATTCGACAGCGTTTGGGTCACAAATCCCATTGGACAGCGTGTGTGTCAGAAACACCATTGGACAGTTTGTGTGTCACAAAATCCATTGGACAGCGTTTGAGTATCACAAACCCCGTTGGATAGCCTGTGTGTCACAAACCCCTTTGAACAGTCTGTGTGTCACAAAAACCACTGGACAGCGTGTGTTTCACAAGCCTATTGGACAGAGTGTGTGTGTTACAAAACCCACTGTACAGAGTGTGTGTCACGAACGCAATTGGACAGCGTGTGTGTCACGAATCCCATTAGAAAGTGTGTGTGTCACAAACCCTATTGGATAATGTATGTATGTCACAAACCCTATTGGACAGCGTGTGTGTCATAAACCCCATTGGATACCGTGTGTGTGCCACAAACCCATTATAAAGTGTACGTGTCACAAACCCCATTGTATACTGTGTGTGTCACAAACCCCATTAGAAATTGTATGTGTCACAAACCTCATTGGATAGCGTGTATGTGTCACAAACCCCATTGAACAGTATGTGTGTCACAAAACCCACTGGACAGCGTGTGTGTCACAAACACCCTTGTAAAGTGTATGTGTCACAAACCCCATTGGATAGCCTGTGTGTCACAAACCCCTTTGAACAGTGTGTTTGTCACAAACCCCTTTCTACAGCGTGTGTGTGTCACAATTCCCATTGGACAGTGTGTGTGTCACAAACACCATTGGAAAGCGTGTGTGTCAAAAGCCCTTTTTATAGAGTGTGTCTGTCACAAACCCCATTGGAAAGTTTATGTGTCACAAAACCCATTGGATAGCGTGTGTGTGTCACAAACCCTATTGGACAGGGTGTGTGTCACAATCCCCATTGGACTGCGTGTGTGTCACAAACACCATTGGACAGCGTGTGTGTGTAACAATACCCATTGGACAGTGTGTGTGTGTCACAAACCCCATTAGACAGCGCGTGTGTCACAAGCACCGTTGGACGGAGTGTGTGTCACAAACCCCATTGGAAAGTTTATGTGTCACAAACCCCATTGCATAGCATGTGTGTGTCACAAACCCTATTGGACAGTGTGCGTGTTACAAAATCCACTGGACAGCGTGTGTATCACAAACGCCATAGGACAGCGTATGTGTCACAAGCCACATTGGACAGCGTGAGTGTCACAAACACCATTGGACAGCGTGTGTGTGTAACAATACCCATTGGACAGTGTGTGTGTCACAAACCCCACTTGACAGTGTGTGTTTCACAAACACCCATGGACATTGTGCATGTCACAAACGCCATTGGACATCGTGTGTGTCAAAAACCCCTTTGGAAAGTCTGTGTGTCACAAACCCCATTGGATAGCGTGTGTGTGTGATAAATCCCATTAAAAAGTGTGCGTGTCACAAACCCCATTTGAAAGTGTGTGTGTCACAATCCCCATTGGAGAATGTGTGTGTCACAAAACCCATTGGATAGCGTGTGTGTCACAATCCCCATTGGACAGTGTGTGTGTGTCACAAACACCATTGGACAGCTTGTGTGTCATAAACCCCATTGGACAGAGAGTGTGTGTCACAATCCCCATTGGAGAGTGCGTGTGTCACAATCCCCATTGGACAGCGTGTGTGTCACAAACCCCCATGGACACTGAGTGTGTATCAATACCCATTGGACAGTGTGTATGTCACGAATCCCATTGGACAGCGTGTGTGTCACAAACCCCATTGGAAAGTGTTTGTGTCACAAACACCATTGTATAGCGTGTGTGTGACACAAATCCTCCTGGTCAGTGTGAGTGTCACAAAACCCATTCGACGGCATGCGTGTCACAAACATCTTTTTACAGTGTGAGTGTAACAAAACCAATTTGTCAGCGTGTGTGTCACAAACCCCATTGGACAGCATGTGTGTGTCACAAAACCCATTAGAAAGTGTGCGTGTGACAAACGCCATTTGAAAGTGGGTGTGTCACACACCCCATTGGATAGCGTGTGTGTGTGACAAACCCCATTGGACAGCATGTGTGTGTCACAAACACTACTGGACAGTGTGTATGACACAATCCCCATTGGACAGCGTATGTGTCACGGACCCCATTGAACAGCGTGTGTGTCACAAGCGCCATTGGAGAGTGTGTGTGTCACAAACCCCACTGGAAAGTGTGTATCTCACAAACCCAATTGAATAGCGTGTGTGTGTCGCAAATCCCATTAGAAAGTGTGCGTGTCACAAAACCCATTGGAAAGTGTGCATGTCACAAACTTCATTGGATAGATTGTGCGTGTCACAAACCCTCCTGGTCAGTGTGTGTGTCACAAAACCCATTGGATTCTGTGTGTGTGTCACAAACCCCATTAAGAAGTGTGCGTATCACAAACCGCATTTGAAAGTGTGTATGTCACAAAACCAATTGGATAGCGTCTGTTTGTCACAAACCCTATTGGACAGTGTGTATGACACAATCCCCATTGGACAGCGTCTGTGTCACAATCCCCATTGGACAGCGTGTGTGTCACAAGCCCATTGGACAGAGTGTGTGCGTCACAAAACCCAGTGGACAGCGTGTGTGTCACAGACCCCATTGGACAGCGTGTGTGTCACAAGCCCATTGGACAGAGTCTGTGCGTCACAAAACCCAGTGGACAGCGTGTGTGTCACAGACCCCATTGGACAGCGAGCATGTCACAAGCGCCATTGGAAAGTGTGTGTGTCACAAACCCTATTGGACAGTGTGTATGTCAGAATCCCCATTAGACAGCGTCTGTGTCACAAATCACATTGGAAAGCGTGTGTGTCACAAAAAACATTGGACAGCGTGTGTGTGTCACAATCCCCATTGGACCGTGTGTGTGTCACAAAATCCATTGGACAGCGTGTGTGTCACAATCCCCATTTGACAGCGTGTGTGTCACAAACCCCATTGGACAGAGTGTGTGTGTCACAAACCCCATTGGACAGAGTGTGTGTCATAAACCCCATTGGACAGCGCGTGTGTGTCACTATCCGCATTGGACAGTGTGTGTGTGTCACAAACCCCATTGGACAGCGGGTGTGTGTTACATTCCCCATTGGACAGCGTGTGTGTCATAATACCCACTGATCAGAGTGTGTGTGTCACAAAACACGTTGGACAGCGTGTGTGTCACAAACCCTGTTGGACAGTGTGTGTGTCACAAACCCCACGTGACAGCGTAGTGTTTCACAAACCCCATTGGACAGCGTCTGTGTCAAAAACCCCATTGGACAGAGTGTGTGTTTCACAAACACCATTGGAAAGTGTATGTGTGACAAACCCTCCTGGTCAGTGTGTGTGTCAGAAACCCCATTGGACAGCATGCGTGTCACCTTTGAAGAGTGTGGGTTTAACAAACCCAATTGGTCAGAGTGTCTGTCACTAACTCCATGGAACAGCGTGTGTGTGTCTCAAACCCCATTGGAAAGTGTGTGTGTCACAAACCCCATTGGATAGCGTGTGTGTGTCACAAACTCCATTAGAAAGTATGCGTGTCACAAACCCCATTGGAAAGAGTGTGTGTCACAAACACCATTGGACAGCGTGTGTAGTGTCACAATCCTCAATGGACAGTGTGTGTGTCACGAAACCCATTGAACAGCGCGTGTGTCACAAACCCCATTAGAAAGTGCGTGTGTCCCAAACAACATTGGATAGCGTATGTGTGTCACAAACACTATTGGACAGAGTTTGAGTGTCACACATCAAATTGGACAGCGTTTGTGACATAAACACCATGGGATAGCGTGTGTGTGTCACAAAGCCCATTATAAAGTGTGCGTGTCACAAACCCTTTTGGACATTGTGTGTGTCACAAACCCCATTCGACAGAGATTGTGTTTAACGATACCCATTGGACAGTGTGTGTATCACAAACCCCATTGGAAAGTGTGTTTGTCACAAACCCCCGTGGAATATGTGTGTGTCACGAACGCCATTGGACAGTGTGTGTGTCACAAACCCCCCTGGACAGTGTGTATATCACAATCCCCAGTGGACAGCATGTGTGTGAAAAACCCCTTTGGACAGTGTGAGTGTCACAAACCACTTTGGACAGTGTGTGTGTCACAAACCCCATTGGACAGCGTGAGTGTGTCGCAGTCCCCATTGGACACTGTGTATCACAAACCACATTGGACAGCGTGTGTGTCACAAACCCCATTGGACAGCGTGTGTGTCACAAACCCCCGTGGACACGGTGTGTGTCACAGACCCCATTGGACAGTGTGTGTGTCACAAACCCCACTAGACAGCGTGTGTGTCACAAACCCCATTGGACAGCGTGTGTGTGTCACATACCCTTTTGGAAAGTGTGTAGGTCACAATCCCCTTTGGACAGCATCTGTGTCACAAACAGTATTGGACATCGTGTGTGTCACGAACCCCATTAGACACCGTGTGTGTCACAAGCGCCACTGGACAGAGTGTCTGTGCCACAAACCCCATTGGACAGTGTGCCTGTCACAAACCCCTTTCGACACTGTGTGTGTCACAAACCCTTTTGGACAGTGTGTGTGTCACAAGCCCCACTGGACAGCGTGTGTGTCACAAACACCCATGGACAGTGTGCGTGTCACAAACCCCACTGGACAGCGTGTGTGTGTCACAAACCCCATTGGATAGAGTGTGTGTGTCACAAATCCCATTATAAAGTGTGCGTGTCACAAACCCCATTGGACAGTGTATGTGTCACAATCCCCTTTGGAGAGTGTGTGTGTCACAAAACCCATTGGATAGCATGTGTGTGTGACAAACCCTATTGGACAGTGTGTGTGTCACAAACCCCCGTGGACACAGTGTGTGTCACGAACCCCGTTGGACAGTGTGTGTGTGGAACAATACCAATTGGACAGTGTGTGTGTCACAAACCCCATTGGACAGCGTGTGTTTACAAACCCCGTGCACACTGAGTGTGTCACAAAACCATTGGACAGCGTGTGTGTCATAAACTTGACTGGACAGTGTGTGTGTCACAAAACCCATTTTACATCTTGTATGTCACAAACCCCTTTGGACAGTGTGTGTGTCACAAACCCCATTGGACAGCGTGTGTGTCACAATCCCCATTTGACAGCGTGTGTATCACAAACCCCATTGAAGAGCGTGTGTGTCGTAAAACCCATTGGACAGCGTGTGTGTTTCACAATCCCCATTGGAGAGCGTGTGTGTCACAAACACCATTGGACAGTGTGTGTGTCACAAACCCCATTGGAGAGAGTTTGTGTCACAAACCCCATTAGAAAGTGTGTGTGACACAAACCCCATTGGACAGAGTGTGTGTGTCACAAAACCCTATTGGACAGTGTGTGTGTCAGAATCCGCATTGGACAGCGTGTGTGTCACAAACCCCGTTGGACAGAGTGTGTGTGTCACAATACCCATTGGACAGTATGTGTGTCACAAACCCCACTAGACATCTTGTATGTCACAAACCCCTTTGGATACCGTGTGTGTGTCACAAACCCTCCTGCTCAGTGTGTGTGTCACAAAACGCATTGGACAGCATGCGTGTCACAAACACCTTTTTACAGCGTGTTTGTCACAAACCACATGGGACAGCGAGTGTGTGTCACAAAGCCCATTGGAAAGTGTGTGCGTCACAAACCCCATTGGATAGCGTGTGTGCGTCACAAACCCCTTTAGAAAGTGTGTGTGTCAAAAACCCCATTGAACAGTGTCTGTGTCACAAACCCCATTGGACAACGTGTGTGTGTCACAATCCCCATTGGACAGTGTGTGTGTCGAAAACCCCATTGGACAGAGTGTGTGTGTCACAAAACCCATTGGCAAGTGTATGTGTCACAAACACCATTGGATAGCGTGTGTGTGTGACAAACCCTATTAGAGACTAGATGTGTCACAAAACCTGCTGGACAGCGTGTGTGTCACAAACCCCGTTGGACAGAGTGTGTGTGTCACAATACCCATTGGACCGTGTGTGTGTCACAAACCCCATTGGACAGAGTTTGTTTCACAAACCTCATTGGACAGCATGTGTGTCACAAACCCCATTGGACAGCATGTGTGTGTAAGAAACGTATATTGGTCAGCGTGTGTGTCACAAAGCCCATTGGAGAGCGTGTGTGTCACAAACCCCATTGGACAGTGTATGTGTCACAAACCCCATTGGCCAGTGTGTGTGTGTCACAATACGCATTGGACAGTGTGTTTGTCAAAAACCCCATTGGACAGAGTTTCTGTCACAAACCCCATTGGACAGCGTGTGCGTGTAACAAACCCATATTAGTCAGCGTGTGTGTCACAAAGCCCATTGGACAGCGTGTGTGTGTCACAGTACCCATTGGACAGTGTGTGTGTCACAAAACCCACTGGAGAGTGTGTGTGCAACAATCCCCAGTGGACAGCGTCTGTGTCACAAACACCCATGGGCAGTGTGAGTGTCACAAACCCCATTGGATAGCGTGTGTGTCACAAACCCCATTGGATAGCGTGTGTGCGTCACAAACCCCTTTAGAAAGTGTGTGTGTCAAAAACCCCATTGAACAGTGTGTGTATCAATCCCCATTGGACATCGTGTGTGTGTCACAATACCCATTTTACAGTGTGTGTGTTCACAAACACGATTGGACAGCGTGTGTGTCACAAGCCAATAGGACAGAATGTGTGTGTCACAAAACCCACTGTCAGCGTGTGTGTCACGAACTCCATTGGACAGAGTGTGTGTCACAAGCACCATTGGAGAGAGTGTGTGTGTCACAAACCCCATTGGAAAGTGTATGTGTCACAAACCCCGTTGGATAGCGTATTGTGTGTGGCATAAACCCTATTGGACAGTTTGCGTGTCACAAAAACCACTGGACAGCGTGTGTGTCACAAACACCATTGGACAGCGTGTGTGTGTAACAATAATCATTGGACAGTGTGTGTGTCACAAAACCCATTGGACAGTGTGTGTGTCGCAAACCCCCGTGGACACGGTATGTATCACAAACCCCATTAAACAGTGTGTGTGTCACAAACCCCACTGGACAGCGTGTGTTTCACAAACACCCATGTACAGTGTGCGTGTTACTAATACCTTTGGACATCGTGTGTGTCACAAATTCCTTTGGACAGTGTGTGTGTCACAAACCCCATGGGACAGAGGGTGTGTCAAGAACCCCATTGGAAAGCCTGTGTGTCACAAGCCCCATTGGAAATTGTGTGTGTCACAAACCCCATTGGAAAGTCTATGTGTCACAAACACCATTGGATAGCGTGTGGGTTTTACAAACCCTATTGGAGAAAGTGTGTATCACAATACCCATTGGACAGTGTCTGTGTCACAAACCCCATTGGACAGAGTTTGTGTCACAAACCTCATTGGACAGTATGTGTGTCACAAACCCCATTGGACAGCGTGTGTGTGTAACGAACCCATATTGGTCAGCGTGTTTGTCACAAAGCCCATTGGAGAGAGTCTGTGTCAGAAACCCCATTGGACATTGTGTGTCAAAAATCCCATTGGACAGCGTTTGTAGTCACAAACCCCATTGGAAAGCGTGTGTGTCACAAACCCCTTTGGACAGTGTGTGTGTCACAAACCCCATTGGACAGCGTGTGTGTGTCACAATCCCCATTGGACAGTGTGTGTGTCACAAATCCCATTGGACAGAGTGTGTGTGTCACAAAACCCATTGGACAGTGTGTGTGTCATAAACCCCGTTGGACAGCGTGTGTGTTTCACAGTCCCCATTAGACAGTGGGTCTGTGTCACAATCCCCATTGGACAGCGTGTGTTTCACAATCCCCATTTGACAGTGTGTGTGTCACAAACTCCATTGGGCAGAGTTTGTGTCACAAAACACCCTGGAAACTGTGTCTGTCACAAACACCATTGGACAGTGTGTGTGCAACAAATCCCACTGGAGAGCGTGTGTGTCATGAACCCCATTGGGCAGTGTGTGTGTCACAAGCACCATTGGACAGAGAGTGGTGTCACAAACCCCATTGGAAAGTATGTGTCACAAAACGCACAGTACAGCGTTTGTGTCAGAAACCCCATTGGACAGACTGTGTGTCACAAACCCATTTGGACAGCGTGTGTGTGTCACAATACCCATTGGACAGTGTGTGTTTCACAAACCCCATTGGACAGAGTTTGTGTCACAAACCCCATTGGACAGTGTGTGTGTCAGAAACACCATTGGACAGCGTGTTTGTCACAAACCCCTTTGGACAGCGTGTGTGTGTCACAAAGCCCATTTGACAGAGTGTGTGTCACAAACACCATTGGACAGTGTTTGTGTCAAAAACCCCAAAGGACAGCGTGTGTGTGTCACAAACCCTATTGGACAGTGTACAGTTCACAATCCCCATTGGACAGCGTCTGTGTCACAAACCCCATTGGACAGCGTGTGAGTCACATACACCATTGGACAGAATGTGTGTGTCACAATCCCCATTGAAATGTGTGTGTGTCACAAACCCCACTGGATTGCGTGTGTGTGACACAAACCCTCCTGGTCAGCGTGTGTGTCACAAAACCCATTGGACAACATCGTGTCACAAACATCATGGGACAGTGTGTGTGTAACAAACACAATTGGTCAGCGTGTATGTCACAAACACCATGGGACAGTGTGTGTGTGTCTACAAATCCCATTGGAAAGTGTGTGTCACAAACCCCATTAGAAAGTGTGCGTGTAACAAAGCCCATTGGAAAGTGTGTGTGTCACAAACCCCATTGGATATCGTGGAGTGTCACAAACCCCATTAGAAAGTGTGCGTGTCACAAACCCCATTGGATAGCATGTGTGTTTTACAAACCCTATTGGACAGTGTGTATGTCACAATCCCCATTGAACAGTGTGTGTGTCATAAAACCCATTGGATAGCGTGTGTGTCACAAACCCCATTTGAAAGTGTGTTTGACAAAAACCCCATTGCATAGCGTGTGTGTGTCATAAACCCTATTGGGCAGTGTGTGTGTCACAAACCCCATTGTACAGCGTGTGTGCAACGAACCCCATTGGGCAGCGTGTGTGTCACAAGACCCATTGGACAGAGTGTGTGTGTCACAAACCCATTGGACAGCGTGTGTGTCACAAACCCCATTTGAAAGTGTGTGTTTCAGAAACCCGTGTATACACTGTGTGTTTCACAAACCCCATAAGACAGTGTGTGTGTCTCAAACCCCACTGGACAGTGTGTGTGTCACAAACACCCATGTACATTGTGCGTGTCACAAATCCCATTGGATATCGTGTGTGTCACAAACCCTTTTGGACAGTGTGAGTGTCACAAACCCGCTGGACAGCGTGTGTGTCACAAACCCCTTTGGACAGTGTGTGTGTCACTAACCCCATTGGACATCGTATGTGTCAGAAACACCTTTGGACAGTGTGTGTGTCACAAACCCCATTGGACAGCGTGTGTGTGTCACAATCCCCATTGGACAGTGTGTGTGTGTCACAAAACCTATTGGACAGCGTGTGTGTTACAATCCCCATTGGACAGTGTGTGTGTCACAAACCCCATGGGAAAGAATTCTGTAACGAACCCCATTGGACAGCGTGTGTGTCACAAGCACCATTGGACAGAGTGTGTGTGTCACAAACCCTGCTGGTCAGTGTGTTCGTCACAAAACCCATTGGACAGCATGTGTGTCGGAAACACAATTGGACGGTGTGTGTGTAAGAAACCCAATTGTTCAGCGTGTGTCTCACAAACCCCATAGGACAGCGTGTGTGTGTCACAAAGCCCATTGGAAAGTGTGTGCGTCACAAACCCCATTGGATAGTGTGTGTGTGTCACAAACCCTATTGGACAGTGTGTGTGTCACAAAACCCATTGGACAGAGTGTGTGTGACACAATCCCCTTTGGACGGTGTGTGTCTCACAATACCCATTGGAGAGCGTGTGTGTCACAAACCCTTTGGACAGCGTGTGTGTCACAATCCCCATTGAACAGAGTTTATGTCACAAACCCCTTGGACATCGTGTGTGTCACAAACCCCATTGGACAGTGTGTGTGTGTCACAAACCCAATGGATAGCGTGTGTGTGTCGCAAACCCTATTGGACAGTGTGTGTCTCACAATACCTTACTGTACAGCGTGTAAGCAAAACGAACCACACTGGACAGCATGTGTGTCAAAAGACCCATTGGACAGAGTGTGTGTGTCACAAAACCCATTGTACAGCGTGTGTGCAACGAACCCCATTGGACAGCGTGTGTGTCACAAACCCCATGGGAAAGAATTCTGTAACGAACCCCATTGGACAGCGTGTGTGTCACAAGCACCATTGGACAGAGTGTGTGTGTCACAAACCCTGCTGGTCAGTGTGTGCGTCACAAAACCCATTGGACAGCATGTGTGTCAGAAACACCATTGGACAGTGTGTGTGTAAGAAACCCAATTGTTCAGCGTGTGTCTCACAAACCCCATGGGACAGCGTGTGTGTGTCACAAACCCCATTGGAAAGTGTGTGCGTCACAAACCCCATTGGAAAGTGTGTGCAACACAAACCCCATTGGATAGTGTGTGTGTGTCACAAGCCCTATTGGACAGTGTGTGTGTCACAAACCCCATTGGACAGTGATTGTGTAACAAACCCAATTGTTCAGCGTGTGTGTCACAAACCCCATGGGACAGCGTATGTGTGTCACAATCCCCATTGAACAGTATGTGTGTCATAAAACCCATTGGATAGCGTGTGTGTCACAAACCCCATTTGAAAGTGTGTTTGACAAAAACCCCATTGCATAGCGTGTGTGTGTCATAAACCCTATTGGGCAGTGTGTGTGTCACAAACCCCATTGTACAGCATGTGTGCAACGAACCCCATTGGACAGCGTATGTGTCACAAGACCCATTGGACAGAGTGTGTGTGTCACAAACCCATGGGTCAGCGTGTGTGTCACAAACACCCATGTACAGTGTGTGTGTCACAAACCCCATTGGATATCGAGTGTGTCACAAACCCTTTTGGATAGTGTTAGTGTCACAAACCCGCTGGACAGCGTGTGTGTCACAAACCCCTTTGGACAGTGTGTGTGTCACTAATCCCATTGGACATCGTATGTGTCATAAACACCTTTGGACAGTGTGTGTATCACAAACCCCATTGGGCAGCGTGTGTGTCACTAACCCCATTGGACATCGTATGTGTCAGAAACACCTTTGGACAGTGTGTGTATCACAAACCCCATTGGGCAGCGTGTGTGTGTCACAAGCCCCATTGGACAGTGTGTGTGTGTCACAAACTCCATTGGACAGCGTGTGTGTGTCACAGTCCCCATTGGACAGTGTGTGTGTCACAAACCCCATGGGACAGAATTCTGTAACGAACCCCATTGGACAGCGTGTGTGTCACAAGCGCCATTGGACAGAGTGTGTGTGTCACAAACCCTGCTGGTCAGTGTATGCGTCACAAAACCCATTGGACAGCATGTGTGTCAGAAACACCATTGGACAGTGTGTGTGTAAGAAACCCAATTGTTCAGCGTGTGTCTCACAAACCCCATGGGACAGCGTGTGTGTGTCACAAACCCTATTGGACATTGCGTGTGTCAAAAACCCCATTGGACAGAGTGTGTGTGACACAATCCCCTTTGGACAGTGTGTGTGTCACAATACCCATTGGACAGCGTGTGTGTAACAAACCCTTTGGACAGCGTGTGTGTGTCACAATCCCCATTGGACAGAGTGTGTGTTTCACAAACCCTATTGGACAGAGTGTGTGTCACAAACCCCTTTGGACAGTGTGTGTGACACAATCCCCTTTGCAAAGTGTGTGTGTCACAATACCCATTGGACACTGTGTGTGTCACAAACCCCACTGGACAGAGTGTGTGTCACGAACCCCATTGGACAGCGTGTGTGTCACAAGCACCATTGGACACAGCGTGTGTGTCACAATCCGCATGGGTCAGCTTGTGTGTCACAAACACCATTGGACATCGTGTGTGTCACGAACCCCTTTGGACATCGTGTGTGTCACAAAGCAATTTGGACAGTGTGTGTGTCACAAACCCCATTGGAGAGCGTGTGTGTCACAAACCGCTTTGGACAGCGTGTGTGTCACAATTCCCATTGGACAGCGTGTGTGTCAGAAACCCCATTGGACAGAGTGTGTGTGTCACAAACCCCATTGGACAGCGTGTGTGTCATAAAACCCATTGGACAGCGTGTGTGTGTCACAATCTCTGTTGTACAGTGTTTGTGTTTCACAAACCCCATTGGACAGCGTGTGTGTCATAAAAACCATTGGGCAGAGTGTGTGTGTCACAGTCCCCATTGTACAGTGTTTGTGTGTCACAAACCCTATTGGACGGCGTGTGTCTCACAAACACCACTGGACAGTGTGTGTGTCATAAACATCATTGGACAGCGTGTGTGTGTCACAAACCCCATTGGACTGAGTGTCTGTGTGACAAAGCCCATTGGACAGCGTTTGTGTGTCACAATCCCCATTGGACAGTGTGTGTGTCACAAACCCCATTGGACAGCGTGTGTGTGTCACAAACCCCTTTGGAAAGTCTATGTGTCACAAACCCTATTGGATAGCGAGTGTGTCACAAACCCCATTCGAAATTGTTCATGTCCACAAACCCCATTGGAAAGTGCATGTGTAACAAACCCCATTGGACAGTGTGTGTGTCACAATCCCCATTGGACAGCGTGTGTGTCAGAAACCCCATTGGACAGAGTGTGTGTTTCACGAACCCCATTGGACAGCGTGTGTGTCATAAACCCCATTGGACAGAGTGTGTGTCACAATCCCCATTGGACAGCGTGTGTGTCAGAAACCCCACTGAACAGAGTGTGTGTGTCACAAACCCCACTGGACAGCGTGTGTGTCATAAACCCCATTGGACAGCGTGTGTGAGTCACAATCCCCATTGTACAGTGTTTGTGTGTCACAAAACCCATTGGACAGCGTGTGTGTCACAATCCCCATTGGACAGAATATGTGTGTCCCACTCCCATTGGGACAGTGTTTGTGTAACAAAACCCAATGGACAGCGTGTGTGTCACAAGCACCATTGGACAGAGTGTGTGTGTCACAAACCCCTTTCGAAAGTGTATGTGTCACAAACCCCTTTCGAAAGTGTATGTGTCACAAACCCCAGTGGATAGCGTGTGTGTGTCACAAACCCCATTGGATAGCGTGTGTGTGTCATAAAGCCCATTAGAAAGTGTGAGTGTCACAAACCCCATTAGAAAATGTGTGTGTCACAAACCCCACTGGACAGAGTGTGTGTCACGAACCCCATTGGACAGCGTGTGTGTCACAAGCACCATTGGACACAGCGTGTGTGTCACAATCCGCATGGGTCAGCTTGTGTGTCACAAACACCATTGGACATCGTGTGTGTCACGAACCCCTTTGGACATCATGTGTGTCACAAAGCAATTTGGACAGTGTCTGTGTCACAAACCCCATTGGAGAGCGTGTGTGTCACAAACCCCATTGGACAGAGTGTGTGTGTCACAAACCCCATTGGACAGCGTGTGTGTGTCACAAACCCCATTGGACAGCGTGTGTGTCATAAACCCCATTGGACAGCATGTGTGTGTCACAATCTCTATTGTACAGTGTTTGTGTTTCACAAACCCCATTGGACAGCGTGTGTGTCATAAAAACCATTGGACAGAGTGTGTGTGTCACAGTCCCCATTGTACAGTGTTTGTGTGTCACAAACCCTATTGGACGGCCTGTGTCTCACAAACACCACTGGACAGTGTGTGTGTCATAAACATCATTGGACAGCGTGTGTGTGTCACAAACCCCATTGGACAGAGTGTCTGTGTGACAAAGCCCATTGGACAGCGTGTGTGTGTCACAATCCCCATTGGACAGTGTGTGTGTCACAAACCCCATTGGACAGCGTGTGTGTGACACAATCCCCTTTGGACAGTGTGTGTGTCACAATACACATTGGACAGCGTGTGTGTCACAAACCCCATTTGACAGAGTGTGTGTGTCACAAACCCCTTTGGAAAGTCTATGTGTCACAAACCCTATTGGATAGCAAGTGTGTCACAAACCCCATTCGAAATTGTTCATGTCCACAAACCCCATTGGAAAGTGCATGTGTAACAAACCCCATTGGACAGCGTGTGTGTCAGAAACCCCATTGGACAGAGTGTGTGTTTCACAAACCCCATTGGACAGCGTGTGTGTCATAAACCCCATTGGACAGAGTGTGTGTCACAATCCCCATTGGACAGCGTGTGTGTCAGAAACCCCACTGAACAAAGCGTGTGTGTCACAAACCCCAGTGGACAGCATGTGTGTCATAAACCCCATTGGACAGCGTGTGTGAGTCACAATCCCCATCGTACAGTCTTTGTGTGTCACAAAACCCATTGGACAGCGTGTGTGTCATAAAAACCATTGGACAGAGTGTGTGTTTCACAAACCCCATTGGACAGCGTGTGTGTCATAAACCCCATTGGACAGAGTGTGTGTCACGAACCCCATTATACAGCGTGTGTGTCACAAGCACCATTGGACACAGCGTGTGTGTCACAATCCGCATGGGTCAGCTTGTTTGTCACAAACACCATTGGACATCGTGTGTGTCACGAACCCCTTTGGACATCGTGTGTGTCACAAAGCAATTTGGACAGTGTGTGTGTCACAAACCCCATTGGAGAGCGTGTGTGTCACAAACCGCTTTGGACAGCGTGTGTGTCACAATTCCCATTGGACAGCGTGTGTGTCAGAAACCCCATTGGACAGAGTGTGTGTGTCACAAACCCCATTGGACAGCGTGTGTGTCATAAACCCTATTGGACAGCGTGTGTTTGTCACAATCTCTATTGTACAGTGTTTGTGTTTCACAAACCCCATTGGACAGCGTGTGTGTCATAAAAACCATTGGACAGAGTGTGTGTGTCACAGTCCCCATTGTACAGTGTTTGTGTGTCACAAACCCTATTGGACAGCGTGTGTGTCATAAACCGCATTGGACAGCATGTGTGTGTCACAGACCCCATTGGACAGTGTTTGTGTGTCATCAACCCCATTGGACAGCGTGTGTGTCACAAACCCCCTTGGACAGTGTGTGTGTCACAAAACCCAATGGACAGAATGTGTGTCACAAGCACCAGTGGACAGAGTATGTGTGTCACAAACCCCATTGGAAAGTGTATGTGTCACAAACCCCATTGGATAGCGTGCGTGTGTCACAAACCCTCCTGGTCAGTGTGTGTGTCACAAAACCCATTGGACAGCAGGCGTGTTGCAAACACCATTGGACAGTGTGTGTGTAACAAACCCAATTGGTCAGCGTATCACAAAGCCCATTGGAAAGTGTATGTGTCACAAAACCCACTGCACTGCGTGTGTGTCACAGACCCCTTTGGACATAGTGTATGTGTCACAATCCCCATTGGACAGCATGTGTGTCACAAACCCCATTGGACAGCGTGTGTGTGTCAGAATACCCATTGGACAGAGTGTGTGTGTCTCAAACCCCATTGGATAGCGTGTCTGTGTCACAAACCCTATTGGACAGTGTGTGTGTCACAAAACCCACTGGACAGCGTGTGTATCACAAACACCATTGGACAGCGTGTGTGTCACAAACCCCCCTGGACAGTGTGTGTGTCACAAACCCCATTGGAGAGCATGTGTGTCACAAATTACATTGGAAACTGCGTGTGTCACAAACCCCATGGGACAGAGTGTGTGTCACAAGCCCCATTGGACAGAGTGTGTCTGTCACAAACACCATTGGAAAGCGTAAGTGTCACAATACCCCTACGATAGTGTGTGTGTGACACAAACCCTATTGGAGAGTGTGTGTGTCACAAAAAATACTTGACAGCGTCTGTGTCATGAACCCCATTGCACAGCATGTCTGTCACAAGCCCCTTTGGACAGAGTGCGCGTGTGACAAACCCCATTTGACAGCGTGTGTGTCACAAAACCCCCTGACAGTGTGTGTCTCACAAACCCCATTTTTACAACGTGTTTTTGTCACAGTACCCATTGGACAATATGTGTCTCACAAACCCCACTGGACAGCGTGTGTGCCACAAACTCACCTGGACAGCATGTGTGTCACAAGTGCTATTGGACAGTGTGCATGTCACAAACCCCATTGGACATTGTGTCTGTCACAAACCACATGGGACAGAGTGTATGTCACAAGCCCCATTGGTCAGAGTGTGTCTGTGACAATCCCCATTGGACAGAGTGTGTGTGACAAACCCCCCTGGACAGTGTGTGTGTCACAAACCCCATTGGAGAGCATGTGTGTCACAAATCCCATTGGAAACTGCGTGTGTCACAAACCCCATGGGACAGAGTGTGTGTCACAAGCCCCATTGGACAGTGTTTTTGTCACAAACCCCACTGGACAGCGTGTGTGTCACAAACACCCATGGACAGTGTGCGTATCACAAAGCCCATTAGACATAGTTTGTGTCAGAAACCCCTTTGGACATTGTGTGTGTCACAAACCCGATGGGACCAAGTGTGTGTCACGAACCCCATTGGACAGCGTGTATGTCACAAGCGGCTTTGGACAGACTGTGTGTGTCACAAACACCTTTGGAAAGTGTATGTGTCACAAACCTCATTGGATAGCGTGTGTGTGTCACAAACCCTATTGGACAGCGTGTGTGTCACAAGCCCCATTGGACAGCATGCGTGTCACAAACACCATTGGACAGTGTATGTGTAACAAATCCAATTGGTTAGCGTGTGTGTCACAAACGCCTATGGAAAGTGTGTGTGTCACAAACCCCATTGGAAAGTGTGTGTGTCACAAACCTCATTGGATAGCATGTGTGTGTCACAATCCCCATTAGAATGTATGCGAGTCACAAACCCAATTGGACAGTGTGTGTGTGTCACAAACCCCATTGGATAGCGTATGTGTGTAACAAACCCCATTAGAAAGTGTGCGTGTCAAAAACCCCATTGGATAGCGTGTGTGTGTCAAAAACCCTATTGGACAGTGTGTGGATGACGAGCGAGTTGAGAGTGTATGGGTCAGGATCGAGGGGCAGGCTGGCAGGGGTGACACTGTTGTGGGCGTCTGTTACAGGCCACCAGATCAGGCTGAGGAAGTTGATGAGGCCTTCTATGGGCAGCTGAGAGTGGCCTCACAGTCACAGGCCCTGGTTGTTGTGGGGGATTTTAACTTCCCTGATGTTTGCTGGAAGGACCATTCAGCCAGCCAGCCACAGTCCAGGAGGTTCCTCCAGTGCATTGATGAGAACTTCCTCATGCAGATGGTGGAGGAGCTGACTAGGAGAGGTGCACTGCTGGATCTCATCCTCACTAACAAGGAGGGTCTGGTCGAAGCAGTAAAGGTTGAGGGCTGCCTGGGTTGCAGTGACCACGAGATGGTGGAGTTCAGCATCTTGGGTGGCAGGAACAGAATAGCAAGTAGAATTGCAACCCTGGACTTTAGCAGGGCTAACTTTGGCCTTTTCAAGCAATTGCTGGGGGAAATCCCATGGGCAAGACTGCTTGAAGGAAAAGGGGCCCAAGATAGCTGGATTGCATTCAGAGATTGCTTCTTCCACGCTCAGGATCAGAGCATCCCCACACGAAGGAAGTCAAGGAAGGGAGCCAGGAGGCCTGCGTGGTTGAATAGGGATCTGTTGGGTATGCTGAAGCAGAAGAGGAGAGTTTACAGGTCGTGGAAGCAGGGGCTGGCCACTTGGGAAGAATATAAGACTGCTGTTAGAGGATGTAGGAAGGCAGCTAGGATAGCCAAGGCCTCCTTAGAATGACAGCTGGCGAGAGGGGTCAAGGACAGCAAAAAGAACTTTTTCAAATACATAGCAGATAAAACTAATACCAGAGGCAATGTAGGCCCACTAATGAACGGGGTGGGTGCCCTGGTGGCAGAAGATACAGAGAAGGCAGAATTACTGAATGCCTTCTTTGTCTCTGTCTACTCTGCCGGAGGCTGTCCTGGGGAGCCCTGTACCCCTGAGACCCTGGATGAAGCCAGGTCAATGGAGGAGTTTGCTTTAGTCGATGAGGACTGGGTTAGGGAGCAATTAAATAGTCTGGACATCCATAAATCCATGGGTCCAGATGGGATGCATCCACGGGTGCTGAGGGAGCTGGCTGAAGTCATTGCTGGACCGCTCTCCATCATCTTTGCCAAGTCTTGGGAAACGGGGGAGGTGCCCGAGGATTGGAGGAAAGCAAATGTCACTCCAGTCTTCAAAAAGGGCAAGAAGGAGGACCCGGGTAATTATAGACCGGTCAGCCTCACCTCTGTCCCTGGGAAAGTAATGGAACAGCTTGTCCTTGGTGCCATCTCAAGGCATATCAAGGATAAGAGGGTTATTAGGGGCAGTCAGCATGGCTTTACCAAGGATAAGTCATGCTTGACCAACCTCATAGCCTTTTATGAGAATGTAACAAGGTGGATGGATGATGGCAGAGCGGTGGATGTGGTCTTACCTTGACTTCAGTAAAGCCTTTGACACAGTCTCCCACAGCATCCTCACAGCTAAGTTGAGGAGGTGTGGTCTAGACAATAGACTAGTGAGGTGGGTTGCAAACTGGCTTAAGGAGAGAAGCCAGAGAGTGGTAGTCAATGGTGCGGAGTCTAGTTGGAGGCACGTATCTAGTGGAGTGCCTCAGGGGTCAGTGCTGGGGCCAATATTGTTCAATATATTCATTAACGATTTAGACGAGGGAATAGAGTGCACTATCAGCAAGTTTGCCGATGACACTAAGCTGGGAGGAGTGGCTGACACGCCAGAAGGCTGTGCTGCCATCCAGCGGGACCTGGACAGGCTGGAGAGTTGGGCGGGGAATAACCTGATGAAATTTAACAAGGGAAAGTGTAGAGTCCTGCATCTGGGCAGGAACAACCCCAGGTTCCAGTATAGGTTGGGAAATTACATATTAGAGAGCAGTGTAGAGGAAAGGGACCTGGGGGTCCTGGTGGACAACAGGATGACCATGAGCCAGCACTGTGCCCTTGTGGCCAGGAAGGCCAATGGCATCCTGGGGTGCATTAGAAGGGGGGTGGCTAGTAGATCGAGAGAGGTCCTCCTTCCCCTCTACTCCGCCCTGGTGAGACCACATCTGGAATATTGTGTCCAGTTCTGGGCCCCTCAGTTCAAGAAGGACAGGGAACTGCTGGAGAGGGTCCAGCGTAGGGCAACCAAGATGATTAAGGGAGTGGAGCACCTCCCTTATGAAGAAAGGCTGAGGGAGCTGGGTCTCTTTAGTTTGGAGAAGAGGAGACTAAGGGGGGACCTCATTAATGTTTATAAATATATAAAGGGTGAGTGCCACGAGGATGGAGCCAGGCTCTTCTCGGTGGCAAACAATGGTAGGACAAGGGGTAATGGGATCAAGCTGGAACACAAGAGGTTCCACTTAAATTTGAGAAAAAACTTCTTCTCAGTGAGGGTGACAGAACACTGGAACAGGCTGCCCAGGGAGGTTGTGGAGTCTCCTTCTCTGGAGACATTCAAAACCCGCCTGGACATGTTCCTGTGCGACCTCACCTAGGCGTTCCCGCTCCAGCAGGGGGATTGGACTAGATGATCTTTTGAGGTCCCTTCCAATCCCAAACATACTGTGATACTGTGATATTGTAACAGATTGTGTGCCATAAACCCCATTGGACAGCGTATATGTGTCACAATCCCCATTGGACAGCGTGTGTGTCAGAAACACCATTGGACAGTGTGTGTGTCACAAAACCCACTTGACAGCGTGTGTGTCACAAACAACAATATACAGTGTGAGTGTCACAAACCCCTTTGGATAGCGTGTGTGTCACAAACCCCTTTGGACAGTCTGTGTGTCACAAACCTCATTGGACAGCGTGTGTGTTTCACAATCCCCATTGCACAGTGTGTGTGTCACAAGCACCATTGAACAGCGTGTGAGTCACAAGCAAATTGAACAGAGTGTGTGTGTCACAAAACCCACTGGACAGCGTGTGTGTCACGAACCCGATTGGACAGCGTGTGAGTGTCACAAACCCCATTAGATAGTGTGTGTTTTACAAACCCCTTTGGACGTTGTGTGTGTCACAAAAACCATTTGATAGTGTGTGAGTGTCACAAACCCTATTGGACAGTGTGTGTGTCACAAAACCCATTGAACAGCGTATGTGTCACGAACACCATTAGACACCGTGTGTGTCTCAAGACCCATTGGAGAGAGTGTGTGTGTCAAAAACCCCATTGGACAGAGTGTGTGTGTCACAATCCCCATTGGACAGCGTGTGTCTCAAAAACACCATTGGACAGCGTGTGTGTCACAAACCCATTGGACAGAGTGTGTGTGTCACAAACACCATTAGACAGTGTGTGTGTGTCACAAACACAATTGGACAGCGCGTATGTGTCACAATCCTATTGGACAATGTGTGTGTCACAAACACCATGGGACAGAGTGTGTGTCACAAACACTGTTGGACAGCTTTGTGAGTCAAAAGCCCATTGGACATCGTGTGTGTCACAAACACCATTGGACAGCGTGTATGTCTCAAGACCCATTGGACAGAGTGTGTGTGTCACAAACCCCATTGGACAGATTGTGTGTCATAAACCCCATTGGACAGAGTGTGTGTGTCACAAAGTCGATTGGACAGCATGTTTGTCACAATCCCCATTGGACAGAGTGTGTGTCACAAACCCCATTGGACAGCGTGTGTGTGTCACAATCCCCATTAGACAGCGCGTGTATCACAAACCCCTTTGGACAGTGTGAGTTTCACAAACCCCATTGGACAGCGTGTGTGTGTCACAATCCCCATTGGACAGTGTGTTTTTTACAAGCACCATGGGACATAGTGTGTGTCACAAACACTATTGGAGAGCGTGTGTTTTTCACAAGACCATTGGAAAGAGTGTGTGTGTCACAAAACCCACTGGACAGCGTGTGTGTTACGAACCCCATTGAACAGCGTGTGTGTCACAAGCACCATTGGACAGAGTGTGGTGTCACAAACCCCATTGGAAAGTGTATGTGTCACAAACTCCATTCGAAAGCGTGTCTGTCACAAACCCGATTGGACAGTGAGTGTGTCACAAGCCCCATTGGACAGAGTAAATGTGTCACAAACCCCATTAGACAGTGTGTGTGTCACAATACCCATTGGAAAGCGTGTGTGTCACAAACCCCATTTGACAGTGTGCGTGTGTCAAAATACCCATTAGAGAGTGTGTGTGTCACAAACCCCATTGGACAGCGTGTGTGTCAGAAACAACATTGGTCAGTGTGTATGACACAAAACCCATTGGACAGCGTGTGTTTCAAAACCCAATTGGACAGTGCGTGTGTCACAAAACCCACTGGACAGCGTGTGTTTCAAAAACCCCTTTGGACAGAGTGTGTGTGTCACAATACCTATCGGAATGCGTGTGTGTCACAAACCCCTTTGGATAGTGTATTTGTCACAAATTCCATTGTATAGCATGTGTGTTCACAATCCCATTGGACAGACTGTTTTTCACAAGACCCATTGGACAGAGTGTGTGTGTCACAAACACCGTTGGACAGAGTGTGTGTCACAAACCCTTTAGGACAGTGTGTGTGTCACAAACCCCATTGGACAGCGTGTGTGTGTCACAAACCACATTGGACAGCGTGTGTGTGTCACAATCCCCATTGGACAGTGTGTGTGTCACAAACGCCATGGGACAGTGTGTGTGTCACAAACACTATTGGACAGCGTGTGTGTGTCACAAACCCCATTGGACAGCCTGTGTGTCCCAAGCCCCATTGGACAGAGTGTATGTGTCACAAACCCCATTGGACAGCGTGTGTGTCACAAACCCCATGCGACAGTGTGTGTGTCACAAACACCATTGCATAGAGTGTGTGTGTCACAAACCCTTTTGGACAGTGTGTGTGTCAGAAACCCCACTGGATAGCGCGTGTCTCACAAACACCCATGGACAGTGTACGTGTCACAAACCACATTGGACAGCGTGTGTGTCACAAACCCCATTGGACACCGTGTGTGTGTGTCACAAACCCTGTTGGACAGTGCGTGTGTCAGAAACCCCACTGGACATCGTGTGTGTCACAAACAACCATGGACAGTGTGCGTGTCACAAACCCCATTGGACATCGTGTGTGTCACGAACCCCATTGGACAGCGTGTGTGTCACAAACCCCATTGGACAGAGCGTTTGTGTCACAAACCCCATTGGAAACTGTGTGTCTCACAAACGCCATTGGATAGTGTGTGTGTGGCACAAACCCTATTGGACAGTGTATATGTCAAAATACCCATTGGACAGCGTCTGTGTCACAAACCCCATTGGACAGCATTTTTGTCACAAACACCATTGGACAGCGTGTGTGTGTCACAATCCCCATTGGACAGTGTGTGTGTCACAAAACCTATTGGATAGCGTGTGTGTCACAAACCCCATTAGAAAGTGTGCGTGTCACAAACCCTATTGGACAGTATGTATGTCACAATCATGATTGGACATCGTCTTTTTCACAAACCCCATTGGACAGCGTGTGTGTCACAAACACCATTGGACAGCGTGTGTGTGTCACAATCCCCATTGGACAGTGTGTGTGTCACAAACCCCATTGGATAGCGTGTGTGTTTCACAAACCCTATTGAACAGTGTGTGTGTCACAAACCCCAGTGGACAGCGTGTGTGTGTCAAAAACCTCATTAGAAAGTATGTGTATCGCAAACCCCATTGGATAGCGTCTGTGTGCCAAAAACCCCATTGGGTAGCGTGCGTGCTCCCAACCCCATTTGATAGCGTGTGTGTGTCACAAACCCCATTGGACAGTGTGTGTGTCACAAAACCCATTGGATAGCCTGTGTGTCACAAACCCCATTGGACAGCGTGTGTGTCACAAACCCCTCTGGACAGTGTTAGTGTTTAACAATACCCATTATACAGTGTGTGTGTCACAAACCCCACTGGACAGTGTTAGTGTTTAACAATACCCATTATACAGTGTGTGTGTCACAAACACCATTGGAAAGCATGTGTGTCAAAAAACTCCCTGGACAGTGTGTGTGTCACAATCCCCAGTGGGCAGCGTGTGTGTCAAAACCCCTTTGGGCAGTGTGTATGTGACAAAACCCACTGGACAGCGTGTGTGCCACAAACACCCATGGACACTGTGAGTGTCACAAACCCCATTAGATAGCGTGTGTGTCACAAACCCCTTTGGACAGTGTGTGTGTCACAAACCCCATTGGACAGCGTGTGTGTGTCACAATCCCCATTCGACAGTGTGTGTGTCACAAACACTATTGGACAGCGTGTGTGTCACAAGCCTATTGGACAGAGTGCTCGTGTCACAAAACACACTGGACAGCGTGTGTGTCACAAGCACCATTGGACAGAGTGTGCGTGTCACAAACCCCATTGGACAGAGTTTGTGTCACAAAACCCATTGGACAGCGTGTATGTCACAAACACCATTGGACAGTGGTTGTGTCGCAAACCCCATTGGACAGCGTGTGTGTGTCACAAACCTCCTGGACAGAGTGTGTATCACAAACCCCATTGGACAGCGTGTGTGTGTCACAATCCCCATTGGACAGTGTGTGTGTCACAAACCCCATTGGACAGCGTGTGTGTGTCACAATCCCCATTGGACAGTGTGTGTGTCACAAGACCATTGGACAGATTGTGTATGTCACAAAACCCACTGCACAGCGTGTGTGTCACGAATCCCATTGGACAGCGTGTGTGTCACAAGCACCATTGGACAAGGTGTGTGTGTCACAAACCCCATTGGAAAGTGTATGTGTCACAAACCCCATTGGATAGCGTGTGTGTCACAAACACTATTGGACAGTGTGTGTGTCACAAAACCCACTGGACAGTGTCTGTGTTACAAAACCCATTGGACAGCGTGTGTGTCACAAACCCCATTGGACAGCGTGTGTATCAAAAGGCACATTCGACAGAGTGTATGTGCCACAAACCCCATTAGACAGTGTGTGTGTCACAAACCCCATTGGACAGAGTTTGTGTCACAAACCCCATTGGAGAGCGTGTGTGTCATAAACCCCATTGGAAAGTGTATGTGTCACAAACAGCATTGGATAGATTGTGTGTGTCACAAACCCCATTGGACAGCGTGTGTGTCACAAGCCCATTGGACAGAGTGTGTGTGTCAAAAAACCCACTAGACAGCATGTGTGTCGTGAACCCCATTGGACAACATGTGTGTCTCAATCACCGTTGGACAGAGTGTTTGTCTCACAAACCCCAATGGAAAGTGTATATATCACAAACCCCATTGGATAGCATGTGTGTCACAATCCCCATTACACAGCGTGTGTGTCACAAACCCCATCGGACAGCGTGTGTGTGTCACAATACCCAATGGACAGTGTGTGTGTCACAAACCCGTTTGGAGAGAGTTTGTGTCACAAACCCAATTGGACATCGTGTGTGTCACAAACCCCATTGGAAAGTGTATGTGTCACAAAGCGCATTTGATAGCGTGTACGTGTCATAAACCACACTTGATAGCATGTGTGTGTCACAACCCCCATTGTACAGCATGTTTGTCACAAGCCTTTGTACAGAGTGTGTGTGTTACAAAACCCATTGTACAGCGTGTTTGTCATAATCCCCATTGGACAGCGTCTGTGTCACAAACCCCATTGGGCAGAATGTGTGTGTCAAACCACATTGGACAGAGTGTGTGTCACAAACCCCATTGGACAGAGTGTGTGTGACAAACCCCATTGGACAGTGTATGTGTCACAAACCCCTTTGGACAGAGTGTGTGTGACAAACCCCATTGGACAGTGTATGTGTCACAAACCCCATTGGTCAGAGAGTGTGACACAAGCGCCACTGGACAGAGTGTGTGTGTCACAAACCATATTGTACAGCGTGTTTGTCACAAGCCCTTTGGACAGAGTGTGTGTGTCACAAACCCCATTGTACAGCGTGTTGGTCACAATCCCAATTTTACAGCGTGTGTGTCACAAACCCGATTGGACAGTGTGTGTGTGACAAACCCCATTGGAGAGAGTGTGTTTCACAAACCCCATTGGACAGCGTGTGTGTGTCACAAACCCTCCTGGTCAGATTGTGTGTCACAAAACCGAATGGACAGCGTGTGTGTCACAAACCCTTTTAGACAGCGTGTGTGTCACAAACCCCATTGGATAGAGTGTGTATGTCACAATCCTCACTGGACAGTGTGTGTGTCACAAACCCCATTGGACCGCGTGTGTGTGTCACAATACCCATTGGACAGCAAGTGTGTCACAAGACCATTGGACAGAGTGTGTGTGTCACAAAACTTACTGCACGGCGTGTTTGTCACGAATCCCATTGGACAGCATGTGTGTCACAAGCACCATTGGAAAGAGTGTGTGTGTAACAAACTCCATTCGAAAGTGTATGTGTCACAAACCCCATTGGACAGCGTGTGTGTGTCACAATACTTATTGGACAGCATGTGTGTAACAAACCCCATTGGACAGCGTGTGTGTCAGAAACCCCATTGGACAGTGTGTGTCACAAATCTCATTGGACAGCGTTTGTGTCACAAACCCCATTGGACAGAGTTTTTGTCACAAACCCAATTGGACAGCGTGTGTTTCACAAACACCAATGGACTGTGTGTGTGTCACAAACCCCATTGGACAGCATGTGTTTGTCACAAACCTCCTGGTCAGTGTGTGTGTCACAAACCCCATTGGACAGCGTATGTGTCAGAAACCCCATTGGACAGCGTGTGTGTCACAAATTCCTTTAGACAGTTTGTGTGTCACAAACCGCTTTGGACAGCATGTGTGTGTCACAGTACCCATTGGACAGCAAGTGTGTCACAAGACCATTGGACAGAGTGTGTGTGTCACAAAACCCACTGCACAGTGTCTGTGTCACGAATCCCATTGGACAGCGTATGTGTCACAAGCACTATTGGACAGAGTGTGTGTGTCACAAACCCCATTGGAAAGTGTATGTGTCACAAACCCCATTGGATAGCGTGTGTGTGTCACAACCCCTCCCCGTCAGTGTGTGTGTCACAAACCCCATTGGAAAGTGTGTGTGTGTCACAAACACCCACTGGACAGCGTGTGTGTCACAAATCCCATTGGACAGCGTGTGTGTCACAAGCCCCATTGGACAGCGTGTGTGTCACAAACACCATTGGACAGCGTATGTGTCACAAACCCCTTTGGACAGCGTGTGTGTCACAAACACCATTGGACAGCGTGTATGTGTACCAATACCCATTGGACAGTGTGTGTGTCACAAACCCCATTGGACAGCTTGTGTGTCACAAACCCTCGCAGACACTGTATGTGTCACAAGCCCCATTGGACAGTGTGCGTGTCACAAACCCCTCTGGACAGCGTGTGTGTCACAATCCCCATTGGACAGCGTGTGTGTAAGAAACCCCATTGGACAGAGTGTGTGTTTCACAAACCCCATTAGACACTGTGTGCATCACAAACCCCACTGGACAGTGTGGGTGTCACATAACCCATTGGTCATCGTGTGTGTCACAAACCCCTTTGGACAGTGTGTGTGTCACAAAGCCCACTGGACAGCGTGTGTGTCACAATCCCAATTGTACAGTGTGTATGTGTCACAAACCCCATTGGACATCGTGTTTGTCACAAACCCCTTTGGACAGTGTGCGTGTCACACACCCCATTGGACATCGTGTTTGTCACAAACCCCTTCGGACATCGTGTGTGTCACAATCCCCATTGTACAGTGTTTGTGTGTCACAAACACATTGGACAGTGTGCGTGTCACAAACCGCTCTGGACAGCGTGTGTGTGACAATCCCCATTGGAGAGCGTGTGTGTCACAATCCCCATTGCACAGCGTGTGTGTCAGAAACCCCATTGGACAGAGTGTGTGTATCACAAACCCCATTAGACATCGTGTGTGTCACAAAGCCTTTTGAACAGTGTGTGTATCACAAACCCCAATGGACAGTGTGCGTGTCACATAACCCATTGGACATCGTGTGTTTCACAAACCCCACTGGACAGCGTGTGTGTCACGAACCCCATTGGACAGCTTGTGTGTCACAAACCGTCGCAGACACTGTATGTGTCACAAACCCCTTTGGACAGTGTGCGTGTCACAAACCCCTCTGGACAGCGTGTGTGTCACAATCCCCATTGGAAAGCGTGTGTGTCACAATCCCCATTGGACAGCGTGTGTGTCAGAAACCCCATTTCACAGAGTGTGTGTGTCACAAACCCCATTGGAAAGTGTGTGTGTCACAAATCCCATTGGATAGCGTATGTGTGTCACAAACTCTATTGGAAAGTGTGTGTGTCACAAAGCCCACTGGATAGCGTGTGTGTGTCACAAACCCTATTAGACAGTGGTGTGTCACAAACCCCACTGGATAGCGTGTGTGTCACGAACCCCATTGGACAGCTTGTGTGTCACAAGACCCATTGGACAGAGTGTGTGTGTCACTAACCCCATTGGACAGCGTGTGTGTCACAAAACCCATTGGACCTCGTGTGTGTCATAAACCCCATTGGACAGCGTGTGTGTCACAAACACCATTGGACAGAGTGTGGTGTCAAAAACCCCATTAAAAAGAGTACGTGTCACAAACCCCATTGGAAAGTGTACGTGTCACAAACCCCATAGGATAGCGTGTCTGTGTCACAAACCCTATTGGACAGTGTGTGTGTCACAAAAGCCACTGGTCAGCGTGTGTGTCACAATCCCCACTGGACAGCGTGTGTGTCACAATCCCCATTGGACAGCGTGTGTGTCACGAACCCCATTAGACAGCGCGTGTGCCTCAAGCACCATTGGAGAGAGTGTGGTGTCACAAACCCTATTGGAAAGTGTACGTGTCACAAACCCCATTGGATAGCGTGTGTGTGTCACAAAACCCACTGGACAGCGTGTGTGTCATAAGACCCATTGGACAGCGTGTGTGTCACAAACCCCATTGGACAGCGTGTGTGTCAAAAACCCCATTGGACAGAGTTTGAGTCACAAACCCCATTGGACAGTGTGTGTGTCACAAACCCCGTTGGACAGCGTGTGTGTGTCACAATCTCCTTTGGACAGTGTGTGTGTGTCACAAAACCCATTGGACAGCGTGTAGTGTCAGAAACCCCATTGGACAGTGTGTATCAGAAAAACCATTGGACAGCGTATGTGTCACAAATCCCATTTGAGAGCGTGTGTGTGTCACAAAGCCCATTTGACAGAGTGTGTGTCACAAGCACCATTGGACAGTGTGTGTTTCACAAACCCCATTGGACAGCGTGGGTGTGTCACAAACCCTCCTGGTCAGAGTGTCTGTCAAAAACCACATTGGACAGTGTATGTGTGTAACAATCGCCATTGGACAGTGTGTGTGTATCAAACCCCATGGCACAGAGTATTTGTCACAAACACTGTTGGACAGCGTGTGTGTCACAAGCCCATTGGACAGAGTGTGCATGTCACAAAACCCACTGAACAGCGAGTTTGTCACAAACCCCATTGGACATCGTGTGTGTGTCACAAACCCTCCTGGTCAGTGTGTGTGTCGCAAAACCCACTGGACAGCGTGTGTGTCACAAAACCCACTGGACAGCGTGTGTGTCACAAACCACATTGGAGAGCGTGTGTTTCATAAGCCCCATTGGACAGAGTGTATGCGTCACAAACCGCGTTGGACAGCGTGTGTGTGTAACAATACCCATTGGACTGTGTGTGTGTCACAAAACCCATTGGACAGGGTGTGTGTGTCACAAACCCCATTGGAAAGTCTGTGTGTCACAATCCCCATTGGAAAGTGTGTGTGTCACATACCCCATTGGAAAGTGTGTGTGTCACATACCCCATTGGATAGCGTGTGTGTGTCACAAACCCCATTGGAAATTGTGTGTGTCACAAACCCCATTGGATAGCATGGGTGTGTCACAAACCCTATTGGACAGTGTGTGTGTCACAAACCCCACTGTACAGCGTGTGAGCAAGAAACCCCATTGGACAGCGTGTGTGTCACAAGACCCTTTGGACAGAGTGTGAGTGTCAGAAACCCCATTGGACAGCGTGTGTGTCACAAACCCTTTTGGACAGCGTGTGTGTCATAAACCCCCGTGGACACTGTGTGTGTCATGAACGCCATTGGACAGTGTTTGTGTCACAAACCACCCTGGACAGTATGTGTGTCACAATCCCCAGTGGACAGAGTGTGTGTCAAAACCCCATTGGACAGTGTGTGTGTCACAAAACCCACTGGACAGCGTGTGTGTCACAAACACCAAAGGAGAGTGTGAGTGTCATAAACCCCTGTGGACAGGGTGTGTGTTCACAAACCTCTTTGGACACTGTGTCTGTCACAAACCCCATTGGACAGCGTGTGTGTGTCACAATCCCCAGTGGACAGCGTGTGTGTCACAAGCCCATTGGACAGAGTGTGTGTGTCACAAAACCCACTGGACAGCGTGTGTGTCACGAACCCCATTGGACAGCGTGTGTGTCACAAGCACCATTGGACAGAGTGTGTGTGACACAAACCCTATTGGACAGTGTGTAGTTTACAATCCCCATTGGACAGCATCTGTGTCACAATTCCCATTGGACAGCGTGGGTGTATCACAAACCATCGTACAACGTGTGTGTCACAAACCCCCGTGGACACTGTGTGTCAAGAACGCCATTGGACAGTGTGTGTGTCACAAACCCCCTTGGACAGTGTGTGTGTCACAAACCCCCGTGGACACTGTGTGTCACAAACGCCATTGGACAGTGTGTGTGTCACAAACCCCCGTGGACAGTGTGTGTGTCACAATCCCCATTGGACAGCGTGTGTTTTTCACAAACACCATTCGACAGTGTGTGTGTCACAAATCGCATTGGACAGCGTTTGTGTGTAACAATACCAATTGGACAACGTGTGTGTCACAAACCCCCGTGGACACTGTGTGTGTCACGAACGCCATTGGACAGACTTTGTGTGTAACAATACCCATTGGACAGTGTGTGTATCACAAACCCCATTGGACAGTTTGTGTGTCACAAACCATATTGGACAGAGTTTGTATTTAACAACACCCATTGGACAGCGTGTGTGTCAAAATCCCTGTGGACAGTGTGTGTGTCACAAAACCCACTGGACAGCGTGTGTGTCACAATCCCCATTGGACAGCATGTGTATCACAAGCCAATTTAACAGAGTGCGTGTGTCACAAAACCCACTGGACAGCGTGTGTGTCACGAACCCCATTGGACAGCGTGTGTGTCACAAGCACCATTGGACAGAGTGTGTGTGTCACAAACACCGCTGGACAGCGTGTGGGTGTAACAATACATTTTGGACAGTGTGTGCGTCACAAACCCCATGGGATAGAGTGCGTTTCACGAACCCCATTGGACAGCATGTGTGTCACAAGCGCCATTGGACAGAGTCTGTTTGTCACAAACCCCATTGGAAAGTGTATGTGTTACAAAACCCATTGGATATTGTGTGTGTGTCACAATCCCCATTGGACAGTGTGTGTGCCACAAACCCCATGGGACTGAGTGTGTCTCACGAACCCCATTGGACAGTGTGTGTGTCACAAGTGCCATTTGACAGAAAGTGTGTATCTCACAAACCCCATTGGAAAGTGTAGGTGTCAAAAACCCCATTGGACAGCGTGTGTGTGTCACAAAACCTCCTGGTCAGCGTATGTGTCACAAACCCCATGGGACTGCGTGTGTGCGTCACAAATATAATTGGACAGCGTGTGGGTCACAATCCCCATTGGATAGCGTGTGTGTGTCACAAACCCCATTAGAAATTGTGCGTGTCACAAAACCCATTGGAAAGTGTGTCTGTCACAAACCTCATTGGACAGCGTCTGTGTCACAAACCCCATTGGACAGCACGTGTGTCACAAGACCTATTGGACAGAGTGTGTGTGTCACAAACCCCATTGGACAGCGTGTGTGTCAAAAACACCCATGGACAGTGTGCGTGTCACAAATCCCATTGGACATCGTGTGTGTCACAAACCTCTGCGGACAATGTGTGTGTCACAAACTCCATTGGAGATCGTTTGTGTGTCACAATGCCCATTGGACAGTGTGTGTGTCACAAACCCCATTGGATCTTGTGTGTGTGTCAAAATCCCCATTAAAAAGTATGTGTGTCACAAACCCCATTGGACAGCGTGTGTGTCACAAACACGATTGGACAGTGTGTGTGTGTCACAATCCCCATTGGACAGTGTGTGTGTCACACACCCCATTGGATAGCGTGTGTTTCATAAACCCCATTGGATAACGTGTGTGTGTCACAAACCCCATTATAAAGTGTGCGTGTCACAAACCCTATTGGACAGTGTGTGTGTGTCACAATACCCATTGGACAGTGTGTGTGTCACAAACCCCATGGGACAGAGTGTCTGTCACGAACCCCATTGGACAGCGTGAGTGTCTCAAGCCCCACTGGACAGAATGTGTGAGTCACAAACCCCATTAGAAAGTGTGCGTGTGACAAACCCCTTTGGATAGCATGTGTGTGTCACAAACCCTATTGGACAGTGTGTATGACACAATCCCCATTGGACAGTGTTTGTCATAAACCCCATGGTACAGAATGTGTGTCACAAACACTATTGGACAGCCTGTGTGTGTCACAAACCCATTGGAAAGAGTGTGTGTGTCAAAAAACCCACTGGACAGCGTGTGTGTCACGAACCCCATTGGACAGCGTGTGTGTGTCACAAACCCTTTGGACAGAGTTCGTGTGTCGCAAACCGCATTGGACAGAGTGTGTGTCATAAACCCCATTGGATAGCGTGTGTGTGTCACAATCTCCTTTGGACAGTGTGTGTGTCACAAACCCCATGGGACTGAGTGTGTGTCACAAAAAACATTGGACAGCGTGTGTGTGTCACAAACCCATTGGACAGAGTGTGTGTGTCACAATCCCCATTGGAAAGCGTGTGTGTCACAAACCCCATTGGACAGTGTGCGTCTCACAAACCCCGCTGGGCAGCGTGTGTGTCACAAACACCCATGGATAGTGTGCGTGTCACAAACCCCACTGGACATCATGTGTGTCACAAATCCCTTTGGACAGTGTGTGTTTCACAAACCCCATTGGATGCGTGTGTGTGTCACAATCCCCATTGGACAGTGAGTGTGTCTCACAATCCCCATTGGACAGTTTTTGTGTGTCTCAAACCCCATTGGACAGCATCTGTGTCACAAACCCCATTGGACAGCGTGTGTGTCACAATCCGCAAGGGACAGAGTGTGTGTCAGAAACCCCATTGGACAGAGTGTGTGTGTCACAAACCCCATTGGACAGCGTGTGTCTCATAAACCGCATTGGAGAGCGTGTGTTTCACAAGCCCCATTGGACAGCGTGTGTGTCACAAGCAACATAGGACAGCCTGTGTGTGTAACAATACCCATTGGACAGTGTGTGTGTCACAAACCCCATTGGACAGCGTGTGTGTCACAAACCCCCATAGACACGGTGTGTGTCACAAACCCCATTTGACAGTGTGTCATAAACCCCACATTGGGGTTTGTGTCACAAACCCCATTGGACAGTGTTTGTGTGTTACAAACCCCATTGGACAGCGTGTGTGTCACAAGCCCCATTGGACAGCGTGTGTATCACAAGCCCCATTGAACAGCGTGTGTGTCACAAGCAACATAGGACAGGCTGTGTGTGTAACAATACCCATTGGACAGTGTGTGTGTCACAAACCCCATTTGACAGTGTGTGTGTCACAAACCCCACTGGACATCGTGTGTTTCATAAACCCCATTGGACAGCGTGTGTGTCACAAACACCCATGGACAGCGTGTGTGTCACAAACACCCATGGACAGTATGCATGTCACAAACCCCATTGGACATCCTGTGTGTCACAAACCCCTTTGGACAGTGTGTGTGTCACAAACCCCATTGGACAGCGTGTGTGTTTTACAATCCCCATTGGACAGTGTGTTTGTGTGTCATAAACCCCATTGGACATCATGTGTTTCACAAACTGCATTAGAAAGTGTGTGTGTCACAAACCCCATTGGATAGCGTGTGTGTGTCACAAATCCAACTGGACAGCTTGTGTGTCACAAGACCCATTGGACAGAGTGTGTGTGTCACAAATCCCATTGGACATCGTGTGTGTCAAAAACCCCATTGGACAGCGTGAGTATCACAAGCACCATTGGACAGAGTGTGGTGTCACAATCCCCATTGGACAGTGTGTGTGTCACAAACCCTCTTGGTCAGTGTGTGTGTCACAAACCCCATTGGACAGCGTGTGTGTCACAAACCCCACTGGACAGCGTGTGTTTCAAAAACACCCATGTACAGCGTGCTTGTCACAAACCCCATTGGACAGCGTGTGTGTGTCACAATCCCCATTGGACAGGTTGTGTGTGTAAAAAACCCATTGGACAACGTGTGTGTGTCACAATCTCCATTGGACAGTGCGTGTGTCGCAAACCCCATGGGACAGAGTGTGTGTCACGAACCCCATTGGACAGCGTGTGTGTCACAAGCGCCATTGGATAGCTTGTGTGTGTCACAAACCCTCGTGGTCAGTGTGCGTGTCACAAAATCCTTTGGACAGCATGCGTGTCGCAAACACCATTGGACAGTGTTTGTGTAAGAAACCCAATTGGTCAGCGTGTGTGTAACAAACCCCATGGGACAGAGTGTGTGTGTCACAAAACCTATTGGATAGCGTGTGTGTCACAAACCCCATTAAAAAGTGTGCGTGTCACAAACCCCATTAAAAAGTGTGCGTGTCACAAACCCCATTGGAAAGTGTGTGTGTCACAAACCCCATTGGATACCGTGTGTGTGTCACAAACCCCATTAGAAAGTGTGAGTGTCACAAAGCCCACTGGAAAGTGTGTGTGTCACAAACGCCATTGGATATCGTGGGTGTGTCACAAACCCCATTAGAAAGTGTGCGAGTCACAAACCCCATTGGATAGCACGTGTGTGTCAAAAACCCTATTGGACAGTGTGTATGTCACAATCCCCATTGGACAGTGTGTGTGTCAAAAAATCCATTGTATAGCGTGTGTGTTATAAACCCCATTAGAAAGTGTGTGTGTGTCACAAGCACCATTGGGCAGAGCGTGTGTTTCACAAACCCCTTTGGAAATTGTATGTGTCACAAAACCCATTGGATAGCTTGTGTGTGTCACAAACCCTATTGGACAGTGTGTGTGTCTCAAAACCCACTGGAGAGCATGTGTGTCGCAAGCCCCATTCGACAGCGTGTGTGTCACAAACACCATTGGACAGCGTGTGTGTGTCACAAACCCCATTTGATAGAGTGTGTGTCACAAACACCATTGGAAAGTGTGTGTGTCACAAACCCTATTGGACAGCGAGTGTATGTCACAAACCCTCCTGGTCAGTGTGTGTGTCACAAAACCCATTGGACAGAGTGTGTGTCACAAGCACCATTGGACAGAGTGTGTGTCACAAACCCCATTGGAAAGTGTATGTGTCACAAACCCCATTGGATAGTATGTGTGTGTCACAAACCCTATTGGACAGTGTGTGTGTCACGAATCCCATTGGACAGAGTGTGTGTGACACAATCCCCATTGGACAGTGTGTGTGTCACAATACCCATTGGACAGCATGTGTGTCACAATCCCCTTTGGACAGAGTGTGTGTCACAAACCCCATTGGACAGCGTGTGTGTCACAAACCCCATTGGATAGCCTGTGTGTGTCACAAACCCCAGTGGACAGTGTGTGTGTGTCACAAACCCCACTGGATAGCGTGTGTGTTTCACAAACCCTATTGGACAGTGTGTGTCTCACAATACCTTACTGTACAGCGTGTAAGCAACGAACCCCATTGGACAGCATGTGTGTCACAAGACCCATTGGACAGAGTGTGTGTGTCACATACCCATTGGACAGCGTGTGTGTCACAAACCCCATTGGACAGCGTGTGTGTGTAATAATACCCATTGGACAGCGTGTGTGTCACAAACCCTATTGGACAGCGTGTGTGTCAAAAACACCATTGGACAGCGCGTGTGTGTCACAATACCCATTGGACAAAGTGTGTGTGTCACAAACCCCATTGGACAGCGTGTGTTTCATAAACCCCATTGGACAGTGTGTGTGTGTCACAATACCCATTGGACATTGTTTGTGTGTCACAAACCACATTGGACAGCATGTGTTTCACAAACCCCTTTGGACAGTGTGTGTGTCACAAACCCCATTGGAAAGCGTGTGTGTGACACAATCCCCCTTTCACAGTGTCTGTATCACAATACCCATTGGACAGTGTGTGTGTCACAATACCCATTGGACAGCTTGTGTGTCACAAACCCTTTTGGACAGTGTGTGTGTCACAAACCCCACTGGGCAGCGTGTGTGTGTTACAATCCCCATTGGACTGCGTGTGTGTCACAAACGCAATGGGACAGAGTGTGTGCCACGAACCCCATTGGACAGCGTGTGTGTGTCACAAACCCTCCTGGTCAAAGTGTGTGTCACAAAACCCATTGGACAGCATGCGTGTCACAAACACCATTGGACAGTGTGTGTGTAACAAACCCAGTTGGTCAGCGTGTGTGTCACAAACCCAATGGGAGAGCGTGTGTGCGTCACATGCCCCATTGGAAAGTGTGTGTGTCACAAACTCCATTGGACAGAGTTTGTGTTTAACAATACCCATTGGACAGTGTGTGTATCACAAACCCCATTGGACAGTGTGTGTATCACAAACCCCACTGGACAGCGTGTGTGCCACAAACACCCATGGACAGTGTGCGTGCCACAAACCCCATTGGACATCATGTGTGTCACAAACCCCTTTGGACAGTGTGTGTGTCACAAACCCCATTGCACAGTGTTTGTGTGTCACAATCCCCATTGGTCAGTGTGTGTGTCACAATACCCATGGGACAGAGTGTGTGTCACGAACCCCATTGCACAGCGTGTGTGTCACTAGCGACATTGGACAGAGTGTGTGCGTCACAAACCCCATTGGAACGTGTATGCGTTACAAAACCCATTGAATAGTGAGTGTGTGTCACAAACCCTCCTGGTAAAGTGTGTGTCTCACAAAACCCATTGGACAGCATGCGTGTCATACACACCATTTGACAGTGTGTGTGTAACAAACCCAATTGGTCAGCGTGTGTGTCTCAAACCCCATGGGACAGCGACTGGGTGTCACAAACCCCATTGGATAGTGTGTGTCACAAACCCCATTGGATAGCGTGTGTGTGTTAAAGACCCCATTAGAAAGTATGATTGTCACAAACCCCATTGGATAGCATGTGTGTGTCACAAACCCTATTGGACAGTGTGTATGACACAATCCCCATTGGACAGTGTTTGTCATAAACCCCATGGTACAGAATGTGTGTCACAAACACTATTGGACAGCCTGTGTGTGTCACAAACCCATTGGAAAGAGTGTGTGTGTCAAAAAACCCACTGGACAGCGTGTGTGTCACGAACCCCATTGGACAGCGTGTGTGTGTCACAAACCCTTTGGACAGAGTTCGTGTGTCGCAAACCGCATTGGACAGAGTGTGTGTCATAAACCCCATTGGATAGCGTGTGTGTGTCACAATCTCCTTTGGACAGTGTGTGTGTCACAAACCCCATGGGACTGAGTGTGTGTCACAAAAAACATTGGACAGCGTGTGTGTGTCACAAACCCATTGGACAGAGTGTGTGTGTCACAATCCCCATTGGAAAGCGTGTGTGTCACAAACCCCATTGGACAGTGTGCGCCTCACAAACCCCGCTGGGCAGCGTGTGTGTCACAAACACCCATGGATAGTGTGCGTGTCACAAACCCCACTGGACATCATGTGTGTCACAAATCCCTTTGGACAGTGTGTGTTTCACAAACCCCATTGGATGCGTGTGTGTGTCACAATCCCCATTGGACAGTGAGTGTGTCTCACAATCCCCATTGGACAGTTTTTGTGTGTCTCAAACCCCATTGGACAGCATCTGTGTCACAAACCCCATTGGACAGCGTGTGTGTCACAATCCGCAAGGGACAGAGTGTGTGTCAGAAACCCCATTGGACAGAGTGTGTGTGTCACAAACCCCATTGGACAGCGTGTGTCTCATAAACCGCATTGGAGAGCGTGTGTTTCACAAGCCCCATTGGACAGCGTGTGTGTCACAAGCAACATAGGACAGCCTGTGTGTGTAACAATACCCATTGGACAGTGTGTGTGTCACAAACCCCATTGGACAGCGTGTGTGTCACAAACCCCCATAGACACGGTGTGTGTCACAAACCCCATTTGACAGTGTGTCATAAACCCCCCATTGGGGTTTGTGTCACAAACCCCATTGGACAGTGTGTGTGTCACAAGCCCCATTGGACAGCGTGTGTATCACAAGCCCCATTGAACAGCGTGTGTGTCACAAGCAACATAGGACAGGCTGTGTGTGTAACAATACCCATTGGACAGTGTGTGTGTCACAAACCCCATTTGACAGTGTGTGTGTCACAAACCCCACTGGACATCGTGTGTTTCATAAACCCCATTGGACAGCGTGTGTGTCACAAACACCCATGGACAGCGTGTGTGTCACAAACACCCATGGACAGTATGCATGTCACAAACCCCATTGGACATCCTGTGTGTCACAAACCCCTTTGGACAGTGTGTGTGTCACAAACCCCATTGGACAGCGTGTGTGTTTTACAATCCCCATTGGACAGTGTGTTTGTGTGTCATAAACCCCATTGGACATCATGTGTTTCACAAACTGCATTAGAAAGTGTGTGTGTCACAAACCCCATTGGATAGCGTGTGTGTGTCACAAATCCAACTGGACAGCTTGTGTGTCACAAGACCCATTGGACAGAGTGTGTGTGTCACAAATCCCATTGGACATCGTGTGTGTCAAAAACCCCATTGGACAGCGTGAGTATCACAAGCACCATTGGACAGAGTGTGGTGTCACAATCCCCATTGGACAGTGTGTGTGTCACAAACCCTCTTGGTCAGTGTGTGTGTCACAAACCCCATTGGACAGCGTGTGTGTCACAAACCCCACTGGACAGCGTGTGTTTCAAAAACACCCATGTACAGCGTGCTTGTCACAAACCCCATTGGACAGCGTGTGTGTGTCACAATCCCCATTGGACAGGTTGTGTGTGTAAAAAACCCATTGGACAACGTGTGTGTGTCACAATCTCCATTGGACAGTGCGTGTGTCGCAAACCCCATGGGACAGAGTGTGTGTCACGAACCCCATTGGACAGCGTGTGTGTCACAAGCGCCATTGGATAGCTTGTGTGTGTCACAAACCCTCGTGGTCAGTGTGCGTGTCACAAAATCCTTTGGACAGCATGCGTGTCGCAAACACCATTGGACAGTGTTTGTGTAAGAAACCCAATTGGTCAGCGTGTGTGTAACAAACCCCATGGGACAGAGTGTGTGTGTCACAAAACCTATTGGATAGCGTGTGTGTCACAAACCCCATTAAAAAGTGTGCGTGTCACAAACCCCATTAAAAAGTGTGCGTGTCACAAACCCCATTGGAAAGTGTGTGTGTCACAAACCCCATTGGATACCGTGTGTGTGTCACAAACCCCATTAGAAAGTGTGAGTGTCACAAAGCCCACTGGAAAGTGTGTGTGTCACAAACGCCATTGGATATCGTGGGTGTGTCACAAACCCCATTAGAAAGTGTGCGAGTCACAAACCCCATTGGATAGCACGTGTGTGTCAAAAACCCTATTGGACAGTGTGTATGTCACAATCCCCATTGGACAGTGTGTGTGTCAAAAAATCCATTGTATAGCGTGTGTGTTATAAACCCCATTAGAAAGTGTGTGTGTGTCACAAGCACCATTGGGCAGAGCGTGTGTTTCACAAACCCCTTTGGAAATTGTATGTGTCACAAAACCCATTGGATAGCTTGTGTGTGTCACAAAACCTATTGGACAGTGTGTGTGTCTCAAAACCCACTGGAGAGCATGTGTGTCGCAAGCCCCATTCGACAGCGTGTGTGTCACAAACACCATTGGACAGCGTGTGTGTGTCACAAACCCCATTTGATAGAGTGTGTGTCACAAACACCATTGGAAAGTGTGTGTGTCACAAACCCTATTGGACAGCGAGTGTATGTCACAAACCCTCCTGGTCAGTGTGTGTGTCACAAAACCCATTGGACAGAGTGTGTGTCACAAGCACCATTGGACAGAGTGTGTGTCACAAACCCCATTGGAAAGTGTATGTGTCACAAACCCCATTGGATAGTATGTGTGTGTCACAAACCCTATTGGACAGTGTGTGTGTCACGAATCCCATTGGACAGAGTGTGTGTGACACAATCCCCATTGGACAGTGTGTGTGTCACAATACCCATTGGACAGCATGTGTGTCACAATCCCCTTTGGACAGAGTGTGTGTCACAAACCCCATTGGACAGCGTGTGTGTCACAAACCCCATTGGATAGCCTGTGTGTGTCACAAACCCCAGTGGACAGTGTGTGTGTGTCACAAACCCCACTGGATAGCGTGTGTGTTTCACAAACCCTATTGGACAGTGTGTGTCTCACAATACCTTACTGTACAGCGTGTAAGCAACGAACCCCATTGGACAGCATGTGTGTCACAAGACCCATTGGACAGAGTGTGTGTGTCACATACCCATTGGACAGCGTGTGTGTCACAAACCCCATTGGACAGCGTGTGTGTGTAATAATACCCATTGGACAGCGTGTGTGTCACAAACCCTATTGGACAGCGTGTGTGTCAAAAACACCATTGGACAGCGCGTGTGTGTCACAATACCCATTGGACAAAGTGTGTGTGTCACAAACCCCATTGGACAGCGTGTGTTTCATAAACCCCATTGGACAGTGTGTGTGTGTCACAATACCCATTGGACATTGTTTGTGTGTCACAAACCACATTGGACAGCATGTGTTTCACAAACCCCTTTGGACAGTGTGTGTGTCACAAACCCCATTGGAAAGCGTGTGTGTGACACAATCCCCCTTTCACAGTGTCTGTATCACAATACCCATTGGACAGTGTGTGTGTCACAATACCCATTGGACAGCTTGTGTGTCACAAACCCTTTTGGACAGTGTGTGTGTCACAAACCCCACTGGGCAGCGTGTGTGTGTTACAATCCCCATTGGACTGCGTGTGTGTCACAAACGCAATGGGACAGAGTGTGTGCCACGAACCCCATTGGACAGCGTGTGTGTGTCACAAACCCTCCTGGTCAAAGTGTGTGTCACAAAACCCATTGGACAGCATGCGTGTCACAAACACCATTGGACAGTGTGTGTGTAACAAACCCAGTTGGTCAGCGTGTGTGTCACAAACCCAATGGGACAGCGTGTGTGCGTCACATGCCCCATTGGAAAGTGTGTGTGTCACAAACCCCATTGGACAGAGTTTGTGTTTAACAATACCCATTGGACAGTGTGTGTATCACAAACCCCATTGGACAGTGTGTGTATCACAAACCCCACTGGACAGCGTGTGTGCCACAAACACCCATGGACAGTGTGCGTGCCACAAACCCCATTGGACATCATGTGTGTCACAAACCCCTTTGGACAGTGTGTGTGTCACAAACCCCATTGCACAGTGTTTGTGTGTCACAATCCCCATTGGTCAGTGTGTGTGTCACAATACCCATGGGACAGAGTGTGTGTCACGAACCCCATTGCACAGCGTGTGTGTCACTAGCGACATTGGACAGAGTGTGTGCGTCACAAACCCCATTGGAACGTGTATGCGTTACAAAACCCATTGAATAGTGAGTGTGTGTCACAAACCCTCCTGGTAAAGTGTGTGTCTCACAAAACCCATTGGACAGCATGCGTGTCATACACACCATTTGACAGTGTGTGTGTAACAAACCCAATTGGTCAGCGTGTGTGTCTCAAACCCCATGGGACAGCGACTGGGTGTCACAAACCCCATTGGATAGTGTGTGTCACAAACCCCATTGGATAGCGTGTGTGTGTCTAAGACCCCATTAGAAAGTATGATTGTCACAAACCCCATTGGATAGCATGTGTGTGTCACAAACCCTATTGGACAGTGTGTATTTCACAATTCCCATTAGACAGCGTCTGTGTCACAAACCCCATTGGGCAGCGTGTGTGTCACAAACAACCATTGGACAGCGTGTGTAGTGTCACAATCCCCATTGGACAGCGTGTGTGTCATAAACCCCATTATAGCGTGCGTGTGTCACAAACCCCATTATAAAGTGTGCGTGTCAAAAACCCCATTGGACATTGTGTGTGTCACAAACCCCCGTGGACACTGTGTGTGTCACAAACACCCATGGACAGTGTACGTGTCTCAAACCCCATTGGACAGCGTGTGTGTCACAAACCCCTTTGGACAGTGTGTGTGTCACAAACCCCATTGGACAGTGTGTGTGTGTCACAATACCCATTGGACAGTGTGTGTGTCACAAACCCCATGGGACAGAGTGTCTGTCACGAACCCCATTGGACAGCGTGAGTGTCTCAAGCCCCACTGGACAGAATGTGTGAGTCACAAACCCCATTAGAAAGTGTGCGTGTGACAAACCCCTTTGGATAGCATGTGTGTGTCACAAACCCTATTGGACAGTGTGTATGACACAATCCCCATTGGACAGTGTTTGTCATAAACCCCATGGTACAGAATGTGTGTCACAAACACTATTGGACAGCCTGTGTGTGTCACAAACCCATTGGAAAGAGTGTGTGTGTCAAAAAACCCACTGGACAGCGTGTGTGTCACGAACCCCATTGGACAGCGTGTGTGTGTCACAAACCCTTTGGACAGAGTTCGTGTGTCGCAAACCGCATTGGACAGAGTGTGTGTCATAAACCCCATTGGATAGCGTGTGTGTGTCACAATCTCCTTTGGACAGTGTGTGTGTCACAAACCCCATGGGACTGAGTGTGTGTCACAAAAAACATTGGACAGCGTGTGTGTGTCACAAACCCATTGGACAGAGTGTGTGTGTCACAATCCCCATTGGAAAGCGTGTGTGTCACAAACCCCATTGGACAGTGTGCGTCTCACAAACCCCGCTGGGCAGCGTGTGTGTCACAAACACCCATGGATAGTGTGCGTGTCACAAACCCCACTGGACATCATGTGTGTCACAAATCCCTTTGGACAGTGTGTGTTTCACAAACCCCATTGGATGCGTGTGTGTGTCACAATCCCCATTGGACAGTGAGTGTGTCTCACAATCCCCATTGGACAGTTTTTGTGTGTCTCAAACCCCATTGGACAGCATCTGTGTCACAAACCCCATTGGACAGCGTGTGTGTCACAATCCGCAAGGGACAGAGTGTGTGTCAGAAACCCCATTGGACAGAGTGTGTGTGTCACAAACCCCATTGGACAGCGTGTGTCTCATAAACCGCATTGGAGAGCGTGTGTTTCACAAGCCCCATTGGACAGCGTGTGTGTCACAAGCAACATAGGACAGCCTGTGTGTGTAACAATACCCATTGGACAGTGTGTGTGTCACAAACCCCATTGGACAGCGTGTGTGTCACAAACCCCCATAGACACGGTGTGTGTCACAAACCCCATTTGACAGTGTGTCATAAACCCCCCATTGGGGTTTGTGTCACAAACCCCATTGGACAGTGTTTGTGTGTTACAAACCCCATTGGACAGCGTGTGTGTCACAAGCCCCATTGGACAGCGTGTGTATCACAAGCCCCATTGAACAGCGTGTGTGTCACAAGCAACATAGGACAGGCTGTGTGTGTCACAAACCCCATTTGACAGTGTGTGTGTCACAAACCCCATTTGACAGTGTGTGTGTCACAAACCCCACTGGACATCGTGTGTTTCATAAACCCCATTGGACAGCGTGTGTGTCACAAACACCCATGGACAGCGTGTGTGTCACAAACACCCATGGACAGTATGCATGTCACAAACCCCATTGGACATCCTGTGTGTCACAAACCCCTTTGGACAGTGTGTGTGTCACAAACCCCATTGGACAGCGTGTGTGTTTTACAATCCCCATTGGACAGTGTGTTTGTGTGTCATAAACCCCATTGGACATCATGTGTTTCACAAACTGCATTAGAAAGTGTGTGTGTCACAAACCCCATTGGATAGCGTGTGTGTGTCACAAATCCAACTGGACAGCTTGTGTGTCACAAGACCCATTGGACAGAGTGTGTGTGTCACAAATCCCATTGGACATCGTGTGTGTCAAAAACCCCATTGGACAGCGTGAGTATCACAAGCACCATTGGACAGAGTGTGGTGTCACAATCCCCATTGGACAGTGTGTGTGTCACAAACCCTCTTGGTCAGTGTGTGTGTCACAAACCCCATTGGACAGCGTGTGTGTCACAAACCCCACTGGACAGCGTGTGTTTCAAAAACACCCATGTACAGCGTGCTTGTCACAAACCCCATTGGACAGCGTGTGTGTGTCACAATCCCCATTGGACAGGTTGTGTGTGTAAAAAACCCATTGGACAACGTGTGTGTGTCACAATCTCCATTGGACAGTGCGTGTGTCGCAAACCCCATGGGACAGAGTGTGTGTCACGAACCCCATTGGACAGCGTGTGTGTCACAAGCGCCATTGGATAGCTTGTGTGTGTCACAAACCCTCGTGGTCAGTGTGCGTGTCACAAAATCCTTTGGACAGCATGCGTGTCGCAAACACCATTGGACAGTGTTTGTGTAAGAAACCCAATTGGTCAGCGTGTGTGTAACAAACCCCATGGGACAGAGTGTGTGTGTCACAAAACCTATTGGATAGCGTGTGTGTCACAAACCCCATTAAAAAGTGTGCGTGTCACAAACCCCATTAAAAAGTGTGCGTGTCACAAACCCCATTGGAAAGTGTGTGTGTCACAAACCCCATTGGATACCGTGTGTGTGTCACAAACCCCATTAGAAAGTGTGAGTGTCACAAAGCCCACTGGAAAGTGTGTGTGTCACAAACGCCATTGGATATCGTGGGTGTGTCACAAACCCCATTAGAAAGTGTGCGAGTCACAAACCCCATTGGATAGCACGTGTGTGTCAAAAACCCTATTGGACAGTGTGTATGTCACAATCCCCATTGGACAGTGTGTGTGTCAAAAAATCCATTGTATAGCGTGTGTGTTATAAACCCCATTAGAAAGTGTGTGTGTGTCACAAGCACCATTGGGCAGAGCGTGTGTTTCACAAACCCCTTTGGAAATTGTATGTGTCACAAAACCCATTGGATAGCTTGTGTGTGTCACAAACCCTATTGGACAGTGTGTGTGTCTCAAAACCCACTGGAGAGCATGTGTGTCGCAAGCCCCATTCGACAGCGTGTGTGTCACAAACACCATTGGACAGCGTGTGTGTGTCACAAACCCCATTTGATAGAGTGTGTGTCACAAACACCATTGGAAAGTGTGTGTGTCACAAACCCTATTGGACAGCGAGTGTATGTCACAAACCCTCCTGGTCAGTGTGTGTGTCACAAAACCCATTGGACAGAGTGTGTGTCACAAGCACCATTGGACAGAGTGTGTGTCACAAACCCCATTGGAAAGTGTATGTGTCACAAACCCCATTGGATAGTATGTGTGTGTCACAAACCCTATTGGACAGTGTGTGTGTCACGAATCCCATTGGACAGAGTGTGTGTGACACAATCCCCATTGGACAGTGTGTGTGTCACAATACCCATTGGACAGCATGTGTGTCACAATCCCCTTTGGACAGAGTGTGTGTCACAAACCCCATTGGACAGCGTGTGTGTCACAAACCCCATTGGATAGCCTGTGTGTGTCACAAACCCCAGTGGACAGTGTGTGTGTGTCACAAACCCCACTGGATAGCGTGTGTGTTTCACAAACCCTATTGGACAGTGTGTGTCTCACAATACCTTACTGTACAGCGTGTAAGCAACGAACCCCATTGGACAGCATGTGTGTCACAAGACCCATTGGACAGAGTGTGTGTGTCACATACCCATTGGACAGCGTGTGTGTCACAAACCCCATTGGACAGCGTGTGTGTGTAATAATACCCATTGGACAGCGTGTGTGTCACAAACCCTATTGGACAGCGTGTGTGTCAAAAACACCATTGGACAGCGCGTGTGTGTCACAATACCCATTGGACAAAGTGTGTGTGTCACAAACCCCATTGGACAGCGTGTGTTTCATAAACCCCATTGGACAGTGTGTGTGTGTCACAATACCCATTGGACATTGTTTGTGTGTCACAAACCACATTGGACAGCATGTGTTTCACAAACCCCTTTGGACAGTGTGTGTGTCACAAACCCCATTGGAAAGCGTGTGTGTGACACAATCCCCCTTTCACAGTGTCTGTATCACAATACCCATTGGACAGTGTGTGTGTCACAATACCCATTGGACAGCTTGTGTGTCACAAACCCTTTTGGACAGTGTGTGTGTCACAAACCCCACTGGGCAGCGTGTGTGTGTTACAATCCCCATTGGACTGCGTGTGTGTCACAAACGCAATGGGACAGAGTGTGTGCCACGAACCCCATTGGACAGCGTGTGTGTGTCACAAACCCTCCTGGTCAAAGTGTGTGTCACAAAACCCATTGGACAGCATGCGTGTCACAAACACCATTGGACAGTGTGTGTGTAACAAACCCAGTTGGTCAGCGTGTGTGTCACAAACCCAATGGGACAGCGTGTGTGCGTCACATGCCCCATTGGAAAGTGTGTGTGTCACAAACCCCATTGGACAGAGTTTGTGTTTAACAATACCCATTGGACAGTGTGTGTATCACAAACCCCATTGGACAGTGTGTGTATCACAAACCCCACTGGACAGCGTGTGTGCCACAAACACCCATGGACAGTGTGCGTGCCACAAACCCCATTGGACATCATGTGTGTCACAAACCCCTTTGGACAGTGTGTGTGTCACAAACCCCATTGCACAGTGTTTGTGTGTCACAATCCCCATTGGTCAGTGTGTGTGTCACAATACCCATGGGACAGAGTGTGTGTCACGAACCCCATTGCACAGCGTGTGTGTCACTAGCGACATTGGACAGAGTGTGTGCGTCACAAACCCCATTGGAACGTGTATGCGTTACAAAACCCATTGAATAGTGAGTGTGTGTCACAAACCCTCCTGGTAAAGTGTGTGTCTCACAAAACCCATTGGACAGCATGCGTGTCATACACACCATTTGACAGTGTGTGTGTAACAAACCCAATTGGTCAGCGTGTGTGTCTCAAACCCCATGGGACAGCGACTGGGTGTCACAAACCCCATTGGATAGTGTGTGTCACAAACCCCATTGGATAGCGTGTGTGTGTTAAAGACCCCATTAGAAAGTATGATTGTCACAAACCCCATTGGATAGCATGTGTGTGTCACAAACCCTATTGGACAGTGTGTATTTCACAATCCCCACTGGACAGCGTCTGTGTCACAAACCCCATTGGGCAGCGTGTGTGTCACAAACAACCATTGGACAGCGTGTGTAGTGTCACAATCCCCATTGGACAGCGTGTGTGTCATAAACCCCATTATAGCGTGCGTGTGTCACAAACCCCATTATAAAGTGTGCGTGTCAAAAACCCCATTGGACATTGTGTGTGTCACAAACCCCCGTGGACACTGTGTGTGTCACAAACACCCATGGACAGTGTACGTGTCTCAAACCCCATTGGACAGCGTGTGTGTCACAAACCCCTTTGGACAGTGTGTGTGTCACAAACCCCATTGGACAGTGTGTGTGTGTCACAATACCCATTGGACAGTGTGTGTGTCACAAACCCCATGGGACAGAGTGTCTGTCACGAACCCCATTGGACAGCGTGAGTGTCTCAAGCCCCACTGGACAGAATGTGTGAGTCACAAACCCCATTAGAAAGTGTGCGTGTGACAAACCCCTTTGGATAGCATGTGTGTGTCACAAACCCTATTGGACAGTGTGTATGACACAATCCCCATTGGACAGTGTTTGTCATAAACCCCATGGTACAGAATGTGTGTCACAAACACTATTGGACAGCCTGTGTGTGTCACAAACCCATTGGAAAGAGTGTGTGTGTCAAAAAACCCACTGGACAGCGTGTGTGTCACGAACCCCATTGGACAGCGTGTGTGTGTCACAAACCCTTTGGACAGAGTTCGTGTGTCGCAAACCGCATTGGACAGAGTGTGTGTCATAAACCCCATTGGATAGCGTGTGTGTGTCACAATCTCCTTTGGACAGTGTGTGTGTCACAAACCCCATGGGACTGAGTGTGTGTCACAAAAAACATTGGACAGCGTGTGTGTGTCACAAACCCATTGGACAGAGTGTGTGTGTCACAATCCCCATTGGAAAGCGTGTGTGTCACAAACCCCATTGGACAGTGTGCGCCTCACAAACCCCGCTGGGCAGCGTGTGTGTCACAAACACCCATGGATAGTGTGCGTGTCACAAACCCCACTGGACATCATGTGTGTCACAAATCCCTTTGGACAGTGTGTGTTTCACAAACCCCATTGGATGCGTGTGTGTGTCACAATCCCCATTGGACAGTGAGTGTGTCTCACAATCCCCATTGGACAGTTTTTGTGTGTCTCAAACCCCATTGGACAGCATCTGTGTCACAAACCCCATTGGACAGCGTGTGTGTCACAATCCGCAAGGGACAGAGTGTGTGTCAGAAACCCCATTGGACAGAGTGTGTGTGTCACAAACCCCATTGGACAGCGTGTGTCTCATAAACCGCATTGGAGAGCGTGTGTTTCACAAGCCCCATTGGACAGCGTGTGTGTCACAAGCAACATAGGACAGCCTGTGTGTGTAACAATACCCATTGGACAGTGTGTGTGTCACAAACCCCATTGGACAGCGTGTGTGTCACAAACCCCCATAGACACGGTGTGTGTCACAAACCCCATTTGACAGTGTGTCATAAACCCCCCATTGGGGTTTGTGTCACAAACCCCATTGGACAGTGTGTGTGTCACAAGCCCCATTGGACAGCGTGTGTATCACAAGCCCCATTGAACAGCGTGTGTGTCACAAGCAACATAGGACAGGCTGTGTGTGTAACAATACCCATTGGACAGTGTGTGTGTCACAAACCCCATTTGACAGTGTGTGTGTCACAAACCCCACTGGACATCGTGTGTTTCATAAACCCCATTGGACAGCGTGTGTGTCACAAACACCCATGGACAGCGTGTGTGTCACAAACACCCATGGACAGTATGCATGTCACAAACCCCATTGGACATCCTGTGTGTCACAAACCCCTTTGGACAGTGTGTGTGTCACAAACCCCATTGGACAGCGTGTGTGTTTTACAATCCCCATTGGACAGTGTGTTTGTGTGTCATAAACCCCATTGGACATCATGTGTTTCACAAACTGCATTAGAAAGTGTGTGTGTCACAAACCCCATTGGATAGCGTGTGTGTGTCACAAATCCAACTGGACAGCTTGTGTGTCACAAGACCCATTGGACAGAGTGTGTGTGTCACAAATCCCATTGGACATCGTGTGTGTCAAAAACCCCATTGGACAGCGTGAGTATCACAAGCACCATTGGACAGAGTGTGGTGTCACAATCCCCATTGGACAGTGTGTGTGTCACAAACCCTCTTGGTCAGTGTGTGTGTCACAAACCCCATTGGACAGCGTGTGTGTCACAAACCCCACTGGACAGCGTGTGTTTCAAAAACACCCATGTACAGCGTGCTTGTCACAAACCCCATTGGACAGCGTGTGTGTGTCACAATCCCCATTGGACAGGTTGTGTGTGTAAAAAACCCATTGGACAACGTGTGTGTGTCACAATCTCCATTGGACAGTGCGTGTGTCGCAAACCCCATGGGACAGAGTGTGTGTCACGAACCCCATTGGACAGCGTGTGTGTCACAAGCGCCATTGGATAGCTTGTGTGTGTCACAAACCCTCGTGGTCAGTGTGCGTGTCACAAAATCCTTTGGACAGCATGCGTGTCGCAAACACCATTGGACAGTGTTTGTGTAAGAAACCCAATTGGTCAGCGTGTGTGTAACAAACCCCATGGGACAGAGTGTGTGTGTCACAAAACCTATTGGATAGCGTGTGTGTCACAAACCCCATTAAAAAGTGTGCGTGTCACAAACCCCATTAAAAAGTGTGCGTGTCACAAACCCCATTGGAAAGTGTGTGTGTCACAAACCCCATTGGATACCGTGTGTGTGTCACAAACCCCATTAGAAAGTGTGAGTGTCACAAAGCCCACTGGAAAGTGTGTGTGTCACAAACGCCATTGGATATCGTGGGTGTGTCACAAACCCCATTAGAAAGTGTGCGAGTCACAAACCCCATTGGATAGCACGTGTGTGTCAAAAACCCTATTGGACAGTGTGTATGTCACAATCCCCATTGGACAGTGTGTGTGTCAAAAAATCCATTGTATAGCGTGTGTGTTATAAACCCCATTAGAAAGTGTGTGTGTGTCACAAGCACCATTGGGCAGAGCGTGTGTTTCACAAACCCCTTTGGAAATTGTATGTGTCACAAAACCCATTGGATAGCTTGTGTGTGTCACAAACCCTATTGGACAGTGTGTGTGTCTCAAAACCCACTGGAGAGCATGTGTGTCGCAAGCCCCATTCGACAGCGTGTGTGTCACAAACACCATTGGACAGCGTGTGTGTGTCACAAACCCCATTTGATAGAGTGTGTGTCACAAACACCATTGGAAAGTGTGTGTGTCACAAACCCTATTGGACAGCGAGTGTATGTCACAAACCCTCCTGGTCAGTGTGTGTGTCACAAAACCCATTGGACAGCATGCGTGTCACAAACACCATTGGACAGTGTGTGTGTAACAAACCCAGTTGGTCAGCGTGTGTGTCACAAACCCAATGGGACAGCGTGTGTGCGTCACATGCCCCATTGGAAAGTGTGTGTGTCACAAACCCCATTGGACAGAGTTTGTGTTTAACAATACCCATTGGACAGTGTGTGTATCACAAACCCCATTGGACAGTGTGTGTATCACAAACCCCACTGGACAGCGTGTGTGCCACAAACACCCATGGACAGTGTGCGTGCCACAAACCCCATTGGACATCATGTGTGTCACAAACCCCTTTGGACAGTGTGTGTGTCACAAACCCCATTGCACAGTGTTTGTGTGTCACAATCCCCATTGGTCAGTGTGTGTGTCACAATACCCATGGGACAGAGTGTGTGTCACAAACCCCATTGTACAGCGTGAGTGGAAAGAACCCCATTGGACAGCGTGTGTGTCACAAGACCCATTGGAAAGAGTGTGTGTGTCACAAACCCGTTGGACAGTGTGTGTTTTTCACAAACCCCATGGGACTGTGTGTGTGTCTCAAACCCCGCTGGACAGCGTTTGTGTCACAAACACCCATGTACAGTGTGCGTGTCACAAACCCCATTGGATATCGTGTGTGTCACAAACCCTTTTGGACAGTGTGAGTGTCACAAACCCCACAGGACAGCGTGTGTGTCACAAACCCCTTTGGACAGTGTGTGTGTCACTAACCACATTGGACATCGTGTGTGTCAGAAACACCTTTGGACAGTGTGTGTGTCACAAATCCCATTGGACAGCGAGTGTGTGTCACAATCCCCACTGGACAGTGTGTGTGTGTCACAAACCCCATTGGACTGTGTGTGTGTGTCACAATCCCCATGGGAGAGAATTGTGTAACGAACATCATTGGACACCGTGTGTGTAACAAGCGCCATTGGACAGACTGTGTGTGTCACAAACCCTGCTGGTCAGTATGTGCGTCACAAAACCCATTGGACAGCCTGTGTGTCGGAAACACCATCGGACAGTGTGTGTGTAAGAAACCCAATTGTTCAGCGTGTGTCTCACAAACCCCATTGGACAGTGTGTGTGTGTCAAAAACCCCACTTGATAGTGTGTGTGTGTCACAAACCCTATTGGAGAGTGTGTGTGTCACAAACCCCACTGGACAGAGTGTGTGACACAATACCCTTTGGACAGTGTATGTGTCACAATCCCCATTGGACAGTGTTTGTGTGTCATTCAACCCCATTGTACAGCGTGTGTGTCACAAACCCCCTTGGACAGTGTGTGTGTCACAAAACTCAATGGACAGAAAGTGTGTCACAAGCACCAGTGGACAGAGTGTGTGTGTCACAAACCCCATTGGACAGCGTGTGTGTGTCACAATACCCATTGGACAGAGTGTGTGTGTCTCAAACCCCATTGGATAGCGTGTCTGTGTCACAAAACCTATTGGACAGTGTGTGTGTCACAAACCCCATTGTACAGAGTGTGTGTGACACAATCTCCTTTTGACAGCGTGTGTGTCACAATCCCCATTGGACAGAGTGTGTGTCACAAACCCCTTGCACATAGTGTGTCTCACAAACCCCTTTGGGCAGTGTGTGTGTCACAAACCCCATTGGACAGCATGTGTGTGTTTCACAAACTCCTTTGGACAGCGTGTGTGTGTCACAATACCCATTGGACAGTGTTTGTGTGTCACGAACCCCATTGGACAGCGTGTGTGTCACAAACCCCTTTGGACAGTGTGTGTGACACAATCCCCTTTGCACAGTGTGTGTGTCACAAACCCCATTGGACAGCGTGTGTTATATAAACCCCATTGGACATCGTGTGTGTCACAAACCCTTTTGGACAGTGTGTGTCTCACAAACCCCATTGGACAGAGTTTGTGTCACAAACCCTATTGGACAGCGTGTGTCTCACAAACACCGTTGGACAGTGTGTGTGTCATAAACACCATTGGACAGCATGTGTGTCTCACAATCCGAATTGGACAGTGTTTGTGTGTCACAAACCCCATTGGACACCGTGTGCTTCACAAACCCCTTTGGACAGCGTGTGTGTCACAAACCCCCTTTGGACAGCGTGTGTGTCACAAAACCCAATGGACAGAAAGTGTGTCACAAGCACCAGTGGACAGAGTGTGTGTGTCACAAACCCCATTGGACAGCATGCGTGTTGCAAACACCATTGGACAGTGTGTGTGTAACAAACCCAATTGGTCAGCGTGTGTGTCACAAAGCACATTGGAAAGTGTATGTGTCACAAAACCCACTGCACTGCGTGTGTGTCACAGACCCCATTGGACAGAGTGTATGTGTCACAATCCCCATTGGACAGCATGTGTGTCACAAACCCCATTGGACAGCGTGTGTGTGTCACAATACCCATTGGACAGAGTGTGTGTGTCTCAAACCCCATTGGATAGCGTGTCTGTGTCACAAACCCTATTGGACAGCGTGTGTCTCACAAACACCGTTGGACAGTGTGTGTGTGTTACAAAAACCATTGGACAGTGTGTGTGTCACAAACCCCATTGGACAGAGTTTGTGTCACAAACCCCATTGGACAGCGTGTGTGTCACAAATCGCATTGGAAAGTGTGTGTGTCACCAACCCCATTGGATAGTGTGTTACAAACTCTACTGGACAGTTTGTGTGTCACGAACCCCATTAGGCAGCATGTGTGTCACAACCCCCCCTGGACCTCGCGTGTGTCACAATCACCATTGGACAGCGTGTGTGTCACAAACAACAAAGGACAGTGTTTGTTTCACAAACCCCAGTGTACAGAGTTTGTGTGTCACAATCACAATTGGACAGAGTGTGTGTGACATACCCCATTGGACAGTGTGTGTGTCACAAACCCCCCTGGACAGTGTTTGTGTCACAAACCCCATTTCACAGTGTGTGTGTGTCACAAACACTATTGGACAGCATGTGTGTGTCAAAAATCTTTGGACAGTGTATGTGTCACAAAGCCCACAGGACAGCGTGTGTGTCACAAACGCCCCTGGACAGTGTGTGTGTCACAATCCTCATTGGACAGCGTGTGTGTCACAAAACCCCTGGACAGTGTGTGTTTCACAAACCCAATTGGACAGCGTGTGTGTGTCACAATCCCCATTGGACAGTCTGTGTGACACAAACACCACTGCACAGCATGTGTGCCACAACACCCATTGGACAGCTTGTGTGTGTCACAATCCCCATTGGACAGTGTGTGTGTCACAAAACCCATTCAATAGCGTGTGTGTCACAAACCCCGTTAGAAAATGTGTGTGTCACAAACCCCATTGAATAGTGTGAGTGTGTCACAATACCCATTGGACAGTGTGTCTGTCACAAACCCCATGGCACAGAGTGTCTGTCACAAACACTATTGGACTGCGTGTGTGTTTCACAAGCCCATTGGACAGAGTGTGTGTGTCACAAAACCCACTGGACAGCATGTGTGTCACAAATCTCGTGGGACAGTGTGTGTTTCAAAATCTCCATTGGACAGCGTGTGTGTGTCACAATCCCCATTGGACAGAGTGTGTTTCACAAACCCCATTGGACACTGTGTGTATCATAAAAGCCATTGGACACCGTGTCTGTCACAGTCCCCATTGGACAGCGTTTGTGTCAGAAACCCCATTGGAAAGTGTGTTTGTCACAAAACCCGTTTGACAGAATGCGTGTCACAAAACACATTGGACAGAGTGTGTGTCACAAATCCCATTGGACAGTCTGTGTGTTACAATCCCCCGTGTACAATGTCTGTGTCACAAACCCCATTGGACAGCGTGTGTGTCACAAACACTGTTGGACAGCGTGTGTTTGTCAGAAACCCCATTGGACAGAGTGGGTGTGACAAACCCATTGGATAGCGTGTGTGTCACAAACGCCACTGGACAGTGCGTTTGTAACAAACCCAATTGGTCAACGTGTGTGTGTCGCAAATGCCATTGGTCAGTGTGTGTGTCACAAATGCCCCTGGACAGTGTGTATGTCTCAAACCCTATTGGACAGCGTGTGTGTCACAAACCTCCCTGGACAGCGTGTGTGTCACAATCCCAGTTGGACAGAGTTTGTGACAGAAACCCCATTGGAGAGTGTGTGTGTCACAAACCCCATTAGACAGCGAGTGTGTCACAAACACCATTGGACAGCGTGTGTGTGACACAATCCCCATTGGAGAATGTGTGTGTCATGAACCCCACTGGACAGCATGTGTGTCACGAAACCCATTGGACTGCGTGTGTGTCACAAACACCATTGTACAGCACGCGAGTCACAAACACCATTGGACAGTGTGTGTTTCACAATCTCCATTGGACAGCGTGTATGTCACAAATCCCATGGGACAGTGTGTGTGTCACAATCCCCATTGGACTGCGTGTGTGTCACAAACCCCCGTGGATACTGTGTGTGTCACAAACCACACTGGACAGTGTGTGTGTTACAAACACCACAGGACAGCGTCTGTGTTACAAACACCCATGGACAGTGTGCGTGTCACAATCTCCATTGGACATCGTTTGTATCAGAAACCCCTTTGGACAGTGTGAGTGTCACAAACCCCATTGGACAGTGTGTGTGTGTCACAATCGCCATTGGACAGTGAGTGTGTGACAAAACCCATGGGACTGAGTGTGTGTCACGAAATTCGTTGGACAGCTTGTTTGTCACAAGCGCCATTGGACAGAGTGTGTGTGTCACAAAGCCCGTTGGAAAATGTATGTGTCACAAACCTCATTGGATAGCGTGTGTGTGTCACAATCCCCATTGGACAGTGTGTGTGTCACAAACCCCATGGGAATAACTGAGTGTCACGAAGCCCATTGCACAGCGTGTGTGTCACAAGTGCCATTGGACAGAGTGTGTGTGTCACAAACCCCATGGGAAACTGTATGTGTCATAAACCTAATTGGATAGCGTGTGTGTGTCGCAAACCCTCCTGGTCAGTGTGTGTGTCACAAAACCCACTGGACAGCATGCGTTTCAAAAACACCTTTGGACAGTGTGTGTGTAACAAACCCAATTGGTCAGCGTTTGTGTCACAAACCCCATGGGACAGCGTGAGTGTGTTACAAACCCCATTGGAAAGTGTGTGTGTCACAAAACCCATTGGATAGCGTGTGTGTGTTACAAACCCCATTAGAAAGTATGCGTGTCACAAACCCCATTGGACAGTGTGTGTGTCTCAAAACCCATTGGATAGCGTGTGTGTCACAAACCCCATTAAAGTGTGTGTGTCACAAACCCCATTGGATAGCGTGTGTGTGTCACGAACCCTATTGGACAGTGTGTGTGTCACAAACCCAACTGGACAGCGTGTGTGTTCACGAACCCCATTAGACAGCGTGTGTGACAAGACCCATTGGACAGAGTGTGTGTGTCACGAACCCCATTGGACAGCGTGTGTGTCACCAACTCCATTGGACCGCTTGTGTGTCACAAGCGCCATTGGAAAGAGTGTGTGTCACAAACCCCATTGGATACCGTGTGTATGTCACAAACCCAATCAGAAAGTGTGCGTGTCACAAACCCCATTTGATAGCGTGTGTGTTTCAGAAAGCCAATTGGACAGTGTGTGTGTCACAAACCCCCCTGGACAGGGTGTCTGTCACGAACACCATTGGATAGCGTGTGTGTCACAAGACCCATTGGACAGCGTGCGTGTCACAATCCCCATTGGACAGAGTGTGTGTAACGAACCCCATTGGACCGCTTGTGTGTCACAAGCACCGTTGGACAGACTGTTGTGTCACAATCCCCATTAGACAGCATGTATGTCACATACCCCATTGGACAGTGTGTGTGTGTCACAATCCCAATTTGATAGAGTGTGTGTGTCACAAAACCCATTAGAACGTATGCGTGTCAAAAACCCCATTGGACAGTATGTGGTGTCACAATCCCCATTGGCCATCGTGTGTATCACAAACCCCATTGGACAGTGTGTGTGTGTCAGAAACCCCATTTGATAGAGTGTTTGTGTCACAAACCCTATTGGACAGCGTGTGTGTCACAAAACCCACTGGACAGCGTGTGTGTCACAAATGCCATTGGACAGCGTGTGTGTCACAAACCCCTTTGGACAGTGTGTGTGTCACAAACCCCGTTGGACAGCGTGTGTGTGTCACAATCACCATTAGAAAGGATGTGTGTCACAAACCCCATTGTATAGCATGTGTGTGTCACAAACCCTATTGAACAGAGTGTGTGTTTCACAAACCCCATTGGACAGCGTGTGTGTCACAAACCCCATTGGACAGTGTGTGTGTCACAAACCCCATTGGACAGTTTGTGTGTGTAACAATTCCCATTGGACAGTGTGCGTGTCACAAACCCCATTGGACAGCATGTGTGTCATAAACCCCCGTGGACACTGTGTGTGTCACGAATGCCATTGGACAGTGTGTGTGTCACAAACCCCCCTGGACAGTGTGTGTGTCACAATCCCCAGTGAACAGTGTGTGTGTCAAAAACCCCAATGGACAGCGTGTGTGTGTCACAAAACCTCCTGGTCAGTGTTTGTGTCACAAACCCCCTTGGACAGAGGGTGTGTCAGAAACCCCACTGAACAGTGTGTGTGTCACAAACCCCATTGGACAGCGTGTGTGTGTAACAATACCCATTGGACATTGTGTGTGTCACAATCCCCATTGGAGAGTGTGTGTGTCACAAAACCCATTGGATAGCTTGTGTGTCACAAACCCCACTTAAAAGTGTGTGTGTCACAAACCCCACTGTACAGCGTGTGTGCAACGATCCTCATTCGACAGAGTGTGTGTTACAAGACCCATTGGACAGAGTATTTGTGTCACAAACCCCATTACAGTGTGTGTGTCACAAACCCCATTGGACAGTGTGTGTGTCACAAACCCCATTGGACAGCGTCTGTGTGTAACAATACCCATTGGACACTGTGTGTGTCACAAACCCCATTGGACAGCGTCTGTGTGTAACAATAGCCATTGGACACTGTGTGTGTCACAAACCCCATTGTACAGCGTGTGTGTCAAAACCCCAATGGACAGCGTGTGTGTGTCACAAAACCTCCTGGTCAGTGTGTGTGTCACAAACCGCATTGGACAGCGTGTGTGTGTCACAAACCCCATGGGGCAGCGTGTGTGTGCCACAAACCCCATTGGAAAGTGTGTGCGTCACAAAACCCATTGGATAACGTGTGTGTGTCACAAATCCTATTGGACAGTGTGTAGGTCACAATCCCCATTGGACAGCGTCTGTGTCACAAAACCCATTGGACACCATGAGTGTGTAACAATCCCCATTGGACAGCGTGTGTGTCAGAAATCCAATTGGACAGAGTGTGTGTGTCACAAAACAAATTGGTAATTGTATGTGTCACAAACCAAATGGATAGGGTGTGTGTGTCACAACCCCTCCCCGTCAGTGTGTGTGTCACAAATCCCGTTGGACAGCGTGTGTGTCACAAGCCCCATTGGACAGCGTGTGTGTCACAAACACCATTGGACAGCGTGTGTGTCACAATCCCCATTGGTTATCGTGTGTGTTACAATCCCCATTGTACAGTGTTGGTGTGACAAACACCATTGGACAGCATGAGTTTCATAAACCCCATTGGACAGCGTGTGTGTGTCATAATCCCCTTTGTACAGTGTTTGTGTTTAACAAACCCTATTGGACAGTGTGTGTGTCACAAACCCCTTTGGACAGTGTGTGTGTCACAAACCCCATAGGACAGCATGTGTGTCACAAGCCCCATTGGATATCGTGTGTATCACAAACACCATTTTACAGCGTGTGTGTGTCACAATCCCCACTAGACAGTGTGTGTGTCACAAAAACCATTGGATAGCGTATGTGTCACAAAATCCTTTTGAAAGTATGTGTGTCACAAACCCTATTGGATAGCGTGTCTGTGTCACAAACCCTATTGGACAGTGTGTGTATCACAAACCCCATTGGACAGTGTGTGAGTCACAAACCCCATTGGACAGCGTGTGTGTGTAACAATACGACTGGACAGTGTGTGTGTCACAAACCCCTTTGGACAGCGTGTGTGTGTCACAAACCCCATTGGAAAGTGTGTTTGTCACAAACCCCATTGGACAGCGTGGGTGTGTCACGAACCCCATTAGAAAGTGTGCATTTCACAAACCCCATTGGATAGGATGTGTGTGTCACAAACCCTGCTGGACAGAGTGTGTTTCGCAATCTGCATTGGATAGCGTGAGTGTCACAATCCCCCCTGGACAGCGTGTGTGACACAAGCACCATTGGACAGCGTGTGTGTAGTCACAATCCCCTTTGGACAGTGTGTGTGTCACAAAACCCATTGGATAGCGTGTGTGTCACAAACCCCATTAGAAAGTGTGTGTGTCACAAACCCCATTGGATAGTGTGTGTGTGTCACAAACCCCATTGGGCAGCGTGTGTGACACAAACTCCATTGGACAGCGTGTGTGTGTCACAAACCCAATTGGATAGCGTGTGTGTGTCAAATACCCCATTAGAAAGTATGTGTTTCACAAACCCCATTGGAATGCATGTGTGTGTCTCAAACCCTATTGGACAGTGTGTATGTCACAATCCCCATTGGAAAGCGAGTGGGTCGCAAGCCCCTTTGGGCAGCGTGTGTGTCACAAACGCCATTGGACAGTGTGTGTTTCTCAAAACCCTTTGGTCAGCGTGTGTGTGTCACAATCTTCTTTGGACAGTGTGTGTGTCTCACAAACCCCTTTGGACAGTGTGTGTGTCAAAAACGCCATTGGACAGCATGTGTGTGTCACGAACCCCACTGGACAGAGTGTGTGTCAAAAGCACCATTGGACAGAGTGTGTGTCACAAACCCCATTGAAAAGTGTATGTGTCACAAACCCCATTGGATAGCGTGTGTGTGTCACAAACCCTATTGGACAGTGTGTGTGTCACAACCCCCATTGGACAGCGTGTGTGTATAACAATAATCATTTGACAGTGCGTGTGTCAGAAACCCCATGGGACAGAGTTTGTGTCACAAACCCTCCTGGTCAGTATTTGTGTCACAAACCCCATTGGACAGCGTGTAGTTTCAGAAACCCCATTGGACAGTGTGTGTTACAAATCCCATTGGACAGCGTGTGTGTCACAAACCCCATTTGACAGCGTGTGTGTCTCACAATCGCCACTTTTCAGTGTGTGTGTCACAAAACTAATTGGACAGCGTGTGTGTCACAAACCCCATTGGAAAGTGTGTGCGTCACAAACCCCATTGGATAGTGTGTGTGTGTCACAAGCCCCATTGGACAGTGTGTGTGTCAGAAACCCCATTGGACAGTGTGTGTGTCACAAACCCCATTGGACAGAGTGTGTGTGTAAGAATACCCATAGGACAGTGTGTGTGTCGCAAATCCTATTGGATAGTGTGTGTGTGTCACAAACACTCCTGGTCAGTGTCCGTGTCTCAAAACCCATTGGACAGCGTGTGTGTCACAAACCCCATTGGACATCCTGTGTGTCACAAACCCCTTTGCACAGTGTGTGTGTAACAAACCCCATTGGACAGTGTGTGTGTGTCACAATCCCCATTGGACAGTGTCTGTGTCACTAACTCCTTGGGACAACGTGTGTGTCACAAGCGTTTTTGGACAGAGTGTGTGTGTCACAAAACCCATAGGAAAGTGTGTGTTTCAGAAACCCCATTAGACAGCATGTGTGTCACAATCCCTATTGGACAGCGTGTGTGTCAGAAACCCCATTTAACAGAGTGTGTGTGTCACAAACCCCATTGGACAGAGTGTGTGTCATAAACCCCATTGGACAGCGTGTGTGTGTCACAATCCCCATTGGACAGTGTTTGTGTGTCACAAACCCCTTTGGACAGTGTGTGTGTCACAAATCCTATTGGATAGTGTGTGTGTGTCACAAACACTCCTGGTCAGTGTGCGTGTCTCAAAACCCATTGGACAGCATGTGTGTCACAAACACCATTGGACAGAGTGTGTGTGTCACAAACCCCATTGGACAGTGTGTTTGTCACAAACCCCATTGGACAGCGTGTGTGTCACAAACACCATTGGACATCGTGTGTCTTACAAGCCTCATTGGACAGTGTGTGTGTCACAAAACCCATGGGACAGAGTGTTTGTCACAAACAATATTGGACAGCATGTGTGTCACAAGCCCATTGGACATAGTGTGTGTGTCACAAAACCCACTGGACTGCGTGTGTGTGACGAATCCCATTGGACCGCATGTGTGTCACAAGCACCATAGGAGAGAGAGTGGTGTCACAAACCCCATTGGAAAGTGTACGTGTCACAAACCCCAATGGATAGGGTGTGTGTGTCACAAACCCTATTGGATAGCGTGTCTGTCACAAACACCTTTGGACAGTGTGTGTGTCACAAACCCCATTGGACAGCGTGTGTGTGTCACAAACACTCATGGTCAGTTTGTGTGTCACAAACCCCACTGGACAGTGTGTAGTGTCTGAAAACCCATTGGACAGTGTGTGTGTGTAACAAACCCCTTTGGACAGTGTGTGTCTCAAATCCCATTTGACAATGTGTGTGTCACAAACCCCATTTGACAGAGTTTGTGTCACAAACACCTTTGGACAGTGTGTGTGTCACAAACCCCATTGGACAGCGTGTGTGTCACAAACACCCATGGACACTGTTCGTGTCACGAACCCCATTGGACAGCGTGTGTGTGGCACAAACCCTATTGGACAGTGTGTGTGTCACAAAACCCACCGGACACCGTGTGTGTCACAAACTCCATTGGATAGTGTATGTGTCACCAGCCCCATTGGACAGTGTGTGTGTAACAAACCCAATTGGTCAGCGTGTGTGTCACAAACCCTATGGGACAGCGTGTGTGTGACAATAGTCCCTTTAGAAAGTGTGCGTGCCACAAACCCCATTGGAAAGTGTGTGTGTCACAAACCCCATTGGAAAGCGTGTGTGTGTCACAATACCCATTGGACAGTGTATGTGTCACAAATCTCTTTGGATAGCTTGTGTGTCACAAGCCCCATTGGACAGCGTGTGCGTCACAAACACCATTGGACAGTGCGTGTGTCACAAACCCCGGTGGACACTGTGTGTGTCACAAAGCCCATTGGACAGTGTGTGTGTCACAAACACTCATGGACAGTGTGCGTGTCAGAAACCCCATTGGACATCGTGTGTGTCAGAAACACCCATGGACATTTTGCGTGTCACAAACAACATTGGACATCGTTTGTGTCACTAACCCCTTTGGAAATTGTGTGTGTCACAAACCCCATTAGACAGCGTGTGTGTGTCACAATCCTCATTGGACAGTGTGTGTGTCACAAACCCCATTGGACAGCGTGTGTGTGTCACAATCCTCATTGGACAGTGTGTGTGTCACAAAACCCATGGGACAGAGTGTGTATCACCAACGCCAATGGACAGCATGTGTTTCACAAGCGCCATTGGACAGAATGAGTGTGTCACAAAGCCCATCGTAAAGTGCATGTGTCACAAAGCCCATTGGATGGCGTGTGTGTGTCACAAACCCTCCTGGTCAGTGTGTGTGTCACAAAACCCATTGGACAGCATGTGTGTCACAAACACCATTGGACAGTGTGTGTGTAACAAACCTAATTTGTCAGCGTGTGTGTCACAAACCCAATTGGATAGCGTGTGTGTGTCACAAACCCCTTTAGAAAGTGTGCGTTTCACAAACCCCATCGGAAAGTATGTGTGTCACAAACACCATTGGACAGCGTGTGTGTGTCACAATACCCATTGGACAGTGTGTGTGTCACAAACCCCATTGGACAGCGTGTGTGTGTCCCAATCCCCATTGTACACTGTGTGTGTCACAAACACCATTAGAGAGAGCGTGTGTCACAAGCCCATTGGAAAGAGTGTGTGTGTCACAAAACCTATAGGACAGCGTGTGTGTCACAAACCCCATTGGAAAGTGTATGTGTCACAAACCCCTTTGGATAGTGTGTGTGTCACAAACCCTATTGGATAGCGTGTGTGTCACAAGCCTCATTGGACAGCGTGTGTGTCATAAACAACATTGGACAGCGTGTGTGTGTAACAATACTCTTTGGACAGTGTGTGTGTCACAAACCCCATTGGACAGCGTGTAAGTCACGAACCCCATTGGACAGAGTGTATGTGTCAAAAACCCCATTGGACAGCATGTGTGTCACAATTCCCATTGGACAGCGTGTGTGTCACAAACCCCATTGGAAATTGTGTGTGTCACAAACCCCATTGGATAGTGTGTGTGTGTCACAATCCTCATTGGACAGTGTGTGTGTCACAAAACCCATGGGACAGAGTGTGTGTCACAAACCCCTGTGGACAATGTGTGTGTCACAAACCCTTTTGGAAAGTGTATGTGTCACAAACGCCACTGGGCAGCGTGTGTGTCATAAACACCCATGGACGCCATTGGACAGCTTGTGTTTCAGAAGCGCCATTGGGCAGAATGTGTGTAGTCACGAAACCCATAGGACAGCATGTGTGTCACAAACACCATTAGACAGTGTGTGTGTAACAAACGCAATTGGTCAGCGTGTGTGTCACAAACCCAATTGGATAGCGTGTGTGTGTCACAAAAACCAATAGAAAGTATGCGAGTCATAAACCCCATTGGATAGCATGTGTGTGTCACAAACCCCTTTAGAAAGTGTGTGTTTCACAAATACCATTTGAAAGTGCGTGTGTCACAAACACCATTGGACAGCGTGTGTGTGTCACAATCCCCAGTGGACAGTGTGTGTGTCACAAAACCCATTGGATAGCGTGTGTTTCACAAACCCCATTAGAAAGAGTGTGTGCCACAAACCCCATTGGATAGAGTGTGTGATGTCACAATCCCCATTGGACACCGTGTGGGTCACAAACCCCACTGGACAGAGTGTGTGTCACAAGCCACATTGGACAGAGTGTATGTGTCAAAATCCCCATTGTACAGCGTGTGTGTCACACACGCCTTTGAACAGCGTGTGTGTCACAAACCCCATTGGAAAGTGTGTGTCACAAACCCCATTGGATAGCATGTGTGTGTCATAAACCCTATTGGACAGTGTGTGTGTCACAAACCCCATTGGACAGCGTGTCTGTCACAAACACGATTGGACAGCGCGTTTGTGTCACAATCCCCATTGGACAGTGTGTGTGTCACAAAACCCATTGGATAGCGTATGTGTATCACAAACCATATTGGACAGAATGTGTGTGTCACACACCTCATTGGATAGCGTGTGTGTCATAAAACCCATTGGATAACGTGTGTGTGTCACAAACCCCATTATAAAGTGTGCGTGTCACAAACCCCATTGGACAGTGTGTGTGTCACAAACCCCATTGGACAGAGTTTGTGTTTAACAATACCCATTGGACAGTGTGTATATCACAAACCCCATTGGACACTTTGTGTGTCACAAACCATATTGGACAGAATTTGTGTTTAACAATACCCATTTGAAAGGGAGTGTGTCACAAACCCCACTGGACAGCGTGTGTGTGTCACAATCCCCATTGGACAGCGTGTGTGTCACAAACCCCCGTGGACAATGTGTGTGTCACAAACCCTTTTGGAAAGTGTATGTGTCACAAACCCCACTGGGCAGCGTGTGTGTCATAAACACCCATGGACAGTGTGCGTGTCACAAACACCATTGGACATCCTGTGTGTCAAAACCCCTTTGGACAGTGTGTGTGTCACAAACCCTATTGGACAGCGTGTGTGTGTCACAATCCCCATTGGACAGAGTGTGTGTGTCACAAACACCATTGGACAGTGTGTGTGTCATAAACCCCATTGGACAGCGTGTGTGTTTCAAAATCCCCATTGGACAGAGTGTGTGTGTCACAAACCCCATTGGAAAGTGTATGTGTCAGAAACCCCACTGGATAGCATGTGTGTGTCAAAAACCCTCCTGGTCAGTGTGTGTGTCACAAAACCCATTGGAAAGCATGCGTGTCACAAACACCATTGGACAGTGTGTGTGTAACAAACCCAGTTGGTCAGCGTGTGTGTCACAAACCCCATGGGACAGCGTGTGTGCGTCACATACCCCATTGGAAAGTGTATGTGTCACAAACCCTATTGGATAGCGTGTGTGTGTCACAAACCCCATTTGAAAGTCTGTGTGTCACAAACCCCATTGGACACCTTCTGTGTCAGAAACAGCCATGGACAGTGTGCGTGTCACAAAACCCATTGGACAGAGTTTGTGTTTAACAATACCCATTGGACAGTGAGAGTGTCACAAACCCCATTGAACAGCGTGTGTGTCACAAACCCCCCTGGACAGTGTATGTGTCAGAATCCCCAATGGACAGCGTGTGGGTCAAAACCCCATTGGACAGTGTGAGTGTCACAAACCCCATTGGATAGCGTGTGTGTCACAAACCCCTTTGGAGAGTGTGTGTGTGTCACAATCCCAATTGGACAGTGTGTGAGTCACAAACATCGTTGGACAGCGTGTGTGTCACAAGCACCATTGGACAGAGTGTGTGTGTCACAAAGCCCATTCGAAATTGTATGTTTCACAAACCCCATTGGATTGCGTGTGTGTCACAAGCCCTATTGGACAGTGTGTGTGTCACAAAATCCACTGGACAGCGTGTGTGTTCACAAACCCCATTGGACAGCGTGTTTTTCACAAGACCCATTGGACAGAGTGTGTGTCACAAAGCCCATTGGACAGCGTGTGTGTCACAATCCCCATTGGACAGTGTGTGTTTCACAAACCCCATTGGACAGCGTGTGTGTGTCACAAAACCCATTGGAGACTGTGTGTGTCACAAACCCCATTGGACAGTCTGTGTGTGTCACAATCCCCACTGGACAGCGTGTGTGTCACAAACCCCATAGGATAGCGTGTGTGTCACAAACACCATTGGACAGCATGTGTGTGTAACAATACCCATTGGAGTGTGTGTGACACAAGCCCCACTGGACAGCGTGTGTGTCACGAACCTCATTGGACAGCTTGTGTGTCACAAGACCTATTGGACAGAGTGTGTGTGACACAAACCCCGTAGGACAGCGTATGTTTCACAAACCCCATTGGAGAGTGTGTGTGTGTCCCAATACCCATTGGACACTGTGTGTGTCACAAACCCCATTGGATATCGTGTGTGTCACAAACCCCTTTGGACAGTGTGTGTGTAACAAGCTCCACTGGACAGCGTGTGGATTGGTTAGCGTGTGCGTATCAAAAACCCTCCTGGTCAGTGTGTGTGTCACAAAACCCATTTGACAGCATGCGTGTCACACACACCATTTAACAGTGTGTGTGTGACAAACCCAATTGGTCAGCGTGTGTGTCACAAACCCCATGGGACAGTGTGTGTGTGTCAAAAACCCCATTAGAAAGCATGTTTGTCACAAACCCCATTGGATAGCATGTGTGTGTCACAATCCCCATTGGACAGTGTGGAAGTCACAAACATCATTGGACAGCGTTTGTGTCACAAGCCAATAGGACGGAGTGTGTGTGTCACAAACCCCATTGGAAAGTGTATGTGTCACAAACCCCAATGGATTGCATGTGTGTGTCAGAAGCCCTATTGGACAGTGTGTGAGTCACAAACGCCATTGGACAGCGTATGCGAGTCACAGTCCCCATTGGACAGAGTGTGTGTGTCGCAATACCCATTGGACAGTGTGTGTTTCACAAATCCCATTGGACAGAGTTTGTGTCACAAACCCCATTGGACAGCGTGTGTGTCACAAACCCCATTGGACAGCGTTTGTGTGTCGCAATACCCATTGGACAGTGTGTGTTTCACAAACCCCATTGGACAGCGTGTGTGTGTCACAAACCCCATTGGACAGTGTGTGTGTCACAAACCCCATTGGACAGTGTGTGTGTGTCACAAGCCCCATTGGACAGCCTGTGTGTCACAAACACCATTGGACAGCGTGTGTGTGTAACAGTACCCATTGGAAAGTGTGTGTGTCACAAACCCATTGGACAGTGTGTGTGTCATAAACACCATTGGACAGCGTGTGTGTTTCACAATCCAAATTGGACAGTGTGCGTGTCTCACAAACCCCATTAGACAGAGTTTGTGTCACAAGCCCCCTTGGACAGAGTGTATGTGTCACAAACCCCATTGGACAGAGTCTGTGTCTCAAACCCCATTGGACAGCGTGTGTGTTCACACACACCATTGGACAGCGTGTGTGTGTCACAATCCCCATTGGACAGTGTGTGCGTCACAAAACACATTGGATAGCGTGTGTGTCACGAACCCCATTAGGAGGTGTGTGTAACACAAACCCCATTGGACAGTGTGTGTGTCACAAAGCCCCGTGGACACTGTGTTTCACGAACGCCATTTGATATTTTGTGTGTCACAAACCCCCCTGGACAGTGTGTGTGTCACAATCCCCAGTGGACAGCGTATGTGTCAAAACCCCAGTGGACAGTGTGTGTGTTCACAAAACCCACTGGACAACGTGTGTGTCACAAACACCCATGGACAGTGTGCGTGTCACAAACCCCATTGGATATCGTGTGTGTCACAAACCCCTTTTGACAGTGTGTGTGTCACAAACCCCATTGGACAGAGTGTCTATGTCACAATCCCCATTGGACAGTGTGTGTGTCACGAACCCCTTTGACAGTGTGTGTGTCACAAACCCCATTGGACAGCGTGTGTGTGTCACAATCCCCTTTGGACAGTGTGTGTGTCACAAAACCCATTGGATATCGTGTGTTTCACAAACCCCATTAGAAAGAGTGTGTGTCACAAACCCCATTGGATATCGTGAGTGATGTCACAAACCCTATTGGTCAGTGTGTGTGTCACAAACCCCATTGGACGGCGTGTGTGTTACAAAGCCCCGTGGACACAGTGTGTTTCATGAACGCCATTGGACAGTGTGCGTGTCACAAACCCTCCTGGTCAGTGTTTCTGTCGCAAAACCCACTGGACAGCATGGGTGTCACAAACACAATTGGACAGTATGTGACTAACAAACCCAATTAGTCACAGTTCGTGTCAAAAACCCCATTGGAAAGTGTGTGTGTCACAAACCCCATTAGAAAGTGTGAGTTTCACAATCCCCATTGGAAAGTGTGTGTGTCACAAAACCCATTGGAGAGCGTGTGTGTCACAAGCAACATTGGACAGCGTGTGTGTCACAATCCCCATTGGAGAGAATGTGTGTGTCACATACCCCATTGGACAGAGTGTGTGTCACGAATCCCATTGGAAAGTGTATGTGTCACAAACACCATTGGATAGCGTGTGTGTGTCACAAACCCTCCTGGTCAGTGTGTGTGTCACAAAACCCACTGGACAGCATGCGAGTCACAAACACCATTGGATAGTGTGTGTGTAACAAACCCAGTTGGTCAGCGTGTGTGCCACAAACCCCATGGAACAGCATGTGTGTGTCACAAACCCCATTGGAAAGTGTGTGTCACAAACCACTTTGGATCGCTTGTGAGTGTCAAAAACCCCATTAGAAAGTATTTTTGACACAAACCCCATTGGATAGCATGTGTGTGTCATAAACCCTATTGGACAGTTTGTATTTCACATTCCCCATTGGACAGAGTCTGTGTCACAAACCCCATTCCACAGCGTATGTGTCACAAACACCATTGGACACCGTGTGTGTCACAATCCTCATTGGACAGTGTGTGTCTCACAAAACCCATTGGATAGCGTGTGTGTCACAAACCCCATTGGACAGCCTGTGTGTGTCATAATACCCATTGGACAGTGTGTGTTTCACAAAACCCATTGGACAGCGTGTGTGTGTCACAATAACCATTGGACAGTGTGTGTGTCATGAACACTATTGGACTGCGTGTGTTTGACAAGGCCATTGGACAGCGTGTGTGTGTGTCACAAACCCCATTGGATAGCGTCTGTGTCACAAGCCCCATTGGAGAGCGTGTGTGTCACAAGCAACATTGGACAGCGTGTGTGTTACAAGCCCCATTGGACAGCGTGTGTGTCACAAACACCATTGGACAGCGTGTGTGTGTAACAATACCCATTGGACAGTGTGTTTGTCATAAACCCCATTGGACAGTGTGCGTGTCACAATCCCCAGTGGACAGTGTCTGTGTTACAAACACCCATGGACAGTGTGCGTGTCACAAACCCCATTGTACATCGTGTGTGTCACAAACCTCTTTGGAAAATGTGTGTCTCACAAAGCCCATTGGACAGTGTGTGTGTCAGAATCCCCATTGGACAGCGTGTGTGTCACAAACACCATTGTACAGTGTGTGTGTGTAACAATACCCTTTTGACAGTGTGTGTGTCACAAAATCCATTGGACAGCGTCTGGTCACAAACCCCCGTGGACACTGTGTGTGTCACAAACCCCATTGGACAGTGTCTGTGTCACAAACACCATTGGACAGCGTTTGTGTCACAAACCCCATTGGACAGCGTGTGTGTGTCACAATACCCATTGGACAGTTTGTGTGTCACAAATCCCATTGGACAGAGCTTGTGTCACAAACCCCATTGGACAGCATGTGTGTGTCACAAAACCCATTGGATACCGTGTGTGTCACAAACCCCTTTTGAAAGAGTGTGTGTCACAAATCCCATTGGATAGCGTGTGATGTCACAAACCCCATTGGATTGCGTGTGTGATGTCACAAACCCTATTTGACAACGTGTGTGCTCACAAAACCCATTGTACAGCGTGTGTGTCACAAACACCCGTGGACACTGTGTGTGTCACAAACCCCATTGGACAGTGTGAGTGTCACAAACACCATTGGACTTTGTGTGTGTAACAAACTCAATTGGTCAGCGTGTGTGTCACAAACCCCATTGGGACAGAGTATGTGTGTCACAAACCCCATTGGACATCGTGTATGTCACTAACCTCTTCGGACAATGTGTGTGTCACAAACCCCATTGGACAGCGTGTGTGTCACAATCCCCATTGGACAGTGTGTGTGTCACAATCCCCATGGGACACAGTGTGTGTCACAAACCCCATAGGAAAGTGTGTGTGTCACGAACCCCATTGGACAGAGTGTGTGTCACAATCCCCATTGGACAGTGTGTGTGTCATAAATCCCATTAGACAGCGTGTGTGTTTCACAATCCCCATTGGACAGAGTGTATGTGATACAAACCCCATTGGACAGCGTGTGTATCGCAATTCCCATTGGACAGCGTGTGTGTCAAAAACCCCATGGGACAGCGTGTGTGTCACAATCCCCATTGGACAGTGTGTGTGTCACAAACCCCATGGGACACAGTGTGTGTCACAAACCCCATAGGAAAGTGTGTGTGTCACAAACACCATTGGACAGCGTGTGTGTGTCACAATCCCTATTGGACAGTTTGTGTGTCAGAAAACCCATTGGATAGCGTGTGTGTCACAAACCCCAGTGGAAAGTGTATGTTTCACAAACTCCATTGGATAACGTGTGTCTGTCACAAACCCCATTGGACAGCGTTTGTGTGTCAGAATCCCCATTGGACAGTGTGTGTGTCACAAACACCATGGGACAATGTGTGTGTGTCACAAATCCCATTGGCAAGCGTGTGTCACAAACACCATTGGACAGCATGTGTGTCACAAACACCATTGGACAGCATGTGTGTCAAAAACACCATTGGACAGCGTGTGTGTCTAACAATACCCATTGGACAGTGTGTGTGTCACAAACCCCATTGGACACCATCTGTGTCACAAACCCCCGTGGACACTGCATGTGTCACAAACCCCATTGGACAGTGTGTGTGTCACAAACTCCACTGGACAGCGTTTGTTTCACAATTCCCATTGGACAGCGTGTGTGTCACAAACCCCATGGGACTGCATGTGTGTGTCACAAACCCCATTGGAAAGTTTGTGTCACAAACCCCAGTGGACAGCGTGTGTGTCACAAGCCCCATTGGACAGAGTGTAGGTCACAATCCCCATTGGACAGCGTGTGTGTCACAATCCCCATTGGACAGTGTGTGTGTCACAATCCCCATGGGACACAGTGTGTGTCACAAACCCCATAGGAAAGTGTGTGTGTCACGAACCCCATTGGATAGCCTGTGTGTGTCACAGAACCCATTGGAAAGTGTGTGTGTCACAAACCACACTGTACACAGTGTTTGTGTCACAAACCCCATTGGACAGTGTGTGTGTCATAAATCCCATTAGACAGCGTGTGTGTTTCACAATCCCCATTGGACAGAGTGTATGTGATACAAACCCCATTGGACAGTGTGTGTATCGCAATTCCCATTGGACAGCGTGTGTGTCAAAAACCCCATGGGACAGCGTGTGTGTCACAATCCCCATTGGACAGTGTGTGTGTCACAAACCCCATGGGACACAGTGTGTGTCACAAACCCCATAGGAAAGTGTGTGTGTCACAAACACCATTGGACAGCGTGTGTGTGTCACAATCCCCATTGGACAGTTTGTGTGTCAGAAAACCCATTGGATAGCGTGTGTGTCACAAACCCCAGTGGAAAGTGTATGTTTCACAAACTCCATTGGATAACGTGTGTCTGTCACAAAACCCATTGGACAGCGTTTGTGTGTCAGAATCCCCATTGGACAGTGTGTGTGTCACAAACACCATGGGACAATGTGTGTGTGTCACAAATCCCATTGGCAAGCGTGTGTCACAAACACCATTGGACAGCATGTGTGTCAAAAACACCATTGGACAGCGTGTGTGTCTAACAATACCCATTGGACAGTGTGTGTGTCACAAACCCCATTGGACACCGTCTGTGTCACAAACCCCCGTGGACACTGCGTGTGTCACAAACCCCATTGGACAGTGTGTGTGTCACAAACTCCACTGGACAGCGTTTGTTTCACAATTCCCATTGGACAGCGTGTGTGTCACAAACCCCATGGGACTGCATGTGTGTGTCACAAACCCCATTGGAAAGTTTGTGTCACAAACCCCAGTGGACAGCGTGTGTGTCACAAGCCCCATTGGACAGAGTGTAGGTCACAATCCCCATTGGACAGCGTGTGTGTCACAATCCCCATTGGACAGTGTGTGTGTCACAATCCCCATGGGACACAGTGTGTGTCACAAACCCCATAGGAAAGTGTGTGTGTCACGAACCCCATTGGATAGCCTGTGTGTGTCACAGAACCCATTGGAAAGTGTGTGTGTCACAAACCACACTGTACACAGTGTTTGTGTCACAAACCCCATTGGACAGTGTGTGTGTCATAAATCCCATTAGACAGCGTGTGTGTTTCACAATCCCCATTGGACAGAGTGTATGTGATACAAACCCCATTGGACAGCGTGTGTATCGCAATTCCCATTGGACAGCGTGTGTGTCAAAAACCCCATGGGACAGCGTGTGTGTCACAATCCCCATTGGACAGTGTGTGTGTCACAAACCCCATGGGACACAGTGTGTGTCACAAACCCCATAGGAAAGTGTGTGTGTCACAAACACCATTGGACAGCGTGTGTGTGTCACAATCCCCATTGGACAGTTTGTGTGTCAGAAAACCCATTGGATAGCGTGTGTGTCACAAACCCCAGTGGAAAGTGTATGTTTCACAAACTCCATTGGATAACGTGTGTCTGTCACAAACCCCATTGGACAGCGTTTGTGTGTCAGAATCCCCATTGGACAGTGTGTGTGTCACAAACACCATGGGACAATGTGTGTGTGTCACAAATCCCATTGGCAAGCGTGTGTCACAAACACCATTGGACAGCATGTGTGTCAAAAACACCATTGGACAGCGTGTGTGTCTAACAATACCCATTGGACAGTGTGTGTGTCACAAACCCCATTGGACACCGTCTGTGTCACAAACCCCCGTGGACACTGCGTGTGTCACAAACCCCATTGGACAGTGTGTGTGTCACAAACTCCACTGGACAGCGTTTGTTTCACAATTCCCATTGGACAGCGTGTGTGTCACAAACCCCATGGGACTGCATGTGTGTGTCACAAACCCCATTGGAAAGTTTGTGTCACAAACCCCAGTGGACAGCGTGTGTGTCACAAGCCCCATTGGACAGAGTGTAGGTCACAATCCCCATTGGACAGCGTGTGTGTCACAATCCCCATTGGACAGTGTGTGTGTCACAATCCCCATGGGACACAGTGTGTGTCACAAACCCCATAGGAAAGTGTGTGTGTCACGAACCCCATTGGATAGCCTGTGTGTGTCACAGAACCCATTGGAAAGTGTGTGTGTCACAAACCACACTGTACACAGTGTTTGTGTCACAAACCCCATTGGACAGTGTGTGTGTCATAAATCCCATTAGACAGCGTGTGTGTTTCACAATCCCCATTGGACAGAGTGTATGTGATACAAACCCCATTGGACAGCGTGTGTATCGCAATTCCCATTGGACAGCGTGTGTGTCAAAAACCCCATGGGACAGCGTGTGTGTCACAATCCCCATTGGACAGTGTGTGTGTCACAAACCCCATGGGACACAGTGTGTGTCACAAACCCCATAGGAAAGTGTGTGTGTCACAAACACCATTTGACAGCGTGTGTGTCACAAGCCTACTGGACAGAGTGTGTGTGTCACAAACCACATTAGAAAGTATGCGTGTCACAATCCCCATTGGATAGCATGTGTGTGTCACAAACCCCACTGGAAAGTGTGTGTGTCACAAACACCATTGGACAGCGTGTGTGTGTCACAATCCCCATTGGACAGTTTGTGTGTCAGAAAACCCATTGGATAGCGTGTGTGTCACAAACCCCAGTGGAAAGTGTATGTTTCACAAACTCCATTGGATAACGTGTGTCTGTCACAAACCCCATTGGACAGCGTTTGTGTGTCAGAATCCCCATTGGACAGTGTGTGTGTCACAAATACCATGGGACAATGTGTGTGTGTCACAAATCCCATTGGCAAGCGTGTGTCACAAACACCATTGGACAGCATGTGTGTCAAAAACACCATTGGACAGCGTGTGTGTCTAACAATACCCATTGGACAGTGTGTGTGTCACAAACCCCATTGGACACCGTCTGTGTCACAAACCCCCGTGGACACTGCGTGTGTCACAAACCCCATTGGACAGTGTGTGTGTCACAAACTCCACTGGACAGCGTTTGTTTCACAATTCCCATTGGACAGCGTGTGTGTCACAAACCCCATGGGACTGCATGTGTGTGTCACAAACCCCATTGGAAAGTTTGTGTCACAAACCCCAGTGGACAGCGTGTGTGTCACAAGCCCCATTGGACAGAGTGTAGGTCACAATCCCCATTGGACAGCGTCTGTGTCACAAACCCCATTGGACAGTGTGTGTGTCATAAACACCATTTGACAGCGTGTGTGTCACAAGCCTACTGGACAGAGTGTGTGTGTCACAAACCACATTAGAAAGTATGCGTGTCACAATCCCCATTGGATAGCATGTGTGTGTCACAAACCCCACTGGAAAGTGTGTGTGTCACAAACACCATTGGACAGCGTGTGTGTGTCACAATCCCCATTGGACAGTGTGTGTGTCACAAAACCCATTGGATAGAGTGTGTGTGTCAGAAACCCCCCTTGACAGTGTATATGTCACAATCCCCAGTGGAAAGCGTGTGTGTCAAAACCCAGTTGGACAGTGTGTGTGTGCCAAAACCCACTGGACAGCATGTGTGTCACAAACACCCATGGACAGTGTGAGTGTCACAAGCCCCATTGGAAAGTGTATGTGTCACAAACCCCATTGGAACGCGTGTGTGTCACAATCCCCATCGGACAGTGTCTGTGTCACGAACCCCATTGGAAAGCGCGTGTGTCACAAGCACCATTGGACAGTGTGTGTGTGTCACAAACCCCATTGGAATGTGTATGTGTCACAAAACGCATTGGATAACGTTTGTATGTCACAAACCCTATTCTATAGTATGTGTGTCACAAAACCCACTGGACAGCGTGTGTGTCACAAAACCAATTGGACAGCGTGTTTTTCACAAGACCCATTGGACAGAGTGTGTGTGTCACAAAATCCATTGGACAGCGTCTGGTCACAAACCCCCGTGGACACTGTGTGTGTCACAAACCCCATTGGACAGTGTCTGTGTCACAAACACCATTGGACAGCGTTTGTGTCACAAACCCCATTGGACAGCGTGTGTGTGTCACAATACCCATTGGACAGTGTGTGTGTCACAAATCCCATTGGACAGAGTTTGTGTCACAAACCCCATTGGACAGCATGTGTGTGTCACAAAACCCATTGGATACCGTGTGTGTCACAAACCCCTTTTGAAAGAGTGTGTGTCACAAATCCCATTGGATAGCGTGTGATGTCACAAACCCCATTGGATTGCGTGTGTGATGTCACAAACCCTATTTGACAACGTGTGTGCTCACAAAACCCATTGTACAGCGTGTGTGTCACAAACACCCGTGGACACTGTGTGTGTCACAAACCCCATTGGAAAGTTTGTGTCACAAACCCCAGTGGACAGCGTGTGTGTCACAAGCCCCATTGGACAGAGTGTAGGTCACAATCCCCATTGGACAGCGTCTGTGTCACAAACCCCATTGGACAGTGTGTGTGTCATAAACACCATTTGACAGCGTGTGTGTCACAAGCCTACTGGACAGAGTGTGTGTGTCACAAACCACATTAGAAAGTATGCGTGTCACAATCCCCATTGGATAGCATGTGTGTGTCACAAACCCCACTGGAAAGTGTGTGTGTCACAAACACCATTGGACAGCGTGTGTGTGTCACAATCCCCATTGGACAGTGTGTGTGTCACAAAACCCATTGGATAGAGTGTGTGTGTCAGAAACCCCCCTTGACAGTGTATATGTCACAATCCCCAGTGGAAAGCGTGTGTGTCAAAACCCAGTTGGACAGTGTGTGTGTGCCAAAACCCACTGGACAGCATGTGTGTCACAAACACCCATGGACAGTGTGAGTGTCACAAGCCCCATTGGAAAGTGTATGTGTCACAAACCCCATTGGAACGCGTGTGTGTCACAATCCCCATCGGACAGTGTCTGTGTCACGAACCCCATTGGAAAGCGCGTGTGTCACAAGCACCATTGGACAGTGTGTGTGTGTCACAAACCCCATTGGAATGTGTATGTGTCACAAAACGCATTGGATAGCGTTTGTATGTCACAAACCCTATTCTATAGTATGTGTGTCACAAAACCCACTGGACAGCGTGTGTGTCACAAAACCAATTGGACAGCGTGTTTTTCACAAGACCCATTGGACAGAGTGTGTGTGTCACAAAATCCATTGGACAGCGTCTGGTCACAAACCCCCGTGGACACTGTGTGTGTCACAAACCCCATTGGACAGTGTCTGTGTCACAAACACCATTGGACAGCGTTTGTGTCACAAACCCCATTGGACAGCGTGTGTGTGTCACAATACCCATTGGACAGTGTGTGTGTCACAAATCCCATTGGACAGAGTTTGTGTCACAAACCCCATTGGACAGCATGTGTGTGTCACAAAACCCATTGGATACCGTGTGTGTCACAAACCCCTTTTGAAAGAGTGTGTGTCACAAATCCCATTGGATAGCGTGTGATGTCACAAACCCCATTGGATTGCGTGTGTGATGTCACAAACCCTATTTGACAACGTGTGTGCTCACAAAACCCATTGTACAGCGTGTGTGTCACAAACACCCGTGGACACTGTGTGTGTCACAAACCCCATTGGACAGTGTGAGTGTCACAAACACCATTGGACTGTGTGTGTGTAACAAACTCAATTGGTCAGCGTGTGTGTCACAAACCCCATTGGGACAGAGTATGTGTGTCACAAACCCCATTGGACATCGTGTATGTCACTAACCTCTTCGGACAATGTGTGTGTCACAAACCCCATTGGACAGCGTGTGTGTCACAATCCCCATTGGACAGTGTGTGTGTCACAATCCCCATGGGACACAGTGTGTGTCACAAACCCCATAGGAAAGTGTGTGTGTCACGAACCCCATTGGATAGCCTGTGTGTGTCACAGAACCCATTGGAAAGTGTGTGTGTCACAAACCACACTGTACACAGTGTTTGTGTCACAAACCCCATTGGACAGTGTGTGTGTCATAAATCCCATTGGACAGCGTGTGTGTTTCACAATCCCCATTGGACAGAGTGTATGTGATACAAACCCCATTGGACAGCGTGTGTATCGCAATTCCCATTGGACAGCGTGTGTGTCAAAAACCCCATGGGACAGCGTGTGTGTCACAATCCCCATTGGACAGTGTGTGTGTCACAAACCCCATGGGACACAGTGTGTGTCACAAACCCCGTAGGAAAGTGTGTGTGTCACAAACACCATTGGACAGCGTGTATGTGTCACAATCCCCATTGGACAGTTTGTGTGTCAGAAAACCCATTGGATAGAGTGTGTGTGTCAGAAACCCCCCTTGACAGTGTATATGTCACAATCCCCAGTGGAAAGCGTGTGTGTCAAAACCCAGCTGGACAGTGTATGTGTGCCAAAACCCACTGGACAGCATGTGTGTCACAAACACCCATGGACAGTGTGAGTGTCACAAGCCCCATTGGAAAGTGTATGTGTCACAAACCCCATTGGAACGCGTGTGTGTCACAATCCCCATCGGACAGTGTCTGTGTCACGAACCCCATTGGAAAGCGCGTGTGTCACAAGCACCATTGGACAGTGTGTGTGTGTCACAAACCCCATTGGAATGTGTATGTGTCACAAAACGCATTGGATAGCGTTTGTATGTCACAAACCCTATTCTATAGTATGTGTGTCACAAAACCCACTGGACAGCGTGTGTGTCACAAAACCAATTGGACAGCGTGTTTTTCACAAGACCCATTGGACAGAGTGTGTGTGTCACAAAATCCATTGGACAGCGTCTGGTCACAAACCCCCGTGGACACTGTGTGTGTCACAAACCCCATTGGACAGTGTCTGTGTCACAAACACCATTGGACAGCGTTTGTGTCACAAACCCCATGGGACAGCGTGTGTGTGTCACAATACCCATTGGACAGTGTGTGTGTCACAAATCCCATTGGACAGAGTTTGTGTCACAAGCCCCATTGGACAGCATGTGTGTGTCACAAAACCCATTGGATACCGTGTGTGTCACAAACCCCTTTTGAAAGAGTGTGTGTCACAAATCCCATTGGATAGCGTGTGATGTCACAAACCCCATTGGATTGCGTGTGTGATGTCACAAACCCTATTTGACAACGTGTGTGCTCACAAAACCCATTGTACAGCGTGTGTGTCACAAACACCCGTGGACACTGTGTGTGTCACAAACCCCATTGGACAGTGTGAGTGTCACAAACACCATTGGACTGTGTGTGTGTAACAAACTCAATTGGTCAGCGTGTGTGTCACAAACCCCATTGGGACAGAGTATGTGTGTCACAAACCCCATTGGACATCGTGTATGTCACTAACCTCTTCGGACAATGTGTGTGTCACAAACCCCATTGGACAGCGTGTGTGTCACAATCCCCATTGGACAGTGTGTGTGTCACAATCCCCATGGGACACAGTGTGTGTCACAAACCCCATAGGAAAGTGTGTGTGTCACGAACCCCATTGGATAGCCTGTGTGTGTCACAGAACCCATTGGAAAGTGTGTGTGTCACAAACCACACTGTACACAGTGTTTGTGTCACAAACCCCATTGGACAGTGTGTGTGTCATAAATCCCATTGGACAGCGTGTGTGTTTCACAATCCCCATTGGACAGAGTGTATGTGATACAAACCCCATTGGACAACGTGTGTGTCACAAATCCCGTTGGACAGCGTGTGTGTCACAAGCCCCATTGGACAGCGTGTGTGTCACAAACACCATTGGACAGCGTGTGTGTGTAACAAGCCCCATTGGACAGTCTGTGTGTCACAAAAACCATTGCACAGTGTGTGTTTCACAAACCCCTGTAGGCACTGTATGTGTCACAAAACCCATTGAAGAGTGTGCGTGTCAAAAACTTCTCTGGACAGCGTGTGTGTCACAATCCCCTCTGGTCATCGTGTGTGTCACAATCCCCATTGTACAGTGTTGGTGTGACAAACACCATTGGACAGCCTGTGTGTCATAAACCCCATTGGACAGCGTGTGTGTGTCACAATCCCCATCGTACAGTGTTTGTGTATCACAAACCCCATTGGACAGAGTGTGTGTCACAAACCCCTTTGGACAGTGTGTGTGTCACAAACCCAATTGGACAGCGTGTGTGTGTCCCAATCCCCTTTGGACAGTGTGTGTGTCACAAGCACCATTGGAAAGTGTATGTATCACAAACCCCATTGGATAGAGTTTGTGTGTCACAAACCCTATTAGACAGTGTGTGTGTCACAAGCCCCATTGGACAGCCTGTGTGTCGCAAACACCATTGGACAGCGTCTGAGTGTAACAAACCCCATTGGACAGCGTGTGTGTCACAAACCCCATGGGACAGAGTGTGTGTCACGAACCCCATTGGACAGCGTGTGTGTGTCACAAACCCTCCTGGTCAGTGTGTGTGTCACAAAACCCATTGGACAGCATGCGTGTCACAAACACCCTTGGACACTGTGTGTGTAACAAAACCAATTGGTCAGCGTGTGTGTCACAAACACCATTGGATAGCATGTGTGTGTCACAAACCCCATTAGAAAGTTTGCATGTCACAAACACCATTGGACAGCGTGTGTGTGTCTCAATCACCATTGGACAGTGTGTGTGTCAAAAAACGCATTGGATAGCGTGTGTTTCACAAACCCCATTAGAAAGAGTGTGTGTCAGAAACCCCATTGGATAGTGTGTGTGATGTCACAAACCCTATTGGACAGTGTGTGTGTCACAAACCCCAATGGACAGCGTGTGTGTTCACGAACCCCATTGGACAACGTGTGTGTCACAATACCCATTGGACACCATGTGGGTCACAAACCCCATTGGACAGGGTGTGTGTGTCACAAACCCCATTAAGAAAGTATTTGTGTCACAAACCGCATTGGACAGTGAGTGTGTCACAAACCCCCCTGTACATTGTGTGTGTTACAAACCCCGTTGGACAGCGTGTGTGTCAAAAACCCCATTGGACAGAGTGTGTGTGACAAAACCCATTGGACAGTGTGTGTGTCACCAACCCCCCCTGGACGTTGTGTGTGTCACAAACCCCATTTTACAGCATGTGTGTTTCAAATACCATTGGACAGCGTGTGAGTGTGACAAAACCCATTGGACAGTGTGTGTGTCACAGACCCCTTGGACAGAGTGTGTATGTCACAAACCCCCCTGTACAGTGTTTGTGTGTCACAAGCCCCATTGGAGAGCGTGTCTTTCAAAAACCCCATTGGACAACGTGTGTGTCTCACAATACCCGTTGTAGAGTGTGTGTGTCACAAACCCCTCTGGACAGCGTGTGTGTCACTAGCCCCATTGGACAGCGTGTCTGTCACAAACCCCATTGGACAGCGTGTCTGTCACAAACCCCATTGGACAGCGTGTGTGTCTCATAATACCCGTTGTAGAGTGCGTGTGTCACAAAACCCTCTGGACAGCGTGTGTGCCACAAACAGCCCTGGAGACTCCCTGTGTAACAAACCCCATTGGACAGCGCATGTGTCACAAACCCACCTTGACAGTGTGTGTGTCACAAACCCCATTGGACAGCATCCGTGTCACAAACACCATTGGACAGCGTGTGTTTTTCACAATCCCCACTGGAAAGTGTGTGTGTCGCAAACCACATTGGATAGCGTTTGTGTGTCACAAACTCTATTGGACAGTATGTGTGTCACAAACCCAACTGGACAGCGTGTGTGTCACAAGCCCCATTAAACAGATTGTGTGTGTCACAAACATCATTGGACAGGGTGTGTGTCACAATCCCCATAGGACAACGTGTCTGTCCACATACCCCATTGGACAGGGTGTATGTGTCACAATCCCCATTGGACAGAGTGTGTGTGACAAATCCCATCAGACAGTGTGTGTGTCACAAACCCCATTGGAAATTGTGTGTGTCACAAACCCCACTGGATAGCGTGTGTGTCACAAAACCCACTGGATAGCGTGTGTGTCACAAACCCCATTGGAAATTGTGTGTGTCACAATCCCTGTTGGAGTGAGTCTGTGTCACAAACCCCATTGGACAGCGTGTCTGTCACAAACCCCAGTAGACAGTGTGTGTGTCACAATCCCCTTGGACAGTGTGTTTATCACAAACACCCCTGGAGAGTCTCTGTGTAACAAACCCCATTGGACAGAGTGTGTGTCACAAAGTCGCCTGGACAGTGTGTGTGTCGCAAACCCTACTGGACAGTGTGTGTGTCGCAAACCCCGTTGCACAGTGTGTGTGTCACAAACCCCATTGGACAGCGAGTGTGTGTCACATACCCCATTGGAAAGCGTGTGTGTCACAAACCACATTTTATAGCGTGTGTGTATCACTATGAAGGAAACAAATGTCCTGCAGCCTAGCCTTGTCTTGCCTGTCCTTGCCTGTCCTTGCCTTGCCTTATTTCCTTCTCATCCTGTTCTCTGTCCCATCCTCTCTCACTGACCCCTCGTCTGTCTACATGTCTCTTCTTTCCTTTTCTCTCACTCTCCTGCTTCCTGCCTCTTTTCTTGCAATTCCTCCACCTCACTCCTGCAGCCCAACACTACTTTTTATTCTTCCTTCCCTTTCTCCTGCTCCCTTTGCCTTCTCCCTCTGTCCCATATCTTTCTTCCCGACTTGTCTGTTGTAGACTTTGGGCCAAAGTGGGCCCAAGTCTGGGCATGGTTTGACAAGTTTTCAGAGGCCTGGCTGGTGACAGCAGGGACAGCAGGCAGTGACAGGCCTGGGGCTGACAGGCTCCCCATCCCCTAGGGGGCGCCTGGCTGCCACACCCAGCTGACATAGAACCTTTGTCACAATGCCCGCTACCGTGGCGAGGATGTGGTGACTCTGCAGGTGACAGGGACACTGCAGGACTTGCTGTCAGCTCAGCAATTTCTCAGTTCCCCAAAGAAGCGGAATTCTGCAAATAGCTGCCTTTGCTCTTGAAAGATGTCATCAGGTGGGTGTTTTGGTGGCATACAATGAAAACCAGAGCAGAAATGGCGAAATATTCCCATGACATGCATGGTCCCTGCCCCAAAGCACCATGACTCAGCCTAAGGAGATCTGCAGTTTATTTTTTTGTATTGCCAGCAGATTGTGGATGTACAGTATAAAAACCATCCTTATAGACAGATCTTCGTATTTTAGGCTTACTCTAAGTGTCTCAAGTAGTGGGGGATTTTGCTTGGGCCTAATCCATACTGTCTTTTGGCTTTCCGCCTAGTCTGAAGACGAATGTGCTAGAAAATATACAGCAAAAAAATGTCCTGCAGCCCAGCCTTGCCTTGCCTGTCCTTGCCTTGCCTTATTTCCTTCTCATCCTGTTCTCTGTCCCATCCTCTCTCACTAAACCCTCGTTTGGCTGCATGTCTCTTCTTTCCTTTTCTCTCACTCTCCTGCTTCCTGCCTCTTTTCTTGCAACTCCTCCATCTCACTCCTGCAGCCCAACACTACTTTTTATTCTTCCTTCCCTTTCTCCTGCTCCCTTCGCTTTCTCCCTCTGTCCCATATCTTTCTTCCCGACTTGTCTCTTGGAGACTTTGTGCCAAATTGGCCCCAGGACTGGGCATGGTTTGACCAGTTTTCAGAGGCCTGGCTGGTGACAGCAGGGACAGCAGGCACTGACAGGCCCCGGGGCTGACAGGCTCCCCATCCCCTAGGGGGCGCCTGGCTGCCACACCCAGCTGACATAGAACCTTTGTCACAATGCCCGCTACCGTGGCGAGGCTGCGGTGACTCTGCAGTTGACAGGGACACTGCAGGACTTGGTGTCAGTTCAGAAATTTCTCAGTTCCCCAAAGAAGCGGAATTCTGCAAATTGCTGCCTTTGCTCTTGAAAGATGTCATCAGGTGGGTGTTTTGGTGTAATACACTGAAAACCAGAGCAGAAATATTGAAGTATTCCCATGATATGCATGGTCCCTGCCCCAAAGCACCGTGACTCAGCCTAAGGAGATCTGCAGCTTATTTTTTTGTACTGCCAGCAGATTGTGGAAGTACAGAATAAAAACCATCCTTATGGAGAGATCTTCGTATTTTAGGCTTAGCCTAAGTGTCTCAAGTAGCTGGGGTTTTTGCTTAGGCCTAATCCATACGGTCTCATAGCTTTCATCCTAGTCTGAAGACGAATGTGCTAGAAACTATAAATCAAAAAAAAGTCCTGGTACCTAGCCTGTCCTTGACTGTCCTTGCCTTGCCTTATTTCCTTCTCATCCTGTTCTCTGTCCCATCCTCTCTCACTAACCCCTCGTCTGGCTGCATGTCTCTTCTTTCCTTTTCTCTCACTCTCCTGCTTCCTGCCTCTTTTCTTGCAATTCCTCCATCTCACTCCTGCAGCCCAACACTACTTTTTATTCTTCCTTCGATTTCTCCTGCTCCCTTCGCTTTCTCCCTCTGTCCCATATCTTTCTTCCCGACTTGTCTGTTGGAGACTTTGGGCCAAATTGGCCCCACGTCTGGGCATGGTTTGAAAGGTTTTCTGAGGCCTGGCTGGTGACAGCAGGGACAGCAGGCAGTGACAGGTCCCGGGGCTGACAGGCTCCCCATCCCCTAGGGGGCGCCTGGCTGCCACACCCAGCTGACATAGAACCTTTGTCACAATGCCGGCTACCGTGGCGAGGATGCGATGACTCTGCAGGTGACAGGGACACTGCAGGACTTGGTGTCAGCTCAGCAATTTCTCACTTCCCCAAAGAAGCGGAATTCTGCAAATTGCTGCCTTTGCTCTTGAAAGGATGTCATCAGGTGGGTTTTTTGGTGTAATACAATGACAACAGAGCAGAAACTGTGAAATATTCCCATTATATACATGGTCCCTGCCCCAAAGCACCATGACTCAGCCTAAGGAGATCTGCAGCTTATTTTTTTGTACTGCCAGCAGATTGTGGAAGTACAGTATAAAACCATCCTTATGGAGAGATCTTCTTATTTTAGCTTAGTCTAAGTGTCTCAGGTAGCTGGGGTTTTTGCTTGGGCCTAATCCATACGGTCTTATGGCTTTCGTCCTAGTCTGAAGACGAATGTGCTAGAAACTATAAAGCAAAAAAATGTCCTGCAGCCTAGCCTGTCCTTGCCTGTCCTTGCCTGTCCTTGCCTTGCCTTATTTCTTTCTCATCCTGTTCTCTGTCCCATCCTCTCTCACTAACCCCTCGTCTGGCTGCATGTCTCTTCTTTCCTTTTCTCTCACTCTCCTGCTTCCTGCCTCTTTTCTTGCAATTCCTCCACCTCACTCCTGCAGCCCAACACTACTTTTTATTCTTCCTTCCCTTTCTCCTGCTCCCTTCGCTTTCTCCCTCTGTCCCATATCTTCCTTCCCGACTTGTCTGTTGGAGACTTTGGGCCAAATTGGCCCCACGTCTGGTCATGGTTTGACCTGTTTTCAGAGGCCTGGCTAGTGACAGCAGGGACAGCAGGCAGTGACAGGCCCGGGGCTGACAGACTCTCCATCCCTTAGGGGGCGCCTGGCTGCCACACCCAGCTGACATAGAACCTTTGTCACAATGCCCGCTACCGTGGCGAGGATGCGGTGACTCTGCAGGTGACAGGGACACTGCAGGACTTGGTGTCAGCTCAGCAACTTCTCACTTCCCCAAAGAAGCCAAAATCTGCAAATTGCTGCCTTTGCTCTTGAAAGGATGTCATCAGGTGGGTGTTTTGGTGTAACACACTGAAAACAGAGAAGAAACTGTGAAATATTCCCATGACATGCATGGTCCCTGTCCCAAAGCACCATGACTCAACCTAAGGTGATCTGCAGCTTATTTTTTTGTACTGCCAGCAGATTGTGGAAGTACAGTATAAAAACCATCCTTATGGAGAGATCTTCGTATTTTAGGCTTAGTCTAAGTGTCTCAAGTAGCTGGGGCTTTTGCTTGGGCCTAATCCATACGGTCTTATGGCTTTCCTCCTAGTCTGAAGACGAATGTGCTAGAAACTATAAAGCAAAAAAATGTCCTGCAGCCTAGCCTTGCCTTGCCTGTCCTTGCCTGTCCTTGCCTTGCCTTATTTCCTTCTCATCCTGTTCTCTGTCCCATCCTCTCTCACTAACCCCTCGTCTGGCTGCATGTCTCTTCTTTCCCTTTCTCTCACTCTCCTGCTTCCTGCCTCTTTTCTTGCAATTCCTCCATCTCACTCCTGCAGCCCAACACTACTTTTTATTCTTCCTTCCCTTTCTTCTGCTCCCTTCGCTTTCTCCCTCTGTCCCATATCTTTCTTCCCGACTTGTCTCTTGGAGACTTTGGGCCAAATTGCCCCACGTCTGGGCATGGTTTGACAAGTTTTCAGAGGCCTGGCTGGTGACAGCAGGGACAGCAGGCAGTGACAGGCCCGAGGCTGACAGGCTCCCCATCCCCTAGGGGGCGCCTGGCTGCCACACCCAGCTGACATAGAACCTTTGTCACAATGCCCGCTACCATGGTGAGGATGCGGTAGCTCTGCAGGTGAAAGTAACACTGCAGGACTTGGTGTCAGTTCAGCAATTTCTCAGTTCCCCAAAGAAGCGGAAGTCTGCAAATTGCTGCCTTTGCTCTTGAAAGATGTCATCAGGTGGGTGTTTTGCCGTAATACACTGAAAACCAGAGCAGAAACTGTGAAATATTCCCATGATATGCATGGTCCCTGCCCCAAAGCACCATGACTCAGCCTAAGGAGATCTGCAGCTTCTTTTTTTGTACTGCCAGCAGATTGTGAAGTACAGTATAAAAACCATCCTTATGGAGAGATCTTCGTATTTTAAATTAGTCTAAGTGTCGCAAGTAGCGGGGGATTTTGCTTGGGCCTAATCCATACTGCCTTAAGGCTTTCCTCCTAGTCTGAAGACGAATGTGCTAGAAACTATACAGCAAAAAAATGTCCTGCAGCCTAGCCTTGCCTTGCCTGTCCTTGCCTTGTCTTATTTCCTTCTCATCCTGTTCTCTGTCCCATCCTCTCTCACTAAGCCCTCGTCTGGCTGCATGTCTCTTCTTTCCTTTTCTCTCACTCTCCTGCTTCCTGCCTCTTTTCTTGCAATTCCTCCATCTCACTCCTGCAGCCCAACACTACTTTTTATTCTTCCTTCCCTTTCTCCTGCTCCCTTCGCTTTCTCCCTCTGTCCCATATCTTTCTTCCCGACTTGTCTCTTGGAGACTTTCGGGCAAATTGGTCCCAATGCTGGGCATGGTTTGACAAGTTTTCAGAGGACTGGATTGGCCCCAACTCTGGGCATGGTTTGACAAGTTTTCAGAGGCCTGGCTGGTGACAGCAGGGACAGCAGGCAGTGACAGGCCCGGGGCTGACAGGCTCCCCATCCCCTAGGGGGCGCTTGGCTGCCACACCCAGCTGACATAGAACCTTTGTCACAATGCCCGCTACCGTGGCGAGGATGCGGTGACTCTGCAGGTGACAGGGACACTGCAGGACTTGCTGTCAGCTCAGCAATTTCTCAGTTGCCCAAAGAAGCGGAATTCTGCAAATTGCTGCCTTTGTTCTTGAAAGATGTCATCAGGTGGGTGTTTGGGTGTAATACACTGAAAACCAGAGCAGAAATGGTGAAATATTCCCATGATATGCGTGGTCCCTGCCCCAAAGCACCATGTCTCAGCCTAAGGAGATCTGCAGCTTATTTTTTTGTACTGCCAGCAGATTGTGGAAGTACAGTATAAAAACCATCCTTATGGAGAGATCTTCATATTTTAGGCTTAGTCTAAGTGTCTCAAGTAGCTGGGGTTTTTGCTTGGGCCTAATCCATATGGTCTCATGGCTTTCCTCCTAGTCTGAAGACGAATGTGCTAGAAACTATTAAGCAAAAAAATGCCCTGGTGCCTAGCCTGCCCTTGCCTGTCGTTGCCTTGCCTTATTTCCTTCTCATCCTGTTCTCTGTCCCATCCTCTCTCACTAACCCCTCGTTTGCCTGCATGTCTCTTCTTTCCCTTTCTCTCACTCTCCTGCTTCCTGCCTCTTTTCTTGCAATTCCTCCATCTCACTCCTGCAGCCCAACACTACTTTTTATTCTTCCTTCCCTTCCTCCAGCTCCCTTTGCTTTCTCCCGCTGTATCATATCTTTCTTCCCGACTTGTCTGTTGGAGACTTTGGGCCAAATTGGTCCCAATGCTGGGCATGGTTTGACAAGTTTTCAGAGGCCTGGCTTGTGACAGCAGGGACAGCAGGCAGTGACAGGCCTGGGGCTGACAGGCTCCCCATCCCCTAGGAGGCGCCTGGCTGCCACACCCAGCTGACATAGAACCTTTGTCACAATGCCCTCTACCGTGGCGAGGCTGCGGTGACTCTGCAGGTGACAGGGACACTGCAGGACTTGGTGTCAGCTCAGCAATTTCTCAGTTCCCCAAAGAAGCGGAATTCTGCAAATTGCTGCCTTTGCTCTTGAAAGGATGTCATCAGGTGGGTGTTTTGGTGTAATACACTACCTGCCAAGAAGGATGCAGCCACCCAGGCTTCTGGCTGCACGGAGTGTCTGTGTCTGGCATTAAGTATCAGAGAATGGTATGGGAGGCACCTGTGTAAGATGTGACCAGGTCAATGGCTTACTGTGCCTAGTGGTGGAGCTTAAGGAAGAGGTGGAGAGACTAAGGAGCATTAGGGAGAGTGAAGAAGAAATAGACTGGTGGGGTCAGGCTCTTTTGACTCCTAAGGGTGTGCAACAGGAGATGGCAAAGCCTTGTCCCTCCTGCCATAAGGCGGATACAACAGATCTAATTGATGGGGGGGAATGGAAACAGGTCCTTGATCGGAGAGGTAAAAGAACCCTCTCTCAAACCCCATCACCACCCTTGGTGCCCCTAACAAATAGATATGAGGCCCTGGACCCTGAAAATCAGGCAGAGGACAGCCGAGAAGATCCTCCTGGAGAGCCCTCTGGATGGACCTCATCAACAAAAAGAATCATAACTGCAGCTGTAAGAGGAAAAAAAAAAAGAAGAGTGGTAGTAGTCGGCGACTCTCTTCTGAGAGGAACAGAGGGCCCTATATGTCACCCAGACCCATCCCACAGGGAGGTCTGCTGCCTTCCTGGAGCTAGGGTGAGGGACATTAATAGGAGACTTCCGGAGCTGATTCAGCCCTCAGACTACTATCCCCTGTTAGTAGTCCAAGCTGGCAGTGAGGACATCAACAGAAGAAGTATCAAGACAATTAAAAAGGACTTTAAAGCACTGGGTCAGTCAGTTCATGGGACGGGAGCACAAGTGATATTTGCCTCAGTTCCTGTGCTAGCTGGGATGGATGAGGAACTAAATAAAGAGAGGAGCAGAAAAGCCCATCTCATCAACAGGTGGCTTAAGGATTGGTGTCACTGTCAAAATTTTGGGTTTTTTGACCATGGGCCAAGCTCCGTGGTACCCAGTCTCCTCAAATCAGATGGGCTTCATCCTTCTAGGGAGAGCAAGAGGACTATAGCCCATAAGTTGGCAGGGCTGATCAGGAGGGCTTTAAACTAGGTTTGAAGGGGGAAGGGATTGAAACTGGGCTCTCCAAAGATCAGCCTACGGATGGAAAGCCCGAATTAAGAGGGAAATCAGCAGCCCACTTGAAGTGCATGTACACTAATGCACACAGTATGGGCAACAAACAAGAGGAGCTGGAAGCCATCGTGCAGCAGGAAAGCTATGACATAGTTGCCATCACAGAAACATGGTGGGATGACTCTCATGACTGGAGTGCTGCTATGTGTGGCTACAAGCTCTTCAGAAAAGATAGGCAGGGTAGGAGAGGTGGAGGGGTGGCTTTATATGTTAGAGAGTCACTCGACTCTGTTAAACTTGAGGTCAGCAGTGACAAGGTTGAGTGCCTGTGGACCAGAATCAGGGGGAAGTCCAACAAGGCTGACATCCTCGTGGGTGTCTGTTATAGACTACCCAACCAGGACGATGAAGGAGATGAATTATTCTACAAGCAGCTGGCAGATGTCTCAAAATCGACGGCCCTTGTTCTTGTGGGTGACTTTAACCTGCCGGATATCTGCTGGGAGCTCAATACTGCACAGAAGAGGCGGTCTAGGAAGTTCCTAGGGTGTATAGAGGACAATTTCCTTCATCAGCTGGTAAATGAGCCCACCAGGGGCAAGACCCTGCTAGACCTACTGTTTACAAACAGAGAAGGGCTGGTGGGAGATGTAGTGGTTGGAGGCCGCCTGGGGCATAGCGACCATGAAATAATAGAATTTTCAATACTCAGAGATGCAGGGAGAACCATTAACAAAACCTCTACGCTGGACTTCCGGAGGGCAGATTTTTGCCTATTCAGAAGTCTAGTTCAGAGCATACCCTGGGAAACAATGCTTAAAAACAAGGGGGCCCAGGAGGGTTGGGCATGCTTCAAGCAGGTGGTTTTGAGTGCACAGGGACAGGCTATACCAGTGTGCCGAAAGGCTGGCCGGCGGGGAAGACAACCGGCTTGGCTAAACAGGGAGATTCTGAATGAAATCAGAAATAAAAAGAAACTTTACCGACTGTGGAAAAAAGGGCTGGCTACTTATGAAGAATTTATGGAAATAGCTAGATCATGCAGAAAAAAGATCAGGGAAACAAAAGTGCAATTTGAAGTTAACTTGGCCAATTATGTCAGGGATAATAAAAAGTCCTTCTTCAAATATGTTAATAACAAAAGGAGGGGCAAGGAAAACCTCCATTCTCTGTTGGACTCTGAGGGAAATATAGTTAACAAAGATGAGGAGAAAGCTGAGGTACTTAATACCTACTTTGCCTCAGTTTTTACCAGTAAGACAGGTGGCTCTCAGGACAACTCATCTCTGGAGGTGGTTGACAGAGATAGGAAGCCAAATAGGCCCCTTGTATTCCAGGAGGAAATAGTTGGTGATTTACTGAGCCATCTGGATCCTCACAAGTCTATGGGACCAGATGAGCTCCATCCTAGGGTGATGAGGGAGCTAGCAGAAGAACTTGCCAAGCCGCTCTCTATCATCTTCCAACAGTCCTGGCTCACTGGGGAGGTCCCATATGATTGGAAATTGGCCAATGTTACCCCAGTCCACAAAAAGGGCTGCAGAGCTGACCCTGGCAACTACAGGCCTGTCAGCCTGACCTCGGTGCCTGGCAGGGTTATGGAGCAGATCATCCTGAATGGAATCACACAGCACCTTCAGGATGGACAAGGGATCAGACCCAGCCAGCATGGGTTTAGGAGGGGCAGGTCCTGTCTGACCAACCTGATCTCCTTTTATGATCAGGTGACCCAGCTGGTGGATGAGGGGAAAGCCGTGGATGGGGTCTATCTGGACTTCAGCAAGGCCTTTGACACTGTCTCCCATAATATACTCTTGCAAAAGCTGGTAGCCCATGGCTTGGACAAGTGTACTCTACGCTGGGTTAAGAACTGGCTGGAGGGCCGGGCCCAGAGAGTGCTGGTGAATGGGGCTGCATCCAGCTGTCGGCCAGTCACTAGTGGTGTTCCCCAGGGGTCAGTGTTGGGTCCAGTCCTGTTTAACACCTTTATTGACGATTTAGATGAGGGGATTGAGACCATCATCAGCAAATTTGCTGATGACACCAGGTTGGGAGGGAGTGTTGACCTGCTGGAAGGCAGGAGGGCTCTGCAGAGGGATCTGGATAGACTGGAAAAATGGGCTGATTCCAATGGGATGAAGTTCAATAAGGCCAAATGCTGGGTGCTGCACTTTGGTCACAACAACCCCCTGCAGCGCTACAGGCTGGGCACTGAGTGGCTGGAGAGCAGTCAGACAGAAAGGGACCTGGGGGTACTAATTGACAGGAAGCTCAACATGAGCCAACAGTGTGCCCAGGTGGCCAAGAAGGCCAATGGTATCCTGTCCTGTATCAAAAATAGCGTGGTCAGCAGGACAAGGGAAGTGATCCTTCCCCTGTACTCTGCATTGGTGAGGCCACACCTGGAGTATTGTGTTCAGTTCTGGGCCCCTCAGTTCAGGAAAGACATTGAAGTGCTGGAGCGAGTCCAGAGAAGAGCAACACGACTGGTGAAAGGACTCGAACATAAGACCTATGAGGAGAGGCTGAGGGAGCTGAGGTTGTTTAGTCTAGAGAAGAGGAGGCTTAGAGGTGACCTCATCACTCTCTATAACTACCTGAAGGGAAGTTATAGCCAGGTGGGGATTGGTCTCTTCTCCCAGGCAGTTAGCAACAGGACAAGGGGGCATGGTCTTAAACTCTACCAGGGGAAATTTAGGCTGGAGATTAGAAAGAAATTCTTTACAGAGAGAGTGGTCAGGCATTGGAATGGCCTGCCCAGGGAGGTAGTGGACTCGCCGTCCCTGGAGGTTTTTAAACTGAGATTGGACATGGCACTAAGTGCCATGATCTAGTAAATGGACTAGAGTTGGGCCAAGGGTTGGACTCGATGATCTCTGAGGTCTTTTCCAACCCAGTCGATTCTGTGATTCTGTGATTCTGTGAATCCCCACGCTACAGAGTGTGTGTCACGAACCCCATTGGACAGCGTGTGTGTGTCACAAACCCCATTGGACAGCGTGTGTGTGTCGCAAACCCCATGGGACAGAGTACGTGTCACAAACCCAATTGGACAGTGTGTGTGTAATAAACCCCATTGGACAGCGTGTGTGTGTCACAATCCCCATTGGACAGCGTGTGTGTCACAAACCCCATGTGATAGAGTGCGTGTGTCACAAACCACATTAGAAACTATGCGTGTCACAAACCCCATTGGTCAGCGTGTGTGTGTCACAAGCCCATTGGACAGAGTGTGTGTGTCACAAAACCCACTGGGCAGCGTGTGTGTCACGAACCCCATTGGACAGAGTGTGTGTCACAAACCCCAATGGACAGTGTGTGTGTGTCAGAAACCCCATGTGATAGAGTGTGTGTGTCACAAACCCCATTAGAAAGTATGCGTGTCACAAACCCCATTGGACAGCGTGTGTGTCACAAGCACCGTTGGACAGAGTGTTGTGTCACAATCCCCATTAGACAGCGTGTGTGTCAAAAACCCCATTGGACAGTGCGTGGTGTCACAAAAACCATTGGACAGCGTGTGTGTCACAAACCCCATTGGACAGTGTGCATGTGTCACAAACCCCATTTGATAGAGTGTGTGTGTCACAAACCCTATTGAACAGTGTGTGTGTCACAAAACCCATTGGATAGCGTGTGTGTCACAAACGCCATTGGACAGTGTGTGTGTCACAAGCCCCATTGTACAGAGTGTATTTGTCACAAAGCCCACTGGACAGCGTGTGTGTCACAATCCCAATTGGAAAGCGTGTGTGTCACAAACCCCATTGGATAGGGTGTGAGTGTCACAAACCCCATTGGACATCGTGTGTGTCACAAACCCCTTTGGACAGTGTGTGTGTCACAAACCCCATTAGACAGCGTGTTTGTGTCACAATCCCGATTGGACAGAGTGTGTGTGTCACAAACCGCGTGGGACAGAGTGTGTGTCATGAACCCCATTGGACAGCGTGTGTGTCACAAGCGCCAGTGGAAACTGTATGTGTCACAAACCCCATTGGATAGCGTGTGTGTGTCAAAAACCCCACTAGAAAGTATGTGTGTCACAAACCCCATTGGACAGCGTGTGTGTGTCACAAACCCCATTGGACAGCGTGTGTGTGTCGAAAACCCCATGGGACAGAGTGTGTGTCGCAATCCCCATTGGACAGTGTGTGTGTTACATACCCCATGGGGCAGAGTGTGTGTCACAAACACTATTGGTCAGGGTGTGTGTGTCACAAGCCTATTGGACAGAGTGTGTGTGTTTCACAAAACCCACTGGACAGCGTGTGTGTCTCGAACCCCATTGGACAGCGTGTGTGTCACAAACCCCATTGGAAAGTATGTGTCACAAACCGCATTGGATAGCGTGTGTGTGTCAAAAACCCCATTAGAAAGTATGTGTGTCACAAGCCTCATTGGATAGCGCATGTGTGTCACAAACCCCATTTGACAGAGTGTGTGTCACAATCCCCATTGGACAGTGTGTGTGTGTCACAAACCCCATTAGACAGCGTGTGTGTCAGAAACCCCTTTGGACAGTGTAGTGTGTCACAAAACCCATTGGACAGCGTGTGTGTGTAAAAATCCCCATTGGACAGTGTGTGTGTCACAAACACTACTGGACAGAGTGTGTGTGTCACAAAACCCAATATACAGCGTGTGTGTCACGAACCCCATTGGACAGCGTGTGTGTCACAAACCCAATTAGACAGTGTGTGTGTCACAAGCCTCATTGGACAGCGTGTGTGTCAAAATCCCCACTGGACAGCGTGTGTGTCACAAACCCCATTGGACAGCATGTGTGTCACAAACCCTATTGGACACTGTGTGTGACAAAATCCCCATTGGACAGCGTCTTTGTCACAAACTCAATTGGATAGCGTGTGTGTGTCAGGAACCCTCCTGGTCAGTGTGCGTGTCACAAACACCATTGGACAGCGTGTGTGTGTCACAAAAACGATTGGAAAGTGTGTGTCACAAACCCCATTGGATAGCCTGTGTGTGTCAAAAACACCATTAGAATGTATGTGTGTCACAAACACCTTTGGATGGCATGTGTGTGTCACAAACCCTACTGGACAGTGTGTGTGTGTTGCAAACCCCATGGGACAGAGTGTGTGTCACAAACCTCATTGGACAGCATGTGTGTAATAAACCCCATTGGACAGCGTGTGTGTCACAAGCCCCATTGGACAGAGTGTATTTGTCACAAAGGCCATTGGACAGCGTGTGTGTCACGAACCCCATTGGACAGCGTGTGTGTCACAAACCCCATTGGATAGCATGTGTGTGTCACAAACCCTATTGTACACTGTGTGTGACAAAATCCCCATTGGACAGAGTCTTTGTCACAAACTCAATGGGACAGAGTGTTTGTCACAAACACTATAGGACAGCGTGTGCGTGTCACAAACCCAATGGACAGTGTGTGTCTGTCACAAAACACACTGGACAGCGTGTGTGTCACGAACCCCTTTGGACAGCGTGTGTGTCACAAGCACCATTGGACAGAGTGTGGTGTCACAAAACCTTTTGGACAGAGTGTGTGTGTCACAAACCCCATTAGAAAGTATGCGTGTCACAAACCCCACTGGAAAGTGTGGGTGTCACAAACCCCATTGGATAGCCGGTGTGTGTCACAAACCCTATTGGACAGTGTGTGTGTCACAAAACCCACTGGATAGCGTGTGTGTCACAAACCCAATTGGACAGTGTATGTGTGTCACAAAGCCCATTGGACAGCGTGTGTGTGACAGAAACCAGATTGGACAGAGTGTGTGTTTCACAAACCCTATTGGATATCGTGTGTGTCACAAACCCCATTGGACAGTGTGTGTGTGTCACAAACCCCATTAGACAGCGTGTGTGTCACAAACCCCTCTGGACAGTGTGTGTGTCACAAACCCCATTAGAAAATATGCGTGTCACAAACCCCATTGGATAGCGTGTGTGTCACAAACCCCATTGGACAGTGTGTGTGTGTCACAAAACCAACTGGATAGCATGTGTGTCACAAACCCCATTGGACAGCGTGTGTGTCACAAGCCCCATTGGACAGAGTGTAATTGTCACAAAGCACATTGGACAGCGTGTGTGTCACAAACCCCTTTGGACAGCGTGTGTGTCACAATCCCCATTGGACAGAGTGTGTGTGTCACAAACCCCATTGGATAGAGTGTGTGTGTCACAAACCCCATTAGAAAGTATCCGTGTCACAAACCCCATTGGATATCGTGTGTGTGTCACAAGCACCATCGGACAGAGTGCGGTGTCACAAACCCCACTGGAAAGTGTATGTGTAACAAACCCCATTGGATAGCGTGTGTGTGTAACAAACCCTATTGGACAGCGTGTGTGTCACAAAACCCACCTGACAGCGTGTGTGTCACAAGCCCCATTGCAGAGAGTGTATCTGTCACAAACCCCATTTGATAGAGTGTATCTGTGTCACAAACCCCATTAGAAAGTATGAGTGTCACAAACCCCATTGGACAGAGTGTGTGTGTCACAATTCCCATTTAGACAGCGTGTGTGTCACAAACCCCATCGGACAGCGTGTGTGTGTCACAATACCCATTTGACAGTGTGTGTGTCACAAATCCGTTTCGAGAGAGTTTGTGTCACAAACCCCATTGGACAGTGTGTGTGTCACAAACCCCACTGGGCAGAGTGTGTGTAACAAACCCCATTGGACAGCGTGTGTGTGACAAACCCCATTGGACAGTGTATGTGTCCCAAATCCCACTGGTCAGCAAGTGTGACACAAGCACCATTGGACAGAGTGTGTGTGTCACAAAACACATTAGACAGTGTGTGTGTCACAAACCCCATTGGACAGCGTGTGTGTGTCACAAACCCTGTTGGACAGTGTGTAGGTCACAATCCCCATTGGACAGTGTCTGTGTCACAAACCCCATTGGACATCGTGTGTATCACAAACACTATTTTACAGCGTGTGTGTGTCACAATCCCCACTAGACAGTGTGTGTGTCACAAAAACCATTGGATAGCGTATCTGTCACAAAATCCTTTTGAAAGTATGTGTGTCACAAACCCTATTGGATAGCGTGTCTGTGTCACAAAACCTATTGGACAGTGTGTGTGTCACAAACCCCATTGGACAGTGTGTGAGTCACAAACCCCATTGGACAGCGTGTGTGTGTAACAATACGATTGGACAGTGTGTGTGTCACAAACCCCATTGGACAGCGTGGGTGTGTCACGAACCCCATTAGAAAGTGTGCATTTCACAAATCCCATTGGATAGGATGTGTGTGTCACAAACTTTGCTGGACAGAGTGTGTTTCACAATCTGCATTGGACAGCGTGAGTGTCACAATCCCCCCTGGACAGCGTGTGTGACACAAGCACCATTGGACAGCGTGTGTGTAGTCACAATCCCCTTTGGACAGTGTGTGTGTCACAAAACCCATTGGATAGCGTGTGTGTCACAAACCCCATTAGAAAGTGTGTGTGTCACAAACCCCATTGGACAGCGTGTGTGACACAAACCCCATTGGACAGCGTGTGTGTGTCACAAACCCAATTGGATAGCGTGTGTGTCAAAAACCACATTAGAAAGTATGTGTTTCACAAACCCCATTGGAATGCATGCGTGTGTCACAAACCCTATTGGACAGTGTGTATGTCACAATGCCCATTGGACAGCGAGTGGGTCGCAACCCCGTTTGGGCAGCGTGTGTGTCACAAACGCTATTGGACAGTGTGTGTTTCTCAAAACCCTTTGGTCAGCGTGTGTGTGTCACAATCTTCTTTGGACAGTGTGTGTGTGTCACAAACCCCTTTGGACAGTGTGTGTGTCACAAACGCCATTAGACAGCATGTGTGTGTCACGAACCCCACTGGACAGAGTGTGTGTCAAAAGCACCATTGGACAGAGTGTGTGTCACAAACTCCATTGGAAAGTGTATGTGTCACAAACCCCATTGGACAGCGTGTGTGTCACAAACACCATTGGACAGCGTGTGTGTGTAACAATACCCATTGGACAGTGTGTGTGTCACAAACCCCATTGGACAGCTTGTGTGTCACAAACCCTCGCAGACACTGTATCTGTCACAAACCCCATTGGAAAGCGTGTGTATCACAATCCCCATCGGACAGTGTGTGTGTCAGAAACCCCATTGGAAGGAGTGTGTGTTTCACAAACCCCATTAGACACTGTGTGTGTCACAAACCCTTTTGGACAGTGTGTGTATCACAAACCCCACTGGACAGTGTGCGTGTCACTTAACCCATTGGTCAACGTGTGTGTCACAAACCCCTTTGAACAGTGTGTGTTTCACAAAGCCCATTGGACAGCGTGTGTGTCACAATCCCAATTGTACAGTGTGTATGTGTCACAAATGCCATTGGACAACGTTTGTGTCACAAACCCCTTTGGACATCGTGTTTGTCACAAACCCCTTTGGACAGTGTGCGTGTCACAAACCCCATTGGACATCGTGTTTGTCACAAACCCTTTTGGACATCGTGTGTGTCACAATCCCCATTGTACAGTGTTTGTGTGTCACAAACCCCACTGGACAGTGTGCGTGTCACACAACCCATTGGACATCGTGTGTGTCACAAACCACACTGGACAGCGTGTGTGTCACGAACGCCATTGGACAGCTTGTGTGTCACAAGACACATTGGACAGAGTGTGTGTGTCACAAACCCCATTGGACAGCATGTGTGTCTCAAACCCCATTGGACAGAGTGTGTGTTTCACAAACCCCATTGGACAGCGTGTGTGTCACAATCCCTATTGGACAGCGTATGTGTCAGAAACCCCATTGCACAGAGTGTGCGTGTCACAAACGCCATTGGAAAGTGTGTGTGTCACAAACCCCATTGGATAGCGTGTGTGTGTCACAAACTCTATTGGTCAGTGTGTGTGTCACAACCCCCATTGGACAGCGTGTGTGTGTAACAATAATCATTGGACTGTGTGTGTGTCACAAACCCCATTGGACAGCGTGTGTGTGTAACAATACCCATTGCACAGTGCGTGTGTCAGAAACCCCATGGGACAGAGTTTGTGTCACAAACCCTCCTGGTCAGTATTTGTGTCACAAACCCCATTGGACAGCGTGTAGTTTCAGAAACCCCATTGGACTGTGTGTGTTACAAATCCAATTGAACAGCGTGTCTGTGTCACAATCCCCATTGGACAGTGTGTGTGTCACAATTCCCATTGGACAGTGTGTGTGTCACAAACACCATTGGACAGCGTGTGTGTCACAAACCCCATTGGACAGAGTTTGTGTCACCAACCACCGTGGACACTGTGTGTGTCACAGACCACATTGGAGAGTGTGTGTGTCACAAACTCCACTGGACAGCGTGTGTGTCACAAAGACCAATGGAAAGTGTGCGTGTCAGAAACCCCATTGGACATCGTGTGTGTCACAAACCCCTTTGGACAGTGTGTGTGTCACAAACCTCATTGGACAGCGTGTGTGTCACAATCCCCACTGGACAGGTGTGTGTCACAAACGCCATTGGACAGTGTGTGTGTGTCACAATACCCATTGGACAGTGTGTGTGTGACAAACCCCATTGGACAGAGTTTGTGTCACCAACCCCCGTGGAAAGTGTGCTTGTCAGAAACCCCATTGGACATCGTGTGTGTCACAAACCCCTTTGGACAGTGTGTCTGTCACAAACACCCATGGACAGTGTGCGTGTCACAAACCCCATTCGACATAGTGTGTATCACAAGCCCCATTGGACAGAGTGTATGTGTCACAAACCCCATTGGACAGCGTGTCTGTCACAATCCCCATTGGACAGTGTCTGTGTCACAAACCCCATGGGACAGAGTGTGTGTCACAAACCCCATTGGAAAGTGTATGTGTGACAAAACCCATTGGATAGCCTGTGTGTGTCACAAACCCTCCTGGTCAGTGTGTGTGTCACAAAACCCATTGGACAGCATGCGTGTCACAAACACTATTGGACAGTCTGTGTGTAACAAACCCAACTGGTCAGCGTGTGTGTCACAAACCCCATTGGAAAGAGTGTGTGTCACAAACACCATTGGACAGCGCGTGTGTGTCTCAAACCCCATTGGAAAGAGTGTGTGTCACAAACACCATTGGACAGAGTGTGTGTGTCACAATCCCCATTGGACAGTGTGTGTGTCACAAAACCCATTGGATAGCGTGTGTCACAAACCTCTTTTGAAAGAGTGTGTGTCACAAATTCCGTTGGATAACGTGTGTGATGTCACAAAACCTATTGGACAGCATGTGTGTGTCACAATCCCCATTGGACAATGTGTGTGTCACAAACCCCATCGGACTAACTGTGTGTCACGAACGCCATTGGACAGCGTGTGTGTCACAAGCGCCATTGGACAGAGTGTGTGTGTCACTAACCCCATTGGAAAGTGTATGTGTCACAAACCCGATTGGATAGTGTGTGTGTGTCAAAAATCCCATTAGAAAGTATGTCTGTCACAAACCCCATTGGATAGCATGTGTGTGTCACAAACCCTATTTGACAGAGTGTAGGTCGCAATCCCCATTGGACAGCGTCTGTTTCACAAACCACATTGGACACCGTGTGTGTCACAAACACCGTTGGACAGCTTGTGTGTGTCACAATCCCCATTGGACAATGTGTGTGTGTGTCAGAATCCCCATTGGACAACGTGTGTGTGTGTCACGAACGCCATTGGACAGCGTGTGTGTCAAAACCCCATTAGACTCTGTGTGTGTGAGAAAACCCACGGGAAAGCGTGTGTGTCACAAACACACCCATGGACAGTGTGAGTGTTTCAAGCCCCATTGGACAGCGTGTCTGTGTCACAATCCCCATTGGACAGTGTGTGTGTCACAAACACCATTGGACAGCGTGAGTGTCACGAACTGCATTGGACAGCGTGTGTGTCACAAGCACCATTGGACAGATTTTGTGTCACCAACCACCGTGGACACTGTGTGTGTCACAAACCCCTTTGGACAGTGTGTGTGTCACAAACTCCACTGGATAGTGTGTGTGTCACAAGCCCCATTTGACAGCGTGTGTGATGTCACAAACAGTATTAGACACTGTGTGTGTCACAAACCCCTTGGGACAGCGTGTGTGTGTCACAAACCCCATTGGAAAACCTGTGTGTGTCACAAACCCCATTGGATAGTATGTGTCACAAACCCCATTGGACAGCGTGTGTGTCACAAACACCATTGGACAGTGTGTGTGTGTCACAAACCCCATTGCAAAGTGTATGTGTCACAAACCCCATTGGACATGTGTGTGTGTCACAAAGCCTATTGGAGAGTGTGTGTGTACAAAACCCACTGGAGAGCAAGTGTGTCAGAAACCCCATTGGACAGCGTGTGTGTAACAAACCTCTTTGGACAGCGTGTGTGCTTCACAATACCCTTTCGACAGTGTGTGTGTCAGAAACCCCATTGGACAGAGTTTGTTTCACAAACACCATTGGACAGCGTGTGTGTGTCACAATCCCCATTGGACAGCGTGTGTGTGTCACAAACCTCCTGGTCAGTGTGTGTCACAATCCCAAGTGGACAGCGTGTGTGTCACAATACCCATTGGACAGTGTGTGTGTCACAAACCCGTTTGGAGAGAGTTTGTGTCACAAACCCCATTGTACAGCGTGTTTGTAACAAGCCCTTTGGGCAGAGTGTGTCACAAACCCCATTGTACAGCGTGTTGGTCACAATCCCCATTTTACAGCATGTGTGTCACAAACCCCATTGGACAGAGTGTGTGTGACAAACCCCTTTGGAGAGAGTGTGTGTCACAAACCCCATTGGAGAGCGCGTGTGTCACAAACCACCCTGGACAGTGTGTGTGTCACAATCCCAAGTGGACAGCGTGTGTGTCAAAACCCCATTGGACAGTGCGTGTGTGACAAAATCCACTGGACAGCGTGTGTGTCACAAACACCCATGGACACTGTGATTGTCACAAACACCTTTGGACAGCGTGCGTGTCACAAACCCCATTGGACATAGTGTGTGTCACAAACCCCATTGGACAGCGTGTGTGTGTCACAATCCCCATTGGACAGTGTGTGTGTCACAAAAACCATTGGACAGCGTGTGTGTCACAAACACCCATGGACAGTGTAAGTGTCACAAACCCCATTGGATAGCGTGTGTGTCACAGACACCTTTGGACAGAGTGTGTGTCACAAACCCCATTGGACTGCGTGTGTGTGTCACAATCCCCATTGGACAGCGTGTGTGTCATAACCCAATTGGACAGTGTGTGTGCCACAAAACCCACTGGACAGCGTGTGTGTCACAAACACCCATGGACAGTGTAAGTGTCACAATCCCCATCGGATTGCGTGTGTGTCACAAACCCCAATGGACAGTGTATTTGTCACAAATCCCATTGTATAACATGTGTGTTCACAATCCCATTGAACAGAGTGTGTGTTTCACAAAGCCAATTGGACAGCTTGTGTGTCACAACCCCATTGGACAGCGTGTGTGTCACAAACCCCATTGGACAGCGTGTGTGTGTAACAATACCCATTGTAGAGTGTGTGTGTCACAATCCCCATTGGATAGAGTGTGTGTCACAAACCCCACTGGACAGCGTGTGTGTCACAAACACCCATGGACAGTGTGTGTGTCACAAATCCCATTGGACAGCGTGTGTGTGTCATAATCCCCATTGGACAGTGTGTGTGTCACAAACCCCATGGGACAGAGTGTGTGTCACGATCCCCATTGGACAGCGTGTCTGTAACAAGCACCATTGGACAGAGTGTGAGTGTCACAAACCCCATTAGAAAGTGTGTGTGTCACAAACCCCATTAGAAAGTGTGTGTGTCACAAACCCCATTGGATAGCGTGTGTGTGTCACAAACCCTATTGGACAGTGTGTGTGTCACAAACCCCATTGAAAAGTATGTGTGTCACGAACCCCATTGAACAGCGTGTGTGTCACAAGACCCATTGGACAGATTGTGTGTCATAAACCCCATTGGACAGTGTGTGTGTCAAAACCCAATTGGTCAGTGCGTGTGTCACAAAACCCACTGGACAGGGTGTGTGTCACAAACCCCCCTAGTCAGTATGTGTGTCACAATCCCCAGTGGACAGCGTGTGTGTCAAAACCCCATTGGACAGTGTGTGTGTCACAAAACCCACTGGATAGCGTGTGTGTTCCAAACAACCATGGACAGTGTGAGTGTCAAAAAACCTATTGGATAGCGTGTGTGTCACACACCCCTTTGACCATCTGTGTTTCACAAACCTCTTTGGACAGCGTGTGTGTGTCACAATCCCCATTGGATAGTGTGTGTGTCACAAACCCCTTTGGACAGTGTGTGTGTCACAAACCCCATTGGATAATGTGTGTGTGTCACAAACCCTATTGGACAGTGTGTGTGTCACAAACCCAATTGGATAGCGCATGTGTGTCACAAACCCCATTAGAAAGTGTGCGTGTCACAAACCCCTTTGGAAAGTGTGTGTGTCACAAACCCCATTTGATAGCGTGTGTGTGTCGCAAACCCCATTAGATAGTGTGCGTGTCACAAACCCCATTTGATAGATTGTGTGTGTCAAAAACCCCAGTGGACAGTGTGTGTGTCACAAACCCAATTGGATAGAGCGTGTGTGTCACGAACCCTATTGGACAGTGTGTATGTTACAATCCCCATTGGACAGCGTGTGTGTCACAAACACCACTGGACATCGTGTGTTTGTCACAATACCCATTGAACAGTGTGTGTGTCACAATCCCCATTGGACAGCGTGTGTTTCACAAACCCCATTGGACAGTGTGTCTGTGTCACAATACCCAATGGACAGTGTGTGTAACTATCCCCATTGGACAGCGTGTGTGTCACAAACACCATTGGACAGCATGTGTGTGTCACATTCCCCATTGGACAGTGTATGTTCACAAAACCCATTGGATAGCGTGTGTGTCACAATCCCCATTGAACAGTGTGTGTGTCACAAAACGCATTGGACAGAGTTTGTGTCACAAACCCCATTGGACAGTGTGTGTGTCACAAAACGCATTGGATAGCGTTTGCCTCACAATCCCCATTGGAAAGCGTGTGTGTCATAAACCCCATTGGACAGGTTGTGTGTGTCACAAAACCCATTTTATAGCATGTGTGTGTCACAAACCCCACTGGACAACGTGTGTGTCACAAACACCATTGGACAGTGTGTGTGTCAGAAAACGCATTGGATAGCGTGTGTGTCACAATCCCCATTGGACAGCGTGTGTGTCACAAGCGCCATTGGAAAGTGTGTGTGTCACAAACCCCAATGGAAGGTGTGTGTGTCATAACCCCCATTTTACAGCGTGTGTGTGTCACAATCCTCATTGGACAGTGTGTGTGTGTCACAAACCCAATTGGACATCGTGTGTATCACGATCCCCATTGGACCGCGTGTGTGTCACAAACCCCATTGGACAGAGTGTGTGTCAGAAAACCCATTAGACAGTGTTTGTGTAACAAACGCCATTGGATAGCGTGTCTGTGTCACAAACCCTCCTGGTCAGTGTGTGTCACAAAACCCATTGGGCAGCATGCGTGTCACAAACACCATTGGACAGTGTGTGTGTAACAAACCCAATTGGTCAGCGTGTGTGTCACAAACCCCGTGGGACAGCGTGTGTGCGTCACAAACCCCATTGGAAAGTGTGGGTTTCACAAACCCCATTAGAAAATATGCATCTTACAAACCCTATTGGATAGCGTGTTTGTGTCACAAACCCCATTTGAAAGTCTGTGTGTCACAAACACCATTGGACAGCGTGTTTTTTTGACAATCCCCATTGGACTGTGTGTGTGTCACATAACCCATTGGATAGCGTGTGTGTCACAAACCCCATTAGAAAGAGTGTGTGTCACAAACCTCATTAGACAGCGTGTGTGTCAGAAACACCATTGGACAGCGTGTGTGTGTCACAATCTCCATTGGACAGTGTGTGTGTGTCACAATCCCCAGTGGACAGTGTGAGTGTCACAAAACCCATTGGATAGCGTGTATGTCACGAACCCCAATAGAAAGTGTGTGTGTCACAAACCCGATTGGATAGCGCATGTGTGTCACGAATCCCTTTAGAAAGATGTGTGTCATAAACCCCATTGGATACCGTGTGTGTGTCACAAACCCCATTATAAAGTGTGCGTGTCACAAACCCCATTGGACCGCGTGTGTGTCACAAACTCCCCTGGACAGTCTGTGTGTCACAATCCCCATTGGACATCGTTTGTATCACAAACCCCTCTGGAAAGTGTGTGTGTCAGAAACACCATTGGACAGTTGTGTGTGTCACAATCCCCATTGGACAGTGTGTGTGTCACAAAACCCCTTGGATAGCGTGTGGGTCAAAAACCCCATTGGACAGTGTGTGTGTCATAAACCCCATTGGACAGCGTGTGTGTCACAATCCCCATTGGACAGCGTGTGTGTCACAAACCACATTGGACAGTGTTTTTGTGTCACAATACCCATTGGACATCGTGTGTGTGTTACAATCCCCACTGGACAGTGTGTGTGTGAAAAACCTCATGGGACAGAGAGTGTGTCACGCACCCCTTTGGACAGTGTGTGTGTCACAAACCCCATTGGAGAGCGTGTGTGTGTTACAATCCCCATTGGACAGTGTGTGTGTCACAAACCCCATTGGACAGCGTGTGTGTGTCACAATCCCCATTGGACAGTGTGTGTGTTACAAAATCCATTGGATAGAGTGTGTGTGTCACAAACCCTCCTGTTCAGTGTGTGTGTCACAATCCCCATTGGACAGCATGCGTGTGATAAAACCCGTTGGATAGCATGTGTGTGTCACAAATCCCAATATAAAGTGTGCGTGTCACAAACCCCATTGGAAAGTGTGTCTGTCACAAACACCATTGGATAGCGTGTGTTTCACCAATCCCATTAGAAAGAGTGTGTGTCACAAGCACCATTGGATAGCGTGTGTGATGTCACGAACCCTACTGGACAGTGTGTGTGTGAGAAACCCACCTGGACAGCCTGTGTGTCACGAACCCCATTGGTCAGCTTGTGTTTCACAAGACCTATTTGACAGAGTGTGTGTGTCACAAAGCCCATTGGACAGCGTGTGTGTCACAATTCCCATTGGACAGCGTTTGTGTCACAAACACCATTGGACAGCGTGTGTGTGTAACAATACCCATTGGACAGTGTGTGTGTCACAAACCCCATTGGACAGCGTGTGCGTCACAAGCTCATTTGTCAGAGTGTGTGTGTCACAAAACCCACTGGACAGCGTGGGTGTCAGGAACCCCATTGGACAGCGTGTGTGTCACAAGCGCCATTGGACAGAGTGTGTTTTTCACAAACCCCATTAGAAAATGTATGTGCCACAAATCCCAATGAATAGCGTGTGTGTGTCACAACCCCCATTGGACAGCGTGTGTGTCACAAAACCATTGGAGAGCGTGTGTGTGTCACAATCCCCATTAGAAAGTGTATGTGTCACAAACCCCAATGAATAGCGTGTGTGTGTCACAAACACCATTGGAAAGTGTGTGTCACAAACGCCATTGGATAGCGTGTGTGTGTCAAAAACCTCATTAGAAAGTATGTGTGTCACAAACCCCATTGGATATCGTCTGTGTGTCACAAACCCCATTGGAAAGCGTGCGTGTTCCAAACCCCATTTGATAGCGTAGGTGTGTCACAAACCCCATTGGACAGTGTGTGTGTCACAAAACCCATTGGATAGCGTGTGTTTCATAATCCCCATTGGACAGTGCGTGTGTCACAAACCCCATTGGACAGCGTGTGTGTGTCACAATCCCCATTGGACAGTGTGTGTGTTACAAAATCCATTGGATAGAGTGTGTGTGTCACAAACCCTCCTGTTCAGTGTGTGTGTCACAAAACCCATTGGACAGCATGCGTGTCATAAAACCCGTTGGATAGTATGTGTTTGTAACAAATCCCAATATAAAGTGTGCGTGTCACAAACCCCATTGGAAAGTGTGTCTGTCACAAACACCATTGGATAGCGTGTGTTTCACCAATCCCATTAGAAAGAGTGTGTGTCACAAGCACCATTGGATAGCGTGTGTGATGTCACGAACCCTACTGGACAGTGTGTGTGTCACAAACCCACCTGGACAGCCTGTGTGTCACGAACCCCATTGGTCAGCTTGTGTTTCACAAGACCTATTTGATAGAGTGTGTGTGTCACAAAGCCCATTGGACAGCGTGTGTGTCACAATTCCCATTGGATAGCGTTTGTGTCACAAACACCATTGGACAGCGTGTGTGTGTAACAATACCCATTGGACAGTGTGTGTGTCACAAACCCCATTGGACAGCGTGTGTGTCACAAGCTCATTTGTCAGAGTGTGTGTTTCACAAAACCCACTGGACAGCGTGGGTGTCAGGAACCCCATTGGACAGCATGTGTGTCACAAGCGCCATTGGACAGAGTGTGTTTTTCACAAACCCCATTAGAAAATGTATGTGCCACAAATCCCAATGAATAGCGTGTGTGTGTCACAACCCCCATTGGACAGCGTGTGTGTCACAAAACCATTGGACAGCATGTGTGTGTCACAATCCCCATTAGAAAGTGTATGTGTCACAAACCCCAATGAATAGCGTGTGTGTGTCACAAACACCATTGGAAAGTGTGTGTCACAAACGACATTGGATAGCGTGTGTGTGTCAAAAACCTCGTTAGAAAATATGTGTGTCACAATCCCCATTGGATATCGTCTGTGTGTCACAAACCCCATTGGAAAGCGTGCGTGTTCCAAACCCCATTTGATAGCGTGTGTGTGTGACACAAACCCCATTGGACAGTGTGTGTGTCACAAAACCCATTGGATAGCGTGTGTTTCATAATCCCCATTGGACAGTGCGTGTGTCACAAACACCATTGGACAGCGTGTGTCACAATCCCAATTGGACAGTGTGTGTCACAAACCCCATTGGACAGTGTGTGTGTGTCACAATACCCATTGGACAGGATATGTGTCGCAAACCCCATCGGACTGCGCGTGTGTGTTACATTCCCCATTGGACAGCGTGTGTGTCACAAACCCCACTGGATAGCGTGTGTGTCACAAACCCTGTTGGACAGTGTGTGTGTCACAAACCCCACGTGACAGCGTAGTGTTGTCACGAACCCCATTGGACTCCTTGTGTGTCACAAGACCCTTTGGACGAAGTGTGTTTTTCACAAACCCCATTGGACAGCGTCTGTGTCAAAAACCCCATTGGACAGCGTGTGTGTCACAAACACCATTAGACAGCGTGTGTGTGTCACAATACCCATTGGACAGTGCGTGTGTCACAAAACCCATTGGATAGCGTGTGTGTTACAAACCCCATTATAAAGTGTGTATGTCATAAACCCCATTTGATAGCGTGTGTGTGTCACAAGCCATCTTGGACAGTGTGTGTGTCACAAACCCCACTGGGCAGCCTGTGTGTCACAAGACCAATTGGACAGAGTGTGTGTGTCACAAACCCCATTCGACAGTGTGTGTGTGTCACAAAACCCTTTGGACAGACTGTGTGTCACAAACACTATTGGACACTTTTATGTCACAAACCCATTAGACGGAGTGTGTGTGTCACAAAACCCACTTGACAGTGAGTGTGTCATGAGCCCCATTGGACAGTGTGTGTGTCACAAACCCCACTGGCCATCGTGTCTGTAACAAACACCCATGGACACGTGCGTGTCACAAACCCCATTGGACATGGTGTGTGTCACAAACCCCTTTGAACAGTGTGTGTGTCACAAACCAAATTGGACAGCGTGTGTGTGTCACAAAACCCATTGGATAGCGTGTCTGTGTCACAAACCCCATTAGAAAGTGTGAGTGTCACAAACCCCATTGGATAGTGTGTGTGTGTCACAAACCCTATTGGACTGCGTGTGTGTCACAATCCCCACTGGACAGCGTGTGTGTCACGAACCCCATTGGACAGCGTGTGTGTCACAAGCACCATTGGACAGACTGTGTGTGTCACAAATCCCATTGTACAGCGTTTGTGTCACAAACCCCATTGGACAGTGTGTGTGTGTTCACAAACCCTATTGGACAGTGTGTGTGTCACAATATCCACGGGACAGAGTGAGTGTCACAAACCCCATTGAACAGCATGTGTGTCAAAAGCCGCATTGGACAGAGTGTGTGTTTCACAAACCCCATTGGACAGCGTGTGTGTCACAAAACCCATTGGACAGCGTTTGTGTGTCACAATACCCATTAGACAGCGTGTGTGGCACAAACACCATTGAACAGAGTTTGTGTCACAAAACCCCCTGGACAGTGTGTGTGTCACAAATCCTATTGGACAGCGTGTGTGTGTCACAAACCCCATTGGACAGCGTGTGTGTCACAAGCACCATTGGACAGAGTGTGTGTGTCACAAACCTCATTGGACAGCGTGTGTGTCAGAAAACCCATTAGACAGTGTTTGTGTAACAAACGCCATTGGATAGCGTGTCTGTGTCACAAACCCCATTAGAAATTGTGCATGTCACAAACCCCATTGGATAACGTGTGTGTGTCACATACCCCATTGGACAGCGTGTGTGTCAAAAGCCACATTGGACAGCGTGTGTGTCACAATCCACAATATGGAAGCATGTGTGTGTAACAATACCCATTGGACAGTGTGTGTGTCACAAACCCCATTGGACAGCATGTGTGTCACAAACCCCCGTGGACACTGTGTGTGTCACGAATGCCATTGGACAGTGTGTGTGTCACAACCCCCCGTGGACAGTGTGTGTGTCACAATCCCCAGTGGACAGAGTTTGTGTCACAAACCCCATTGGACAGCGTCTGTGTCACAAACCCCTTTGGAAAGTGTCTATGTCACAAACCGCAATGAATAGTGTGTGTGTGTCACAAACCCCATTGTACAGCGTGTTTGTCACAAGAACTTTATACAGAGTGTGTGTGTCACAAACCACATTGTACATCGTCTATGTCACAATCCTCACTGGACAGCATGTGTGTCGCCGACCCCATTGGACAGAGTGTGTGTGACAAACCCCATTGGACAGAGTGTGTGTCACAAACAGCATTGGACAGCTTGTGTGTGTCACAAACGCCATTGAACAGCCTGTGTGTCACAAACCCATTGGACAGCGTGTGTGTCACAAGCCCATTGGCAGAGTATGTGTCACAAACCCCACTGGACAGCGTGTGTGTCACAAACCCCATTGGACAGTGTGTGTGTCACAAACCCCATTGGACAGCGTGTGTGTCACAAACACGCATGGACAGCGTGCGTAGCACAAGCCCCATTATACATCGTGTGTTTCACAAACTCCTTTGGACAGTGTGTGTGTCATAAACACCATTGGATAGCGTGTGTGTGTCACAAACCCCATTGTACAGTGTGTTTGTCACAATCCCCATTGGACAGCATGTGTGGTACAAGCCCATCGGACAGAGTGTGTGTGTTACGAACGCCATCGGACAGTGTGTGTGTCACAATCCCTATTGAACAGCGTCTGTGTCTCAAACCCCCGCGGACACTGCATGTGTCACAAACCCCATTGGACAGTGTGTGTGTCACAAACCCCACTGGACATCGCATCTGTCACAAACCCCTTTGGATAGCGTGTGTGTGTCACAAAACCCATTGGACAGTGTGTGTGTCACAAGCACCATTGGACAGAGCGTGTGGGTCAGAAACCCCATTGGAAAGTGTATTTGTCACACAGCCCATTGGATAGCGTGTGTGTGTCACAAACCCTATTGGACAGTGTGTGTGTCACAAAACGCACTGGACAGCGTGTGTGTCACAATCCCCATTGGACAGTGTGTGTGTCACAAACCGCAATATGACCGTGTGTGTGTGTCACAAACCCCATTGGACAGCGTGTGTGTCACAAACCCCTTTGGACAGTGTCTGTGCAACAAACCCCATTGGACACCGTGTGTGTGTCACAAAACCCACTGGACAGCGTCTGTGTCACGAACCCCATTGGACAGCGTGTGTGTCACAGGCACCATTGGACAGAGTGTGTGTGTCAGAAACCCCATTGGAAAGTATATTTGTCAAACAGCCCGTTGGATAGCGTGTGTGTCACAAACCATATTGGACAGTGTGTGTGTCACAAAACCCACTGGACAGCGTGTGTGTCAAAAACCCCATTAGACAGCATGTGTGTCACAAACCTCATTGGATAGCGTGTGTGAGTCACAATCTCCGTTGTACAGCGTGTTTGTCAGAAGCCCATTGGACAGCGTGTGTGTCACAAGCCCATTGGACAGAGTGTGTGTGTCACAAAACCACGTGGACACTGTGTGTATCACGAACGCCATTGGACTGTGTGTGTGTCACAAACACCCCTGGACAGTGTGTGTGTCACAAACCCCAGTGGACAGTTTGTGTGTCACAAACCCCAGTGGATAGCGTGTTTGTCACAAACACCCATGTACAGCGTGCGTGTCACAAACCCAGTTGTACAGCGTGTGTGTGTCACAATCCTCTTTCGAAAGTGTGTGTGTCACAAACCCCATTGGATAGCCTGTGTGTCACAAAGACTCATGGACAGTGACCGTGTCACAAACCCCGTTGGACATCCTGTTTCTCACAAACCCCTTTGGACAGTGTGTGTGTCACGAACCCCATTGGACAGTGTGTGTCACAAATACCATTGGACAGCGTGTGTGTCACCAAACCCATTGGACAGCGTGTGTGTCAGAAACCCTATTGGACAGCGTGTGTCACAAACCCCTTTGGACAACGTGTGTGTCACAAACCCCATTGGACAGTGTTTGTGTCACAAACCCCCGTGGACACGGTGTGTGTCACAAACCCCATTGGACAGTGTGTGTGTCACAAACCCCACTAGACAGCGTGTGTGTCACAAACCCCATTGGATAGCGTTTGTGTGTCACAAACCCTTTTGGAGAGTGTGTAGGTGACAATCCCCATCGGACAGCATCTGTGTCACAAACCGCATTGGACAGCGTGTGTGTCAGAAACACCCATGGACAGTGTGCGTGTCACAAACCTCATTGGACATCGTGTGTGTCACGAACCCCATTGGACAGCGTTTGTGTCACACTCCCCATTGGACAGCGTGTGTGTGTCACAATCCCCATTGGAAGAAGTGTGTGTCACGAACCCCATTGGACAGCGTTTGTGTCACAAGCGCCACTGGACAGAGTGTCTGTGTCACAAACCCCATTGGACAGTGTGTGTGTCACAAACCCTACTAGACAGCGTGTGTGTCACAAAAACCCATGGACAGTGTGCCTGTCACAAACCCCATGGGACACTGTGTCTGTCACAAACCCTTTTGGACAGTGTGTGTGTCACAAACCCTTTTGGACAGTGTGTGTGTCACAAACCCCACTGGACAGCGTGGGTGTCACAAACCCCATTGGACAGTGTGTATGTCACAAACCCCATTGGACAGCGTGTGTGTCACAATCCCAACTGGACAGCGTGTGTGTCACAAACACCCATGGACAGTGTGCGAGTTACAAACCCCATTGGACATCGTGTGTGTAACAAACCCATATTGGTCAGCGTGTGTGTCACAAAGCCCATTGGACAGCGTGTGTGTGTAACAGTACCCATTGGACAGTGTGTGTGTCACAAAACCCACTGGAGAGTGTGTGTGCAACAATCCCCAGTGGACAGCGTCTGTGTCACAAACACTCATGGACAGTGTGAGTGTCACAAACCCCATTGGATAGCGTGTGTGTCACAAATCCCTTTAGACAGTGTGTGTGTCAATCACCATTGGACATCGTGTGTGTGTCACAAACCCCACTGGACAGCGTGTGTGTCACAAACACCCATGGACAGTGTGCGTGTCACAAATCCCTTTGGACATCGTGTGTGTCACAAACCCCTTTGGACAGTGTGTGTGTCACAAACCCCATGGGAGAGAGTGTGTGTCAGGAACCCCATTGGAAAGCGCGTGTGTCACAAGCGCCATTGGACAGAGTATGTGTGTCACAAGCCCCATTGGAAAGTGTGTGTGTCACAAACCCTATTGGAAAGTCTATGTGTCACAAACACCACTGGATAGCGTGTGTGTGTGACAAACCCTATTGGAGACTGTGTGTGTCACAAACCCCATTGGACAAAGTTTGTGTCACAAACCCCATTGGAAAGTGTGTGTGTCACAAACAACATTGGACAGTGTGTGTGTCACAAACCCCATTGGACAGCGTGTATGTGTAACAAACCCATATTGGTCAGCGTGTGTGTCACAAAGCCCATTGGAGAGCGTGTGTGTCAGAAACCCCATTGGATATTGTGAGTGTCACAAACCCCTTTGGACAGTGTGTGTGTCACAAACCCCATTGGACAGCGTGTGTGTGTCACAATCCCCATTGGACATCGTGTGTGTGTCACAAACCCCATTAGCCAGCGAGTGTGTGTCACAATCCCCATTGGACAGTGTGTCTGTGTCACAAACCCTATTGGACAGAGTGTGTGTCACAAACCCTATTGGACAGCGTGTGTGTGTTTAACAGTACGCATTGGACAGTGTGTGTGTCACAAAACCCACTGGAGAGTGTGTGTGCAACAATCCCCAGTGGACAGCGTGTGCGTCACAAACATTCACGGACAGTGTGCGTGTCACAAACCCCTTTGGACAGTGTGTATTTCACAAACCCCATTGGACAGCGTATGTGTGTGTCACAAACCCCATTGGACAGTGAGTGTGTCTCACAATCCCCATTGGACAGTTTTTGTGTGTCACAGACCCCATTGGACAGGGTCTGTGTCACAAACCCCATTGGAGAGCGTGTGTGTCACAATCCCCAATGGACAGTGTGTTTGTGTGTCATAAACCCCATTGGACATCATGTGTCTCAGAAACCCCATTGGACAGAGTGTGTGTGTCACAAACCCCATTGGACAGCGTGTGTCTCATAAACCCCATTGGACAGCATGTGTGTGTCACAATCCCCATTGGACAGTGTTTCTGTTTCACAAACCCCATTGGACAGCGAGTGTGTGACACAATCCTCTTTGGACAGCGTGTGTGTCACAAGTACCATTGTACAGAGTGTGTGTGTCACAAACCCCATTGGAAAGTGTATGTGTCATAAACCCCATTGGATAGCGTGTGTGTGTCACAAATCCTATTGGACAGTGTGTGTGTCACAAACCCCATTGGACAGCGTGTGTGTGTAGCAATACCCATTGGACAGTGTGTGTGTCACAAACCCCATTGGACAGCGTGTCTGTCACAAACCCCCATAGACACTGTGTGTGTCAAAAACCCCATTGGACAGTGTGTGTGTCACAAACCCCACTGGACATCGTGTGTGTCATAAACCCCATTGGACATCCTGTGTGTCACAAACCCCTTTGGACAGTGTGTGTGTCACAAACCCCATTGGACCGCGTGTGTGTGTCACAATCCCCATTGGACAGTGTGTTTGTGTGTCATAAACCCCATTGGACATCATGTGTGTCATAAACCCCATTGGACATCATGTGTGTCACAAACCACATTAGAAAGTGTGTGTGTCACAAACCCCATTGGATAGCTTTTGTGTGTCACAAATCCCACTGGACAGCGTGTGTGTCACAAACCGCATTGGACAGCTTGTGTGTCACCAGACCCATTGGACAGAGTGTGTGTGTCACAAATCCCATTGGACATCGTGTGTGTCAAAAACCCCATTGGACAGCGTGTGTGTCACAAACCCCACTGGACATCGTGTGTGTCATAAACCCCATTGGACATCCTGTGTGTCACAAACCCCTTTGGACAGTGTGTGTGTCACAAACCCCATTGGACAGCGTGTGTGTGTCACAATCCCCATTGGACAGAGTGTTTGTCACAAAGACTATTGGGCAGCGTGTGTGTCACAAGCCCATTGGACAGAGTGTGTGTGTCACAAAACTTATTGGATAGCGTGTGTGTGTCACAAACCCCATTACAAAGTGTCTGTGTCACAAACCCCATTGGACAGAGTGTGTGTGTAACAAAACCCATCGGACAACCTTTGTGTCACAAGACCATTGGACAGAGTGTGTGTGTCACAAAACCCACAGGACAGCGCGTGTGTTCACGAACCCCACTGAACAGCGTGTGTGTCACAAGCCCCATTGGACAGCGTGTGTGTCACAAACACCATTGGGGAGCGTGTGTGTGTAACAATACCCATTGGAAAGTGTGTGTGTCACAAATCCCACTGGACAGAGTGTGTTTCACAAACCCCCGTGTACACTGTGTGTGTCAAAACCCAGGTGGACAGTGTGTGTGTCTCAAACCCCCTGGACAGCATGTGTGTCACAAACCCCTTTGGACAATGTGTGTGTCACAAACCCCATTGGACAGCATGTGTGTGTCACAATCCCCATTGGACAGTGCTTGTGTGTCACAAACCCCAATGGACAGCGTGTGTGTGTCACAATCCCCACTGAACAGTGTGTGTGTCACAAACCCCATGGGACAGAATTGTTTCACAAACTGCATTGGACAGCGTGTGTGTCACAACCCCATTGGATAGAGCGTGTGTCACAAGCACCATTGGACAATGTGTGTGTGTGTCACAAACCACTTTGGAAAGTGTATGTGTCACAAACCCCATTGGAAAGTGTGTGCGTCACAAACCTCATTGGAAAGTGTGTGTGTCACAAACGCCATTGGATAGCGTGTATGTGTCACAAACCCCATTACAAAGTGTGTGTGTCACAAACCCTCCTGGATAGTATGTGTGTGTCACAAACCCTATAGGACAGTGTGTGTGTCACGAATCCCATTGGACAGAGTGTGTGTGACACAATCCCCATTGGACAGTGTGTGTGTCACAATACCCATTGGACAGCGTGTGTTTCACAATCGCCTTTGGACAGAATGTGTGTCACAAACCCCATTGGACAGCGCGTGTTTCACAAACCCCTTTGGACAGTGTGTGTGTCACAAACCCCATTGGATAGCGTGTGTAGTGACACAATCCCCTTTGCACAGTGTGTGTGTCACAATACCCATTGGATAGTGTGTGTGTCACAAACCGCATTGGACAGCGTATGTGTGTCACAAACCCGATTGGAAAGTGTGTGTCACAAACCCCATTGGATAGCATGTGTGTGTCTAAAACCCCATTAGAAAGTATGTGTGTCACAAACCCCATTGGAAACTGTATGTGTCACAAACACCATTGGATAGCGTGTGTGTGTCACAAAACCTCCTGGTCAGTGCGTGTGTCACAAAACCCATTGGACAGCATGCGTGTTCACAAACATAATTGGACAGTGTGTGTGTAAGAAACCCAACTGGTCAGCGTGTGTGTCACAAACACCCATGGACAGTGTGCGTGTCACAAACCCCATTAGACAACGTGTGTGTCACAAACCCTTTAGACAGTGTGTGTGTCAGAAACCCCATTGGACAGAGTGTGTGTGTCACAATCCACATTGGAAAGTGTGTGTGTCACAAACCCCATGGGACAGAGTTTGTGTCAAGAACCCCATTGGACAGCGTGTGTGTCACAAACCCCATTGGAAAGTGTATGTGTCACAAACACCATTGGACAGCGTGTGTAGTGACACAATCCCCTTTGCACAGTGTGTGTGTCACAATACCCATTGGATAGTGTGTGTGTCACAAACCGCATTGGACAGCTTGTGTGTTACAAACCCCCGGTGACACTGTGTGTGTCACAAACCCCACTGGACAGTGTCCCTGTCACAAACCCCATTGGATATCGTGTGTGTCACAAACCCTTTTGGACAGTGTGTGTATCACAAACCCCACTGGACAGAGTTTGTGTCACAAACCCTATTGGACAGCATGTGTGTCACAAACACCATTGGACAGTGTGTGTGTCACAAACCCCTTTGGACAACATGTGTCTCACAAATCCCATTGGAAAGCGTGTGTGTGTCACAAAACCCATTTGACACAGTGTGTGTCACAAACACCATTGGACAGTGCGAGTGTCACAAACCCCATTGGACAGCGTGCGTGTCACAAACCCCATGGGACAGCGTGTGTGTGTCACAATCCCCATTGAACAGTGTGTGTGTCATAAAACCTATTGGATAGCGTGTGTGTCACAAAACCCATTTGAAAGTGTGTGTGACACAAACCCCATTGGATAGCGTGTGTGTGTCACAAACCCTATTGGGCAGTGTGTGTTTCATAATCCCCATTGTACAGCGTGAGTGCAAAAAACCCCATTGGACAGCGTGTGTGTCACAAGACCCATTGGAAAGAGTGTGTGTGTCACAAACCCGTTGGACAGTGTGTGTGTCACAAACCCCATGGGACAGTGTGTGTGTCTCAAAACCCACTGGACAGCGTTTGTGTCAGAAACCCTTTTGGACAGTGTGAGTGTCACAAACCCCACAGGACAGCGTGTGTCTCACAATCCCCATTGTACAGTGTGTGTGTTTCACAAACCCCATTGGACAGCGTGTGTGTGTCACAATCCCCTTTGGACAGTGTGTGTGTCACAAACCCCATGGGACAGCGTGTGTGTGTCACAAACCCCATTGGAAAGTGTGTGTGTCACAAACCCTACTGGACAGCATGTGTGTCACGAACCCCATTGGAAAGTGTGTTTGTCACAAACCCCATTGGACAGAATGCGTGTCACAAACCCCATTGGACAGCGTGTGTGTCACAAACACCGTTGGACAGCGTGTGTTTTTCAGAAACCCATTGGGACAGAGTTTGTGTCACAAACCCCCTTGGACACTGTGTGTGTCACAAACACCCATGGACAGCGTGTGTGTCACAAACACGATGGACAGTGTGCGTGTCATAAACCCCATTGGACAACGTGTGTGTCACAAACCCCTTTGGACAGTGTGTGTGTCACAAACCCCATTAGAAAGTATGCGTGTCACAAACCCCATTGGATAGCGTGTGTGTGTCACAATCCCCATTGGACAGTGTGTGTGTGTCACAAACCCCATTGGACAGTGTTTGTGTCACAAACCCCATTGTACAGCGTATGTGTGTCACAAACCCGATTGGAAAGTGTGTGTCACAAACCCCATTGGATAGCATGTGTGTGTCTAAAACCCCATTAGAAAGTATGTGTGTCACAAACCCCATTGGAAACTGTATGTGTCACAAACCCCATTGGATAGCGTGTGTGTGTCACAAAACCTCCTGGTCAGTGCGTGTGTCACAAAACCCATTGGACAGCATGCGTGTTCACAAACATAATTGGACAGTGTGTGTGTAAGAAACCCAACTGGTCAGCGTGTGTGTCACAAACACCCATGGACAGTGTGCGTGTCACAAACCCCATTAGACAACGTGTGTGTCACAAACCCTTTAGACAGTGTGTGTGTCAGAAACCCCATTGGACAGAGTGTGTGTGTCACAATCCACATTGGAAAGTGTGTGTGTCACAAACCCCATGGGACAGAGTTTGTGTCAAGAACCCCATTGGACAGCGTGTGTGTCACAAACCCCATTGGAAAGTGTATGTGTCACAAACACCATTGGACAGCGTGTGTGTGTCACAAACCCCATTAGACAGCGTGTGTGTCACAAACCCCTTTGGACAGTGTGTGTGTCACAAACCCCATTGGACAGCGTGTGTGTCACAAACCCCATCTGACAGTGTGTGTGTGCCACAATCCCCATTGGACAGTGTGTGTGTCACAAACCCCATTGGACAGAGTTTGTTTCACAAACCGCACAGTACAGCGTGTGTGTCACAAACACCCTTGGACAGTGTGAGTGTCACAAACCCTACTGGACAGTGTGTGTGTCACAAATCCCTTTGGACAGTTTGTGTGTCACAAACCCCATTGGACAGACAGCGTGTGTGTGTCACAAGCCCATTGGACAGAGTGTGTGTGTCACAAAACCCACTGGACTGCGTGTGTGTCACCAACCCGATTGGACAGCGTGTGTGTCACAAGCACCATTGGACAGACTGCGAGTGTCACAAACCCCACTGGATAGTGTGTGTGTCACAATCCCCATTGAACAGTGTGTGTGTCACAATCCCCATTGGATTGCGAGTGTGTCACATACCCCATTGGACAGTGTGCGTCTGTCACAGTACCCATTAGACAGTGTGTGCGTCACAAACCCCATTGGACAGAGTTTGTGTCACAAAACCCACTGGACACTGTGTGTGTCACAAACACCCCTGGTCATTGTTTGTGTCACAATCCCCAGTGGACAGCGTGTATGTCAAAACCCCATTGGACAGTGTGTGTGTCACAAAACCCACTGGACAGCGTGTGAGTCACAAACACCCATGGACAGTGTGGGTGTCACAAACCCCATTGGATAGCGTGTGTGTCACAAACCCAATTGGACAGCGTGTGTCGGTCACAAGCCCATTGGACAGAGTGTGTGTGTCACATAATTCCCTGGACAGCGTATGTGTCACAAACCCCATTGGACAGTGTGTGTGTGTCACAAACCCCATTGGATAGAGTGTGTGTGTCACAAACCCCATTGGATAGTGTATGTGTGTCACAAACACTATTGGACAGAGTGTGGTGTCACAAACCCCATTGGACAGTAGTGCGTGTCACAAACCCCATTGGACATCGTGTGTGTCACAAACCCCTTTGGACAGTGTGTGTCTCACAAACCCCATTAGACAGCGGGTGTGTGTCACAATCCCCATTGGACAGAGTGTGTGTGTCACAAACCGCATGGGACAGAGTTTGTGTCAAGAACCCCATTGGACAGCGTGTGTGTCACAAGCGCCATTGGATAGAGTGTGTGTGTCACAAACCCCATTGGAAAGTGTATGTGTCACAAAACCCATTGGACAGCATGCGTGTTCACAAACATAACTGGACAGTGTGTGTGTAAGAAACCCAACTGGTCAGCGTGTGTGTCACAAACACCCATGGACAGTGTGCATGTCACAAACCCCATTAGACAACGTGTTTGTCACAAACCCTTTAGACAGTGTGTGTGTCAGAAACCCCATTTGACAGCGTGTGTGTGTGTCACAATCCACATTGGAAAGTGTGTGTGTCACAAACCCCATGGGACAGAGTTTGTGTCAAGAACCCCATTGGACAGCGTGTGTGTCACAAGCGCCATTGGATAGAGTGTGTGTGTCACAAACCCCATTGGAAAGTGTATGTGTCACAAACACCATTGGACAGCTTGTGTGTGTCACAAACCCCATTGAACAGTGTGTGTGTGTCACAAACCCCATTAGACAGCGTGTGTCACAAACCCCTTTGGACAGTGTGTGTGTCACAAACCCCATTGGACAGCGTGTGTGTCAGAAACCCCATTTGACAGTGTGTGTGTGCCACAATCCCCATTGGACAGTGTGTGTGTCACAAACCCCATTGGACAGAGTTTGTTTCACAAACCGCACAGTACAGCGTGTGTTTCACAAACACCCTTGGACAGTGTGAGTGTCACAAACCCTACTGGACAGTATGTGTGTCACAAATCCCTTTGGACAGTTTGTGTGTCACAAACCCAATTGGACAGCGTGTGTGTGTCACAAGCCCATTGGACAGGGTGTGTGTGTCACAAAACCCACTGGACGGCGTGTGTGTCACCAACCCGATTGGACAGCTTGTGTGTCACAAGCACCATTGGACAGACTGCGAGTGTCACAAACCCCACTGGATAGTGTGTGTGTCACAATCCCCTTTGAACAGTGTGTGTGTCACAATCCCCATTGGATTGCGTGTGTGTCACATACCCCATTGGACAATGTGCGTCTGTCACAGTACCCATTAGACAGTGTGTGCGTCACAAACCCCATTGGACAGAGTTTGTGTCACGAAACCCACTGGACACTGTGTGTGTCACAATCCCCAGTGGACAGCGTGTATGTCAAAACCCCATTGGACAGTGTGTGTGTCACAAAACCCACTGGACAGCGTGTGAGTCACAAACACCCATGGACAGTTTGTGTGTCACGAAACCCACTGGACAGCGTGTGAGTCACAAACACCCATGGACAGTGTGAGTGTCACAAACCCCATTGGATAGCGAGTGTGTCACAAACCCAATTGGACAGCGTGTGTGGGTCACAAGCCCATTGGAAAGAGTGTGTGTGTCACAAAACCCACTTGACAGCCTGCGTGTCACGAAACCCATTGGACAGCGTGTGTGTCACAAGCACCTTGGACAGAGTGTGAATGTCACAAACCCCATTGGATAGTGTGTGTGTCACAAACCCCATTAGAAAGTGTGTGTGTCACAAGACCCATTAGACAGCGTGTGTGTCACAAGCACCATTGGACAGCGTGTGTGTCACAAAACCCATGGGACAGCATGTGTGTCACAAATAACCATGGACAGTATGCGTGTCACAAACCCCACTGGACAGAGTGTCTGTCACAAACCCCATTGGAAATTGTGTGTGTGTCACAATCCCCTTTGGACAGTGTGTCTGTCACAAAACCCATTGGATAGCGTGTGTTTCACAAACCCCATTAGAAAGAGTGTGTGTCACAAAACCCATTTGAAAGTCTGTGTATCACAAAACCCATTGGATAGCATGTGTGTGTCACAATCCCCATTGGACAGTGTGTGTGTCACAAAACCTATTGGATAGAGTGTGTGTCACGAACCCCATTGGAAAGTGTGTGTGTCACAAACCCTATTAGACAGAATGTGTGTGTCACACACCCCATTGGACAGCGTGTGTGTCACAATCCACATTGGACAGCGTGTGTGTCACAAACCCCTTTGGAAATTGTGTGTCACAAACCCCATTTGATAGCATGTGTGTGTCACAATCCCCATTGGACAGTGTGTGTGTCACAAAACCTATTGGATAGAGTGTGTGTCACGAACCCCATTGGAAAGTGTGTGTGTCACAAACCCTATTAGACAGAATGTGTGTGTCACACACCCCATTGGACAGCGTGTGTGTTATAAACAACATTGGATAGCGTGTGTTTGTCACCAACCTGATTATAAAGTGTGCGTGTCACAAAACCCTTTGGACACTGTGTGTGTCACAAATCCCATTGGACGGTGTGTGTGTCACAAACCCCACTGGACCGTGTGTGTGTCACAATCACCAGTGGACAGCGTGTGTGTCAAAACCCCAGTGGATAGTGTGTGTGTCACAAAACCTTTGTGTCATAAACACCCATGGACAGTGTGCGTGTCAGAAACATCATTGGACAGCATGTGTGTCACAAGCCCATTGGACAGAGTGTGTGTGTCACAAAACCCACTGGACACCGTGTGTGAAACGAACCCCATTGGACAGCGTGTGTGTCACAAGCACCATTGGACAGAGTGTGTGTGTAACAAACCCCATTGGAAAGTGTAAGTGTCACAAACCCCATTAAACTACGTGTGTGTGCCACAAACCCTCTTGGACACTGTGTGTGTCACAAAACCCACTGGACAGCGTGTGTGTTCACAAACCCATTTGGACAGCGTGTTTTTCATAAGACCCATTGGACAGTGTGTTCTTGTCACATAGCCCATTGGACAATGTGTGTGTCACAATCCCCATTGGACAGCGTGTGTGTCACAAACACCATTGGACAGCGTGTGTGTCACAAAACCCATGGGACCGCATGTGTGTCACAAATAACCATGGACAGTGTGCGTGTCACAAACCCCATTGGACAGAGTTTGTGAAACAAACCCCATTGGACAGCGTGTGTGTCACAAACCCCATTGGACAGCGTGTGTGTCACAAACCACATTGGACAGCGTGTGTGTGTCACAATACCTATTGGACAGTGTGTGTGTCACAAACCCATTACAGCGTGAGTGTGTCACAATCCCTATTGAACAGTGTGTGTGTCACAAACACCATTGGACAGCGTGTGTGTCACAAACCACATTGGACAGCGTGTGTGTGTCACAATACCTATTGGACAGTGTGTGTGTCACAAACCCATTACAGCGTGAGTGTGTCACAATCCCTATTGAACAGTGTGTGTGTCACAAACACCATTGGACAGTGTGTGTGTCACAAGCCCATTGGACAGAGCGTGTGTGTCACAAAACCCACTGGACACCGTGTGTGTCACGAACCCCATTGGACAGCGTGTGTGTCACAAGCACCATTGGACAGAGTGTGTGTTTCACAAACCCTATTGGAAAGTGTATGTGTCACAATCCCCATTAGAATGAGTGTGTGTCACAAACCCCATTGGACAGCGTGTGTGTCACTAACTCCATTGGACAGCGTGTGTGTCACAAACACCCATGGACAGTGTGCGTGTCACCAACCCCATTTGACATTGTGTGTGTCACAAACCCCTTTGGACAGCGTGTGTGTCACAAACAGCCATGGACAGTGTCCGTGTCACAAACCCCACTGGACATCGTCTGTGTCACAATCCCCTTTGGACAACGTGTATCTTACAAAACCCATTGGACAGCGTATGAGTGTCACAATCCCCATTGGATAGTGTGTGTGTCAGAAACCCCATGGGACAGAGTGTGTGTCACGAACCCCATTGGACAGCGTGCGTGTTCACAAGCGCCATTGTACAGAGTGTGTGTGTCACAAACCCCATTGTAAGTGTATGTGTCACAAACCACATTGGTTATCGTGTGTGTCTCACAAAACCTCCTGGTCAGTGTGTGTCTCACAAAACCCATTGGAGAGCATGCGTGTCACAAACACGTTTGGACAGTGTGTGTGTAACAAACCCAAATGGTCATCGTGTGTTTCACAAACACCATGGGACAGCGTGTGTGCATCACAAACCCCATTGGAAACTGTGTGTGTCACAAACCCAATTGGATAGCTTATGTGTGTCACAAACCCCATTAGAAAGTGTGTGTGTCAGAAACCCCATTGGATAGCATATGTGTGTCACAAACCCTATTGGACAGTGTGTATATCACCATCCCCATTGGACAGCGTCTCTGTCACAAACCCCATTGGACAGCGTGTGTGTCACAAACACCATTGGACAGCGTGTGTGTGTCACAAACACTATTGGACAGCGTTTGTGTCACAAAACCCATTGGATAGCGTGTGTGTCACAAACACCATTAGAAAGTGTGTGTGTCACAAAGCCCCCTGGACAGTGTGTGTGTCACGAACCCCATTGCACAGCATGTGTGTCACAAGACCCATTGGACAGCGTGTGTGTCACAATCCCCATTGCACAGCGTGTGTGTCTCAAACCCCATTGGACAGTGTGTGTGTGTCACAAACCCCATTGGATAGTGTGTGTGTCACAAACCCCTTTGGACAGTGTGTGTGTCACAAACCCCATTGGATAGCGTATGTGTGCCACAAACCCCTTTAGAAAGCGTGCCTGTCACAAACCCATTGGATAGCATGTGTGTGTCACAATCCCCACTGGACAGTGTGTGTGTCACAAAACCCATTGGATAGTGTGTGTGTCACAAATCCCACTGGACAGTGTGTGTATGTCCCAAATACAATTGGACAGCGTGTGTGTCACAATCCCCATTGGATAGCTTGTGTGTCATAAGGACCATTGGACAGAGTGTGTGTGTCACAAACCCCCCTTTACAGCGTGTGTGTCACGAACCCCTTTGCACAGCATGTGTGTCACAAGACCCATTGGACAGCGTGTATGTCACATTCCCCATTGGACAGTCTGTGTTTCTCAAACCCCATTGGACAGTGTGTGTGTCACAAACCCCATTGGACAGTGTGTGTGTGTCACAATCCCCATTGGACAGTCTGTGTGTCACAAACCCCATGGGACTGAGTGTGTGTCACAAACACTATTGGACAGCGTGTGTGTCACAAGCCCATTGCACAGAGTTTGTGTGTCAAAAAAAACACTGGATAGTGTGTGTGTCACAGTCCCCATTGGACAGCGTGTGTGTCATAAGCACCATTGGACAGGGTGTGTGTGTCACAAACCCTTCTTTACAGCGTGTGTGTCACGAACCCCATTGTACAGCATGTGTGTCACAAGACCCATTGGACAGCGTGTGTGTCACAATTCCCTTTGGACAGTGTCTGTTTCTCAAACCCCATTGGACAGTGTGTGTGTGTCACGATCCCCATCGGACAGTCTGTGTGTCACAAACCCCATGGGACTGAGTGTGTGTCACAAACACTATTGGACAACGTGTGTGTCACAAGCCCATTGGACAGAGTGTGTGTGTCAAAAAAAACACTGGATAGCGTGTGTGTCACAAACACCCATGGACACTGTGTGTGTCACAAACCCCACTGGACAGCGTGTGTGTGACAAACACCCATGGACAGTGTGCGTGTCACAAACCCCATTGGACATATTGTGTGTCCCAAACCCCTTTGGACAGTGTGTGTGTAACAAACCCAGTTGGTCAGCGTGTGTGTCACAAACCCCATGGGACAGCGTGTGTGTGTCACAATCCCCATTGGACCGCGTGCGTGTCACAAACCCCCGTGGACACTGTGTGTTTCACAAACACCCATGGACAGTGTGCGTGTCACAAACCCCATTGGATATCGTTCGTGTCAGAAACCCCTTTGGACAGTGTGTGTGTCACAAGCAGCATTAGACAGAGTGTGTGTGTCACAAACCCCTTTGGAAAGTGTATGTGTCACAAACCCCATTGGATAGCGTGTGTGTGTCACAAACCTTATTGGACAGTGTGTGTGTCACAAAACCCACTGGACAGCGTGTGTGTCACAAACCCCACTGGAAAGTGTATGTGTCACAAAACCCATTGGATATTGTGTGTGTGTCACAATCCCCATTGGACAGCGTCTGTGTCACAAACACCATTGGACATCGTGTGTGTCACAAACACCATTGGACAGCGTGTGTGTGTCACAATAATAACCTAATGAAATTTAACAAGGGAAAGTGTAGAGTCCTGCATCTGGGCAGGAACAACCCCAGGTTCCAGTATAGGTTGGGAAATTACATATTAGAGAGCAGTGTAGGGGAAAGGGACCTGGGGGTCCTGGTGGACAACAGGATGACCATGAGCCAGCACTGTGCCCTTGTGGCCAGGAAGGCCAATGGCATCCTGGGGTGTATTAGAAGGGGGGTGGCTAGTAGATCGAGAGATGTCCTCCTTCCCCTCTACTCCGCCCTGGTCTGACCACATCTGGAATATTGTGTCCAGTTCTGGGCCCCTCAGTTCAAGAAGGACAGGGAACTGCTGGAGCGGGTCCAGCGTAGGGCAACGAAGATGATTAAGGGAGTGGAGCACCTCCCTTAGGAAGAAAGGCTGAGGGAGCTGGGTCTCTTTAGTTTGGAGAAGAGGAGACTAAGGGGGGACCTCATTAATGTTTATAAATATATAAAGGGTGAGTGCCATGAGGATGGAGCCAGGCTCTTCTCGGTGGCAAACAATGATAGGACACGGGGTAATGGGATCAAGCTGGAACACAAGAGGTTCCGCTTAAATTTGAAAAAAAACTTCTTCTCAGTGAGGGTGGCAGAGCACTGGAACAGGCTGCCCAGGGAGGTTGTGGAGTCTCCTTCTCTGGAGACATTCAAAACCTGCCTGGACATGTTCCTGTGCGACCTCACCTGGGCGTTCCTGCTCCAGCAGGGGGATTGGACTAGATGAACTTTTGAGGTCCCTTCCAATCCCAAACATACTGTGATACTGTCATACTGTGAAAGTGTGCGCGTCACAAACCCCATTAGAAAGTGTGCGTGTCACAAACCCCATTCGACACCGTGGTGTGTAACAAACCCTATTGGACAGTGCGTGTGTCACAAAACCCACTGGACAGCGTGTGTGTCACGAAACCCATTGGACAGCTTGTGTGTGTCACAATCCCCATTGGTCAGTGTGTGTGTCACAAAACCCATTGGATAGCGTGTGTGTACAAACCCCATTAGAAAGTGTGTGTGTCACAAACCCCATTGGATAGCCTGTGTGTGTAACAAACCCTATTGGACAGTGTGTGTGTCACACACCCCACTGGACAGCGTGTGTGTCATGAAATCCATTGGACAGCTTGTGTGTCACAAGACCCATTGGACATGGTGTGTGTGTCACAAAGCCAATTGGACAGCGTGTGTGTCACAATCCCCATTGGACAGCGTGTGTGTCACAAACCCCATTGGACACAGTGTGTGTGTCGCAAATCCCATTGGACAGCGTGTGTGTCATAAACCCTATTGGACAGCGTGTGTGTGTCACAATCCCCATTGGACAGTGCGTGTGTGTCACAAACCCCATTGGACAGCGTGTGCGTCACAAACCCCTTAGGACAGTGTGTGTGTCACAAACCCCATTGGACAGCATGTGTGTGTCACAATCCCCATTGGACAGTGTGTGTGTCACAAAACCCACTGGACAGTGTGTTTGTCACAAATCCCACTGCACAGCGCGTGTGTCACAAACACCCATGGACAGTCTGCGTGTCACAAACCCCATTGGACATCGTTCGTGTCAGAAACCCCTTTGGACAGTGTGTGTGTCGCAAGCACCATTGGACAGAGTGTGTGTGTCACAAAACCCACTGGACAGCGTGTGTGTCACGAACCCCATTGGACAGCGTGTGTGTCACAAGCACCATTGGACAGAGTGTGGTGTCACAAACCCCATTGGAAAGTGTATGTATCACAAACCCCATTGGATAGCGTGTGTGTGTCACAAACCCTATTGGACAGTGTGTGTATCACAAAACCCACTGGACAGCGTGTGTGTCTCAAACCCGACTGGACAGCGTGTGTGTCACAAACACCCATGGACAGTATGCGTGTCACCAACCCCATTTGACAGACTGTGTGTGTCACAAACCCCATTGGACAGCTTTTGTGTCATAAACCCCTTTGGACAGTGTGTGTGTGTCACAATCCCCATTGGACAGTGTGTGTGTCACAAACCCCATGGGACAGAGTGTGTCTCACAAACACTATTGGACAGCGTGTGTGTCACAAGCCCATTGGACAGAGTGTGTGTGTCACAAAACCCACTGGACAGCGTGTGTGTCACGAACCCCATTGGACAGCGTGTGTGTTACAAACACCCATGGACAGTGTGCGTGTCACAAACCCCATTGGACAGAGTTTGTGTCAGAAACCCCATTTTACAGCGTGTGTATCAGAAACACCATTGGACAGTGTGTGTGTCACCAACCCCATTGCAGAGCGTGTGTGTTTAAAAATACACATTGGACAGTGTGTGTCACAAACCCCATTGAAGAGTGTGTGTGTCACAAACCCCCCTGGTCAGTGTGTGTGTCACATTCCCCAGTGGACAGCGTGTGTGTCAAAACCCCATTGGACTGTGTGTGTGTCACAAAACCCACTGGACAGCGTGTGTGTCAGAAACACCCATGGACAGTGTGAGTGTCACAAACCCCATTGTATAGCGTGTGTGTCGCAATCCCCTTTGGACAGCGTGTGTATCACAAACCCCATTGGACAGCGTGAGTGTGTCACAATCCCCATTGGACAGCGTGAGTGTGTCACAATCCCCATTGGACAATGTGTGTGTCACAAACACCATTGGACAGCGTATGTGTCACAAGCCCATTGGACAGAGTGTGTGTGTCACAAAACCCACTGGACAGCGTGTGTGCCATAAACCCCCGTGGACACTGTGTGTGTCACAAACCCCATTGGACAGTGTGTATCACAAACACTACTGGACAACGTGTGTATCACAAACACCCATGGACAGTGTGCGAGTCACAAACCCCGTTTTACATATTGTGTGTCACAAACCCCTTTGGACAGTGTGTGTGTCACAAACCCCATGGGAAAGAGTGTGTGTCACAAACCCCATTGGACAGCGTGTGTATCGCAAGCACCATTGGACAGAGTGCGGTGTCACATACCCCATTGGAAAGTGTATGTGTCACAAACCCCATTGGATAGCGTGTATGTGTCACAAACCCTCCTGGTCAGTGTGTGTTTCCAAAGCCCATTGGACAGCATGCGTGTCACAAAAACCATTGGACAACGTGTGTGTGTCACAAACCCATTGGATAGCGTGTGTGTGTCAAAAACCCCATTAGAAAGTATGTGTGTCACAAACCCCATTGGATAGCATGTGTGTGTCACAAACCACATGGGACAGAGTGTGTGTCACAAGCCCCATTGGACAGCGTGTGTGTAATAAACCCCATGGGACAGCGTGTGTGTGTCACGAACCCCATAAGACAGTGTGTGTGTCAGAAACCCCTTTGGAAAGTGTGTGTGTCACAAACCCCATTGGACATTGTGTGTGTCACAAACCCCTTGGGACAGCGTGTGTGTAACAAACACTATTGGACAGCGTTTGTGTGTCACAATCCCATTGGACAGCGTGTGTGTGTCACGAACCCTATTGGACAGTGTGTGTGTCACAAACCCCATTGAACAGCATGTGTGTTACGAACCCCTTTAAACAGCGTGTGTGTCACAAGACCCATTGGACAGCATGCGTGTTACAAACACCACTGGACAGCGTGTGTGTGTCAAAAACCCCATTGGATAGCGTGTGTGTGTCAAAAACCCCATTAGACAGCCTGTGTGTCACAAACCCTTTGGACAGTGTGTGTGTCACAAACACCATTGGACAGCGTGTGAGAGTCACAATCCCCATTGGACAGTGTGTGTTTCACAAACCCCTTGGGACACTGTGTGTGTCACAAACACTATTGGACAGCGTGTGTGTGTCACAAGCCCATTGGACAGAGTGTGTGTGTCACGAACCCCATTGAACGGCGTGTGTGTCGCAAGCACCATTGGACAGAGTGCGGTGTCACAAACCCCATTGGAAAGTGTATGTGTCACAAACCCCATTGCATAGCGTGTGTGTCACAAGCCCCATTGGACAGAGTGTATGTGTCAAAAACCCCATTGGACCGTGTGTGTGTCACAATTCCCATTGGATAGGATGTGTGTCACAAACCCCATTGGACAGTGTGTGTGTCACAATCCCCATTGGATAGCGTGTTTGTCACAAACCCCATTGGACAGTGTGCGTGTGTCACAGTACCCATTAGACAGTGTGTGTGTCACAAAGCCCATTGGACAGAGTTTGTGTCGCAAACCCCATTGTACAGCGTTTGTGTCACAATCCCCACTGGACAGTGTGTGTGTCACAAAACCCACTGGACAGCGTGTGTGTCACAAAAACCCACGGACACTGTGAATGTCACAAACCCCATTGGATAGCGTGTGTGTCACAATCCCCATTGGACAGTGTGTGTGTCACAAACCCCATGGGACAGAGAGAGTGTCACAAACACTATTGGACAGCGTGTGTGTGTCACAAGCCCATTGGACAGAGTGTGTGTGTCACAAAACCCACTGGACAGCGTGTGTGTCACGAACCCCATTGGACAGCGTGTGTGTCACAAGAACTATTGGACAGAGTGTGGTGTCACAATACCTATTGGACAGCGTTTGTGTCACAATGCCCAGTGGACAGCGTGTGTGTCAAAACCCAATTGGACAGTGCGTGTGTCACAAAACCCACTGGAGAGCGTGTGTGTCACAAAAACCCACGGACACTGTGAATGTCACAAACCCCATTGGATAGCGTGTATGTCACAAACCACATTGGACAGTGTGTGTGTGTCACAAAACCCATTTGACAGTGTGTGTGTCACAAATCCCATTGGACTGAGTTTGTTTCACAAACCCCATTGGACAGCATGTGTGTCAGAAACACCATTGGACAGTGTGTGTTTCACAAACCCCTTGGGACACTGTGTGTGTCACAAACACTATTGGACAGCGTGTGTGTGTCACAAGACCATTGGACAGAGTGTGTGTGTCGCAAAACTCACTGGACAGAGTGTGTGTGTCACGAACCCCACTGAACGGCGTGTGTGTCGCAAGCACCATTGGACAGTGTGTGTGTCACAAACCCCATTGGACAGCGTTTGTGTCACAATGCCCAGTGGACAGCGTGTGTGTCAAAACCCAATTGGACAGTGCGTGTGTCACAAAACCCACTGGACAGCGTGTGTGTCACAAACCCCCCTGGTCTGTGTGTGTGTCACAAACCCCATTGGAAAGTGTGTGTCACAAACCCCATTGGACAGCGTGTGTGTGTCAAAAACCCCATTGGATAGCATGTGTGTCACAAACCCCATTAGAAAGTATGTGTGTCACAAACCCCATTGGGTAGCATGTGTGTGTCACAAACCCCATTGGACAGCGTGTGTGTAACAAACCCCATTGGACAGCGTGTCTGTGTCACAATCCACATTGGACAATGTGTGTGTGTCACAAACCCCATTAGACAGCGTGTGTGTCGCAAGCCCTTTGGACAGAGTGTGTGTGCTACAAAACCCACAGGATAGCGTGTGTGTCACAAACCCCTTTGGACAATTTGTGTGTCACAAACCCTATTGGACAGTGTGTGTGTCACAAACCACATTGAACAACATGTGTGTCATGAACCCCATTGGACAGCGTGTGTGTCACGAACCCCATTGGACTGCATGTGTTTCACAAGCACCATTGGACAGAGTGTGAGTGTCACAAACCCCATTGGATAGCGTGTGTGTGTCACAAACCCCATTGAACAGCATGCTTTTACGAACCCCATTGGACAGCGTGTGTGTCACAAGACCCATTGGACAGAGTGTGTATGTCACAAAGCCCATTGGACAGCGTGTGTGTCACAATCCCCATTGGACCGCGTGTGTGTCACAAACACCATTGGACAGCGTGTGTGTCACAAGACCCATTGGACAGAGTGTGTGTGTCACAAACCCCAGTGGACAGCGTGTGTGTCACAAACCCCATTTGACAGATTGTGTGTCATAAACTTCATTGGACAGAGTGTGTGTGTAACAAAGCCGATTGGACAGTGTGTGTGTCACAATCCCCATTGGACAGCGTGTGTGTCACAAACCCCATTGGACAGATTGTGTGTCATAAACCCATTGGACAGAGTATGTGTGTCACAAAGCCGATTAGACAGCGTGTGTGTCACAATCCCCATTGGACAGCGTGTGTGTCAGAAACACGATTGGACAGAGTGTGTGTCACCAAACCAACTGGACAGCGTGTGTGTGTCACAATCCCCATTGGACAGTGTGTGTTTTACAAACACCATGGGACAGAGTGTGTGTCACAAACACTATTGGACAGCGTGTGTGTCACAAGCACCATTAGACAGCGTGTGTGTCACAAACCCCATTGGACAGCGTTTGTGTTTCACAATTCCCATTAGACAGCGTGTGTGTCAGAAACCCCATTGGACAGATTGTGTGTAATAAACCCCACTGAACAGAGTGTGTGTGTCACAAAGCCGATTTGACAGCGTGTGTGTCACAGTCCCCATTGGACAGCGTGTGTGTCACAAACCCCATTGGACAGCGTGTGTGTCACAAACCCCATTGGACAGATTGTGTGTCATAAACCCATTGGACAGAGTATGTGTTTCACAAAGCCGATTTGACAGCGTGTGTGTCACAATCCCCATTGGACAACGTGTGTGTCACAGACACCATTGTACAGAGTGTGTCACAAAACCCTTTGGACAGCGTGTGTATTTCACAATCCCCATTAGACAGCGTGTGTGTCACATACACCTTTGGACAGTGTGTGTGTCACAAACCCCATTGGACATCGTGTGTGTCACAAACCCCTTTGGAGAGTGTGTGTGTCACAAAACCCATTGGACAGCGTGTGTGTCACAAACACCCATGGACAGTGTGCGTGTCACAAACCCCATTGGACATCGTGTGTGTCACAAACCCCTTTGGACAGTGTGTGTGTCACAAACCCCATTGGACAGCGTGTGTGTGTCACAATGCCCACTGGACAGTGTGTGTGTCACAAACCCCATGGGACTGAAATTGTGTCACGAACCCCATTGGACAGCGTCTGTGTCACAAGCGTCATTGGACAGAGTGTGTGTGTCACAAACCCCATTGGATAGCGCGTGTGTGTCACAAACCCCACTGGACAGCGTCTGTGTCACAAGCGCCATTGGACACAGTGTGTGTGTCACAAACCCCATTGGAAAGTGTACGTGTCACAAACCCCATTGGATAGCGTGTGTGTGGCACAAACCCTATTGGACAGTGTGTGTGTCACAAAACCCACTGGACAGAGTGTGTGTAACAAACCCCATCGGATAGTGTGTGTGTCACAAGCGCCATTGGACAGCGTGTGTGTCACAAGCGCCATTGGACAGCGTGTGTGTCACAAGCCCCTTTGGACAGTGTGTGTGCCACAACCCCACTGGACAGCGTGTTTGTCACAAACACCCATGGACAGTGTGCGTGTCACAAACCCCATCAGACATCATGTGTGTCACAAACCCAATTGGACAGTGTGTGTGTCACAAACCCCATTGGACAGCGTTTGTGTGTCACAATCCGTATTGGACAGTGTGTATGTCACAAACCTGATGGGACAGAGTGTGTGTCACGAACCCAATTGGACAGTGTGTGTGTCACAAGCGCCATTGAACACAGTATGTGTGTGTCACAAACCCCATTGGAAAGTGTATGTGTCACAAACCCCATTAGAAAGTAACCGTGTCACAAACCCCATTGGATAGTGTGTGTGTGTCACAAACCCCATTAGAAGTTGTGCGTGTCACAAACCCCATTGGAAAGTGTGTGTGTTACAAACACCATTGGACAGCGTGTGTGTGTCACAATCCCCATTGGACCTTGTGTGTGTCACAAAACCCATTGGATAGCCTGTGTGATGTCGCAAACCCTATTGGACAGTGTGTTTGTCAGAAACCCCACTGGACAGCGTGTGTGTCACAAACCCCATTGGACAGAGTGTGTGTCTCACAAACCCCATTGGACAGCGTGTGTGTCGTAAACCCCATTGGACAGCGTGTGTGTTTCACATTCCCCATTGGACAGTGTGTGTGTGTCACAATACCCATAGGACACTCTGTTTGTCACAAATTCCATTGGATAACGTTTGTGTCACAAACCCCTTTGGACAGTGTGTGTGTCACAAACCCCATTGGACAGCGTGTGTGTCAGAAACCCCTTTGGACAGTGTGTGTGTCAAAAACCCCATTGGACAGAGTGTGAGTGTCAAAATCCCCATTGGACAGTGTGTGTGTCACAAACATCATTGGACAGCGTGTGTGTCACAAGCCCATTGGACAGAGTGTGTGTGTCACAAGCAACATTGGACAGAGTGTGTGTGTCACAATCCCCAATGGAAAGTGTATGTGTCACAAACCCCATTGGATTGCGTGTGTGTCACAAACCCTATTGGACAGTGTGTGTGTCACAAAACCCACTGGACAGCGTGTGTCACAAACCCTCGCAGACACTGTATGTGTCACAATCCCCATTGGACAGCGTGTGTGTCACAATCCCAATTGTACAGTGTGTATGTGTCACAAACCCCATTGGACATCGTGTGTGTCATAAGCCCCATTGGACAGAGTGTATGTGTCACAAACCCCTTTGGACAGTGTGTGTGTCACAAACCCCATTGGACAGCATGTGTGTCAAAAACCCCATTGGACAGAGTTTGAGTCACAAACCCCATTGGACAGCGTGTGTGTCACAAACACCATTGGACAGTGTGTGTGTCACAAACCCCTTTGAACAGTGTGTGTGTGTCACAGTCCCCATTGGACAGTGTGTGTGTCACAAACCCCATTAGACAGCGTGTGTGTCACAAACCCATTTGGACAGTGTGTGTGTCACAAAACCCACTGGACACCGTGTGTGTTCACAAACCGCATTGGACAGGGTAATTGTCACAAGACCCATTGGACATAGTGTGTGTTTCACAAAGCCCATTGGACAGCGTGTGTGTCACAAAGCCCATTGCACAGCGTGTGTGTCACAATCCCCATTGGACAGCGTGTGTGTGACAAACACCATTGGTCAGAGTGTATGTGTAACAATACCCATTGTACAGTGTGTGTGTCACAAATCCAATTGGACAGTGTGTGTGTCACAAACTCCACTGGACAGCGTGTGTGCCACAAACACCCATGGACAATGTGCGTGTCACAAACCCCATTGGACATTGTGTGTGTCATAATCCCCATTGGACAGCGTGTGTGTCACAAACACCAATGGACAGTGTGCGTGTCACAAACCCCATTGGACAGCGTTTGTGTGTCACAATCCCCATTGGACAGTGTGTGTGTGTCACAAACCCCATTGGATAGCGTGTGTGTGTCACAAACCCCATTGGACTGTGTGTGTAATCATAAACCCCATTGGACAGCATGTGTGTGTCACAAACGCCATTGGAAAGTGTGTGTCACAAACCCCATTGGATAGCGTCTGTGTGTCAAAAACCCCATTAGAAAGTATGTGTGTCACAATACCCATTGGACAGAGTTTGTGTCACAAACGCCATTGGACAGAGTGTGTGTCAGAAACACCATTGGACAGAGTGTGTGTGTCACAATCTCCATAGGACAGTGTGTGTGTCACAAAACCCATTGGATAGTGTGTGTTGTCACAAACCCCATTTGAAAGTGTGTGTGTCACAAACCCCATTGGACATCGTGTGTGTCAAAAACCCCATTGGACAGTGTGTGTGTCACAAACCACAATAATGGGCAGCGTGTGTGTCACAAACAGCCATAGACAGTGTGCGTGTCACAAAACCCATTGGACAGCATCTCTGTGTCACAATCCCCATTGGACAGTGTGTGTGTCACAAAACACATAGGAACGTGTGTGTGTCACAATTCCCATTGGACAGTGTGTGTGTGTCACAATCCCCATTTGTCAGTGTGTGTGTCACAAACCCCATGGGACAGAGTGTGTGTCACAAACAGTATTGGACAGAGTGTGTGTGTCACAAAACCCACTGGACAGTGTGTGTGTCACAATCCCCATTGGACAGCGTGTGTGTGTCACAATCCCCATTGGACAGTGTGTGCGTCACAAACCCCACGGAACAGCGTGCGGGTATCACAAACCCCACTGGAAAATGTGTGTCACAAACCCCATTGGACAGCGTTTGTGTGTCAAAAACCCCATTAGAAAGTATATGTGTCACAAACCCAACGGATAGCGTCTGTGTGTCACAAACCCCATTGGACAGCGTGTTTTTTTCACAATCCCCATTGGACAGTGTGTGTGTCAAAAAGCCATTGGATAGCGTGTTCATGTCACAAACCCTATTGGACAGTGTGTGTGTCACAAAACCCACTGGACAGCGTGTGTGTCACAAACCCCCCTGGACAGCGTGTGTGTCAAAACCCATTGGATATCGTGTGTGTCTCACAAACTCAACTGCACAGCGTGTGTGTCACAAACACCTATAGATAACGTGCGTGTCACAAACCCCATTGGACAGCATCTGTGTTACAAACCCCATTGGACAGCGTGTGTGTGACAAACCCCATTGGACAGCGTGTGTGTATCACAATCCCCATTGGACAGTGTGTGTGTCACAAAACTCATTTGAAAGAGTGTGTGTCACAAACCCCATTTGAAAGTATGTGTGTCACAAACCCCATTGGAACGTGTGTGTGTCACAAACCTCATTGGATAGCGTGTTTGTCACAAACCATATTTGAAAGTGTGCTTGTCACAAAACCCTTTGGAAAGTGTGTTTGTCACAAACCATATATGAAAGTGTGTGTGTCACAAACACCATAGGATAGCGTGTGTGTGTCACAAAACTTATTGGACAGTGTATGTGTCACAAACCCCATTGGACAGCGTGTGTGTCAGAAACCCCATTGTACAGCGTGTGTGTGTCACAATACCCATTGTACAGTCTGTGTGTCACAAACGCCATTGGAAAGTGTATGTGTCACAAACCTCATTGGATAGCGTGTGTGTGGCACAAACCCTATTGGACACCATGTGTGTCACAAAACCCACTGGACAGCATGTGTGTCACAATACCCATTGGACAGTGTGTGTGTCACAAACCCCACTGGATATCGTGTGTGTCACAAACATCTTCGGACAATGTGTGTGTCAAAAACCCCATGGGACACAGTGTGTGTCACGAACCCCATTGGACAGCGTGTGTGTCACAAGCGCCATTAGACAGCGTGTGTGTCACAAGCCCCTTTGGACAGTGTGCGTGTCACAAACCCCATTGGACATCGTGTGTGTCACAAACCACTTTGGACAGTGTGTGTGTCACAAACCCCATTGGACAGCCTGTGTGTCACAAACACCGATGGACAGTGTGCGTGTCACAAACCCCATTGGACATCGTGTGTGTCACAAACACCATTGGAGAGTGTGTGTTTAAAAAACCCATTTGGTCAGAGTGTGTGTCACAAACCCCATGGGACAGCGTGTGTTTGTCACAAACCCCCTTGGAAAGTGTGTGTGTCACAAACCCCATTGGATAGCGTGTGTGTGTCACAAACCCCATTAGAAAGTATGAGTGTCACAAACCCCATTGGATAGCGTGTGTGTCACAAACCCCTTTTGAAAGAGAGTGTGTCACAAACCCTATTGGACAGCGTTTTTGTCACCAAACCCCGTGGAGACTGTGTGTGCCACAAACCTCGTTGGACATCGTGTGTGTCACAAACCCCATTGGACAGTGGTTGTATCACAAACCCCGTTGGACAGCGTGTGTATGTCACAATCCCCATTGGAAAGTGTATGTGTCTCAAAACCCATTGGATAGAGTGTGTGTGGCACAAAGCCAATTAAAAAGTGTACGTGTCTCAAAACCCATTGGATAGCGTGTGTGTGGCACAAAGCCAATTAAAAAGTGTACGTGTCACAAACCCCATGGGACGGCGTGTGTGTGTACAATCCCCATTGCACAGTGTGTGTGTCACAAATCCCATTGGACAGCGTGTGTGTGTAACAATACCCTTTAGACAGTGTGTGTGTCAGAAACCCCATTGGACAGCGTGTGTGTGTCACAAACCCCCGTTTACACTGTGTGTGTCACGAATGCCATTGGACAGTGTGCGTGTCACAAACCCCATTGTATAGCGTGTGTGTGTCACAAACCCTATTGGACAGTGTGTAGGTCACAATGCCCATTGGACAGCGTGTTTGTCACAATCCCCATTGGACAGCGTGTGTGTCACAAACTCCATTGGACAGTGTGTGTGTGTCACAATACCCTTTGGACAGTGTGTGTGTCACATATCCCATTGGACAGCGTGTGTGTGTAACAATACCCTTTGGACAGTGTGTGTGTCAGAAACCCCATTGGACAGAGTGTGTGTCACAAACCCCTGTGGACACTGTGTGTGTCACGTATGCCATTGCAAAGTGTGTGTGTCACAAACCCGCCTGGACAGTGTGTGTGTCACAATCGCCAGTGGACAGCATGTGTGTCAAAAACCCATTGGACAGTGTGAATGTCACAAAATCCAATGGACAGCGTATGTGTCACAAATCCAATTTGACAGTGTGTGTGTCACAAACCCCATTGGACAGCGTGTGTGTCACAAACCCATCTGAATAGTGTGTGTGTCACAAACCCCACTGGACAGCGTGTGTAGTCATAAACCCCATTGGACAGCGTGTGTGTGTCACAATCCCCACTGGACAGTGGGTGTGTGTCACAATCCCCGTTGGACAGCGTGTGTGTGTCACAAACGCCCTGGTCGTTGTGTGTGTCACAAACATCACTGGACAGCGTGTGTGTCACAAATTTCATTGGACAGTGAGTGTGTAACAAACCCAATTGGTCAGCGTGTGTGTCACAAACCCCATTAGAAAATGTGCGTGTCACAAACCCCATTGTATAGCGTGTGTGAATGTCACAAACCCTATTGGACAGTGTGTGGGTCACAATCCCCATTGGACAGAGTGTATGTGTCACAAACCCCTTTGGACAGCGTGTGTGTAACAATCCCCATTGTACAGTGTGTGTGTCACAAACCCCATTGGACAGTGTGTGTGTATCACACAGTATCACAGTATCACAGTATGTTTGGGATTGGAAGGGACCTCAAAAGATCATCTAGTCCAATCCTCCTGCTGGAGCAGGAACGCCTAGGTGAGGTCACACAGGAACATGTCCAGGCGGGTCTTGAATGTCTCCAGAGAAGGAGACTCCACAACCTCCCTGGGCAGCCTGTTCCAGTGCTCTGTCACCCTCACTGAGAAGAAGTTTCTTCTCAAATTTAAGCGGAACCTCTTGTGTTCCAGCTTGATCCCATTACCCCTTGTCCTACCATTGTTTGCCACCGAGAAGAGCCTGGCTCCATCCTCGTGGCACTCACCCTTTATATATTTATAAACATTAATGAGGTCCCCCCTTAGTCTCCTCTTCTCCAAACTAAAAAGCCCCAGCTCCCTCAGCCTTTCTTCATAAGGGAGGTGCTCCACTCCCTTAATCATCTTGGTTGCCCTACGCTGGACCCTCTCCAGCAGTTCCCTGTCCTTCTTGAACTGAGGGGCCCAGAACTGGACACAATATTCCAGATGTGGTCTCACCAGGGCGGAGTAGAGGGGAAGGAGGACCTCTCTCGATCTACTAGCCACCCCCCTTCTAATACACCCCAGGATGCCATTGGCCTTCCTGGCCACAAGGGCACAGTGCTGGCTCATGGTCATCCTGTTGTCCACCAGGACCCCCAGGTCCCTTTCCTCTACACTGCTCTCTAATATGTAATTTCCCAACCTATACTGGAACCCGGGGTTGTTCCTGCCCAGATGCAGGACTCTACACTTTCCCTTGTTAAATTTCATCAGGTTATTCCCCGCCCAACTCTCCAGCCTGTCCAGGTCCCGCTGGATGGCAGCACAGCCTTCTGGCGTGTCAGCCACTCCTCCCAGCTTAGTGTCATCAGCAAACTTGCTGATAGTGCACTCTATTCCCTCGTCTAAATCGTTAATGAATATATTGAATAATATTGGCCCCAGCACTGACCCCTGAGGCACTCCACTAGATACTGGCCTCCAACTAGACTCCGCACCATTGACTACCACTCTCTGGCTTCTCTCCTTAAGCCAGTTTGCAACCCACCTCACTACTCTATTGTCTAGACCACACCTCCTCAACTTAGCTGTGAGGATGCTGTGGGAGACTGTGTCAAAGGCTTTACTGAAGTCAAGGTAGACCACATCCACCGCTCTGCCATCATCCATCCACCTTGTTACATTCTCATAAAAGGCTATGAGGTTGGTCAAGCATGACTTATCCTTGGTAAAGCCATGCTGACTGCCCCTAATAACCCTCTTATCCTTGATATGCCTTGAGATGGCACCAAGGACAAGCTGTTCCATTACTTTCCCAGGGACAGAGGTGAGGCTGACCGGTCTATAATTACCCGGGTCCTCCTTCTTGCCCTTTTTGAAGACTGGAGTGACATTTGCTTTCCTCCAATCCTCGGGCACCTCCCCCGTTTCCCAAGACTTGGCAAAGATGATGGAGAGCGGTCCAGCAATGACTTCAGCCAGCTCCCTCAGCACCCGTGGATGCATCCCATCTGGACCCATGGATTTATGGATGTCCAGACTATTTAATTGCTCCCTAACCCAGTCCTCATCGACTAAAGCAAACTCCTCCATTGACCTGGCTTCATCCGGGGTCTCAGGGGTACAGGGCTCCCCAGGACAGCCTCCGGCAGAGTAGACAGAGACAAAGAAGGCATTCAGTAATTCTGCCTTCTCTGTATCTTCTGCCACCAGGGCACCCACCCCGTTCATTAGTGGGCCTACATTGCCTCTGGTATTAGTTTTATCTGCTATGTATTTGAAAAAGTTCTTTTTGCTGTCCTTGACCCCTCTCGCCAGCTGTAATTCTAAGGAGGCCTTGGCTATCCTAGCTGCTTTCCTACATCCTCTAACAGCAGTCTTATATTCTTCCCAAGTGGCCAGCCCCTGCTTCCACGACCTGTAAACTCTCCTCTTCTGCTTCAGCATACCCAACAGATCCCTATTCAACCACGCAGGCCTCCTGGCTCCCTTCCTTGACTTCCTTCGTGTGGGGATGCTCTGATCCTGAGCGTGGAAGAAGCAATCTCTGAATGCAATCCAGCTATCTTGGGCCCCTTTTCCTTCAAGCAGTCTTGCCCATGGGATTTCCCCCAGCAATTGCTTGAAAAGGCCAAAGTTAGCCCTGCTAAAGTCCAGGGTTGCAATTCTACTTGCTATTCTGTTCCTGCCACCCAAGATGCTGAACTCCACCATCTCGTGGTCACTGCAACCCAGGCAGCCCTCAACCTTTACTGCTTCGACCAGACCCTCCTTGTTAGTGAGGATGAGATCCAGCAGTGCACCTCTCCTAGTCGGCTCCTCCACCATCTGCATGAGGAAGTTATCATCAATGCACTGGAGGAACCTCCTGGACTGTGGCTGGCTGGCTGAATGGTCCTTCCAGCAAACATCAGGGAAGTTAAAATCCCCCACAACAACCAGGGCCTGTGACTGTGAGGCCACTCTCAGCTGCCCATAGAAGGCCTCATCAACTTCCTCAGCCTGATCTGGTGGCCTGTAACAGACGCCCACAACAGTGTCACCCCTGCCAGCCTGCCCCTTGATCCTGACCCATACACTCTCAACTCGCTCGTCATCCACTCCTGGGCAGAATTTAGTACATTGTAGTTGCTCTCTCACATAGAGAGCAACTCCACCACCACGCCTGGCTGGCCTGTCTTTCCTGAAAAGGGCATAGCCATCCATGACCACATTCCAGTCATGTGAACTGTCCCACCATGTTTCCGTAATTGCCACCAGATCATAATCTCCCGACCGAACATAGGATTCTAACTCCTCCTGCTTATTCCCCATGCTGCGCGCATTGGTGTACAGGCATTTCAGGGAGCGAGCAGAGCACACCAATTTCTCCCTAGGGGCATAGGAGGCCACCCGGTCCTCATCAGTTTTAGAACGCTGCCCCACTGGGACAAGCCCAGCTACAACCCCATCCCCCTTCGAGCTTAGTTTAAAGCTCTCCAAATGAGCCCAGCTAATTCCTGCCCCAGCATCCTTTTGCCCCTGCGAGATAAACCTTTCCCGCTTGACACTGTCCAGACTGGTGACTTATAAAACCAACCATTATCAAAAAATCCAAAGCCCTGCCTGTAGCACCAGTCTTGGAGCCAATCATTTAGACACTGAACTTTCCTATTGCATCCCACGTCGTTACATGAAGATGGAAGGAGTGAAGAGAAGATCACTTGAGCCCCTGAGTCTTTCACCATCCTTCCCAAGACCTTGAAATCGTTCTTCATTCCCCTCAGACTACGGGAAGCAGCTTCCTCCCCATCTGTCTGGAAGACCAGCAGCGGGTAGTAGTCTGTGGGGTGCACCAGTTTGGGGAGCTCTTTAGCAATATCCTTGATCCGGGCTCCAGGTAGACTACAAACTTCCCTAAGATGAGGGTCAACCCTGCATATTGGGCCCTCTGTTCCTTTCAGAAGGGAATTTCCTATTACAATCACCCTTCTCTCTTTCTTATCAGAGGCAGTCTTAAGTTGTGAAGTCAACCGCCTCTTCCTATGTGATCTTGTAGGCAGGCTTGGCACCACCTCCTCACCTACCTCTTCTTCAAGATCCAGGGCCTCAAACCTATTACGGAGGGGCACCTGGGGAGACAAAGCAGGCAGGGAGGGGGGCTGCCCGTGACGCCGAACCGGAATACGCTTCCAACCCTCGTCGTCTTTTAGGTCCCCTACCTCTGCCCGACAGCAACAAGGGTGGGGCCGTCTCCGGACTTCCGCCTCTGTCCGAGAGTGCAGGAGGTCCATCTCCTTTTGGGGGGTACCTCCCTGGGACCTTTCCGACTGGCACGTCAGGGTGTTACTCCACCAGTCGATCTCCCTTTCGCACTCCCTGATGGACCTCAGCGTCTCAACCTCCTCCTTAAGTTTCACAACCATGTCGAGCAGGTCTTGCACCTGCTCACACCTCACACAGGTGGAGTGCTGGCCTCCCTCCCCCGGCAGCAGCAGGCTCTGGCACTCCCTGCAGCCGGAGACCTGAACAGCCACCGTTCGGGACAGAAGCTCCTCAGTCTGCGTAGCCACAGTCTGTTTGAGACAAGCTCTCCTCCTGGAGACGACCATGGTCGTCAGCACTCTGGGATGCTGGCAATAAGTTAGAGGGGCTGACAAACGACAAGTGCTCTCTGCACCCTGCTACACAAGCTACCACACCTGCTGCTGCAGCACAGTGTGGGTGGGACTCACCGGCTACACAAGCAGGTTGCTCCTCCCTGCACCTGGTGGGCAGCGACTAGTCGCTGTCCTCCCAAAGGATTTTTCAAGGCAAGGGGAGGGGGTGTGATCACCGTCACCGTGGGAACGCCCCCCGCCACGTCAGCCGCTCTCTCGCAATGGCTGCCGGGGCTGCAGGGACTGGAACTCGACGGGAATCACGCTGTCCCTGAACGTTTCCCTCTGAGCTTCCTAATCTCGGCTGAACCTCGTGGTCGGCTGAACCCCGCCGGCTCGGCTCTCGCTGGGCTGGCTCCGATCAGCTGACTGGATGCTAGTATCGAGTTTCAGCCGCTTTTAAACCTCCCGCCGTCACCGTGGGAACGCCCCCCGCCACGTCAGCCGCTCTCTCGCAATGGCTGCCGGGGCTGCAGGGACTGGAACTCGACGGGAATCACGCTGTCCCTGAACGTTTCCCTCTGAGCTTCCTAATCTCGGCTGAACCCGAGAATGAAACCCCATTGGACAGCGTGTGTGTCTCAAACCCCATGGGACTAAGTGTGTGTCACGAACGCCATTGGACAGCATGTGTGTTACAAGCGCCATTTTACAGAGTGTGGATGTCACTAACCCCATTGGAAAGTGTATGTGTCACAAACACCATTGGATAGCGTTTGTGTGTCAAAAACCCCATTAGAAAGTATGTGTGTCACAAACCCCATTGGATAGTATGTGTGTGTCACAAACCCTATTGAACAGAGTGTAGGTCACAATCCCCATTGGACAGCGTCTGTGTCACAAACCCCAATGGATAGCATGTGTGTCACAATCCCCATTGGACAATGTGTGTGTGTGTCACAAAACCCATTGGATAGCGTGTGTATCACAAACCCCCGTGGACACTGTGTGTGTCACGAACGCCATTGGACATTGTGTGTGTCAAAAACCCCCCTGGACAGTGTATGTGTTACAATCCGCAGTGGACAGCGTGTGTTTCAAAACCCCGTTGGACTGTGTGTGTGTGACAAAACCCACTGGACACCGTGTGTGTCACAAACACCCATGGACAGTGTGAGTGTCTCAAGCCCCATTGGACAGAGTGTCTGTGTCACAAACCCCATTGGACAGTGTGTGTGTCACAAACCCCATAGGACATGGTGTGTGTCACGAATCCCATTGGACAGCGTGTGTGTCACAAACCCCATGGGACTGAGTTTGTGTCACGAACCCCATTGGACAGCGTCTGTGTCACAAGCGCCATTGCACAGAGTGTGTGTGTCACAAACCCCATTGGAAAGTGTGTGTGTCACAAACCCCACTGGAAAGCGTGTGTGTTACAAACACCCATGGACAGTGTGAGTGTTACAAACCCCATTGTACATCGTGTGTTTCAAAAATCCTTTTGGACAGTGTGTGTGTCACAAAACCCACTGGACAGCGTGTGTGTCACAAACCCCTTTGGAAAGTGTATGTTTCACAAATCCCATTGGACACCGTGTGTGTTCACAAACCCCATTGTACAGCGTGTTTGTCACAATCCCCACTGGACAGCGTCTGTGTCACAAACCCCATTGCACAGTGTGTGTGTCACAAACCCCATGGGACAACGTGTGTGTGTCACAAACCCCATTGGAAAGTGTGTGTCACAAACCCCATTGGACAGCATGTGTTTGTAACAATACCCATTGAGAGTGCATGTGTCACAAACCCCATTGGACAGTTTGTGTCACAAACTCTAATGGACAGCATGTGTGTCACAAACACCCCTAGACAATGTGCGTGTCACAAACCCCATTGGACATCGTGTGTGTCACAAACCTCTTTGGACAGTGTGTGTGTCACCAACCCCATTTGATAGCGTGTGTGTGTCACAAACTCTATTGGACAGTGTGTAGGTCACAATCCCCATTGGACAGCGTGTGTGTCACAATAAGCCATGGACAGTGTGCGTGACGCAAACCAAATTGGACAGCGTGTGCGTGTCAAAAACCCTATTGGACAGTGTGTGTGTCACAAACCCCACTGGATAGCATGTGTGTCAAGAACCCCATTGGACAGCGTGTGTCTCACAAGACCCATTGGATAGAGTGTGTGTGTCACAAAACCCCCTGGACAGCGTGTGTGTCATAAACCCCATTGGACAGCGCGTGTGTGTCACAAACCCCATTGGACAGAGTGTGTGGGACAAACACCATTGGACAGTGTGTGTGTCACAAATCCCATTGAACAGCGTGTGTGTGACAAACCCCACTGGACAGCGTGTGTGTCACGAACCACGTTGGTCAGCGTGTGTGTCACAACCCCCATTTGACCGAGTGTGTGTTTCACAAACCCTATTGGACAGCGTGTGTCTCACAAACCCCTTTGGAAAGTTTATGTGTCACAAACCCCATTAGATAGCGCGTGTGTGTCACAGAACCCACTGGACAGCGTGTGTGTAACACACCCCATTGGACAGCGTGTGTGTCACAAGCCCCATTGGACAGAGTGTATGTGTGACAAACCCATTTGACAGCGTGTGTGTCACAATCCCCTTTGGACAGCTTGTGTGTCACAAACCCCATTGGACAGCGTGTGTGTGTCACAATCCCCATTGGACAGTGTGTGTGTGTCACAAACCCCATTGGACAGTGTGTGTGTCACGAACCCCATTGGACAGTGTGTGTGTCACAAGCCCATTGGACAGAGTGTGTGTGTGACAAACCCATTTGACAGCGTGTGTGTCACAATCCCCATTGCACAGCGTGTGTGTCACAAGCACCATTGGACAGAGTGTGTGTGTCACAAACCCTTTTGGACAGCGTGTGTGTCACAAACCCCATTGGTCAGCGTCTGTGTGTCACAATACCCATTGGACAGTGTGTGTGTCACAAATCCCATTGGACAGTGTGTTTGTCAGAAACCACATTGGACAGAGTTTGTGTCACAAACCCCTTTGGACAGTGTGTGTGTCACAAGCCCATTGGACAGAGTGTGTGTGTCACAAAACCCATTGTACAGCGTGTTTGTAACAATCCCCATTGGACAGCGTGTGTGTCACAAACCCCATTGGACATAGTGTGTGTGACAAACCCCATTGGACAGAGTGTGTGTCACAAACCCCATTAGACAGTGTGTGTGTCAGAAACCCCATGGGACAGCGTGTGTGTGTCACAAATTCCATTGGAATGTGTGTTTGTCGCAAACCTTACTTGAAAGTGTGTGTGCTACAAACCCCTTTGGACAGCGTGTGTGTCAGAAAACCCATTAGAAAGTGTGCGTGTCACAAACGCCATTGGACAGCGTGTGTGTCACAGACCGCATTAGACAGCGTGTGTGTCAAAAACCCCTTTGGACAGTGTGTGTGACACAAACCCCATTGGACAGAGTGTGTGTGACAAACCCTATTGGACAGTGTGTTTTTCACAAACCCCACCGGACGGCGTGTGTGTCAAAAACCCCATTGTACAGAGTGTGTAAGTCACAAACCCCATTGGAAAATGTATGTGCCACAAACCCCATTAGAAAGTGTGTGTGTCGCAAACCCCATTGGATATCATGTGTGTGTCACAAACCCTGTTGGACAGTGTGTATGTCACAATCCCTATTTGGCAGTGTCTGTGTCACAAACCCCATTGGACAGCGTGTGTGTCACAAACACCATTGGACAGTGTGTGTGTGTCACAATCCCCATTGGACAGTGTGTGTGTCACAAAACCCATTGGACAGTGTGTGTGTCACAAACCCCTTTAGAAATTGTGCATGTCACAAACCCCATTGGATAGCACGTGTGTGTCACAAACCCTATTGGACAGTGTGTATCTCACAAAACCCACTGGACAGCTTGTGTGTCACAATCGCCTTTGGACAGTGTGTGTGTCACAATCCCCAGTGGACAGCGTGTTTGTCACAAACCCCACTGGACAGCATGTGTTTCGCAAACACCCGTGGACAGAGTGAGTGTCACAATCCCCATTGGAAAGGGTGTGTGTTACAATCCCCATTTGACAGTGTGTGTGTCACAATCCCCATTGCACAGCGTGTGTGTCACAATCCCCATTGGACAGTGTGTGTGTCGCAAACCCCATTGGAAAGTGTATGTGTCACAAACCCCATTGGACAGCATGTGTTTGTAACAATACCCATTGAGAGTGCATGTGTCACAAACCCCATTGGACAGTTTGTGTCACAAACTCTAATGGACAGCATGTGTGTCACAAACACCCCTAGACAATGTGCGTGTCACAAACCCCATTGGACATCGTGTGTGTCACAAACCTCTTTGGACAGTGTGTGTGTCACCAACCCCATTTGATAGCGTGTGTGTGTCACAAACTCTATTGGACAGTGTGTAGGTCACAATCCCCATTGGACAGCGTGTGTGTCACAATAAGCCATGGACAGTGTGCGTGACGCAAACCAAATTGGACAGCGTGTGCGTGTCAAAAACCCTATTGGACAGTGTGTGTGTCACAAACCCCACTGGATAGCATGTGTGTCAAGAACCCCATTGGACAGCGTGTGTCTCACAAGACCCATTGGATAGAGTGTGTGTGTCACAAAACCCCCTGGACAGCGTGTGTGTCATAAACCCCATTGGACAGCGCGTGTGTGTCACAAACCCCATTGGACAGAGTGTGTGGGACAAACACCATTGGACAGTGTGTGTGTCACAAATCCCATTGAACAGCGTGTGTGTGACAAACCCCACTGGACAGCGTGTGTGTCACGAACCACGTTGGTCAGCGTGTGTGTCACAACCCCCATTTGACCGAGTGTGTGTTTCACAAACCCTATTGGACAGCGTGTGTCTCACAAACCCCTTTGGAAAGTTTATGTGTCACAAACCCCATTAGATAGCGCGTGTGTGTCACAGAACCCACTGGACAGCGTGTGTGTAACACACCCCATTGGACAGCGTGTGTGTCACAAGCCCCATTGGACAGAGTGTATGTGTGACAAACCCATTTGACAGCGTGTGTGTCACAATCCCCTTTGGACAGCTTGTGTGTCACAAACCCCATTGGACAGCGTGTGTGTGTCACAATCCCCATTGGACAGTGTGTGTGTGTCACAAACCCCATTGGACAGTGTGTGTGTCACGAACCCCATTGGACAGTGTGTGTGTCACAAGCCCATTGGACAGAGTGTGTGTGTGACAAACCCATTTGACAGCGTGTGTGTCACAATCCCCATTGCACAGCGTGTGTGTCACAAGCACCATTGGACAGAGTGTGTGTGTCACAAACCCTTTTGGACAGCGTGTGTGTCACAAACCCCATTGGTCAGCGTCTGTGTGTCACAATACCCATTGGACAGTGTGTGTGTCACAAATCCCATTGGACAGTGTGTTTGTCAGAAACCACATTGGACAGAGTTTGTGTCACAAACCCCTTTGGACAGTGTGTGTGTCACAAGCCCATTGGACAGAGTGTGTGTGTCACAAAACCCATTGTACAGCGTGTTTGTAACAATCCCCATTGGACAGCGTGTGTGTCACAAACCCCATTGGACATAGTGTGTGTGACAAACCCCATTGGACAGAGTGTGTGTCACAAACCCCATTAGACAGTGTGTGTGTCAGAAACCCCATGGGACAGCGTGTGTGTGTCACAAATTCCATTGGAATGTGTGTTTGTCGCAAACCTTACTTGAAAGTGTGTGTGCTACAAACCCCTTTGGACAGCGTGTGTGTCAGAAAACCCATTAGAAAGTGTGCGTGTCACAAACGCCATTGGACAGCGTGTGTGTCACAGACCGCATTAGACAGCGTGTGTGTCAAAAACCCCTTTGGACAGTGTGTGTGACACAAACCCCATTGGACAGAGTGTGTGTGACAAACCCTATTGGACAGTGTGTTTTTCACAAACCCCACCGGACGGCGTGTGTGTCAAAAACCCCATTGTACAGAGTGTGTAAGTCACAAACCCCATTGGAAAATGTATGTGCCACAAACCCCATTAGAAAGTGTGTGTGTCGCAAACCCCATTGGATATCATGTGTGTGTCACAAACCCTGTTGGACAGTGTGTATGTCACAATCCCTATTTGGCAGTGTCTGTGTCACAAACCCCATTGGACAGCGTGTGTGTCACAAACACCATTGGACAGTGTGTGTGTGTCACAATCCCCATTGGACAGTGTGTGTGTCACAAAACCCATTGGACAGTGTGTGTGTCACAAACCCCTTTAGAAATTGTGCATGTCACAAACCCCATTGGATAGCACGTGTGTGTCACAAACCCTATTGGACAGTGTGTATCTCACAAAACCCACTGGACAGCTTGTGTGTCACAATCGCCTTTGGACAGTGTGTGTGTCACAATCCCCAGTGGACAGCGTGTTTGTCACAAACCCCACTGGACAGCATGTGTTTCGCAAACACCCGTGGACAGAGTGAGTGTCACAATCCCCATTGGAAAGGGTGTGTGTTACAATCCCCATTTGACAGTGTGTGTGTCACAAACCCCATTGTACAGCGTGTGTGTCACAATCCCCATTGGACAGCGTGTTTGTCACAAACCCCACTGGACAGCGTGTGTTTCACAAACACCCGTGGACAGTGTGTGTGTCACAAACCCCATTTGACAGCGTGTGTGTCACAATCCCCATTGCACAGCGTGTGTGTCACAATCCCCATTGGACAGTGTGTGTGTCGCAAACCCCATTGGAAAGTGTATGTGTCACAAACCCCATTGGATAGTGTGTGTGTGTCAGGAAACCCACTGGACAGAGTGTGTGTCACAAGCCCATTGGACAGAGTGTGTGTCCCTAACCCCATTGGACAGTGCGTGTGTCACAAAACCACCTGGACAGTGTGTGTGTCACAATCCCCATTGGACAGCGTGTGTGTCACAAGACCCATTGGACAGAGTGTGTGTGTCACAAAACCCATTGGACAGCGTGTGTGTGTCATAAAACCAATTGGATAGCGTGTGTGTGTCACAAACCCTAGTGAACAGTGTATGTGTCACAAACCCCACTTGACATTGTGTGTGTCATGAACGCCATTGGACAGCGTGTTGACACAAGCCCCATTGGACAGAGTGTGTGTGTCACAAACCCCATTGGACAGCGAGTGCGTCACAAACCCCATCTGACAGTGTGTGTGTCACAAAACCCTTTAGACAGTGGGTGTGTGTCACAATCCCCATTAGACAGAGTGTGTGTGACAAACCCCCCTGTACAGTGTCTGTTTCACAATCCCCATTGGACAGCGTCTGTGTCACAAGCCCCATTGGACTGCGTGTGTGTGTCACAATTCCCATTAGACAGAGTGTGTGTGACAAACCCCCCTGTACAGTATGTGTGTCACAATCCCTTTTGGAAAGTTTGTGTGTCACAAACCCTATTGGACAGTGTGTGTGTCACAAACCCCACTTGACAGCATGTGTGTCACGAACCCCATTCGACATCGTGTGTTTCACAAACCCCTTTGGACAGTGTGTGTGTCACAAACCCCTCTGGACAGTGTGTGTGTCACATACCCCATTGGACAGAGTGTGTGTTGGAAACCCCATTGGACAGTGTGTGTGTATCACAATACCCGTTGGACAGAGTCTGTGTCACATACCCCTCTGGAGAGCGTGTTTGTCACAAGCACCCTTGGAGGGTCTCCATATAACAAATTCCATTGTACAGCGTGTGTGTCACTAACTAACCTGGACAGTGTGTGTGTTACAAACCCCTTTGGACATCGTCTGTGTCACAATCCCCATTGGACAGTGTGTCTGTTTCAAAACCCATTGCACTGCGTGTGTGTGTCAAAATCCCCATTAGACAGAGTGTGTGTGACAAACTCCCCTGTACAGTGTGTGTGTCACAATCCCCATTGGACAGTGTGTATGTGTCACAAACCCCATTGGACAGCGTGTGTGTCACAAACCCCATTGGATAATGTGTGTGTGTCACCATCCCCATTAAACAGAGTGTGTGTGAGAAACCCCCCTGTACAGAGTGTGTGTCACAATCCCCATTGGACAGTGTGTGTGTCACAAAACCTATTGGAGAGTTTGTGTGTCACAAACCCAACAGGAATGCTCTGTATCACGAACCCCATTGCACAGCGTGTGTGTCACAAACACCTCTGGACAATGTGTGTGTCACAAACCCCATTGGAAACTGTGTGTGTCAAAAACACCATTCGATAGACTGTGGGTGTCACAAACCCCGTTGGACAGCGTGTGTGTGTCACAATCCCCATTGGACAGCGTGTGTGTCACAAACCCCATTGGACAGAGTGTCTGTCACAATCCCCATTGGACAGTGTGTGTGTCACAAACCCTATTGGAGTGTGTGTGTGTCACAAACCCCACTGGACTGCATGTGTGTCACGAACCCCATTGGACAGCGTGTGTGTCAGAAACCCCACTGGACAGCGAGTGTGTCACAAACCCCCCTGTACAGTGTGTGTGTCACAAACCCCACTGGACAGCGAGTGTGTCACAAACACCCCTGGACAGGATCTGTGTAACAAATTCCATTGTAAAGAGTGTGTGTCACAAACCACATTGAACAGTGTGTGTGTCACAAGAACCATTGGACAGAGCACGTGGGTCAGAAACCCCATTTTAAAGTGTATTTGTCACACAGCCCTTTGGATAGCGTGTGTGTGTCACAAACCCTATTGGACAGTGTGTGTGTCACAAAACCCACTGGACAGCGTGTGTGTCAAAAAAACCATTGGACAGCATGTGTCTCACAAACTCCATTAGACAGCGTGTGTGTCACAAACCCCATTGGACAGCGTCTGTGTCACAAACCCTTTGGACAGAGTGTGTGTGTCACAAACCCCATTGTACAGCGTGTTTGTCACAAACCCTTTGGACAGAGTGTGTGTGTCACAAACCCCATTGTACAGCGTCTTTGTCACAATCCTCACTGGACAGCGTGTGTGTCGCAGACCCCATTGGACAGAGTCTGTGTGACAAACCCCATTGGACAGAGTGTGTGTCACAAACAGCATTGGACAGCGTGTGTGTGTCATAAACCCCATTGGACAGCGTGTGTGTCACAAACCCCATTGGACAGCGTGTGTGTCACAATCCTTATTGGACAGAGTGTGTGTGTCACAATCCCCATTGGACACCGTGTGTGTCACAAACCCATTTGAACAGTGTGTGTGTCACAAACCCCATTGTACAGAGTGTTTGTCACAATCCCCATTGGACAGCGTGTGTGGTACAAGCCCATTGGACAGAGTGTTTGTGTCACAAAACCCCGTGGACACTGTGTGTATCACGAACGCCATTGGACAGTGTGTGTGTCACAAACACCCCTGGACAGTGTGTGTGTCACAAACCCCATTGGACATCGTGTGTGTCACAAAACCCTTTGGACAGTGTGTGTCACAAACCCCATTGGATAGAGTGTGTGTGACAAACCACTTTGGACAGGGTGTGTGTCACAAACACCATGGGAAAGCGTGTGTCTTTCAAAATCCCCATTGGACAGTGTGTGTGTGTCACAATACCCATTGGACAGTGTGTGTGTCACAAACCCCATTGGACAGATTTTGTGTCTCAAAGCCCATTGGACAGCGTGTGTGTCACAATCCCTCCTGGTTAGTGTGTGTGTCACAAAACCCATTGGAGAGCGAGTGTGTCAGAAACCCCATTGGACAGTGTGTGTCACAAATCCCATTGGACAGTGTGTGTGTCACAAGCCCATTGGACAGAGTGTATGTGTCAAAAATCCCCGTGGACACTGTCTGTGTCACGAACCCCATTGGACAGTGTGTGTGTCACAAAACCCACTGGACAGCGTTTGCGTGATAAACCTCATGGGACAGCGTGTGTGTCAAAAGCCACATTGGACAGCGTATGTGTGTCACAAACCCATTGGACAGCATGTGTGTCACAAACCCCATTGGACAGCGACTGTGTCACAATCCCCATTGGAAAGTGTCTGTGTCATAAACCGCATTAAATAGCGTGTGTGAGTCACAAACCCCATTGTACAGCGTCTTTGTAACAATCCTCACTGGACAGCGTGTGTGTCGCAGACCCCATTGGACAGTGTGTGTGTTACAAACACCATTGGACATCATGTGTGTCACAAACCCCTTTGGAAAGTGTGTGTGTCAAAAACACCCATGGGCGGTGTGCGTGTCACAAACCCCATTGGACATCGTGTGTGTCACAAACCCTTTTGGACACTGTGTGTCTCACAAACCCCAATGGACAGCGTGTGTGTCACAAACACTCATGGACAGTGTGCGTACACAAACACCATTGGACAGCGTGTGTGTGTCACAAAACCTATTGGACAGTGTGTGTGTCACAAAACCCTATTGGACAGCGTGTGTGTCACAAACCCTCCTGGTTAGTGTGTGTGTCACAATCCCCACTGGACAGCGTCTGTCTGTCACAAACCCCATTGGACAGCGTGTGTGTCATAAACCCCATTGGACTGCGTGTGTGTGTCACAATCCGCATTGGACAGTGTGTGTGTCACAAAACCCATTGGACTGTGTTTGTGTGTCACAAACCCCATTGGACAGCATGTGTGATATCACAATACGCATTGGACAGCGTGTGTGTCACAAACCCCTTTGGAAAGTGTGTGTGTCACAAACCCCCTTGGACAGCGTGTGAGTGTCACAATCCCCACTGGACAGTGTGTGTTTCACAAACCCCATGGGACAGCGTGTGTGTCACAAGCCATATTGGACAGAGTGTGTGTGTCACAAACCCCAATGGAAAGTGTATGTGTCACAAACCCTATTGGATAGCGTGTGTGTGTCACAAACCCCACTGGACATTATGTGTGTCACAAACCACATTGGACAGTGTTTGTGTATCACAAACCCCATTGGACAGCGTGTGTTTCACAAACCCTTTGGACAGTGTGTGTGTCACAAACCCCATTGGACAGAGTGTGAGTGACACAATCCCCTTTGGACAGTGTGTGTGTCACGAACCCCATTGCACAGTGTATGTGTCACAAGCACCGTTGGAGAGAGTGTGTGTGTCTCAAACCCCATTGGAAAGTGTATGTGTCACAAACCCCATTGGATAGCGTGTGTGTGTCACAAACCCCATTGGACAGCGTGTGTGATGTCGCAATCCTCATTGGACAGCGTGTGTGTCACAAGCACTATAGGACAGCGTGTGTGTCACAAATCCTTTTAAACAGTGTGTGTCTCACAAACCCCACTGGATAGCGTGTGTGTCACAAACACCCATGGACAGTGTGCGTGACACAAACCCAACTGGACAACATGTGTGTCACAAACACCCATGGACAGCGTGTGTGTCACAAACCCCCGTAGACACTGTGTGTGTCACAAACCCCTTTGACAGTGTGTGTGTCACAAACCCCACTGGACATCGTGTGTGTCATTAAACCCCATTATACATCGTGTCTGTCACAAATCGTTTTGGACAGTGTGTGTCTCACAAACCCCGCTGGACGTCGTGTGTGTCACAAACCCCTTTGCACAGTGTGTGTGTCACAAACCCCCTTGGACAGCGTGTGTGTCACAAACACCATTGGATAGCGTGTGTGTGTCACAAATCCCATTAGAAAGTGTGTGTGTCACAAACCCCATTGGATAGCGTGTGTGTCACAAACCCTATTGGACAGTGTGTATCTCACAATATCTTACTGTACAGCGTGTAAGCAACGAACCCCATTGGACAGCATGTGTGTCACAAACACCATTGGACAGAGTGTGTGTCTTAGAAACCCATTGGACCGCGTGTGTGTCACAAATCCCATTGGACAGCGTGTGTGTGTCACAATACCCATTGGACAGTGTTTGTGTGTCACAAACCCCATTGGACAGCGTGTGTGTGACAAAATCCCCTTTGCACAGTGTGTGTGTCACAATACCGATTGGACAGCTTGTGTGTCACAAACCCCCGTAGACACTGTGTGTGTCACAAACCCCACTGGACAGTGTGCCTGTCACAAACCCCATTGGACATCGTGTGTGTCACAAACCCTTTTGGACAGTGTGTGTATCACAAACCCCATTGGACAGAGTTTGTGTCACAAACCCTATTGGACAGCATGTGTGTCACAAACACCATTTGACAGTGTGTGTGTCACAAATCACATTGAACAACATGTGTGTCACAAATCCCATTGGAAAGCGTGTGTGTGTCACAAAACCCATTTGACAGAGTGTGTGTCACAAACACCATTGGACAGTGTGAGTGTCACAAACCCCATGGACAGCGTGTGTGTCAAAAACCCCATGGGACAGCGTGTGTGTGTCACAATCCCCATTGAACAGTGTGTGTGTCATAAAACCCATTGGATAGCGTGTGTGTCACAAACCCCATTTGAAAGTGTGTGTGTCACAAGCCCCATTGGACATAGTGTGTGTGTCACAAACCCCTTTGGAAAGTGTATGTGTCACAAACCCCAGTGGATAGCGTGTGTGTATCACAAACCCCATTGGATAGCGTGTGTGTGTCATAAAGCCCATTAGAAAGTGTGCGTGTCACAAACACCATTGGATAGCGTGTGTGTGTCATAAAGCCCATTAGAAAGTGTGCGTGTCACAAACCCCATTGGATAGCGTGTGTGTGTCACAAAACCTACTGGACAGAGTGTAGGTCAAAATGCCCATTGGACAGCGTGTGTGTCACAAAACCCATTTGACAGAGTGTGTGTCATCAACCCCATTGGACAGCGTTTGTGTCACAAACCCCTTTGGACAGTGTGTGTGTCACAAAACCCATTGGACAGCGTGTGAGTCAGAAGCACCAGTGGACAGAGCGTGTGTGTCAAAAACCCCACTGGAAAGTGTATGTGTCACAAAACCCATTGGATAGCCTGTGTGTGTCACAAACTCCATTGGACAGCGTGTGCGTCACAAACACCCATGTGCAGTCTGAGTGTCACAAACCCCATTGGACATCGTGTGTTTTACCAACCCCATTGGAGAGCATGTGTGTTTAACAATCCCTATTGGACAGTGTGAGTGTCACAAACCTCATTGGACAGTGTGTGTTTCACAAACCGCATTGGACAGTGTGCGTGTCACAAACATCATTGGACAGTATGTGTGTCACAAGCCCATTGGACAGAGTGTGTGTGTCACAAAATGCACTGGACACCGTGTGTCAAACGAACCCCATTGGACAGCGTGTGTGTCACAAGCACCATTGGAGAGAGTGTGTGTGTAACAAACCCAATTGGAAACTGTATGTGTCACAAACCCCATTGCACTGCGTGTGTGTGCCACAAACCCTATTGGACAGTGTGTGTGTCACAAAACCCACTGGACAGCGTGTGTGTTCACAAACCCAATTGGGCAGCGTGTTTTTCACAAGACCCACTGGACAGAGTGTGGGTGTCACAAAGCCCATTGGACAGTGTGTGTGTCACAATCCCCATTGGACAGCGTGTGTGTCACAAACACCATTGGACAGCGTGTGTGTCTTCAAAACCCATGGGACAGCATGTGTGTCACAAATAACCATGGACAGTGTGCTTGTGACAAATTCCATTGGACAGAGTTTGTGAAACAGACCCCATTGGAAAGCGTGTGTATCACATACCCCATTGGACAGAGTGTGTGTGTCACAATACGCATTGGACAGTGTGTGTGTCACAAACCACATTGGAAAGAGTTTGTGTCACAATCCCCATTGAACAGCGTGTGTGTCACAAACCACATTGGACACCGCGTTTGTCACAATACCCATTGGACAGTTTGTGTGTCAGAAACCCCATTACAGCGTGAGTGTGTCACAATCCCTATTGAACAGTGTGTGTGTCACAACCACGATTGGACTGTGTGTGTGTCACAAACCCATTGGACAGAGTGTGTGTGTCACAAAACCCTCTGGACAGCATGTGTGTCACGAACCCCATTGGACAGCGTGTGTGTCACAAACCCATTGGACAGCGTGTGTGTGTCACAATCCCCATTGGACAGTTTGTGTGTCACAAACCCCATTGGATAGCGTGTGTTTCACAAACCCCAGTTGAAAGTGTGCGTGTCACAAACCCCAACGGATAGCGTGTGTGTGTCACAAACCCTATTGGACATTGTGTATGCCAAAATACTCATTGGACAGCGTGTGTGTCACAAACCGCATTGGACAGCGTGTGTGCCTCAAACACCATTGGACAGTGTGTGTGGGACATACCCCATTGGACAGTGTGTGTGTGTCACAAATGCCATTGGATAGCATGTGTGTGTCACAAATCCCATTGGACAGCGTGTGTGTCACAAACCCCATTGGACAGCTTGTGTGTGTCACAAAGCCCGTTTGACAGAGTGCGTGTCACAAACACCATTGGACAATGTGTGTGTAACATACCCAATTGTTCAGAGTGTGTATAACAATCTCCATGAGACAGCGTGTGTGTGTCACACACCTCATTGGAAAGTGTGTGTGTCACAAACCCCATTTTATAGCGTGTGTGTGTCACAAAACCCATTATAAAGTGTGTGTGTTACAAACCCCAGTGGATAGAGTGTGTGTGTCACAAACCCCATTGGACAGCGTGTGTGTCACAAACACCATTGGAAAGCATGTGTGTGTCACATTTCCCATTGGACAGAGTGTGTGTCAAAAAATCCATTGGATAGCGTGTGTGTCACAAACCCCATTGGACATTTTGTGTGTCACAAAACCCATTGGATAGCATGTGTGTGTCACAATCCCCATTGGACAGAGTTTGTGTCACAAACTTCAGTGGACAGCGTGTGCGTGTCACAAACGTCATAGGCCAGCGTGTAGTGTCAGAAACCCAATTGGACGGTGTGTGTCACAAACCCCATTGGACAGAGTGTGTGTCACAAACCCACGTGGACAGTGTGTGTGTCACAAACCCCGGTGGAGAGCATGTGTGTCAAAACCCCATTGGACAGTGTGTGTGTGACAAAACCCACTGGACAACGTGTGTGTCACAAACAACCATGGACAGTGTGTGTGTCACAAACCCCACTGGACAGCGTTTGTGTGTCACAATACCCATTGGTCAGTGTGTGTGTCACGAACCCCCCTGGACAGTGTGTGTGTCACAATCCCCAGTGGACTGCGTGTGTGTCAAAACCCCATTAGAGAGTGTGTGTGTGACAAAACCCACTGGAAAGCGTGTGTTTCACAAACACCCATGGACAGTGTGAGTGTCACAAACCCCATTGGACAGAGTGTGTGTGTCAGAAACCGCATAGGAAACTGTGTCTGTCACAAACCAATTGGATAGCGTGTGTGTGTCACAAACCCCATTGGACAGTGTGTGTGTAACAAACCCAAGTGGTCAGCGTGTGTTCACAAAACCCATGGGTCAGCGTGTGTGTGTCACAAACCCCATTAGAAAGTGTGTGTCACAAACCCCTTTGGACAGAGTGTGTGTCATAAACCCCATTGGATAGTGTGGGTGTGTCACAAGCGTCATTGTACAGAGTGTGTGTTTCACAAACCCCATTGGATAGAGTGTGTGTTGAACAAACCCCATTAGAAAGTGTGCGTGTGACAAACCCCTTTGGAAAGTGTGTTTGTCACAAACCCCATTGGACAGCGTGTGTGTGTCACAAACCCCACTGGACAGTGTGTAGGTCATAATCCCCATTTGACAGCGTCTGTGTCACAAACCCCATTGGACAGCGTATTTGTCACAAACACCATTGGACAGCGTGTGTGTGTCCCAATCCCCTTTGGACAGTTTGTTTTTCACAAATCCCATTGGATAGCGTGTGTGTCACAAACCCCATTTAAAAGTGTGTGTGTCATAAACCCCATTGGACAGCGTATATGTCACAAACCCCTTTGGCCAGCGTGTGTGTCATAAACCCCATTGGACAGCGTGTGTGTAACAATACCCATTGGACAGTGTGTGTGCCACAAAACCCATTGGACAGTGTGTGTGTCACAAACCCCACTGGACAGTGTGTGTGTCACAAACCCTTTTGGACAGTGTGTGTCTCACAAACCCCATTGGACAGCGTGTGTGTGTCACAATCCCCATTGGACAGTGTTTGTGTGTCACAAACCCCATTGGACATCGTCTGTGTCACAAACCCCTTTAGACAGTGTGTGTGTCATAAACGCCCTTGGACAGCATGTGTGTGTCACAATCCCCACTGGACAGCGTGTGTGTGTCACAAATTCCACTGGACAGCGTGTGTGTCATGAACCGCATGGACAGCGTGTGTGTCACAACCCCCATTGGACAGCGTGTGTGTCACAACCGCCATTGGACAGAGTGTGTGTGTCACACCCCATTAGAAAGTATGCATGTCACAAACCCCATTGTGTGTGTCACAAACCCTATTTGATAGCAGGTTTTTGTCACAAACCCCACTGGACAGCGTGTGTGTCACGAATCCCATTGGACAGCGTGTGTGTCAGAAACACCATTGGACAGCGTGTGTGTGTAATAATACCCAATGGACAGTGTGTGTGTCACAAACCCCTTTGGACAGGGTGTGTGTCACAAACCCCCGTATACACTGTGTGTGTCACAAGCCCCATTGGACAGTGTGTTTGTCACAAACCCCACTGGACAGCGTGTGCTTCAAAAACACATATGTACAGCGTGCTTGTCACAAACCCGATTGGACAGCGTGTGTGTCACAAGCGCCATTGGATAGCGTGTGTGTGTCACAAACCCTAGTGATCAGTGTGTGTGTTACAAAACCCTTTGGACAGCATGCGTGTCGCAGACAGCATTGGACAGTGTTTGTGTAAGAAACCCAATTGGTCAGCGTGTGTGTAACAAACCCCATGGGACAGTGTGTGTGTGTCACAAAACCTATTGGAACGTGTGTGTGTCACAAACCCCATTGGAAACTGTGTTTTTCACAAACCCATTTGGATAGCGTGTGTGTGTCACAATCCCCATTGGACAGTGTGCGTGTCACAAAACCCATTGAATAGCGTGTGTGTCACAAACCCTATTGGACAGTGTGTGTGTCACAAACCCCTTTGGACAGAGTGTGTGTCACAAACCCACGTGGACAGTGTGTGTGTCACAAACCCCGGTGGAGAGCATGTGTGTCAAAACCCCATTGGACAGTGTGTGTGTGACAAAACCCACTGGACAACGTGTGTGTCACAAACAACCATGGACAGTGTGTGTGTCACAAACCCCACTGGACAGCGTTTGTGTGTCACAATACCCATTGGTCAGTGTGTGTGTCACGAACCCCCCTGGACAGTGTGTGTGTCACAATCCCCAGTGGACTGCGTGTGTGTCAAAACCCCATTAGAGAGTGTGTGTGTGACAAAACCCACTGGAAAGCGTGTGTTTCACAAACACCCATGGACAGTGTGAGTGTCACAAACCCCATTGGACAGAGTGTGTGTGTCAGAAACCGCATAGGAAACTGTGTCTGTCACAAACCAATTGGATAGCGTGTGTGTGTCACAAACCCCATTGGACAGTGTGTGTGTAACAAACCCAAGTGGTCAGCGTGTGTTCACAAAACCCATGGGTCAGCGTGTGTGTGTCACAAACCCCATTAGAAAGTGTGTGTCACAAACCCCTTTGGACAGAGTGTGTGTCATAAATCCCATTGGATAGTGTGGGTGTGTCACAAGCGTCATTGTACAGAGTGTGTGTTTCACAAACCCCATTGGATAGAGTGTGTGTTGAACAAACCCCATTAGAAAGTGTGCGTGTGACAAACCCCTTTGGAAAGTGTGTTTGTCACAAACCCCATTGGACAGCGTGTGTGTGTCACAAACCCCACTGGACAGTGTGTAGGTCATAATCCCCATTTGACAGCGTCTGTGTCACAAACCCCATTGGACAGCATATTTGTCACAAACACCATTGGACAGCGTGTGTGTGTCCCAATCCCCTTTGGACAGTTTGTTTTTCACAAATCCCATTGGATAGCGTGTGTGTCACAAACCCCATTTAAAAGTGTGTGTGTCATAAACCCCATTGGACAGCGTATATGTCACAAACCCCTTTGGCCAGCGTGTGTGTCATAAACCCCATTGGACAGCGTGTGTGTAACAATACCCATTGGACAGTGTGTGTGCCACAAAACCCATTGGACAGTGTGTGTGTCACAAACCCCACTGGACAGTGTGTGTGTCACAAACCCTTTTGGACAGTGTGTGTCTCACAAACCCCATTGGACAGGGTGTGTGTGTCACAATCCCCATTGGACAGTGTTTGTGTGTCACAAACCCCATTGGACATCGTCTGTGTCACAAACCCCTTTAGACAGTGTGTGTGTCATAAACGCCCTTGGACAGCATGTGTGTGTCACAATCCCCACTGGACAGCGTGTGTGTGTCACAAATTCCACTGGACAGCGTGTGTGTCATGAACCGCATGGACAGCGTGTGTGTCACAACCCCCATTGGACAGCGTGTGTGTCACAACCGCCATTGGACAGAGTGTGTGTGTCACACCCCATTAGAAAGTATGCATGTCACAAACCCCATTGTGTGTGTCACAAACCCTATTTGATAGCAGGTTTTTGTCACAAACCCCACTGGACAGCGTGTGTGTCACGAATCCCATTGGACAGCGTGTGTGTCAGAAACACCATTGGACAGCGTGTGTGTGTAATAATACCCAATGGACAGTGTGTGTGTCACAAACCCCTTTGGACAGGGTGTGTGTCACAAACCCCCGTATACACTGTGTGTGTCACAAGCCCCATTGGACAGTGTGTTTGTCACAAACCCCACTGGACAGCGTGTGCTTCAAAAACACATATGTACAGCGTGCTTGTCACAAACCCGATTGGACAGCGTGTGTGTCACAAGCGCCATTGGATAGCGTGTGTGTGTCACAAACCCTAGTGATCAGTGTGTGTGTTACAAAACCCTTTGGACAGCATGCGTGTCGCAGACAGCATTGGACAGTGTTTGTGTAAGAAACCCAATTGGTCAGCGTGTGTGTAACAAACCCCATGGGACAGTGTGTGTGTGTCACAAAACCTATTGGAACGTGTGTGTGTCACAAACCCCATTGGAAACTGTGTTTTTCACAAACCCATTTGGATAGCGTGTGTGTGTCACAAACCCCATTAGAAAGTGTGCGTGTCACAAACCCCATTGGATAGCATGTGTGTATCACAAACCCTATTGGACAGTGCGTGTGTCACAATCCCCATTGGATAGCGTGTGTGTCTACAAACCCCATTAGACAGCGTGTCTGTGTCACAATCCCCATTGGACAGGTTATGTATGTCACAAACCCCATTGCAAAGTGTATGTGTCACAAACCCCTCTGGACAGCGTGTGTTTTCCGAACCCTATTGGACATCTTGTGTGCCACAAGCCCCATTGGACAGCGTGTGCATGTGGCAATAGCCCTTTGGACTATGTGTGTGCGTCCCAATTTTCATTGGACAGTGTGTGTGTCACAATCCCCTTTGGAAAGAGTGTGTGTCACAAACCCCATTGAACAGTGTGTCTGTCACAATCCCCATTCGACACTGTGTGTGTCACAAAACCTATTGGACTGTGTGTGTGTCAGAAACCCCACTGGACAGCGTGTGTGTCACGAACCCCGTTGCACAGCGTATGTGTCACAACCCCAATTGGACATACTGTGCGTGTCACAAAACCCATCGGACACCGTGTGTGTCACAACCCAATAGGACAGTGTGTGTGTCAAAAACCCCCCTGTACATTGTGTGTGTCACAAACCCCTTTGGAGAGTGTGTGAGTCACAAACCCTACTCTACAATGTCTGTGTCACAAAACCAATTGGACAGCGTGTGTGTCACAATCCCCACTGAACAGCGTGTCTGTCAGAGTCCCCATTGGACAGCGTGTGTGTCAGAAACCCCATTTTAGAGTGTGTGTTTCACAAAACCCATTGGAAAGTGTGTGTGTCACAAACCCCATTGCACAGCGTGTGTGTGTCACAAAAACCATTAGAAAGTTTGTGTGTCACAAACGCAATAAGATAGCGTGTCTGTGTTACAAACCCTATTGAACAGTGTATGTGTCACAAACCCTACTGGACAGCGTGTTTGTCACGAACCCCATTTGACAGCGTGTGTATCAGAAACCCCATTGGAAAGTGTGTGTGTCACAAAACCCATTATATAGCGTGTGTATGTCCCAAACCCCTTTAGAAAGTGTGCATGTCACAAACACAATTGGATATCGTTTGTGTGTCACAAACCCTATTGGACTGTGTGTGTGTCACAAATACCACTAGACAGCTTGTGTGTCACAGTCCCCATTGGACAGCGTGTGTGTCACAAACACCATTGGACAGCATGCGTGTCACAAACACCATTGGACAGCGTGTGCGTGTAGCAATCTCCATTGGCCACGTGTGTGTCACAAATCCCATTGCACAGTGTGTGTGTCAAAATCCCCATTGGACAGCGTGTGTGTGTCACAATCCCCACTGGACAGTGTGTGTGTGTCAGAAACCACAACGGACAGAGTGTGTGTCACAAACACCATAGGACAGCATCCGTGTCACGAACATCATTCGATAGCTTGTGTATGTCACAATCCCCATTGGACAGTGTGTGTGTCACAAACCCCATTGGACCTTGTGTGTGTAACAATGCTCTTTGGACTATGTGTGTGCGTCCCAATTTTCATTGGACAGTGTGTGTGTCACAAACCCCTTTGGAAAGAGTGTGTGTCACAAACCCCATTGAACAGTGTGTCTGTCACAATCCCCATTCTACACTGTGTGTGTAACAAAACCTATTGGACTGTGTGTGTGTCAGAAACCCCACTGGACAGCGTGTGTGTCACGAACCCCGTTGCACAGCGTATGTGTCACAACCCCAATTGGACATAGTGTGCATGTCACAAAACCCATCGGATACCGTGTGTGTCACAACCCCATTGTAGAGTGTGTGTGTCACAAACCCTACTCTACAATGTCTGTGTCACAAACCCCATTGGACAGCGTGTGTGTCACAAACCCAATTGGTCAGCGTGTGTTTGTCACAAATGCCATTGGACAGCGTGTGTGTCACAAACGCCCCTGGACAGTTTGCGTGTAAAAAACCCCATTGGACACCGTGTGAGTCACAATCCCCACTGGACAGCGTGTCTGTCACAGTCCCCATTGGACAGCGTTTGTGTCAGAAACCCCATTTTAGAGTGTGTGTGTCACAAACACCATTGGAAAGCGTGTGTGTGTGACAAACCCCAATGGACAGTGTGTGTTTCACAAAACCCATTGTAAAGTGTGTGTGTCACAAACACCATTGTGTAGTGTGTGTGTGTCACAAAAGCCATTAGAAAGTTTGTGTGTCACAAACACAATAAGACAGCGTGTCTGTGTTACAAACCCTATTGAACAGTGTGTGTGTCACAAACCCTACTGGACAGCATGTGTGTAACGAACCCCATTGGAAAGTGTGAGTGTCACAAACCCCACTGGACAGCGTGTGTGTCACGAACCTCATTTGACAGATTGTGTATCAGAAACCCCATTGGACAGCGTGTTTTTCACAAACCCCATTGGACAGTGTGTGTGTTACAATCCCCCGTGTACAATGTCTGTGTCACAAACCCCATTGGACAGCGTGTGTGTCACAAACACCGTTGGACAGCGTGTGTTTGTCAGAAACCCCATTGGACAGAGTGTGTGTGTCACAAACCTCATGGGAAAGAGTGTGTGTCACGAACCACATTGGACAGCGTGTGTGTCACAAACCCCATTAAAGTGTGTGTGTCACAAACCCCATTGGATAGCGTGTGTGTGTCACGAACCCTATTGGACAGCGTGTGTGTTCACGAACCCCATTAGATAGCGTGTGTGTCACAAGACCCATTGGACAGAGTGTGTGTGTCACAAACCCCATTGGACAGCATGCCTGTCACAAACTCCATTTGACAGTGTGTGTGTAACAAACACAAATGGTCAGCGTGTGTGTAACAAACACCCTGGGACAGCGTGTGTGTGTCACAAACCCCTTTGGAAAGTGTGAGTCACAAACCCCATTGGACAACGTGTGTGTCACAAAACCCTTTGGACAGTGTGTGTGTAACAAACCCTATTGGACAGCGTGTGTGTGCCAGAATTCCCATTGGACAGGGTGTGTGTCATAAATCCCATTGGACAGGGTGTGTGTGTCACAATATACATTGGACCGTGTGTGTGCCACAAACCTCATTGGACATGGTTTGTGTCACAAACCGCCGTGGACACTGTGTGTGTCACAAACACCCATGGACAGTGTGCGTGTCACAAACCCCATTGGACAGCGTGTGTGTGTCAGAATCCCCATTGGACAGAGTGTGTGTCACAAACCCCATGGGACAGAGTGTCTGTCACAAACCCCATGGGACAGCGTGTATGTGTACAAAATCCCAAATGGACAGTGTGTGTGTGTCAGAAACCCCATTAGACAGCGTATGTGTCTCAAACCCCTTTGGACAGTGTGTGTGTCACAAACCCCATGAACAGAGTGTGTGTCACAAACAATATTGGACATCGTGTGTGTGTTACAAGCCCATTGGACAGAGTGTGTGTCACGAACCCCAATGGACAACGTGTGTGTCACAAGCACCATTTTTCAGAGTGTGTGTCACAAACCCCACTGGACAGCGTGTGTGTCACAAGCCCCATTGGACAGAGTGTGTGTGTCAGAAACCCCATTAGACAGCGTGTGTGTCACAAACCCCTTTGGACACTGTGTGTGTCACAAACCCCATTGGACAGCGTGTGTGTGTCACAATCCCCATTGGAGAGTGTGTGTGTCAGGAACCCCATTGGACAGCGTGTGTGTCACAAGCACCATTGGACAGAATGTGGTGTCACAATACCCATTGGACAGCGTGTGTGTCACAAAAACAATTGGACAGTGTGTGTGTGTCACAATACCCATTGGACAGTGTGTGTCAAAAACCCCACTGGACAGCCTGTTGTGTCACAAGCCCCATTGGACAGAGTGTGTGTCACAAACCCCATAGGACAGAGTGTGTGTCTCAAACCCCATTTGATAGAGTGTGTGTGTCACAAACCACATTAGAAAATATGCGTGTCACAATCCCCATTGGATAGCGTGTGTGTGTCACGAACCCTCCTGGTCACTGTGTGTGTCACAATCCCCATTGGACAGTGTGTGTGTCACAAACCCCATGGGACAGAGTGTGTGTCACAAACACTATTCATCAGCGTGTGTGTGTCACAAGCCCATTGGACAGAGTGTGTGTGTCACAAAACCCACTGGACAGCGTGTGTGTAACCAACCCCATTGGACCGCTTGTGTGCCACATGCACCGTTGGACCGTGTGTGTGTGTCACAGTCCCCATTTGATAGAGTGTGTGTGTCACAAACCCCATTAGAAAGTATGCGTGTCAAAAACCCCACTGGATAGCGTGTGTGTGTCACAAGCACCATTGGACAGTGTGTGGTGTCACAATCCCCATTGGACAGCGTGTGTGTCACAAACCCCATTGGACAGTGTGTGTGTGTCAGAAACCCCATTTGATAGAGTGTTTGTGTCACAAACCCTATTGGACTGTGTGTGTGTCACAAAACCCACTGGATAGCGTGTGTGTCACAAACGCCATTGGACAGCGTGTGTGTCACAAGCCCCATTGTACAGAGTGTATTTGTCAGAAAGCCAACTGGACAGCGTCTGTGTCACAAACCCCTTTGGACAGTGTGTGTGTCACAAACCCCATTGGACAGCGTGTGTGTGTCATAATCCCCATTGTACAGTGTGTGTGTCACAAACCCCATGGGACAGAGTGTGTGTCACAAACACTATTGGTCAGCGTGTCTGTGTCACAAGCCCATTGGACAGAGTGTGCGTGTCACAAAATCCACTGGACAGCGTGTGTGTCATGAACCCCATTGGACAGCGTGTGTGTCACAAACCCCATGAACAGAGTGTGTGTCACAAACAATATTGGACATCGTGTGTGTGTTACAAGCCCATTGGACAGAGTGTGTGTCACGAACCCCAATGGACAACGTGTGTGTCACAAGCACCATTTTTCAGAGTGTGTGTCACAAACCCCACTGGACAGCGTGTGTGTCACAAGCCCCATTGGACAGAGTGTGTGTGTCAGAAACCCCATTAGACAGCGTGTGTGTCACAAACCCCTTTGGACACTGTGTGTGTCACAAACCCCATTGGACAGCGTGTGTGTGTCACAATCCCCATTGGAGAGTGTGTGTGTCAGGAACCCCATTGGACAGCGTGTGTGTCACAAGCACCATTGGACAGAATGTGGTGTCACAATACCCATTGGACAGCGTGTGTGTCACAAAAACAATTGGACAGTGTGTGTGTGTCACAATACCCATTGGACAGTGTGTGTCAAAAACCCCACTGGACAGCCTGTTGTGTCACAAGCCCCATTGGACAGAGTGTGTGTCACAAACCCCATAGGACAGAGTGTGTGTCTCAAACCCCATTTGATAGAGTGTGTGTGTCACAAACCACATTAGAAAATATGCGTGTCACAATCCCCATTGGATAGCGTGTGTGTGTCACGAACCCTCCTGGTCACTGTGTGTGTCACAATCCCCATTGGACAGTGTGTGTGTCACAAACCCCATGGGACAGAGTGTGTGTCACAAACACTATTCATCAGCGTGTGTGTGTCACAAGCCCATTGGACAGAGTGTGTGTGTCACAAAACCCACTGGACAGCGTGTGTGTAACCAACCCCATTGGACCGCTTGTGTGCCACATGCACCGTTGGACCGTGTGTGTGTGTCACAGTCCCCATTTGATAGAGTGTGTGTGTCACAAACCCCATTAGAAAGTATGCGTGTCAAAAACCCCACTGGATAGCGTGTGTGTGTCACAAGCACCATTGGACAGTGTGTGGTGTCACAATCCCCATTGGACAGCGTGTGTGTCACAAACCCCATTGGACAGTGTGTGTGTGTCAGAAACCCCATTTGATAGAGTGTTTGTGTCACAAACCCTATTGGACTGTGTGTGTGTCACAAAACCCACTGGATAGCGTGTGTGTCACAAACGCCATTGGACAGCGTGTGTGTCACAAGCCCCATTGTACAGAGTGTATTTGTCAGAAAGCCAACTGGACAGCGTCTGTGTCACAAACCCCTTTGGACAGTGTGTGTGTCACAAACCCCATTGGACAGCGTGTGTGTGTCATAATCCCCATTGTACAGTGTGTGTGTCACAAACCCCATGGGACAGAGTGTGTGTCACAAACACTATTGGTCAGCGTGTCTGTGTCACAAGCCCATTGGACAGAGTGTGCGTGTCACAAAATCCACTGGACAGCGTGTGTGTCATGAACCCCATTGGACAGCGTGTGTGTCAAAAGCACCGTTGGACAGAGTGTGGTGTCACAAACCCCATTGGAAAGTGTATGTGTCACAAACCGCATTGGACTGCGTGCGTGTGCCACAAATCCTATTGGACAGTGTGTGTGTCACAAACCCCTTTGGACAGAGTTTGTGTCACAAACCCATTGGACAGCGTTTGTGTGTCACAATACCCATTGGACAGTGTGTGTGTCACAAACCCCTTTGGACAGAGTTTGTGTCACAAACCCCAATGGACAGCGTGTGTTTGTCACAATACCTTTTGGACAGTGTGTGTGTCACAAACCCCATTACAGTGTGTGTGTGTCACAATCCCTATTGTACAGTGTGTGTGTCACAAACCCCATTGGAAAGTGTATGTGTCACAAACCGCATTGGACTGCGTGCGTGTGCCACAAATCCTATTGGACAGTGTGTGTGTCACAAACCCCTTTGGACAGAGTTTGTGTCACAAACCCATTGGACAGCGTTTGTGTGTCACAATACACATTGGACAGTGTGTTTGTGTCACAATACCCATTGGACATCGTGTGTGTGTTACAATCCCCACTGGACAGTGTGTGTGTCAAAAACCCCATGGGACAGAGTGTGTGTCACGAACCCCTTTGGACAGTGTGTGTGTCACAAACCCCATTGGACAGCGTGTGTGTGTTACAATCCCCATTGGACAGTGTGTGTGTCACAAACCCTATTGGAAAGTCTATGTGTCATAAACCCCATTGGATACCGTGTGTGTGCCACAAACCACATTATAAAGTGTGCGTGTCACAAAGCCCATTGGACAGTGTGAGTGTCATAAACCTTGTTGGCTAGAGTTTGTGTTTAACAATACCCATTGGACAGTGAGTGTGTCACAAACCCCACTGGACATCGTGTGTGTCACAATACCCTAGTGGATAATGTGTGTGTCACGAACGCCATTGGACAGTGTGTGTGTCTCAAACCCCATTAGAAAGTATGCGTGTCACAAACCCCATTGGATAGAGTGTGTGTGTCACAAACACCATTGGACAGCGTGTGTGTGTCACAATTCCCATTGGACTGTGTGTGTGTCACAAAACCCATTGGATAGCGTGTGTGTCACAAACCCCATTAGAAAGACTGTGTGTCTCAAACACCATTGGATAGCGTGTGTGATGTCACAAACCCTGTTGGACAATGTGTGTGTCACAAACCCTACTGGACAGCGTGTGTGTTACGAACCCCATTGGACAGCTTGTGTGTCACAAGACCCATTGGATAGTGTGTGTGTCACGAATGCCATTAGAAAGTGTGTGTATCACAAACCCCATTGGATAGTGTATGTGTGTCCCAAACCCTATTGGACAGTGTGTGTGTCATAAACCCCATTGGACAGAGTTTGTGTTTAACAAACCAATTGGACAGCGTGTGTGACACAAACTCCACTGGACAGAGTGTATGTGTAACAAACCCCATTGGACAGCGTGTGTATCACAATCCCCATTGGACAGCGTGTGTGTCACAAACCCCATCGGACAGCGGGTGTGTCACAAACCCCATTGGACAGCGTCTGTGTCACAAACCCCACTGGACAGTGTGCCTGTCACAAACCCCATTGGACAGTGTCTGTGTCACAAACCCCCATGGACATAGTGTATGTCACAAACCCCATTGGACAGTGTGTGTGTCACAAATTCCACTGGACAGCGTGTGTATCATGAAACCCATTGGACAGCGTGTGTGTGTAACAATACCCACTGGACAATGTGTGTGTCACAAACCCCATTGGACAGTGTGTGTGTGTAACATTACCCTTGGACAGAGTGTGTGTCACAAACCCAATTGCACAGCGTGTGTGTGTAACAATACCCATCGGACAGTGTGTGTGTCACAAACCCCATTGGACAGCGTGTGTGTCTCAAAAACCCATGGACAGTATGCGTGTCAGAAACCCCATTGCACATCGTGCGTATCACAAACCCTTTGGACAGTGTGCGTGTCACAAACGCCATTGTACATCGTGTGTGTCACAAACCCTTTTGGACAGTGTGTGTGTCACAAACCCCATTGGACATCGTGTGTGTCACAAACCTCTTCGGACAATGTGTGTGTCACAAACCCCATTGGACAGCGTGTTTATCTCATTCCGCATTGGACAGTGTGTGTGTCACTAACCCCATGGGACAGACTGTGTGTCACGAACCCCATTGGACAGAGTGTGTGTCACAAACCCCATTGGACAGAGTGTGTGTTTCACAAAGCCCATTGGAAGTGTATGTGTCACAAACGCTCCTGGTCAGTGTGGGTGTCACAAACCCCATTGGACAGCATGCGTGTCACCTTTGGAGAGTGTGGGTTTAACAAACCCAGTTGGTCAGAGTGTGTGTCACAAACTCCATGGGACAGCATGTGTGTGTCACAAACCCCATTGGAAAGTGTGTATGTCACAAATCCCATTGGATAGCGTGTGTGTGTCACAAACTCCATTAGAAAGTATGCGTGTCACAAACCCCATTGGATACAGTGTGTGTCACAAGCACCAGTGGACAGAGTGCGTGTGTCACAAACCCCATTGGAACGCTTATGTGTCACAAACCCCATTGGACAGCGTGTGTTTTTCAAAAAACCCTTTAGAAAGTATGTGTGTCACAAACCGCTCTGGATAGCATGTGTGTATCACATACCCGATTGGACAGTGTGTGTGTCACAATCCCCATTGGACAGCGTCTGTGTCAAAAACCGCACTGGACAGTGTGTGTGTCACAAATACCATTGGACAGCGTGTGTGTGTCACAATCCCCGTTTGAGAGTGTGTGTGTCACAAACCCCATTGGAGAGAGTGTGTGTCACAAACCCCATTGGAAAGTGTGAGTGTCACAAACCCCGTTGGATAGCGTATGTGTGTAACAAACCCTATTGGACAGAGTGTGTGTGTCACAAACCCAATTGGACAGCGTGTGTGTCACCAAGCCCATTGGACAGCGTGTGTGTCAGAAACCCCATTGGACAGTGTGTGTCACAAATACCTTTGGACAGCGTTTGTGTGACAAATACCATTGGACAGCGTGTGTGTCACAAACCCCTTTGGACAACGTGTGTGTCACAAATCACGTTGGACAGTGAGTGTGTCACAAACCCCATTGGACAGCGTGTGTGTGTCACAATCCCCATTGGACAGCGTGTGTGTCACAAACCCCGTTGGACAGTGTTTGTGTCACAAACCCCCGTGGACACGGTGTGTGTCACAAACCCCATTGGACAGTGTGTGTGTCACAAACCCCACTAGACAGCGTGTGTGTCACAAACCCCATTGGATAGCGTGTGTGTGTCACAAACCCTTTTGGAGATTGTGTAGGTAACAATCCCCATCGGACAGCATCTGTGTCACAAACCGCATTGGACAGCGTGTGTGTCAGAAACACCCATGGACAGTGTGCGTGTCACAAACCTCATTGGACATCGTGTGTGCCACGAACCCCATTGGACAGTGTTTGTGTCACACTCCCCATTGGACAGCGTGTGTGTGTCACAATCCCCATTGGAAGAAGTGTGTGTCACGAACCCCATTGGACAGCGTGTGTGTCACAAGCGCCACTGGACAGAGTGTCTGTGTCACAAACCACATTGGACACTGTGTGTGTCACAAACCCTTTTGGACAGTGTGTGTGTCACAAACCCCATTGGACATCGTGTGTGTAACAAACCCATATTGGTCAGCGTGTGTGTCACAAAGCCCATTGGAGAGTGCGTGTGCAACAATTCCCATTGGACAGCGTCTGTGTTCACAAACACCCATGGACAGTGTGAGTGTCACAAACCCCATTGGATAGAGTGTGTGTCACAAATCCCTTTAGACAGTGTGTGTGTCAATCACCATTGGACATCGTGTGTGTGTCACAATCCCCATTTTACAGTGTGTGTGTTCACAAACACCATTGGACAGCGTGTGTGTCACAAGCCAATTGGACAGAATGTGTGTGTCGCAAAACCCACTGGACAGAGTGTGTGTCACAAACCCCATTGGACAGTGTGTGTGTCACAAACCCCACTGGACAGCGTGTGTGTCACAAACACCCATGGACAGTGTGCGTGTCACAAATCCGTTTGGACATCGTGTGTGTCACAAACACCCATGGACAGTGTGTGTGTCACAAACCCCATGGGATAGAGTGTGTGTCAAGAACCCCATTGGAAAGCGCGTGTGTCACAAGCGCCATTGGACAGAGTATGTGTGTCACAAGCCCCATTGGAAAGTGTGCGTGTCACAAACCCTATTGGAAAGTCTATGTGTCACAAACACCATTGGATAGCGTGTGTGTCTGACAAACCCTATTGGAGACTGTGTGTGTCAAAATACCCATTGGACAGTGTCTGTGTCACAAACCCCATTGGACAGAGTTTGTGTCACAAACCTCTTTGGACAGCATGTGTGTCACAAACCCCATTGGACAGCGTGTGTGTGTCACAATACCCATTGGACAGTGTGTGTGTCACAAACCCCATTGGACAAAGTTTGTGTCACAAACCCCATTGGAAAGTGTGTGTGTCCAACAATCCCCATTGGACAGTTTTTGTGTGTCACAGACCCCATTGGACAGGGTCTGTGTCACAAACCCCATTGGACAGCGTGTGTGTCACAATCCCCAATGGACAGAGTGTGTCTCAGAAACCCCGTTGGACAGAGTGTGTGTGTCACAAACCCCATTGGACAGCGTGTGTCTCATAAACCCCATTGGACAGCGTGTGTGTGTCACAATCCCCATTGGACAGTGTTTCTGTTTCACAAACCACATTGGACAGCGAGTGTGTGACACAATCCTCTTTGGACAGCGTGTGTGTCACAAGCACCATTGTACAGAGTGTGTGTGTCACAAACCCCATTGGAAAGTGTGTGTGTCATAAACCCCATTGGATAGCGTGTGTGTGTCACAAACCCTATTGGACAGTGTGTGTGTCACAAACCCCATTGGACAGCGTGTGTGTGTAGCAATACCCATTGGACAGTATGTGTGTCACAAACCCGATTGGACAGCGTGTTTGTCACAAACCCCCATAGACACTGTGTGTGTCACAAACCCCATTGGACAGCGTGTGTGTCAGAAACCCCACTGGACATTGTGTGTGTCATAAACCCCATTGGACATCCTGTGTGTCACAAACCCCTTTTGACAGTGTGTGTGTCACAAACCCCATTGGACAGCGTGTGTGTGTCACAATCCCCACCGGACAGAGTGTTTGTCACAAAGACTATTGGGCAGCGTGTGTGTCACAAACCCCATTGGACAGAGTGTGTGTGTCACAAAACCCATTGGACAGCGTGTGTGTTTCACAAGCGCAATTGAACAGAATGCGTGTGTCACAAACCCCATTAGAAAGTGTGCGTGTCACAAATCTCATTTGAAAGTGTGTATGTCACAAACCCCACTGGACATCGTGTGTGTCATAAACCCCATTGGACAGCGTGTTTGTGTCACAAACCCCACTGGACAGCGTGTGTTTTCCGAACCCCATTGGACAGCTTGTGTGTCACAAGACCCATTGGACAGAGTGTGTGTGTCACAAACTCCAATGGACAGCGTGTGTATGTCACAATCCCCATTGGACAGTGTGTGTGTCACAAACCCCATGGGACAGAATTGTGTCACAAACCACATTGGACAGCGTGTGTGTCACAAGCGCCATTGAACAGAGTGTGTGTGTCACAAACCCCTTTGGAAAGTGTATGTGTCACAAAACCCATTGGATAGCATGTGTGTGTCACAAACCCTGCTGGTCAGTGTGTGCGTCACAAAACCCATTGGACAGCATGCGTGTCGCAAACACCATTGGACAGGGTGTGTGTAAGAAAACCAATTGTTCAGCGTGTGTGTCACAAACCCCATGGGACAGCGTGTGTGTGTCACAAACCCCATTGGAAAGTGTGTGTGTCACAAAACTTATTGGATAGCGTGTGTGTGTCACAAACCCCATTACAAAGTGTCTGTGTCACAAACCCCATTGGACAGAGAAGTGTGTGTCACAAAACCCACAGGACAGTGTGTGTGTTCACGAACCCCACTGAACAGCGTTTGTGTCACAAGCCCCATTGGACAGCGTGTGTGTCACAAACACCATTGGAGAGTGTGTGTGTGTAACAATACCCATTGGAAAGTGTGTGTGTCACAAATCCCACTGGACAGCGTGTGTTTCACAAACCCCCGTGTACACTGTGTGTGTCAAAACCCAAGTGGACAGTGTGTGTGTCTCAAACCCCACTGGACAGCGTGTGTGTCACAAACCCCTTTGGACAGTGTGTGTGTGTCACAAACCCCATTGGACAGCGTGTGTGTATCACAATCCCCACTGAACAGTGTGTGTGTCACAAACCCCATGGGACAGAATTGTTTCACAAACCGCATTGGATAGCGTGTGTGTCACAACCCCATTGGATAGAGTGTCTGTCACAAGCACCATTGGACAGCGTGTGTGTGTCACAATCCCCACTGAACAGTGTGTGTGTCACAAACCCCTTTGGACAGTGTGTGTGTCACAAACCCCATTGGACAGCGTGTGTGTCAGAAACCCCATTGGACAGTGTGTGTGTGCCACAATACCCATTGTACTGTGTGTGTGTCACAAACCCCATTGGACAGAGTGTGTGTTACAATCCCCATTGCACAGCGTGTGTGTCACAAACACCATTGGGCAGCGTGTGTGTGTAACAATACCCATTGGACAGAGTGTGTGTGTCACAAAACCCATTGGACAGCGTGTGTGTCACAAGCACCATTGGACAGAGTGTGAATGTCACAAACCCCATCGGATAGTGTGTGTGTCACAAACCCCATTAGAAAGTGTGTGTGTCACAAACACCATTGGATAGAGTGTGTGTGTCACAAACCCCATTGAACAGCGTGTGTGTCACGAACTCCATTGGACAGCGTGTGTGTCACAAGACCCATTGGACAGAGTGTGTGTGTCAAAAACCCCATTGGACAGCATGTGTGTGGCACAATCCCCATTGGACAAAGTGTGTGTCAAAACCCAATTGGACAGTGTGTGTGTCAGAAAACCCACTGGACAGCGTGTTTGTCACAAACACCCATGGACAGTTTGTATGTCACAAAACTCCATTGGACAGTGGGTGTGTCACAAAGACCATTGGACAGCGTGTGTGTCACAAGCCCATTGGACAGAGTTTGTGTCACAAACCCCATTGGACAGCGTTTGTGTATCACAAACCCAATTGGACAGCATGTCTGTGTCACATTCCCCATTGTACAGTGTTTGTGTCACAAACAGCATTGGACAGCGTGTGTGTCACAAGCCCATTGGACAGAGTATGTGTCACAAGCACTATTGGACAGAGTGTGTGTGTCACAAAACCCTTTGGAAAGTGTATGTGTCACAAACCCCATTGGATAGCGTGTCTCTTTCACAAACCCTATTGGACAGTGTGTGTGTCACAAACCCCATTGGAGACAGTGTGTGCGAGAAACCCCATTGGACAGAGTGTGTGCCACAAACACCATTGGACAGTATGTGTGTCACAAACCCCATTGGACAGCACGTGTGTGTCACAATCCCCATTGGACATGTATGTGTCACAAACCCCACGGGACAGCGTATGTGTCAGAAACCCCTTTGGAAAGTGTGTGTGTCACAAACCCCATTGGACAGCATGTGTGTGTCACAATCCCCATTGGATAGCGTGTGTGTGTCACAAACCCTCCTGGTCAGTGTGTGTGTCACAAACCCAATTGGATAGCGTGTGTGAGTCACAAACCCTATTAGAGAGAGTGTGTGTGTTACAAACCACATTGGACAGCGTTTGTGTCCTAAACCACATTGGATAGCGTGTGTTTGTCACAAACCCCATGGGACAGAGTGTGTGTCACGAACCCCATTGGTCAGCGTGTGTCTCACAAGCGCCATTGGGAAAAGTGTGTGTGTCACAAAATCCCATTGGGGAGTTTGCGTGTCACAAACCACATTGGAGATCATATATGTCACAAACCATTTTGGACAGTGTGTGTGACAGAAACCCCACTGGACATCGTCTGTATCACAATCCCGTTTGGACAGCGTGTATATTACAAAACCCATTGGACAGCGTGTGAGTGTCACAATCCCCATTGGAATGTGTGTGTGTCACAAAACCCATTGGAAAGTGTGTGTGTCACAAACCCTTTTGGATAGAGTGTGTGTGTCACAATCCCCATTAGACAGTGTGTGTGTCACAAACACCGTTGGACAGCGTGTGTCACAAACCCCATTGGACAGAGTGTATGTGTCACGAACCCCATTGGACAGCTTGTGTGCCACAAGACCTATTGGACAGAGTGTGTGTGTCACAAACCCCATTGGACAGCGTGTGTGTCACAATCCCCATTGGACAGCGTCTGTGTTTCTCAATCCCCATTGGACAGTGTGTGTCACAAATCCCATTGGACAGAGTTTGTGTCACAAACTCCACTGGACATCGTGTGTGTCACAAACACCCATTGACAGTGTGTGTGTAACAAACCCATTTGGTCACCGTGTGTGTTACAAACCCCATTGGACAGTGTGTCTGTCACAAACCCTGTTGGAAAGTGTGTGTGTGTCACAATCCCCATTGGACAGTGTGTCTGTCACAAAACCCATTGGATAGCGTGTGTGTCACAAACCCCACTACAGTGTGTGTCTCACAAACCCCATTGGAATGTGTGTGGGTAACAAACCAAACTGTTCAGCGTGTGTGTGTCACAAACCCCATTGTACAGTGTGTGTGTGACAAACCCCATTGGACAGCGTGTGTGTGTCACAATCACCATTGGAAGACCTTGTGTGTCACAAACACCATTGGAAAGCGTGTGTGTGTCACAAACCCCATTGGAAAGTGTGTGTGTCACAAACTCCATTGGATAGCGTGTGTGTGTCACAAACCCCATTAGAAAGTTTGTGTGTCACAAACCCAATAGGGTAGCCTGTGCGTGTTACTAACCCCATTGGACAGTGCGAGTGTCACAATCCCCATTCGACACTGTGTGTGTCACAACCCCTATAGGGCAGTGTGTGTTTCACAAACCCCACTGGACAACATGTGTGTCACGAACCCAGTTGGACAGCGTATGTGTCACAAGCCCCATTGGACATAGTGTGCGTGTCACAAAACCCATCGGAAACCGTGTGTGTCACAACCCCATTGGACAGTGTGAGTGTCAAAAACCCCCCTGTACAACGTCTGTGTCACAACCCCATGGGACAGCGTGTGTGTCACGAACCCCATTGAAAATGTGCGTGTTACAAACCCTATTTGAAAGTGTGTGTCTCACAAAACCCATTGGATAGCGTGTGTGTGTCACAAACCCCATTAGAAAGTGTGCGTGTCAGAAACCCCATTGGATAGCATATGAGTGTCACAAACCCTATTGGACAGTGTGTATATCACCATCCCCATTGGACAGCGTCTCTGTCAAAAACCCCATTGGACAGCGTGTGTGTCACAAACACCATTGGACAGCGTGTGTGTGTCACAAACACTATTGGACAGCGTGTGTGTCACAATCCCCACTGGACAGTGTGTGTGTCACAAAACCCATTGGATAGTGTGTGTATGTCCCAAATACAATTGGACAGTGTGTGTGTCACAAACCCCATTGGACAGCGTGTGTGTGTCACAATCCCCATCGGACAGTCTGTGTGTCACAAACCCCATGGGACAGAATGTGTGTCACAAACACCATTGGACAGCGTGTGTGTCACAAATCCCACTGAACAGTGTGTGTATGTCACAAATAAAATCGGATAGCGTGTGTGTCACAATCCCCATTGGACAGCGTGTGTGTCATAAGCACCATTGGACAGAGTGTGTGTGTCGCAAACCCCCCTTTACAGCGTGTGTGTCACGAACCCCATTGTACAGCATGTGTGTCACACGACCCATTGGACAGCGTGTGTGTCACAATCCCCATTGGACAGTGTGTGTTTCTCAAACCCCATTGGTCAGTGTGTGTGTCACAAACCCCATTGGACAGTGTGTGTGTGTCACAATCCCCATTGGACAGTCTGTGTGTCACAAACCCCATGGGACTGAGTGTGTGTCACAAACACTATTGGACAGCGTGTGTGTCACAAGCCCATTGGACAGAGTGTGTGTGTCAAAAAAAACACTGGATAGCGTGTGTGTCACAGTCCCCATTGGACAGCGTGTGTGTCATAAGCACCATTGGACAGGGTGTGTGTGTCACAAACCCCCCTTTACAGCGTGTGTGTCAAGAACCCCATTGTACAGCATGTGTGTCACAAGACCCATTGGACAGCGTGTGTGTCACAATTCCCTTTGGACAGTGTGTGTTTCTCAAACCCCATTGGACAGTGTGTGTGTGTCACAATACCCATCGGACAGTCTGTGTGTCACAAACCCCATGGGACTGAGTGTGTGTCACAAACACTATTGGACAGCGTGTGTGTCACAAGCCCATTGGACAGAGTGTGTGTGTCAAAAAAAACACTGGGTAGCGTGTGTGTCACAAACACCCATGGACACTGTGTGTGTCACAAATCCCATTGGACAGTGTGTGTGTCACAAACCCCACTGGACAGCGTGTCTGTGACAAACACCCATGGACAGTGTGCGTGTCACAAACCCCATTGGACATACTGTGTGTCCAAAACCCCTTTGGACAGTGTGTGTGTAACACACCCAATTGGTCAGTGTGTGTGTCACAAACCCCATGGGACAGCGTTTGTGTGTCACAAACCCCATCGGAAAGTGTGTGTGTCACAAACCCCATTGGCTAGCATGTGTGTGTCACAAACCCTTTAGAAAGTGTGCGTGTCACAAACCCCATTGGAAAGTTTGTGTGTCACAAACCCCATTGGATAGCGTGTGTGTGACAAAAAACCTATTGGACAGTTTGTGTGTCACAAAACCCACTGGACAGCGTGTGTGTAACAATACCCATTAGACAGTGTGTGTGTCACAATCCCCATTGGACCGCGTGCGTGTCACAAACCCCCGTGGACACTGTGTTGTCACAAACACCCATGGACAGTGTGCGTGTCAGAAACCCCATTGGACATCGTTCGTGTCAGAAACCCCTTTGGACAGTGTGTGTGTCACAAGCAGCATTAGACAGAGTGTGTGTGTCACAAACCCCTTTGGAAAGTGTATGTGTCACAAACCCCATTGGATAGCGTGTGTGTGTCACAAAACCTATTGGACAGTGTGTGTTTCACAAAACCCACTGGACAGCGTGTGTGTCACAAACCCCACTGGAAAGTGTATGTGTCACAAAACCCATTGGATATTGTGTGTGTGTCACAATCCCCATTGGACAGTGTGTGTGTCAAAAACCCCATGGGACTGAGTGTGTGTCACGAACCCCATTGGACTGCGTATGTGTCACAAGCGCCATTGGACAGAGTGTGTATCTCACAAACCCCATTGGCTAGCGTGTGTGTGTCACAAACCCCATTAGAAAATGTGCGTGTCACAAACCCCATTGGAAAGTGTGTGTGTCACAAACCCCATTGGATAGCGTGTGTGTGTCAAAAACCCTGTTGGACAGTGTGTGTGTCACAAACCCCACTGGACATCATGTGTGTCACAAACACCCATGGACAGTGTGCGTGTCACAAACCCCTTTGGATAGCATGTGTGTGTCACAAACCCCAATGGATAGTGTATGTGTGTCACAAACCCCATGGGACAGCGTGTGTGTGTCACAAACCCCTTTAGAAAGTGTGCGTGTCACAAACCCCACTGGATAGCATGTGTTTGGCACAGACCCTATTGGACAGTGTGTATGTCACAATCCCCATTGGACAGCGTCTGTGTCACAAACCCCATTGGACATCGTGTGTGTCACAAACACCATTGGAAAGCGTGTGTGTGTCACAATAATAACCTAATGAAATTTAACAAGGGAAAGTGTAGAGTCCTGCATCTGGGCAGGAACAACCCCAGGTTCCAGTATAGGTTGGGAAATTACATATTAGAGAGCAGTGTAGGGGAAAGGGACCTGGGGGTCCTGGTGGACAACAGGATGACCATGAGCCAGCACTGTGCCCTTGTGGCCAGGAAGGCCAATGGCATCCTGGGGTGTATTAGAAGGGGGGTGGCTAGTAGATCGAGAGAGGTCCTCCTTCCCCTCTACTCCGCCCTGGTGTGACCACATCTGGAATATTGTGTCCAGTTCTGGGCCCCTCAGTTCAAGAAGGACAGGGAACTGCTGGAGAGGGTCCAGCGTAGGGCAACGAAGATGATTAAGGGAGTGGAGCACCTCCCTTAGGAAGAAAGGCTGAGGGAGCTGGGTCTCTTTAGTTTCGAGAAGAGGAGACTAAGGGGGGACCTCATTAATGTTTATAAATATGTAAAGGGTGAGTGCCATGAGGATGGAGCCAGGCTCTTCTCGGTGGCAAACAATGATAGGACAAGGGGTAATGGGATCAAGCTGGAACACAAGAGGTTCCGCTTAAATTTGAAAAAAAACTTCTTCTCAGTGAGGGTGACAGAGCACTGGAACAGGCTGCCCAGGGAGGTTGTGGAGTCTCCTTCCCTGGAGACATTCAAAACCCGCCTGGACATGTTCCTGTGCGACCTCACCTGGGCGTTCCTGCTCCAGCAGGGGGATTGGACTGGATGATCTTCTGAGGTCCCTTCCAATCCCAAACATACTGTGATACTGTGATACTGTGAAAGTTTGCGCGTCACAAACCCCATTAGAAAGTGTGCGTGTCACAAACCCCATTCGACAGCGTGGTGTGTAACAAACCCTATTGGACAGTGTGTGTGTCACAAACCCCACTGGACAGCGTGTGTGTCACGAAACCCATTGGACAGCTTGTGTGTGTCACAATCCCCATTGGTCAGTGTGTGTGTCACAAAACCCATTGGATAGCCTGTGTGTGCAACAAACCCTATTGGACAGTGTGTGTGTCACACACCCCACTGGACAGCGTGTGTGTCACGAAATCCCTTGGACAGCTTGTGTGTCACAAGACCCATTGGAAATGGTGTGTGTGTCACAAAGCCAATTGGACAGCGTGTGTGTCACAATTCCCTTTGGACAGTGTGTGTTTCTCAAACCCCATTGGACAGTGTGTGTGTGTCACAATACCCATCGGACAGTCTGTGTGTCACAAACCCCATGGGACTGAGTGTGTGTCACAAACACTATTGGACAGCGTGTGTGTCACAAGCCCATTGGACAGAGTGTGTGTGTCAAAAAAAACACTGGATAGCGTGTGTGTCACAAACACCCATGGACACTGTGTGTGTCACAAATCCCATTGGACAGTGTGTGTGTCACAAACCCCACTGGACAGCGTGTGTGTGACAAACACCCATGGACAGTGTGTGTGTCACAAACCCCATTGGACATACTGTGTGTCCAAAACCCCTTTGGACAGTGTGTGTGTAACACACCCAATTGGTCAGTGTGTGTGTCACAAACCCCATGGGACAGCGTTTGTGTGTCACAAACCCCATCGGAAAGTGTGTGTGTCACAAACCCCATTGGCTAGCATGTGTGTGTCACAAACCCTTTAGAAAGTGTGCGTGTCACAAACCCCATTGGAAAGTTTGTGTGTCACAAACCCCATTGGATAGCGTGTGTGTGACAAAAAACCTATTGGACAGTTTGTGTGTCACAAAACCCACTGGACAGCGTGTGTGTAACAATACCCATTAGACAGTGTGTGTGTCACAATCCCCATTGGACCGCGTGCGTGTCACAAACCCCCGTGGACACTGTGTTGTCACAAACACCCATGGACAGTGTGCGTGTCAGAAACCCCATTGGACATCGTTCGTGTCAGAAACCCCTTTGGACAGTGTGTGTGTCACAAGCAGCATTAGACAGAGTGTGTGTGTCACAAACCCCTTTGGAAAGTGTATGTGTCACAAACCCCATTGGATAGCGTGTGTGTGTCACAAAACCTATTGGACAGTGTGTGTTTCACAAAACCCACTGGACAGCGTGTGTGTCACAAACCCCACTGGAAAGTGTATGTGTCACAAAACCCATTGGATATTGTGTGTGTGTCACAATCCCCATTGGACAGTGTGTGTGTCAAAAACCCCATGGGACTGAGTGTGTGTCACGAACCCCATTGGACTGCGTATGTGTCACAAGCGCCATTGGACAGAGTGTGTATCTCACAAACCCCATTGGCTAGCGTGTGTGTGTCACAAACCCCATTAGAAAATGTGCGTGTCACAAACCCCATTGGAAAGTGTGTGTGTCACAAACCCCATTGGATAGCGTGTGTGTGTCAAAAACCCTGTTGGACAGTGTGTGTGTCACAAACCCCACTGGACATCATGTGTGTCACAAACACCCATGGACAGTGTGCGTGTCACAAACCCCTTTGGATAGCATGTGTGTGTCACAAACCCCAATGGATAGTGTATGTGTGTCACAAACCCCATGGGACAGCGTGTGTGTGTCACAAACCCCTTTAGAAAGTGTGCGTGTCACAAACCCCACTGGATAGCATGTGTTTGGCACAGACCCTATTGGACAGTGTGTATGTCACAATCCCCATTGGACAGCGTCTGTGTCACAAACCCCATTGGACATCGTGTGTGTCACAAACACCATTGGAAAGCGTGTGTGTGTCACAATAATAACCTAATGAAATTTAACAAGGGAAAGTGTAGAGTCCTGCATCTGGGCAGGAACAACCCCAGGTTCCAGTATAGGTTGGGAAATTACATATTAGAGAGCAGTGTAGGGGAAAGGGACCTGGGGGTCCTGGTGGACAACAGGATGACCATGAGCCAGCACTGTGCCCTTGTGGCCAGGAAGGCCAATGGCATCCTGGGGTGTATTAGAAGGGGGGTGGCTAGTAGATCGAGAGAGGTCCTCCTTCCCCTCTACTCCGCCCTGGTGTGACCACATCTGGAATATTGTGTCCAGTTCTGGGCCCCTCAGTTCAAGAAGGACAGGGAACTGCTGGAGAGGGTCCAGCGTAGGGCAACGAAGATGATTAAGGGAGTGGAGCACCTCCCTTAGGAAGAAAGGCTGAGGGAGCTGGGTCTCTTTAGTTTCGAGAAGAGGAGACTAAGGGGGGACCTCATTAATGTTTATAAATATGTAAAGGGTGAGTGCCATGAGGATGGAGCCAGGCTCTTCTCGGTGGCAAACAATGATAGGACAAGGGGTAATGGGATCAAGCTGGAACACAAGAGGTTCCGCTTAAATTTGAAAAAAAACTTCTTCTCAGTGAGGGTGACAGAGCACTGGAACAGGCTGCCCAGGGAGGTTGTGGAGTCTCCTTCCCTGGAGACATTCAAAACCCGCCTGGACATGTTCCTGTGCGACCTCACCTGGGCGTTCCTGCTCCAGCAGGGGGATTGGACTGGATGATCTTCTGAGGTCCCTTCCAATCCCAAACATACTGTGATACTGTGATACTGTGAAAGTTTGCGCGTCACAAACCCCATTAGAAAGTGTGCGTGTCACAAACCCCATTCGACAGCGTGGTGTGTAACAAACCCTATTGGACAGTGTGTGTGTCACAAACCCCACTGGACAGCGTGTGTGTCACGAAACCCATTGGACAGCTTGTGTGTGTCACAATCCCCATTGGTCAGTGTGTGTGTCACAAAACCCATTGGATAGCCTGTGTGTGCAACAAACCCTATTGGACAGTGTGTGTGTCACACACCCCACTGGACAGCGTGTGTGTCACGAAATCCCTTGGACAGCTTGTGTGTCACAAGACCCATTGGAAATGGTGTGTGTGTCACAAAGCCAATTGGACAGCGTGTGTGTCACAAAACCCATTGGACAGCGTGTGTGTCACAAACCCCATTGGACACAGTGTGTGTCATAAACCCTATTGGACAGCGTGTGTGTGACACAATCCCCATTGGACAGCGCGTGTGTGTCAAAAACCCCATTGGACAGCGTGTGTGTCACAAACCCCTTAGGACAGTGTGTGTGTCACAAACCCCATTGGACAACATGTGTGTGTCACAATCATCATTGGACAGTGTGTGTGTCACAAAGCCCATGGCACAGAGTGTGTGTCACAAACACTATTGGACTGTGTGTGTGTGTCACAAGCCCATTGGACTGAGTGTGTGTGTCACAAACCTCATTGGACAGAGTGTGGTGTCGCAAACCCCATTGGAAAGTGTATGTATCACAAACCCCATTGGATAGCGTGTGTGTGTCACAAACCCTATTGGACAGTGTGTGTATCACAAAACCCACTGGACAGCGTGTGAGTCTCAAACCCCACTGGACAGCGTGTGTGTCACAAACACCCATGGACAGTATGCGTGTCACAAACCCCATTGGACAGAGTGTGTGTGTCACAAACCCCATTGGACAGCTTGTGTGTCATAAACCCCATTGGATAGCGTGTGTGTGTCACAAACACTTTTGGACAGTGTGTGTGTCACAAACCCCACTGGACAGCGTGTGTGTCACAAGCACCATTGGACAGAGTGTGGTGTCACAAACCACACTGGAAAGTGTATGTATCACAAACCCCATTGGATAGCGTGTGTGTGTCACAAAACCTATTGGACAGTGTGTGTGTCACAAAACCCACTGGAAAGCGCCTGTGTCACAAACCCCATTGGAAAACGTGTGTGTCACAAACACCATTGGACAGCGTGTGTGTGTCACAAAACCCATTGTATAGGGTGTGTGTCACAAACCCCATAGGAAAGTGTGTGTGTCACAAACCCCATTGGATAGCGTGTGTGTGTCACAAACCCTCCTGGTCAGTGTGTATGTTCACAAAACCCCTTGGACAGCATGCGTGTCACAAACACCATTGGACAGTGTGTGTGTAACAAACCCAATTGGTCAGCTTGTGTGTCACAAACCCCATTAGAAAGTGTGTGTGTCACAAATTCCATTGGACAACGTGTGTTTCACAAACCTCTGTGCACACCGCATGTGTTCACGAACGCCATTGGACAGTGTGTGTGTCACAAACTCCATTGGACAGCGTGTGTGTGTAACAATACGCTTTGGACAGTGTGTGTGTCACAAACCCCATTGGACAGCGTGTGTGTCAAAACCCCAGTGGATAGTGTGTGTGGCACAAAACCCACTGGACAACGTGTGTGGCACAAACCCCCGTGCACACTGTGTCACGAACGCTATTGGACAGTGTGTGTGTCACAAACCCCATTGGACAGTTTGTGTGTCAAAACCCCAGTGGACAGTGTGTGTGGCACAAACCCCTTTGGACAGTGTGTGTGTCACAAGCCCGTTGGGCAAAGTGTGTGTGTCACAAAACCCAGTGGACAGCCTGTGTGTCACGAACCGCATTGGACAGCGTGTGTGTCAGGAGCACCATTGGACAGAGTGTGTGTATCACAAACCCAATGGAAAGTGTATGTGTCACAAATCCCATTGGATAATGACCGTTACCACGGTGACGCGGGAGATTTAAAAGCGGCTGTAACTCGAGACCAGCACTCAGTTCCTCGGATCAGCTGACTGAAGCCAGCTCGGCCGGAGCCGGGAGCGAAATCTCGAAGCTACAGAGGTAAGAGAGGGTAAAGAGAGGGGTTCCTGGTCGCGTTTTTGATTCCGCTACCAGGGAGTCCCCGGCAGCCCTTGCGGAACCGGCTGACGTGGCGTGACCGTTACCACGGTGACGGAAGTCACACCCCTCTCCCTTGCTTTGAAAAAGCCTCTGGGAGGGCAGCGACGCGTCGCTTCCAGGCACTGGAAGGTGAAGTGCTTGTGAGGCAGGTGAGCACTACCCACACGGTGTTGCAGCAGCGACTGGGGCTGCTCGTGCAGTAAGGCTCAGAGGTTCTGTCACTCCTTGCTGTTAGACCTCTCACTTGTTGCTGGTGACACAGACTGGGGTGTGGCAGGGCAAGTAGACTGGACACAACTAGCTCTTGTAGCTGAGTTTGTCCGGGGTTTCATTTTGTTTTCTTGTCCCCAATTTAACTAAGGGTAGCAATGGTTTCTAGAAAAAGGAAAGCTGTTGCTGCCGTTAATACAAAGAGTGTGTCTACACAGACACTACCTGCCAAGAAGGATGCAGCCACCCAGGCTTCTGGTTGCGCGGAGTGTCTGTGCCTGGCATTAGTATCAGAGAATGGTATGGGAGGCACCTGTGTACGATGTGACCAGGTGAATGACTTACTGTGCCTAGTGGCGGAGCTTAAGGAAGAGGTGGAGAGACTAAGGAGCATTAGGGAGAGTGAAGAAGAAATAGACTGGTGGGGTCAGGCTCTTTTGACTCCTAAGGGTGTGCAACAGGAGATGGCAAAGCCTTGTCCCTCCTGCCATAAGGCGGATACAGCAGATCTAATTGATGGGGGGGAATGGAAACAGGTCCCTGATCGGAGAGGTAAAAGAACCCTCTCTCGAACCCCATCACCACCCTTGGTGCCCCTAACAAATAGATATGAGGCCCTGGACCCTGAAAATCAGGCAGAGGACAGCCGAGAAGATCCACCTGGAGAGCCCTCTGGATGGACCTCATCTACAAAAAGAATCACAACTGCAGCTGTAAGAGGAAAAAAAAAAAGAAGAGTGGTAGTAGTCGGTGACTCTCTTCTGAGGGGAACAGAGGACCCTATATGTCGCCCAGACCCATCCCACAGGGAGGTCTGCTGCCTTCCTGGGGCCAGGGTGAGGGACATTAATAGAAGACTTCCCGAGCTGATTCAGCCCTCAGACTACTATCCCCTGTTAGTAGTCCAAGCTGGCAGCGAGGACATCAACAGAAGAAGTATCAAGATAATTAAAAAGGACTTTAAAGCACTGGGTCAGTCAGTTCATGGGACGGGAGCACAAGTGATATTTGCCTCAGTTCCTGTGCTAGCTGGGATGGATGAGGAACTAAATAAAGAGAGGAGCAGAAAAGCCCATCTCATCAACAGGTGGCTTAAGGATTGGTGTCACCGTCAACATTTTGGGTTTTTTGACCATGGGGCAAGCTCCGTGGTACCCAGTCTCCTCAAATCAGACGGGCTTCATCCTTCTAGGGAGAGCAAGAGGACTATAGCCCATAAGTTGGCAGGGCTGATCAGGAGGGCTTTAAACTAGGTTTGAAGGGGGAAGGGATTGAAACTGGGCTCTCCAAAGATCAGCCTACGGATGGAAAGCCCGAATTAAGAGGGAAATCAGCAGCCCACTTGAAGTGCATGTACACTAATGCACACAGTATGGGCAACAAACAAGAGGAGCTGGAAGCCATCGTGCAGCAGGAAAGCTATGACATAGTTGCCATCACAGAAACATAGTGGGATGACTCATATGACTGGAGTGCTGCTATGTGTGGCTACAAGCTCTTCAGAAAAGATAGGCAGGGTAGGAGAGGTGGAGGGGTGGCTTTATATGTTAGAGAGTCACTCGACTCTGTTAAACTTGAGGTCAGCAGTGACAAGGTTGAGTGCCTGTGGACCAGAATCAGGGGGAAGTCCAACAAGGCTGACATCCTCGTGGGTGTCTGTTATAGACCACCCAACCAGGACGATGAAGGAGATGAATTATTCTACAAGCAGCTGGCAGATGTCTCAAAATCGACGGCCCTTGTTCTTGTGGGTGACTTTAACCTGCCGGATATCTGCTGGGAGCTCAATACTGCACAGAAGAGGCAGTCTAGGAAGTTCCTAGAGTGTATAGAGGACAATTTCCTTCATCAGCTGGTAAATGAGCCCACCAGGGGCAAGACTCCGCTAGACCTACTGTTTACAAACAGAGAAGAGCTGGTGGGAGATGTAGTGGTTGGAGGCCGCCTGGGGCATAGCGACCATGAAATAATAGAATTTTCAATACTCAGAGATGCAGGGAGAACCATTAACAAAACCTCTACGCTGGACTTCCGGAGGGCAGATTTTTGCCTATTCAGAAGTGTAGTTCAGAGCATACCCTGGGAAACAATGCTTAAAAACAAGGGGGCCCAGGAGGGTTGGACATGCTTCAAGCAGGTGGTTTTGAGTGCACAGGAACAGGCTATACCAGTGTGCCGAAAGGCTGGCCGGCGGGGAAGACAACCGGCTTGGCTAAATAGGGAGATTTTGAATGAAATCAGAAATAAAAAGAGACTTTACCGACTGTGGAAAAAAGGGCTGGCTACTTATGATGAATTTACGGAAATAGCTAGATCATGCAGAAAAAAGATCAGGGAAACAAAAGTGCAATTTGAAGTTAACTTGACCAATTATGTCAGGGATAATAAAAAGTCCTTCTTCAAATATGTTAATAACAAAAGGAGGGGCAAGGAAAACCTCCATTCTCTGTTGGACTCTGAGGGAAATATAGTTAACAAAGATGAGGAGAAAGCTGAGGTACTTAATACCTACTTTGCCTCAGTTTTTACCAGTAAGACAGGTGGCCCTCAGGACAACTCATCTCTGGAGGTGGTTGACAGAGATAGGAAGCCAAATAGGCCCCTTGTATTCCAGGAGGAAATAGTTGGTGATTTACTGAGCCATCTGGATCCTCACAAGTCTATGGGACCAGATGAGATCCATCCTAGGGTGATGAGGGAGCTAGCAGAAGAACTTGCCAAGCCGCTCTCCATCATCTTCCAACAGTCCTGGCTCACTGGGGAGGTCCCATATGATTGGAAATTGGCCAATGTTACCCCAGTCCACAAAAAGGGCTGCAGAACTGACCCTGGCAACTCCAGGCCTGTCAGCCTGACCTCGGTGCCTGGCAGGGTTATGGAGCAGATCATCCTGAATGGAATCACACAGCACCTTCAGGATGGACAAGGGATCAGACCCAGCCAGCATGGGTTTAGGAGGGGCAGGTCCTGTCTGACCAACCTGATCTCCTTTTATGATCAGGTGACTCACCTGGTGGATGAGGGGAAAGCTGTGGATGTGGTCTATCTGGACTTCAGCAAGGCCTTTGACACTGTCTCCCATAATATACTCCTGCAAAAGCTGGTAGCCCATGGCTTGGACAAGTGTACTCTACGCTGGGTTAAGAACTGGCTGGAGGGCCGGGCCCAGAGAGTGCTGGTGAATGGGGCTGCATCCAGCTGGCGGCCAGTCACTAGTGGTGTTCCCCAGGGGTCAGTGTTGGGTCCAGTCCTGTTTAACATCTTTATTGACGATTTAGATGAGGGGATTGAGACCATCATCAGCAAATTTGCTGATGACACCAAGTTGGGAGGGAGTGTCGACCTGCTGGAAGGCAGGAGGGCTCTGCAGAGGGATCTGGATAGACTGGAAAAATGGGCTGATTCCAATGGGATGAAGTTCAATAAGGCCAAATGCCGGGTGCTGCACTTTGGTCACAACAACCCCCTGCAGCGCTACAGGCTGGGCGCAGAGTGGCTGGAGAGCAGTCAGACAGAAAGGGACCTGGGGGTACTAATTGACAGGAAGCTCAACATGAGCCAACAGTGTGCCCAGGTGGCCAAGAAGGCCAACGGTATCCTGTCCTGTATCAAAAACAGCGTGGTCAGCAGGACAAGGGAAGTGATCCTTCCCCTGTACTCTGCATTGGTGAGGCCACACCTGGAGTATTGTGTTCAGTTCTGGGCCCCTCAGTTCAGGAAAGACATTGAAGTGCTGGAGCGAGTCCAGAGAAGAGCAACACGACTGGTGAAGGGACTTGAACATAAGACCTATGAGGAGAGGCTGAGGGAGCTGAGGTTGTTTAGTCTAGAGAAGAGGAGGCTTAGAGGTGACCTCATCACTCTCTATAACTACCTGAAGGGAAGTTATAGCCAGGTGGGGATTGGTCTCTTCTCCCAGGCAGTTAGCAACAGAACAAGGGGGCATGGGCTTAAACTCTACCAGGGGAAATTTAGGCTGGATATTAGAAAGAAATTCTTTACAGAGAGAGTGGTCAGGCATTGGAATGGCCTGCCCAGGGAGGTAGTGGACTCGCCGTCCCTGGAGGTTTTTAAACTGAGATTGGACATGGCACTTAGTGCCATGATCTAGTAAATGGACTAGAGTTGGGCCAAGGGTTGGACTCGATGATCTCTGAGGTCTTTTCCAACCCAGTCGATTCTGTGATTCTGTGATTCTGTGAATCCCCATGCTACAGAGTGTGTGTCACGAACCCCATTGGACAGCGTGTGTGTGTCACAAACCCCATTGGACAGCGTGTGTGTGTCGCAAACCCCATTGGACAGAGTACGTGTCACAAACCCAATTGGACAGCGTGTGTGTAATAAACCCCATTGGACAGCGTGTGTGTGTCACAATCCCCATTGGACAGCGTGTGTGTGTCACAAGCCCATTGGACAGAGTGTGTGTGTCACAAAACCCACTGCGCAGCGTGTGTGTCACGAACCCCATTGGACAGCGTGTGTGTCACAAACCCCATTGGACAGTGTGTGTGTGTCACAAAGCCCATTGGACAGCGTGTGTGTCACAATCCCAATTGGAAAGCGTGTGTGTGTCACAAGCACCGTTGGACAGAGTGTGGTGTCACAAACCCCATTGGATAGCATGTGTGTGTCACAAGCCCTATTGGACAGTGTGTGTGTCACAAAACCGACTGGATAGCGTGTGTGTCACAAACCCCATTGGAGAGCGTGTGTGTCACAAGCCCCATTGGACAGAGTGTGTGTGTCACAAACCGCATGGGACAGAGTGTGTGTCACGAACCCCATTGGACAGCGTGTGTGTCACAAGCGCCATTGGAAACTGTATGTGTCACAATCCCCATTGGATAGCGTGTGTGTGTCAAAAACCCCACTAGAAAGTATGTGTGTCACAAACCCCATTGGATAGCGTGTGTGTGTCACAAACCCTGTTGGACAGAGTGTGTGTTTCACAAACCCCATTGGACAGCGTGTATGTGTGTCACAAACCCCATTGGACAGCGTGTGTGTGTCGAAAACCCCATGGGACAGAGTGTGTGTCGCAATCCCCATTGGACAGTGTGTGAGTCACATACCCCATGGGGCAGAGTGTGTGTCACAAACACTATTGGTCAGGGTGTGTGTTTCACAAACCCCATTGGACAGCGTGTATGTGTGTCACAAACCCCATTGGATAGCGTGTGTGTGTCACAAACCCTATTGGACAGCGTGTGTGTGTCGAAAACCCCATGGGACAGAGTGTGTGTCGCAATCCCCATTGGACAGTGTGTGAGTCACATACCCCATGGGGCAGAGTGTGTGTCATAAACACTATTGGTCAGGGTGTGTGTGTCACAAGCCTATTGCAAAGAGTGTGTGTGTTTCACAAAACCCACTGGACAGCGTGTGTGTCTCGAACCCCTTTGGAAAGTATGTGTCACAAACCTCATTGGATAGCATGTGTGTGTCACAAACCCCATTTGACAGAGTGTGTGTCACAATCCCCATTGGACAGTGTGTGTGTGTCACAAACCCCATTAGACAGCGTGTGTGTCACAAACCCCTTTGGACAGTGTAGTGTGTCACAAACCCCATTGGACAGCGTGTGTGTGTAAAAATCCCCACTGGACAGTGTGTGTGTCACAAACACTACTGGACAGAGTGTGTGTTTCACAAAACCCACTGGACAGCGTGTGTGTCTCGAACCCCTTTGGAAAGTATGTGTCACAAACCTCATTGGATAGCATGTGTGTGTCACAAACCCCATTTGACAGAGTGTGTGTCACAATCCCCATTGGACAGTGTGTGTGTGTCACAAACCCCATTAGACAGCGTGTGTGTCACAAACCCCTTTGGACAGTGTAGTGTGTCACAAACCCCATTGGACAGCGTGTGTGTGTAAAAATCCCAACTGGACAGTGTGTGTGTCACAAACACTACTGGACAGAGTGTGTGTGTCACAAAACCCAATAGACAGCGTGTGTGTCACGAACCCCATTGGACAGCGTGTGTGTCAAAATCCCCACTGGACAGCGTGTGTGTCACAAACCCCATTGGACAGCATGTGTGTCACAAACCCCATTGGACAGCGTGTGTGTCACAAACCCCATTTGAAAGTGTTTGTGTCACAAACCCAATTGGATAGCGTGTTTGTGTCAGGAACCCTCCTGGTCAGTGTGCGTGTCACAAACACCATTGGACAGATTGTGTGTGTCACAAACACGATTGGAAAGTGTGTGTCACAAACCCCATTGGATAGCCTGTGTGTGTCAAAAACCCCATTAGAAAGTATGTGTGTCACAAACCCCTTTGGATGGCATGTGTGTGTCACAAACCCTACTGGACAGTGTGTGTGTGTTGCAAACCCCAAGGGACAGAGTGTGTGTCACAAACCACATTGGACAGCGTGTGTGTGTTGCAAACCCCATGGGACAAAGTGTGTGTCACAAACATCATTGGACAGCATGTGTGTAATAAACCCCATTGGACAGCGTGTGTGTCACAAGCACCATTGGACAAAGTGTATTTGTCACAAAGGCCATTGGACAGCGTGTGTGTCACGAACCCCATTGGACAGCGTGTGTGTCACAAACCCCATTGGATAGCATGTGTGTGTCACAAACCCTATTGGACATTGTGTGTGACAAAATCCCCATTGGACAGCGTCTTTGTCACAAACTCAATGGGACAGAGTGTGTGTCACAAACACTATAGGACAGCGTGTGCGTGTCACAAACCCAATGGACAGAGTGTGTCTGTCACAAAACACACTGGACAGCGTGTGTGTCACAAACCCCTTTGGACAGCGTGTGTGTCACAAGCACCATTCGACAGAGTGTGGTGTCACAAACCCCATTAGAAAGTATGCGGGTCACAAACCCCACTGGAAAGTGTGTGTGTCACAAACCCCATTGGATAGCGTGTGTGTGTCACAAACCCCATTGGACAGTGTGTGTGTGTCACAAAACCAACTGGATAGCATGTGTGTCACAAAACCCATTGGACAGCATGTGTGTGTCACAATCCCCATTGGACAGAGTGTGTGTGTCACAAACCCCATTGGACAGCGTGTGTGTGTCAAAAAACCACTTTGGACTGTGTGTGTGTCACAAAACCCATTGGACAGCATGTGTGTGTCACAATCCCCATTGGACAGAGTGTGTGTGTCACAAACCCCATTGGATAGAGTGTGTGTGTCACAAACCCCATTAGAAAGTATCCGTGTCACAAACCCCATTGGATAGCGTGTGTGTGTTAGAAACCCTATTGGACAGCGTGTGTGTCACAAAACCCACTGGACAGCGTGTGTGTCACAAGCCCCATTGGACAGATTGTGTGTGTCACAATCCCCATTAAACAGCGTGTGTGTCACAAACCCCACTGGGCAGAGTTCGTGTCACAAACCCCATTGGACAGCGTGTGTGTCACAAACCCCTTTGGGCAGAGTGTGTGTGTCACAAACCGCATTGTACAGCGTGTTTGTCAGAAGCTCTTTGGACAGAGTGTGTGTGTCACAAACCCAATTGTACAGTGTGTCTGTCACAAACCCCGTTGGACAGAGTGTGTGTGATAAACCCCATTGGAGAGAGTGTGTTTCACAAAACCCATAGGACAGAATGTGTGTGTCACAAACCCTCCTGGTCAGTGTGTGTGTCACAAAACCCATTGGACAGCGTGTGTGTCAGAAACCCCATTGGACAGTGTGTGTGTGTTACAAATCCCATTGGACAGCGTGTGTGTCACAAACCCCATTGGACAGCGTGTGTGTGTCACAAACCCCATTGGACAGCGTGTGTGTCACAAACCCCATTGGACAGCGTGTGTGTGTCACAAACCCCATTGGACAGCGTGTGTGTGTCACAAATCGCATTGGACAGCGTGTGTATCAAAAGTCACATTCGACAGAGTGTATGTGCACAAACCCGATTGGACACGTGTTTGTCACAATAGCCATTGGTCAAAGTGTTGTCAGAAACCCGATAGGACAGTGTGTGTGTCACAAACCCCATTGGACAGAGTTTGTGTGACAAACCCCATTGGACAGTGTGTCTGTCACAAACCCCATTGGACAGAGTGTGTGTGTCACAAAACCCATTGGACAGTGTGTGTATCACAAACCCCATTGTACAGTGTGTCTGTAACAAACCCCTTTGGACAGAGTTCGTGTCACAAACCCCATTGGACAGCGTGTGTGTCACAAACCCCACTGGAAAGTGTACGTGTCACAAACCGCATTGCATAGCGTGTGTGTGTCACAAACCCCATTGTACATCGTGTTTGTCACAAGCCCTTTGGACAGAGTGTGTGTATCACAAACCCCATTGTACAGTGTGTCTGTCACAAACCCCATTGGACAGAGTGTGTGTGATAAACCCCATTGGAGAGAGTGTGTGTCACAAAACCCATAGGCCAGCGTGTGTGTGTCACAATCCCTATTGGACAGTGTGTGTGTCACAAACACCATTGGACACCGTGTGTGTCACAAGCCTATTGGACAGAGTGCGTGCGTCACAAAACAGACTCGACAGCGTGTGTGTCACGAACCCCATTGGACAGCGTGTGTGTCACAAGCACTATTGGAAAGTGTATGTGTCACAAACCCCATTGGATAGCATGTGTGTGTGTCACAAAGCCAATTGGAGAGTGTGTGTAGTCACAAAACCCACTGGACAGCGTGTATGTCACAAACCCCATTGGACAGCATGTGTGTAATAAACCTCTTTGGACAGCGTGTTTGTGTCACAAACCTCCTGGTCAGTGTGTGTGTCACAAACTCCATTGGACAGCGTGTGTACCAAAATCCACATAAAACAGAGTGTGTGTGTCAGAAACCCCATTGGACAGAATTTGTGTCATGAACCCCATTGGACAGTGTGTGTTTCACAAACCCCATTGGACAGCGTGTGTGTGTCACAATCCCCATTGGACCGTGTGTGTGTCACAAACACAATTGGACAGCGTGTGTGACACAAGCCTATTGGACAGAGTGCGTATATCACAAAATCCAATGGACTGCGTGTGTGTCACAAGCACCATTGGAAAGTGTATGTGTCACAAAAGCCATTGGATAGCATGTGTGTGTGTCACAAAGCCTATTGGAGAGTGTGTCTATCACAAAACCCACTGGACAGCAAGTGTGTCAGAAACCCCATTGGACAGCGTGTGTGTAACAAACCTCTTTGGACAGCGTGTGTGCTTCACAATACCCTTTCGACAGTGTGTGTGTCAGAAACCCCATTGGACAGAGTTTGTTTCACAAACCCAATTGGACAGCGTGTGTGTCACAAACACCATTGGACAGTGTGTGTGTCACAAACCCCGTTGGAAAGCATGTGTGTGTCACAAACCTCCTTGTCAGTGTGTGTGTCACAATCACAAGTGGACAGCGTGTGTGTCACAATACCCATTGGACAATGTGTGTGTCACAAACCCGTTTGGAGAGAGTTTGTGTCACAAACCCCATTGTACAGCGTGTTTGTCACAAGCCCTTTGGGCAGAGTGTGTGTGTCACAAACGTCATTGTACAGCGTGTTGGTCACAATCCCGATTTTACAGCGTGTGTGTCAGAAACCCCATTGGACAGAGTGTGTGTGACAAACCCCATTGGAGAGAGTGTGTGTCACAAACCCCATTGGAGATCGTGTGTGTCACAAACCCCCCTGGACAGTGTGTGTGTCACAATCCCAAGTGGACAGCGTGTGTGTCAAAACCCCATTGGACAGTGCGTGTGTGACAAAACCCACTGGACAGCGTGTGTGTCACAAACACCCATGGACAGTGTGAGTGTCACAAACACCATTGGACAGCGTGTGTGTCACAAGCCTATTGGACAGAGTGTGTGTGTCACAAACCCCATTGGACAGCGTGTGTGTCACAATCACCATTGGACAGAGCGTGTGTTTACAAACCCCATTGGAAAGTGTATGTGTCACAAACCGCAAGGGAGAGCGTGTATGTGTTACAAACCCCATTGTACAGCATGTTTTTCACAAGCCCTTTGGACAGAGTGTGTGTGGCACAAATCCCATTGTACAGCTTGTTTGTCATAATCCCCATTCGACAGCGTGTGTGTCACAAACCCCTTTGGACAGAGTGTGCATGTCAAACCACATTGGATAGAGTGTGTGTCACAAACCCCATTGGACAGCGAGGGTGACACAGACACCATTGGACAGAGTGTGTGTGTCACAAAACCCACTGAACAGTGTGTGTGTCACAAACCCCTTTGGACAGTGTTCGTGTCACAAACACCATTGGACAGCGTGTGTTTCACAAACCCCATTGGAAAGTGTATGTGTCACAAACCGCATTGGATAGCGTGTGTGTGACACAAACCCCATTTACAGCGTGTTTGCCACAAGCCCTTTGGACAGAGTGTGTGTGTCACAAACCCCGTTGGACAGCGTGTATGTCAAAAACCCCTTTAGACAGTGTGTGTGTCACAAAGCACATTGCACAGCCTGTGTGTGTCACAATCCCCATTGGACAGTGTGTGTGTCACAAACCCCATTGGGCAGCGTGTGTGTCACAATCCCCGTTGGACAGTGTGTGTGTCACAAACCCCATGGGACAGAGTGTTTGTCACAAACACTATTGGACATCGTGTGTATCACAAACATCATTTTACAGCGTGTCTGTGTCACAATCCGCACTAGACAGTGTGTGTGTCACAAAAACATTTGGATAGCGTGTATGTCACAAAATCCTTTTGAAAGTATGTGTGCCACAAACCCTATTGGATAGCGTGTGTGTGTCACAAACCCTATTGCACAGTGTGTGTTTCACAAAGCCCATTGGACAGCGTGTGTGTCACAATCCCAATTGTACAGTGTGTATGTATCACAAACCCCATTGGACATCGTGTTTGTCACAAACCCCTTTGGGCAGTGTGCGTGTCACAAACCCCTTTGGACATCGTGTGTGTCACAATCCCACTTGTACAGTGTAACAAACACTATTGGTAAGTGTGTGTTTCACAAACCCCATTGGACAGCGTGTGTGTCACAAGCCCCATTGGACAGCCTGTGTGTCACAAACACCATTCAACAGCGTGTGTGTGTCACAAACACCATTGGACAGCGTGTGTGTCACAAACCCTTGCAGACACTGTATGTGTCACAAACACATGTGTCACAAACCGCTCTGGACAGCGTGTGTGTGACAATCCCCATTGGACAGCGTGTGTGTCACAATCCCCATTGCACAGAGTGTGTGTCAGAAACCCCATTGGACAGAGTGTGTGTGTCAGAAAACCCATTAGACATTGTGTGTGTCACAAACCCTTTTGGACAGTGTGTGTGTCACAAACCCCACTGGACAGCGTGTATGTCACGAACCCCATTGGACAGCTTGTGTGTCACAAGACGCATTGGACAGAGTGTGTGTGTCACAAAACCCATTGGACAGCATGTGTGTCTCAAACCCCATTGGACAGAGTGTGTGTTTCACAAACCCCATTGGACAGCGTGTGTGTCACAATCCCCATTGGACAGCGTGTGTGTCACAAACTCTATTGGAAAGTGTGTGTGTCACAAATCCCATTGGATAGCGTGTGTGTGTCACAAACCCCATTGGACAGCGTATGTGTCACAAACCCCATTGGACAGCGTATATGTGTAACAGTACCCATTGGACAGTGTGTGTGTCACAAACACCATTTGACAGCGTGTGTTTTTAACAATACCCATTGGACAGCGTGTGTGTCATAAACCCCATGTGGACACTGTGTGTGCCACGAATGCCATTGTGCAGTGTGTGTGACACAAACCCCCCTGGACAGTGTGTGTGTCACAATCCCCATTGTACAGTGTGTATGTGTCACAAACAGCATTGGAGAGTGTGTGTGTCAAAAACCCCAATGGACAGCGTGTGTGTGTCACAAAACCTCCTGGTCAGTGTGTGTGTCACAAACCCCATTGGACAGCGTGTGTGTCACAAACCGCATTGGACAGCGTGTGTGTCACAATCCCCATTGGACACCGTGTGTGTCAGAAACCCAGTTGGGCATAGTGTGTGTGTCACAAACCCCATTGGACGTCGTGCGTGTCACAAACCCTTTTGGACAGTGTGTGTCTCACAAACCCCACTGGACAGTGTGCCTGTCACAAACCCCATTGGACATCGTGTGTATCACAAACTCCTTTAGACAGTTTGTGTGTCACAAACCCCATTGGACAGCGTGTGTGTGTCACAATCCCCATTGGACAGTGTGTATGTGTCACAAACCCCTTTGGACAGTGTGTGTGTAACAAACCCCATTGGACAGCGTTTGTGTGTCACAAACCCCATTGGACAGTGTGTGTGTCACAAAACCCACTGGATAGCCTGTGTGTCACAAACCCCATTGGAAAGTGTGTGTGTCACAAACACTTTTCCAAGTGTGTGTGTCACAAACCCCACTCTAAAGCATGTATTCAACGAACCCCATTGGACAGAGTGTGTGTCACAAGACCCATTGGAGAGAGTGTGTGTGTCACAAAGCCCATTGTACAGCGTGTGTGTCATAAACCCCCGTGGACACTGTGTGTGTCACGAATGCCATTCGACAGTGTTTGTGTCACAAACCCCTCTGGACAGTGTGTGTGCCACAATCCCCAGTGGACAGTGTGTGTGTCAATACCCCATTGGACAGTGTGTGTTTCACAAAACCCACTGGACAGTATGTGTGTCACAAACACCCATGGAGAGTGTGAGTGTCACAAACACCATTGGACAACTTGTGTGTCACAAACCCCATTGGACAGAGTTTGTTTTTAACAATACCCATTGGACAACATGTGTGTCATAAACCCATTTGGACAGTGTGTGTTCCACAAACCCCACGTGACAGCGTGTGTGCCACAAACCCATGGAGAGTGTGCATGTCACAAACCCCATTGGACATCGTGTGTGTCACAAACCCCTTTGGACAGTGTGTGTGTCAGAAACCCCTTTGGACAGTGTGTGTGTCAGAAACCCCATTGGACAGTGTTTGTGTGTCACAATACCCAGGGGACAGAGTGTGTCACGAACCCCATTGCACAGCGTGTGTGTCACAAGCGCCATTGGACAGAGTGTGTGCGTCATAAACCCCGTTGGAACGTGTATGCGTTACAAAACCCATTGTATAGTGTGTGTGTGTCACAAACCCTCCTGGTAAAGTGTGTGTGTCACAAAACCAATTGGACAGCATGCGTGTCACACACACCATTGGACAGTGTGTGTGTAACAAACCCAATTTGTCAGCATGTGTTTCTCAAACCCCATGGGACAGCAACTGGGTGTCACAAACCCCATTGGATAGCGTGCGTCACAAACCACATTGGATAGCGCGTGTGTGTCTAAAACCCCATTAGAAGGTATGATTGTCACAAACCCCATTGGATAGCATGTGTGTGTCACAAACCCTATTGGACAGTGTGTATTTCACAATCCCCATTAGACAGCGTCTGTTTCACAAACCCCATTGGACAGCGTGTGTGTCACAAACAACCATTGGACAGCGTGTGTAGTGTCACAATCCCCATTGGGCAGCGTGTGTGTCATAAACCCCATTGGATAGCGTGCGTGTGTCACAAACCCCATTATAAAGTGTGAGTGTCACAAACCCCATTGGACAGAGTTTGTGTCACCAACCACCGTGGACACTGTGTGTGTCACAAACCCCATTGGACAGTGTGTGTGTCACAAACACCCATGGAAAGTGTGCGTGTCAGAAACCCCATTGGATATCGTGTGTGTCACAAACCCCTTTGGACAGTGTGTCTGTGTCACAAACCCGATTGGACAGTGTGTGTTTCACAAGCCCCATTGGACAGCGTGTGTGTCACAAACACCATTGGACAGCGTGTGTGTCACAAACCCCATTAGAAAGAGTGTGTGTCACAAACCCCATTGGTAGCGTGTGTGATGTCACAAACCCTATTGGACAATGTGTGTGTCAAAAACCCCACTAGACAGCGTGTGTGTCACGAATCCCATTGGACAGGTGTGTGTCACAAACACCATTGGACTGCGTGTGTGTGTGTCACAAACCCTATTGGATAGTGTGTGTGTGTCATAAACCCCATTGGAGAGCGTGTGTGTTTCATGATCCCCATTGGACAGAGTGTATGTGTCACAAACCCCATTGGACAGCGTGTGTGACACAATCCTCATTGGACAGCGTGTGTGTCACAAACCTCATTGGACAGCGTGTGTGTGTCACAATACCCATTGGACAGTGTGTGTGTCACAAACACAATTGGACCGAGTTTGTGTCACCAACCTCCGTGGACACTGTGTGTGTCACAAACAACATTGGACAGTGTGTGTGTCGCAAACCCCATTGGACAGTGTGTGTGTGTCCCAATCCCCATTGGACAGAGTGTGTGTCACAAACCCCATTGGAAAGTGTATGTGTCACAATCACCGTTGGATAGAGTGTGTGTGTCACAAACCCTCCTGGTCAGTGTGTGTGACACAAAACCCATTGGACAGCATGCGTGTCACAAACATCATTGGACAGCGTGTGTGTCACAAAACCCATTGGGAATTTTCTGTCACAAACCCCATTGGATAGCATGTGTGTGTCACAAAACCTATTGGACAGTAAGGATGTCACAATCCCCGTTGGATAGCGTGTGTGTGTCACAAACCCTATTGGATAGCGTGTAGGTCACAATCCCCATTGGACAGCGTCTGTGTCACAAACCCCATTGGACAGCGTGTGAGTCACAAACAACATTGGACAGCGTGTGTGGTTCACAATCCCCATTGGACACTGTGTGTGTGTGTCACAAAACCGATTGGATAGCGTGTGTGCCAGAAACGCCCGTGGACACTGTGTGTGTCACGAACGCCATTGGACAATGTGTGTGTCACAAACCGCCCTGGACAGTGTGTGTGTCACAATTCCCAGTGGACAGTGTGTGTGTCAAATCCCCATTGGACATTGTGTGTGTGACAAAACCCACTGGACAGCCTGTGTGTCACAAACACCCATGGACAGTGTGAGTGTCACAAACCCCATTGGATAGCGTGTGTGTCACAAACCCCTTTGCACAGTGTGTGTGTCACAAACCCCATTGGACAGCGTGTGTGTGTCACAGTCCCCATTGGACAGTGTGTGTGTCACAAACACCATTGGAAAGTGTATGTGTAACAAAACCCATTCGATAGCGTGTGTGTGTAACAAACCCTACTGGATAGTATGTGTGTCACAAAACTCACTGGACAGCGTGTGTTCACAAACACCATTGGATAGCGAATTTTTAACAAGACCCATTGTACGGAGTGTGTGTGTCACAAACCCCACTGGACGGCGTGTGTGTCACAAACACCCATGGACAGTGTGCGTGTCACAAAACCCATTGTACATCATGTGTGTCACAAACCCTTATGGACAGTGTGTGTGTCACAAACCCCAGTGGACAGTGTGTGTGTCAAAAACACCCATGGACAGTTAGCGTGTCACAAACCCCATTGGATAGCGTGTGTGTGGCACAAACCCTAATGGACAGTGTGTGTGTCACAATACCCATTGGACAGCGTCTGTGTCACAATCCCCATTGGACAGCGTGTGTGTCACAAACCCCCGTGGACACTGTGTGTGTCACAAACACTATTGGACAGTGTGTGTGTAACAAACCCATTTGGTCAGCGTGTGTGTCACAAACCCCATGGGACAGCATGTGTGTGTCACAATCATCATTGGACAGTGTGTGTGTCACAAACCCCAAGGGACAGATTGTGTGTCACGAACCCTATGGACAGCGTGTGTGTCACAAGCCCCATTGGACAGCGTGTGTGTCACAAACACCATTAGAAAGTGTGCGTGTCACAAACCACATTAGAAAGTGTGTGTGTCACAAACACCATTGGACAGCGTGTGTGTCACAATCAACATTGGACAGTGTGTGTGTCACAAACCCCGTTGGATAGCGTGTGTGTGTCACAAACCCCATTGGACAGCTTGTGTGTGTCACAAAGCCCGTTTGACAGAGTGTGTGTCACAAACCCCGTTGGACAGCGAGTGTGTTTCACAATCCCCATTGGACAGTGTGTGTGTCACTAAACCCATTGGATAGCGTGTCTGTGTCACAAACCATATTTAACAGTGTGTGTGTCACAAAACCCATTGAACAGTGTATGAGTCACAAAAACCCATGCACAGTATGCGTGTCACAAACCCCATTGCACATCGTGTGTGTCACAAACCCTTTTGGACAGTGTGCGTGTCACAAACCCCAATGGATACCGTGTGTGTCACAAACCACTTCGGACAATGTGTGTGTCACAAACACCATTGGACAGTGTGTGCGTCACAAAACCCATTGGACAAGGGTGTATCACGAACCATATTGGACAGCCTGTGTGTCACAAGCGCCATTGGACAGAGTGTGTGTGTCACAAACCCCATTGGACAGCGTGTGTGTCACAAACACCCATGGATAGTGTGCGTGTCACAAACCCCATTGGACATCGTGTGTGTCACAAACCCTTTTGGACAGTGTGTGTGTCACAAACCCCATTGGACAGCGTGTGTGTGTCAAAAACCCCATTAGAAAGTATGTTTGTCACAAACCCTATTGGATAGCATGTGTGTGTCACAAACACCACTGGACAGCGTGTGCATTCACAAACACCCATGGACACTGTGCGTGTCACAAAACCTATTGGACAGAGTTTGTGTCACAAACCGCATTGGAAAGTGTGTGTGTCACAAACCGCATTGGACAGCGTGTGTGTGTCACAATACCCATTGGACAGTGTGTGTTTCAGTATCCCCATTGGACAGAGTTTGTGTCACAAACCCAATTGGACTGCGTGTGTGTGTCACAGTCCCCATTGGACAGTGTGCGTGTCACAAACCCCATTGGACATCGTGTGTGTCACAAACCCATTTGGAAAGTGTGTGTGTCACAAAACCCATTGGACAGGGTTTGTGTCACAAACCCCATGGGACAGAGTGTGTGTCACGAACCCCATTAGAAAGTGTGTGTCACAAAACCCATTATAAAGTGTGCGTGTCACAAATCCCATTGGACAGCGTGTGTCTCACAAACGCCATTGAACAGTGTGTGTGTCACAAACCCCATTGGACAGAGTTTGTGTTTAACAATACCCATTGAACAGTGTGTGTGTCACAAACCCCATTGGAGAGAGTGTGAGTGTCACAATCCCCATTGGAGAGTGTGTGTGTCACAAACATCATTGGACAGCATGTGTGTCACAAGCCCATTGGACAGAGTGTGTGTGTCACAAGCACCATTGGACAGAGTGTGTGTGTCACAATCCCCATTGGAAAGTGTATGTGTCACAAACCCCATTGGATTGCGTGTGTGTGTCACAAACCCAATTGGACAGTGTGTGTGTCACAAACCCTCTTGGACACTGTGTATGTCACAAACCCCATTGGACAGTGTGTGTGTCAGAAACTCCACTGAACAGCATGTGTTTCACAAACCCCATTGGACAGCGTGTGTGTGTCACAATACCCTTTGGAAAGCGTGTGTGTCACAAACTGGATTGGACAGAGTTTGTGTCACAAACATCATTGGACAGCGTGTGTGTCACAAGCCCATTGGTCAGAGTGTGTGTGTTACAAAATACATTGGACAGTGTGTGTGTCACAAACCCCATTGTACAGCGTGTGTGTGTCACAATCCCCACTGTACAGTGTGTGTGTCACAAACACCATTGGACAGTGTGTGTGTCACAGACCCCTCAGTACAGGGTGTGTGTCACAATCCCCACAGGACAGTGTGCATGTCACAATCATCATTGGACAGCGTGTGTGTCACAATACCATTGAAGAGACTGTGTGTGTCACAAAACCCACTGGACGGCGTGTGTGACACGAACGCCTTTGTACAGCGTGTGTGTCACAAGCACCATTGGACAGAGTGTGTGTGTCACAAACCCCATTGGAAAGTGTATGTGTCACAAACCCCATCGGATAGTGTGAGTGTGTCACAAACCCTCCTAGTCAGTGTGTGTGTCAGAAAACCAATTGGACAGCATGCGTGTCACTAACACCATTGGGCAGTGTGTGTGTAACAAACACAATTGGTCTGCGTGTGTGTCTCAAACCCCATGGGACAGCGTGTCTGTGACGAACCCCATTGGACACCGCGTGTGTCACAATCCCCATTGGACAGCGTGTGTGTTACAAACCCCATTGGACAGAGTGTGTGTGTCACAAACACCATTGGACAGCGTGTGTGTTTCACAATCCCCATTGCACACTGTATGTGTGTCACAAACCCGATTAGACAGTGTGTGTGTCACGAGCCTCATTGGACAGCGTGTGTGTCACAATCCCCACTGGACAGCGTGTGTGTCACAAACCCCATTGGACAGCATGTGTGTCACAAACACCATTGGACACTGTGTGTGTCACAAACCCCATTGGATATCGTGTGTGTCACAAGCCCATTGGACAAAGTGTGTGTGTCACAAGCACCATTGGACAGAGTGTGTGTGTCACAAACCCCATGGGACAGTGTGTGTGACCAACCCCATTGGACAGCGCGTGTGTCACAATCCCCATTTTACAGCGTGTGTGTCACACACCCCATTGGACAGTGTATGTGTCACAAACCCCATTGGATAGCATGTGTGTCACAATCCCCATTGTACAGCGTGTGTGTAAAAAACTCCATTGGACAGCGTGTGTTTTTCACAAACCCCATTGGATAGCGTGTGTGTCACGAACCCCATTAGAAAGTGTGTGTGTCACAAACCCTATTGGATAGCGTATGTGTGTCACAAACCCCATTGGACAGCGTGTGTGTCACAATCCCCATTGTACAACGTGTGTGTGACGAACCAGATTGGACAGCGCGTGTGTCACAATCCCCATTGGACAGCGTGTGTGTCACAATCCCCATTGTACAACGTGTGTGTAAAAAACTCCATTGGACAGCGTGTGTGTTTCACAAACCCCATTGGACAGCGTGTATGTGTCACAAGCCCTTTGGAAAGACTGTGTGTGTGTCACAAAACCTATTGTACAGCGTGTGTGTCACGAACCCCATTGAACAGCGTGTGTGTCACGAGCACCATTGGACAGATTGTATGTGTCACAAACCCCATTGGACAGCCTGTGTGTCACAAGCCCCATTGGACAGAGTGTATGTGTCACAAACCCCATTGGATAGCATGTGTGTGTCATAAACCCTATTGGACAGTGTGTATGTCACAATCCCTATTGGACAGCGTCTGTGTCACAAACCCAATTGGACAGCGTGTGTGTCACAAACACCTTTGGACAGCGTATGTGTGTCACAATCCCCATTGGAGAGCGTGTGTGTCAAAACCCAACTGGACAGTGTGTGTGTCAAAAAACACATTGGAGAGCGTGTGTGTAACAAACACCCATGGACAGTTTGTGTGTCACAAAACCCCATTGGAAACCGTGTGTGTCACAAACCCCAATGGACAGCGTCTGTGTGTCACAATCCCCATTAGACAGCGTGTGTGTCACAAACCCCATTGGACAGCATTTGTGTTTCACAATTCCCATTTGACAGCGTGTGTGTCAGAATCCCCTTTGGACAGTGTGTGTGTCACAAACCCCGTTGGACAGCGTGTGTGTCACAAACCCCATTGGACAGATTGTGTGTCATAAACCCCATTGAACACAGTGTGTGTGCCACAAAGCCGATTTGACAGCGTGTGTGTCACAATCCCCATTGGACAAGGTGTGTGTCACAAACACCATTGGACAGCGTGTGTGTCACAAACCCCTTTGGACAGCGTGTGTGTGTCAAAATCCCCATTAGACAGCGTGTGTGTCACATACCCATTTGGACAGTGTGTGTGTCACAAAACCCATTGTACAATGTGTCTGTGTCACCATCCCCAATGGATAATGTGTGTTTTACAAACACCATTTGACAGAGTGTGTGTCACAAACACTATTGGACAGAGTGTGTGTGTCACAAGGCAATTGTACAGAGTGTGTGTCATGAACCCCATTGGACAGTGTGTGTGTCACAAGAACCATTGGACAGAGTGTGTGTGCCACAAACCCCTTTGGAAAGTGTATGTGTCACAAACTCCATTGGATAGAGTGTGTGTGTCACAAACCCTATTGGACAGTTTGTGTGTCACAAACCTCATTGGACAGCGTGTGTGTGTCACAATCTCCATTGGACAGTGTGAGTGTCACAAACACCTTTGAAAAGCGTGTGTGTCACAAGCCCATTGGACAGAGTGTGTGTGTCACAAAACCCACTGGACAGCGTGTGTGTCACAAACCCCATTGGACTGCGTGTGTGTCACAAGCACCATTGGACAGCGTGTGTGTCACAATCCCCATTGGACACCGTGTGTGTCAGAAACCCAGTTGGGCAGAGTGTGTGTGTCACAAACCCCATTGGACGTCGTGCGTGTCACAAACCCTTTTGGACAGTGTGTGTCTCACAAACCCCACTGGACAGTGTGCCTGTCACAAACCCCATTGGACATCGTGTGTATCACAAACTCCTTTGGACAGTTTGTGTGTCACAAACCCCATTGGACAGCGTGTGTGTGTCACAATCCCCATTGGACAGTGTGTATGTGTCACAAACCCCTTTGGACAGTGTGTGTGTAACAAACCCCATTGGACAGAGTGTGTGTCACAAGACCCATTGGAGAGAGTGTGTGTGTAACAAAACCCATTGGACAGTGTGTGTGTCACAAAGCCCATTGTACAGCGTGTGTCTCATAAACCCCCGTGGACACTGTGTGTGTCACGAATGCCATTCGACAGTGTTTGTGTCACAAACCCCTCTGGACAGTGTGTGTGCCACAATCCCCAGTGGACAGTGTGTGTGTCAATACCCCATTGGACAGTGTGTGTTTCACAAAACCCACTGGACAGTATGTGTGTCACAAACACCCATGGAGAGTGTGAGTGTCACAAACACCATTGGACAACTTGTGTGTCACAAACCCCATTGGACAGAGTTTGTTTTTAACAATACCCATTGGACAACATGTGTGTCATAAACCCATTTGGACAGTGTGTGTTCCACAAACCCCACGTGACAGCGTGTGTGCCACAAACCCATGGAGAGTGTGCATGTCACAAACCCCATTGGACATCGTGTGTGTCACAAACCCCTTTGGACAGTGTGTGTGTCAGAAACCCCTTTGGACAGTGTGTGTGTCAGAAACCCCATTGGACAGTGTTTGTGTGTCACAATACCCAGGGGACAGAGTGTGTCACGAACCCCATTGCACAGCGTGTGTGTCACAAGCGCCATTGGACAGAGTGTGTGCGTCATAAACCCCGTTGGAACGTGTATGCGTTACAAAACCCATTGTATAGTGTGTGTGTGTCACAAACCCTCCTGGTAAAGTGTGTGTGTCACAAAACCAATTGGACAGCATGCGTGTCACACACACCATTGGACAGTGTGTGTGTAACAAACCCAATTTGTCAGCATGTGTTTCTCAAACCCCATGGGACAGCAACTGGGTGTCACAAACCCCATTGGATAGCGTGCGTCACAAACCACATTGGATAGCGCGTGTGTGTCTAAAACCCCATTAGAAGGTATGATTGTCACAAACCCCATTGGATAGCATGTGTGTGTCACAAACCCTATTGGACAGTGTGTATTTCACAATCCCCATTAGACAGCGTCTGTTTCACAAACCCCATTGGACAGCGTGTGTGTCACAAACAACCATTGGACAGCATGTGTAGTGTCACAATCCCCATTGGGCAGCGTGTGTGTCATAAACCCCATTGGATAGCGTGCGTGTGTCACAAACCCCATTATAAAGTGTGAGTGTCACAAACCCCATTGGACAGAGTTTGTGTCACCAACCACCGTGGACACTGTGTGTGTCACAAACCCCATTGGACAGTGTGTGTGTCACAAACACCCATGGAAAGTGTGCGTGTCAGAAACCCCATTGGATATCGTGTGTGTCACAAACCCCTTTGGACAGTGTGTCTGTTTCACAAACCCGATTGGACAGTGTGTGTTTCACAAGCCCCATTGGACAGCGTGTGTGTCACAAACACCATTGGACAGCGTGTGTGTCACAAACCCCATTAGAAAGAGTGTGTGTCACAAACCCCATTGGTAGCGTGTGTGATGTCACAAACCCTATTGGACAATGTGTGTGTCAAAAACCCCACTGGACAGCGTGTGTGTCACGAATCCCATTGGACAGGTGTGTGTCACAAACACCATTGGACTGCGTGTGTGTGTGTCACAAACCCCATTGGAAAGTGTATGTGTCACAAACCCCATCGGATAGTGTGAGTGTGTCACAAACCCTCCTAGTCAGTGTGTGTGTCAGAAAACCAATTGGACAGCATGCATGTCACTAACACCATTGGGCAGTGTGTGTGTAACAAACACAATTGGTCTGCGTGTGTGTCTCAAACCCCATGGGACAGCGTGTCTGTGACGAACCCCATTGGACACCGCGTGTGTCACAATCCCCATTGGACAGCGTGTGTGTTACAAACCCCATTGGACAGAGTGTGTGTGTCACAAACAGCATTGGACAGCGTGTGTGTTTCACAATCCCCATTGCACACTGTATGTGTGTCACAAACCCGATTAGACAGTGTGTGTGTCACGAGCCTCATTGGACAGCGTGTGTGTCACAATCCCCACTGGACAGCGTGTGTGTCACAAACCCCATTGGACAGCATGTGTGTCACAAACACCATTGGACACTGTGTGTGTCACAAACCCCATTGGATATCGTGTGTGTCACAAGCCCATTGGACAAAGTGTGTGTGTCACAAGCACCATTGGACAGAGTGTGTGTGTCACAAACCCCATGGGACAGTGTGTGTGACCAACCCCATTGGACAGCGCGTGTGTCACAATCCCCATTTTACAGCGTGTGTGTCACAAACCCCATTGGACAGTGTATGTGTCACAAACCCCATTGGATAGCATGTGTGTCACAATCCCCATTGTACAGCGTGTGTGTAAAAAACTCCATTGGACAGCGTGTGTTTTTCACAAACCCCATTGGATAGCGTGTGTGTCACGAACCCCATTAGAAAGTGTGTGTGTCACAAACCCTATTGGATAGCGTATGTGTGTCACAAACCCCATTGGACAGCGTGTGTGTCACAATCCCCATTGTACAGCGTGTGTGTGACGAACCAGATTGGACAGCGCGTGTGTCACAATCCCCATTGGACAGCGTGTGTGTCACAATCCCCATTGTACAACGTGTGTGTAAAAAACTCCATTGGACAGCGTGTGTGTTTCACAAACCCCATTGGACAGCGTGTATGTGTCACAAGCCCTTTGGAAAGACTGTGTGTGTGTCACAAAACCTATTGTACAGCGTGTGTGTCACGAACCCCATTGAACAGCGTGTGTGTCACGAGCACCATTGGACAGATTGTATGTGTCACAAACCCCATTGGACAGCCTGTGTGTCACAAGCCCCATTGGACAGAGTGTATGTGTCACAAACCCCATTGGATAGCATGTGTGTGTCATAAACCCTATTGGACAGTGTGTATGTCACAATCCCCATTGGACAGCGTCTGTGTCACAAACCCAATTGGACAGCGTGTGTGTCACAAACACCTTTGGACAGCGTATGTGTGTCACAATCCCCATTGGAGAGCGTGTGTGTCAAAACCCAACTGGACAGTGTGTGTGTCAAAAAACACATTGGAGAGCGTGTGTGTAACAAACACCCATGGACAGTTTGTGTGTCACAAAACCCCATTGGAAACCGTGTGTGTCACAAACCCCAATGGACAGCGTCTGTGTGTCACAATCCCCATTAGACAGCGTGTGTGTCACAAACCCCATTGGACAGCATTTGTGTTTCACAATTCCCATTTGACAGCGTGTGTGTCAGAATCCCCTTTGGACAGTGTGTGTGTCACAAACCCCGTTGGACAGCGTGTGTGTCACAAACCCCATTGGACAGATTGTGTGTCATAAACCCCATTGAACACAGTGTGTGTGTCACAAAGCCGATTTGACAGCGTGTGTGTCACAATCCCCATTGGACAAGGTGTGTGTCACAAACACCATTGGACAGCGTGTGTGTCACAAACCCCTTTGGACAGCGTGTGTGTGTCAAAATCCCCATTAGACAGCGTGTGTGTCACATACCCATTTGGACAGTGTGTGTGTCACAAACCCCATTGGACAATGTGTCTGTGTCACCATCCCCAATGGATAATGTGTGTTTTACAAACACCATTTGACAGAGTGTGTGTCACAAACACTATTGGACAGAGTGTGTGTGTCACAAGGCAATTGTACAGAGTGTGTGTCATGAACCCCATTGGACAGTGTGTGTGTCACAAGAACCATTGGACAGAGTGTGTGTGCCACAAACCCCTTTGGAAAGTGTATGTGTCACAAACTCCATTGGATAGAGTGTGTGTGTCACAAACCCTATTGGACAGTTTGTGTGTCACAAACCTCATTGGACAGCGTGTGTGTGTCACAATCTCCATTGGACAGTGTGAGTGTCACAAACACCTTTGAAAAGCGTGTGTGTCACAAGCCCATTGGACAGAGTGTGTGTGTCACAAAACCCACTGGACAGCGTGTGTGTCACAAACCCCATTGGACAGCGTGTGTGTCACAAGCACCATTGGACAGCGTGTGTGTCACAATCCCCATTGGACACCGTGTGTGTCAGAAACCCAGTTGGGCAGAGTGTGTGTGTCACAAACCCCATTGGACGTCGTGCGTGTCACAAACCCTTTTGGACAGTGTGTGTCTCACAAACCCCACTGGACAGTGTGCCTGTCACAAACCCCATTGGACATCGTGTGTATCACAAACTCCTTTGGACAGTTTGTGTGTCACAAACCCCATTGGACAGCGTGTGTGTGTCACAATCCCCATTGGACAGTGTGTATGTGTCACAAACCCCTTTGGACAGTGTGTGTGTAACAAACCCCATTGGACAGCGTTTGTGTGTCACAAACCCCATTGGACAGTGTGTGTGTCACAAAACCCACTGGATAGCCTGTGTGTCACAAACCCCATTGGACAGTGTGTGTGTAACAAACCCCATTGGACAGCGTTTGTGTGTCACAAACCCCATTGGACAGTGTGTGTGTCACAAAACCCACTGGATAGCCTGTGTGTCACAAACCCCATTGGAAAGTGTGTGTGTCACAAACACTTTTCCAAGTGTGTGTGTCACAAACCCCACTCTAAAGCATGTATTCAACGAACCCCATTGGACAGAGTGTGTGTCACAAGACCCATTGGAGAGAGTGTGTGTGTAACAAAACCCATTGGACAGTGTGTGTGTCACAAAGCCCATTGTACAGCGTGTGTGTCATAAACCCCCGTGGACACTGTGTGTGTCACGAATGCCATTCGACAGTGTTTGTGTCACAAACCCCTCTGGACAGTGTGTGTGCCACAATCCCCAGTGGACAGTGTGTGTGTCAATACCCCATTGGACAGTGTGTGTTTCACAAAACCCACTGGACAGTATGTGTGTCACAAACACCCATGGAGAGTGTGAGTGTCACAAACACCATTGGACAACTTGTGTGTCACAAACCCCATTGGACAGAGTTTGTTTTTAACAATACCCATTGGACAACATGTGTGTCATAAACCCATTTGGACAGTGTGTGTTCCACAAACCCCACGTGACAGCGTGTGTGCCACAAACCCATGGAGAGTGTGCATGTCACAAACCCCATTGGACATCGTGTGTGTCACAAACCCCTTTGGACAGTGTGTGTGTCAGAAACCCCATTGGACAGTGTTTGTGTGTCACAATACCCAGGGGACAGAGTGTGTCACGAACCCCATTGCACAGCGTGTGTGTCACAAGCGCCATTGGACAGAGTGTGTGCGTCATAAACCCCGTTGGAACGTGTATGCGTTACAAAACCCATTGTATAGTGTGTGTGTGTCACAAACCCTCCTGGTAAAGTGTGTGTGTCACAAAACCAATTGGACAGCATGCGTGTCACACACACCATTGGACAGTGTGTGTGTAACAAACCCAATTTGTCAGCATGTGTTTCTCAAACCCCATGGGACAGCAACTGGGTGTCACAAACCCCATTGGATAGCGTGCGTCACAAACCACATTGGATAGCGCGTGTGTGTCTAAAACCCCATTAGAAGGTATGATTGTCACAAACCCCATTGGATAGCATGTGTGTGTCACAAACCCTATTGGACAGTGTGTATTTCACAATCCCCATTAGACAGCGTCTGTTTCACAAACCCCATTGGACAGCGTGTGTGTCACAAACAACCATTGGACAGCGTGTGTAGTGTCACAATCCCCATTGGGCAGCGTGTGTGTCATAAACCCCATTGGATAGCGTGCGTGTGTCACAAACCCCATTATAAAGTGTGAGTGTCACAAACCCCATTGGACAGAGTTTGTGTCACCAACCACCGTGGACACTGTGTGTGTCACAAACCCCATTGGACAGTGTGTGTGTCACAAACACCCATGGAAAGTGTGCGTGTCAGAAACCCCATTGGATATCGTGTGTGTCACAAACCCCTTTGGACAGTGTGTCTGTGTCACAAACCCGATTGGACAGTGTGTGTTTCACAAGCCCCATTGGACAGCGTGTGTGTCACAAACACCATTGGACAGCGTGTGTGTCACAAACCCCATTAGAAAGAGTGTGTGTCACAAACCCCATTGGTAGCGTGTGTGATGTCACAAACCCTATTGGACAATGTGTGTGTCAAAAACCCCACTGGACAGCGTGTGTGTCACGAATCCCATTGGACAGGTGTGTGTCACAAACACCATTGGACTGCGTGTGTGTGTGTCACAAACCCTATTGGATAGTGTGTGTGTGTCATAAACCCCATTGGAGAGCGTGTGTGTTTCATGATCCCCATTGGACAGAGTGTATGTGTCACAAACCCCATTGGACAGCGTGTGTGACACAATCCTCATTGGACAGCGTGTGTGTCACAAACCTCATTGGACAGCGTGTGTGTGTCACAATACCCATTGGACAGTGTGTGTGTCACAAACACAATTGGACCGAGTTTGTGTCACCAACCTCCGTGGACACTGTGTGTGTCACAAACAACATTGGACAGTGTGTGTGTCGCAAACCCCATTGGACACCGTGTGTGTCACAAACTCCCATGGACAGTGTGCCTGTCACAAACCCCATTGGACAGCGTGTGTGTCACAAACACCCATGGACAGTGTGCCTGTCACAAACCCCATTGGACTTCGTGTGTGTCACAAACCCCTTTGGACAGTGTGTGTGTCACAAACCCCATTGGACAGTGTGTGTGTGTCCCAATCCCCATTGGACAGAGTGTGTGTCACAAACCCCATTGGAAAGTGTATGTGTCACAATCACCGTTGGATAGAGTGTGTGTGTCACAAACCCTCCTGGTCAGTGTGTGTGACACAAAACCCATTGGACAGCATGCGTGTCACAAACATCATTGGACAGCGCGTGTGTCACAAAACCCATTGGGAATTTTCTGTCACAAACCCCATTGGATAGCATGTGTGTGTCACAAAACCTATTGGACAGTAAGGATGTCACAATCCCCGTTGGATAGCGTGTGTGTGTCACAAACCCTATTGGATAGCGTGTAGGTCACAATCCCCATTGGACAGCGTCTGTGTCACAAACCCCATTGGACAGCGTGTGAGTCACAAACAACATTGGACAGCGTGTGTGGTTCACAATCCCCATTGGACACTGTGTGTGTGTGTCACAAAACCCATTGGATAGCGTGTGTGCCAGAAACGCCCGTGAACACTGTGTGTGTAACGAACGCCATTGGACAATGTGTGTGTCACAAACCGCCCTGGACAGTGTGTGTGTCACAATTCCCAGTGGACAGTGTGTGTGTCAAATCCCCATTGGACATTGTGTGTGTGACAAAACCCACTGGACAGCCTGTGTGTCACAAACACCCATGGACAGTGTGAGTGTCACAAACCCCATTGGATAGCGTGTGTGTCACAAACCCCTTTGCACAGTGTGTGTGTCACAAACCCCATTGGACAGCGTGTGTGTGTCACAGTCCCCATTGGACAGTGTGTGTGTCACAAACACCATTGGAAAGTGTATGTGTAACAAAACCCATTCGATAGCGTGTGTGTGTAACAAACCCTACTGGATAGTATGTGTGTCACAAAACTCACTGGACAGCGTGTGTTCACAAACACCATTGGATAGCGAATTTTTAACAAGACCCATTGTACGGAGTGTGTGTGTCACAAACCCCACTGGACGGCGTGTGTGTCACAAACACCCATGGACAGTGTGCGTGTCACAAAACCCATTGTACATCATGTGTGTCACAAACCCTTATGGACAGTGTGTGTGTCACAAACCCCAGTGGACAGTGTGTGTGTCAAAAACACCCATGGACAGTTAGCGTGTCACAAACCCCATTGGATAGCGTGTGTGTGGCACAAACCCTAATGGACAGTGTGTGTGTCACAATACCCATTGGACAGCGTCTGTGTCACAATCCCCATTGGACAGCGTGTGTGTCACAAACCCCCGTGGACACTGTGTGTGTCACAAACACTATTGGACAGTGTGTGTGTAACAAACCCATTTGGTCAGCGTGTGTGTCACAAACCCCATGGGACAGCATGTGTGTGTCACAATCATCATTGGACAGTGTGTGTGTCACAAACCCCAAGGGACAGATTGTGTGTCACGAACCCTATGGACAGCGTGTGTGTCACAAGCCCCATTGGACAGCGTGTGTGTCACAAACACCATTAGAAAGTGTGCGTGTCACAAACCACATTAGAAAGTGTGTGTGTCACAAACACCATTGGACAGCGTGTGTGTCACAATCAACATTGGACAGTGTGTGTGTCACAAACCCCGTTGGATAGCGTGTGTGTGTCACAAACCCCATTGGACAGCTTGTGTGTGTCACAAAGCCCGTTTGACAGAGTGTGTGTCACAAACCCCGTTGGACAGCGAGTGTGTTTCACAATCCCCATTGGACAGTGTGTGTGTCACTAAACCCATTGGATAGCGTGTCTGTGTCACAAACCATATTTAACAGTGTGTGTGTCACAAAACCCATTGAACAGTGTATGAGTCACAAAAACCCATGCACAGTATGCGTGTCACAAACCCCATTGCACATCGTGTGTGTCACAAACCCTTTTGGACAGTGTGCGTGTCACAAACCCCAATGGATACCGTGTGTGTCACAAACCACTTCGGACAATGTGTGTGTCACAAACACCATTGGACAGTGTGTGCGTCACAAAACCCATTGGACAAGGGTGTATCACGAACCATATTGGACAGCCTGTGTGTCACAAGCGCCATTGGACAGAGTGTGTGTGTCACAAACCCCATTGGACAGCGTGTGTGTCACAAACACCCATGGATAGTGTGCGTGTCACAAACCCCATTGGACATCGTGTGTGTCACAAACCCTTTTGGACAGTGTGTGTGTCACAAACCCCATTGGACAGCGTGTGTGTGTCAAAAACCCCATTAGAAAGTATGTTTGTCACAAACCCTATTGGATAGCATGTGTGTGTCACAAACACCACTGGACAGCGTGTGCATTCACAAACACCCATGGACACTGTGCGTGTCACAAAACCTATTGGACAGAGTTTGTGTCACAAACCGCATTGGAAAGTGTGTGTGTCACAAACCGCATTGGACAGCGTGTGTGTGTCACAATACCCATTGGACAGTGTGTGTTTCAGTATCCCCATTGGACAGAGTTTGTGTCACAAACCCAATTGGACTGCGTGTGTGTGTCACAGTCCCCATTGGACAGTGTGCGTGTCACAAACCCCATTGGACATCGTGTGTGTCACAAACCCATTTGGAAAGTGTGTGTGTCACAAAACCCATTGGACAGGATTTGTGTCACAAACCCCATGGGACAGAGTGTGTGTCACGAACCCCATTAGAAAGTGTGTGTCACAAAACCCATTATAAAGTGTGCGTGTCACAAATCCCATTGGACAGCGTGTGTCTCACAAACGCCATTGAACAGTGTGTGTGTCACAAACCCCATTGGACAGAGTTTGTGTTTAACAATACCCATTGAACAGTGTGTGTGTCACAAACCCCATTGGAGAGAGTGTGAGTGTCACAATCCCCATTGGAGAGTGTGTGTGTCACAAACATCATTGGACAGCATGTGTGTCACAAGCCCATTGGACAGAGTGTGTGTGTCACAAGCACCATTGGAAAGTGTATGTGTCACAAACCCCTTTGGATTGCGTGTGTGTGTCACAAACCCAATTGGACAGTGTGTGTGTCACAAACCCTCTTGGACACTGTGTATGTCACAAACCCCATTGGACAGTGTGTGTGTCAGAAACTCCACTGAACAGCATGTGTTTCACAAACCCCATTGGACAGCGTGTGTGTGTCACAATACCCTTTGGAAAGCGTGTGTGTCACAAACTGGATTGGACAGAGTTTGTGTCACAAACATCATTGGACAGCGTGTGTGTCACAAGCCCATTGGTCAGAGTGTGTGTGTTACAAAATACATTGGACAGTGTGTGTGTCACAAACCCCATTGTACAGCGTGTGTGTGTCACAATCCCCACTGTACAGTGTGTGTGTCACAAACACCATTGGACAGTGTGTGTGTCACAGACCCCTCAGTACAGGGTGTGTGTCACAATCCCCATAGGACAGTGTGCATGTCACAATCGTCATTGGACAGCGTGTGTGTCACAATACCATTGAAGAGACTGTGTGTGTCACAAAACCCACTGGACGGCGTGTGTGACACGAACGCCTTTGTACAGCGTGTGTGTCACAAGCACCATTGGACAGAGTGTGTGTGTCACAAACCCCATTGGAAAGTGTATGTGTCACAAACCCCATCGGATAGTGTGAGTGTGTCACAAACCCTCCTAGTCAGTGTGTGTGTCAGAAAACCAATTGGACAGCATGCGTGTCACTAACACCATTGGGCAGTGTGTGTGTAACAAACACAATTGGTCTGCGTGTGTGTCTCAAACCCCATGGGACAGCGTGTCTGTGACGAACCCCATTGGACACCGCGTGTGTCACAATCCCCATTGGACAGCGTGTGTGTTACAAACCCCATTGGACAGAGTGTGTGTGTCACAAACACCATTGGACAGCGTGTGTGTTTCACAATCCCCATTGCACACTGTATGTGTGTCACAAACCCGATTAGACAGTGTGTGTGTCACGAGCCTCATTGGACAGCGTGTGTGTCACAATCCCCACTGGACAGCGTGTGTGTCACAAACCCCATTGGACAGCATGTGTGTCACAAACACCATTGGACACTGTGTGTGTCACAAACCCCATTGGATATCGTGTGTGACACAAGCCCATTGGACAAAGTGTGTGTGTCACAAGCACCATTGGACAGAGTGTGTGTGTCACAAACCCCATGGGACAGTGTGTGTGACCAACCCCATTGGACAGCGCGTGTGTCACAATCCCCATTTTACAGCGTGTGTGTGACGAACCAGATTGGACAGCGCGTGTGTCACAATCCCCATTGGACAGCGTGTGTGTCACAATCCCCATTGTACAACGTGTGTGTAAAAAACTCCATTGGACAGCGTGTGTGTTTCACAAACCCCATTGGACAGCGTGTATGTGTCACAAGCCCTTTGGAAAGACTGTGTGTGTGTCACAAAACCTATTGTACAGCGTGTGTGTCACGAACCCCATTGAACAGCGTGTGTGTCACGAGCACCATTGGACAGATTGTATGTGTCACAAACCCCATTGGACAGCCTGTGTGTCACAAGCCCCATTGGACAGAGTGTATGTGTCACAAACCCCATTGGATAGCATGTGTGTGTCATAAACCCTATTGGACAGTGTGTATGTCACAATCCCCATTGGACAGCTCCTGTGTCACAAACCCAATTGGACAGCGTGTGTGTCACAAACACCTTTGGACAGCGTATGTGTGTCACAATCCCCATTGGAGAGCGTGTGTGTCAAAACCCAACTGGACAGTGTGTGTGTCAAAAAACACATTGGAGAGCGTGTGTGTAACAAACACCCATGGACAGTTTGTGTGTCACAAAACCCCATTGGAAACCGTGTGTGTCACAAACCCCAATGGACAGCGTCTGTGTGTCACAATCCCCATTAGACAGCGTGTGTGTCACAAACCCCATTGGACAGCATTTGTGTTTCACAATTCCCATTTGACAGCGTGTGTGTCAGAATCCCCTTTGGACAGTGTGTGTGTCACAAACCCCGTTGGACAGCGTGTGTGTCACAAACCCCATTGGACAGATTGTGTGTCATAAACCCCATTGAACACAGTGTGTGTGTCACAAAGCCGATTTGACAGCGTGTGTGTCACAATCCCCATTGGACAAGGTGTGTGTCACAAACACCATTGGACGTCGTGCGTGTCACAAACCCTTTTGGACAGTGTGTGTCTCACAAACCCCACTGGACAGTGTGCCTGTCACAAACCCCATTGGACATCGTGTGTATCACAAACTCCTTTGGACAGTTTGTGTGTCACAAACCCCATTGGACAGCGTGTGTGTGTCACAATCCCCATTGGACAGTGTGTATGTGTCACAAACCCCTTTGGACAGTGTGTGTGTAACAAACCCCATTGGACAGCGTTTGTGTGTCACAAACCCCATTGGACAGTGTGTGTGTCACAAAACCCACTGGATAGCCTGTGTGTCACAAACCCCATTGGAAAGTGTGTGTGTCACAAACACTTTTCCAAGTGTGTGTGTCACAAACCCCACTCTAATGCATGTATTCAACGAACCCCATTGGACAGAGTGTGTGTCACAAGACCCATTGGAGAGAGTGTGTGTGTAACAAAACCCATTGGACAGTGTGTGTGTCACAAAGCCCATTGTACAGCGTGTGTGTCATAAACCCCCGTGGACACTGTGTGTGTCACGAATGCCATTCGACAGTGTTTGTGTCACAAACCCCTCTGGACAGTGTGTGTGCCACAATCCCCAGTGGACAGTGTGTGTGTCAATACCCCATTGGACAGTGTGTGTTTCACAAAACCCACTGGACAGTATGTGTGTCACAAACACCCATGGAGAGTGTGAGTGTCACAAACACCATTGGACAACTTGTGTGTCACAAACCCCATTGGACAGAGTTTGTTTTTAACAATACCCATTGGACAACATGTGTGTCATAAACCCATTTGGACAGTGTGTGTTCCACAAACCCCACGTGACAGCGTGTGTGCCACAAACCCATGGAGAGTGTGCGTGTCACAAACCCCATTGGACATCGTGTGTGTCACAAACCCCTTTGGACAGTGTGTGTGTCAGAAACCCCATTGGACAGTGTTTGTGTGTCACAATACCCAGGGGACAGAGTGTGTCACGAACCCCATTGCACAGCGTGTGTGTCACAAGCGCCATTGGACAGAGTGTGTGCGTCATAAACCCCGTTGGAACGTGTATGCGTTACAAAACCCATTGTATAGAGTGTGTGTGTCACAAACCCTCCTGGTAAAGTGTGTGTGTCACAAAACCAATTGGACAGCATGCGTGTCACACACACCATTGGACAGTGTGTGTGTAACAAACCCAATTTGTCAGCATGTGTTTCTCAAACCCCATGGGACAGCAACTGGGTGTCACAAACCCCATTGGATAGCGTGCGTCACAAACCACATTGGATAGCGCGTGTGTGTCTAAAACCCCATTAGAAGGTATGATTGTCACAAACCCCATTGGATAGCATGTGTGTGTCACAAACCCTATTGGACAGTGTGTATTTCACAATCCCCATTAGACAGCGTCTGTTTCACAAACCCCATTGGACAGCGTGTGTGTCACAAACAACCATTGGACAGCATGTGTAGTGTCACAATCCCCATTGGGCAGCGTGTGTGTCATAAACCCCATTGGATAGCGTGCGTGTGTCACAAACCCCATTATAAAGTGTGAGTGTCACAAACCCCATTGGACAGAGTTTGTGTCACCAACCACCGTGGACACTGTGTGTGTCACAAACCCCATTGGACAGTGTGTGTGTCACAAACACCCATGGAAAGTGTGCGTGTCAGAAACCCCATTGGATATCGTGTGTGTCACAAACCCCTTTGGACAGTGTGTCTGTGTCACAAACCCGATTGGACAGTGTGTGTTTCACAAGCCCCATTGGACAGCGTGTGTGTCACAAACACCATTGGACAGCGTGTGTGTCACAAACCCCATTAGAAAGAGTGTGTGTCACAAACCCCATTGGTAGCGTGTGTGATGTCACAAATCCTATTGGACAATGTGTGTGTCAAAAACCCCACTGGACAGCGTGTGTGTCACGAATCCCATTGGACAGGTGTGTGTCACAAACACCATTGGACTGCGTGTGTGTGTGTCACAAACCCTATTGGATAGTGTGTGTGTGTCATAAACCCCATTGGAGAGCGTGTGTGTTTCATGATCCCCATTGGACAGAGTGTATGTGTCACAAACCCCATTGGACAGCGTGTGTGACACAATCCTCATTGGACAGCGTGTGTGTCACAAACCTCATTGGACAGCGTGTGTGTGTCACAATACCCATTGGACAGTGTGTGTGTCACAAACACAATTGGACCGAGTTTGTGTCACCAACCTCCGTGGACACTGTGTGTGTCACAAACAACATTGGACAGTGTGTGTGTCGCAAACCCCATTGGACACCGTGTGTGTCACAAACTCCCATGGACAGTGTGCCTGTCACAAACCCCATTGGACAGCGTGTGTGTCACAAACACCCATGGACAGTGTGCCTGTCACAAACCCCATTGGACTTCGTGTGTGTCACAAACCCCTTTGGACAGTGTGTGTGTCACAAACCCCATTGGACAGTGTGTGTGTGTCCCAATCCCCATTGGACAGAGTGTGTGTCACAAACCCCGTTGGAAAGTGTATGTGTCACAATCACCGTTGGATAGAGTGTGTGTGTCACAAACCCTCCTGGTCAGTGTGTGTGACACAAAACCCATTGGACAGCATGCGTGTCACAAACATCATTGGACAGCGTGTGTGTCACAAAACCCATTGGGAATTTTCTGTCACAAACCCCATTGGATAGCATGTGTGTGTCACAAAACCTATTGGATAGTAAGTATGTCACAATCCCCGTTGGATAGCGTGTGTGTGTCACAAACCCTATTGGATAGCGTGTAGGTCACAATCCCCATTGGACAGCGTCTGTGTCACAAACCCCATTGGACAGCGTGTGAGTCACAAACAACATTGGACAGCGTGTGTGGTTCACAATCCCCATTGGACACTGTGTGTGTGTGTCACAAAACCCATTGGATAGCGTGTGTGCCAGAAACGCCCGTGGACACTGTGTGTGTCACGAACGCCATTGGACAATGTGTGTGTCACAAACCGCCCTGGACAGTGTGTGTGTCACAATTCCCAGTGGACAGTGTGTGTGTCAAATCCCCATTGGACATTGTGTGTGTGACAAAACCCACTGGACAGCCTGTGTGTCACAAACACCCATGGACAGTGTGAGTGTCACAAACCCCATTGGATAGCGTGTGTGTCACAAACCCCTTTGCACAGTGTGTGTGTCACAAACCCCATTGGACAGCGTGTGTGTGTCACAGTCCCCATTGGACAGTGTGTGTGTCACAAACACCATTGGAAAGTGTATGTGTAACAAAACCCATTCGATAGCGTGTGTGTGTAACAAACCCTACTGGATAGTATGTGTGTCACAAAACTCACTGGACAGCGTGTGTTCACAAACACCATTGGATAGCGAATTTTTAACAAGACCCATTGTACGGAGTGTGTGTGTCACAAACCCCACTGGACGGCGTGTGTGTCACAAACACCCATGGATAGTGTGCGTGTCACAAACCCCATTGGACATCGTGTGTGTCACAAACCCTTTTGGACAGTGTGTGTGTCACAAACACCACTGGACAGCGTGTGCATTCACAAACACCCATGGACACTGTGCGTGTCACAAAACCTATTGGACAGAGTTTGTGTCACAAACCGCATTGGAAAGTGTGTGTGTCACAAACCGCATTGGACAGCGTGTGTGTGTCACAATACCCATTGGACAGTGTGTGTTTCAGTATCCCCATTGGACAGAGTTTGTGTCACAAACCCAATTGGACTGCGTGTGTGTGTCACAGTCCCCATTGGACAGTGTGCGTGTCACAAACCCCATTGGACATCGTGTGTGTCACAAACCCATTTGGAAAGTGTGTGTGTCACAAAACCCATTGGACAGGGTTTGTGTCACAAACCCCATGGGACAGAGTGTGTGTCACGAACCCCATTAGAAAGTGTGTGTCACAAAACCCATTATAAAGTGTGCGTGTCACAAATCCCATTGGACAGCGTGTGTCTCACAAACGCCATTGAACAGTGTGTGTGTCACAAACCCCATTGGACAGAGTTTGTGTTTAACAATACCCATTGGACAGTGTGTGTGTCACAAACCCCATTGGAGAGAGTGTGAGTGTCACAATCCCCATTGGAGAGTGTGTGTGTCACAAACATCATTGGACAGCATGTGTGTCACAAGCCCATTGGACAGAGTGTGTGTGTCACAAGCACCATTGGAAAGTGTATGTGTCACAAACCCCATTGGATTGCGTGTGTGTGTCACAAACCCAATTGGACAGTGTGTGTGTCACAAACCCTCTTGGACACTGTGTATGTCACAAACCCCATTGGACAGTGTGTGTGTCAGAAACTCCACTGAACAGCATGTGTTTCACAAACCCCATTGGACAGCGTGTGTGTGTCACAATACCCTTTGGAAAGCGTGTGTGTCACAAACTGGATTGGACAGAGTTTGTGTCACAAACATCATTGGACAGCGTGTGTGTCACAAGCCCATTGGTCAGAGTGTGTGTATTACAAAATACATTGGACAGTGTGTGTGTCACAAACCCCATTGTACAGCGTGTGTGTGTCACAATCCCCACTGTACAGTGTGTGTGTCACAAACACCATTGGACAGTGTGTGTGTCACAGACCCCTCAGTACAGGGTGTGTGTCACAATCCCCATAGGACAGTGTGCATGTCACAATCATCATTGGACAGCGTGTGTGTCACAATACCATTGAAGAGACTGTGTGTGTCACAAAACCCACTGGACGGCGTGTGTGACACGAACGCCTTTGTACAGCGTGTGTGTCACAAGCACCATTGGACAGAGTGTGTGTGTCACAAACCCCATTGGAAAGTGTATGTGTCACAAACCCCATCGGATAGTGTGAGTGTGTCACAAACCCTCCTAGTCAGTGTGTGTGTCAGAAAACCAATTGGACAGCATGCGTGTCACTAACACCATTGGGCAGTGTGTGTGTAACAAACACAATTGGTCTGCGTGTGTGTCTCAAACCCCATGGGACAGCGTGTCTGTGACGAACCCCATTGGACACCGCGTGTGTCACAATCCCCATTGGACAGCGTGTGTGTTACAAACCCCATTGGACAGAGTGTGTGTGTCACAAACACCATTGGACAGCGTGTGTGTTTCACAATCCCCATTGCACACTGTATGTGTGTCACAAACCCGATTAGACAGTGTGTGTGTCACGAGCCTCATTGGACAGCGTGTGTGTCACAATCCCCACTGGACAGCGTGTGTGTCACAAACCCCATTGGACAGCATGTGTGTCACAAACACCATTGGACACTGTGTGTGTCACAAACCCCATTGGATATCGTGTGTGTCACAAGCCCATTGGACAAAGTGTGTGTGTCACAAGCACCATTGGACAGAGTGTGTGTGTCACAAACCCCATGGGACAGTGTGTGTGACCAACCCCATTGGACAGCGCGTGTGTCACAATCCCCATTTTACAGCGTGTGTGTGACGAACCAGATTGGACAGCGCGTGTGTCACAATCCCCATTGGACAGCGTGTGTGTCACAATCCCCATTGTACAACGTGTGTGTAAAAAACTCCATTGGACAGCGTGTGTGTTTCACAAACCCCATTGGACAGCGTGTATGTGTCACAAGCCCTTTGGAAAGACTGTGTGTGTGTCACAAAACCTATTGTACAGCGTGTGTGTCACGAACCCCATTGAACAGCGTGTGTGTCACGAGCACCATTGGACAGATTGTATGTGTCACAAACCCCATTGGACAGCCTGTGTGTCACAAGCCCCATTGGACAGAGTGTATGTGTCACAAACCCCATTGGATAGCATGTGTGTGTCATAAACCCTATTGGACAGTGTGTATGTCACAATCCCCATTGGACAGCGTCTGTGTCACAAACCCAATTGGACAGCGTGTGTGTCACAAACACCTTTGGACAGCGTATGTGTGTCACAATCCCCATTGGAGAGCGTGTGTGTCAAAACCCAACTGGACAGTGTGTGTGTCAAAAAACACATTGGAGAGCGTGTGTGTAACAAACACCCATGGACAGTTTGTGTGTCACAAAACCCCATTGGAAACCGTGTGTGTCACAAACCCCAATGGACAGCGTCTGTGTGTCACAATCCCCATTAGACAGCGTGTGTGTCACAAACCCCATTGGACAGCATTTGTGTTTCACAATTCCCATTTGACAGCGTGTGTGTCAGAATCCCCTTTGGACAGTGTGTGTGTCACAAACCCCGTTGGACAGCGTGTGTGTCACAAACCCCATTGGACAGATTGTGTGTCATAAACCCCATTGAACACAGTGTGTGTGTCACAAAGCCGATTTGACAGCGTGTGTGTCACAATCCCCATTGGACAAGGTGTGTGTCACAAACACCATTGGACAGCGTGTGTGTCACAAACCCCTTTGGACAGCGTGTGTGTGTCAAAATCCCCATTAGACAGCGTGTGTGTCACATACCCATTTGGACAGTGTGTGTGTCACAAACCCCATTGGACAATGTGTCTGTGTCACCATCCCCAATGGATAATGTGTGTTTTACAAACACCATTTGACAGAGTGTGTGTCACAAACACTATTGGACAGAGTGTGTGTGTCACAAGGCAATTGTACAGAGTGTGTGTCATGAACCCCATTGGACAGTGTGTGTGTCACAAGAACCATTGGACAGAGTGTGTGTGCCACAAACCCCTTTGGAAAGTGTATGTGTCACAAACTCCATTGGATAGAGTGTGTGTGTCACAAACCCTATTGGACAGTTTGTGTGTCACAAACCTCATTGGACAGCGTGTGTGTGTCACAATCTCCATTGGACAGTGTGAGTGTCACAAACACCTTTGAAAAGCGTGTGTGTCACAAGCCCATTGGACAGAGTGTGTGTGTCACAAAACCCACTGGACAGCGTGTGTGTCACAAACCCCATTGGACAGCGTGTGTGTCACAAGCACCATTGGACAGCGTGTGTGTCACAATCCCCATTGGACACCGTGTGTGTCAGAAACCCAGTTGGGCAGAGTGTGTGTGTCACAAACCCCATTGGACGTCGTGCGTGTCACAAACCCTTTTGGACAGTGTGTGTCTCACAAACCCCACTGGACAGTGTGCCTGTCACAAACCCCATTGGACATCGTGTGTATCACAAACTCCTTTGGACAGTTTGTGTGTCACAAACCCCATTGGACAGCGTGTGTGTGTCACAATCCCCATTGGACAGTGTGTATGTGTCACAAACCCCTTTGGACAGTGTGTGTGTAACAAACCCCATTGGACAGCGTTTGTGTGTCACAAACCCCATTGGACAGTGTGTGTGTCACAAAACCCACTGGATAGCCTGTGTGTCACAAACCCCATTGGAAAGTGTGTGTGTCACAAACACTTTTCCAAGTGTGTGTGTCACAAACCCCACTCTAAAGCATGTATTCAACGAACCCCATTGGACAGAGTGTGTGTCACAAGACCCATTGGAGAGAGTGTGTGTGTAACAAAACCCATTGGACAGTGTGTGTGTCACAAAGCCCATTGTACAGCGTGTGTGTCATAAACCCCCGTGGACACTGTGTGTGTCACGAATGCCATTCGACAGTGTTTGTGTCACAAACCCCTCTGGACAGTGTGTGTGCCACAATCCCCAGTGGACAGTGTGTGTGTCAATACCCCATTGGACAGTGTGTGTTTCACAAAACCCACTGGACAGTATGTGTGTCACAAACACCCATGGAGAGTGTGAGTGTCACAAACACCATTGGACAACTTGTGTGTCACAAACCCCATTGGACAGAGTTTGTTTTTAACAATACCCATTGGACAACATGTGTGTCATAAACCCATTTGGACAGTGTGTGTTCCACAAACCCCACGTGACAGCGTGTGTGCCACAAACCCATGGAGAGTGTGCGTGTCACAAACCCCATTGGACATCGTGTGTGTCACAAACCCCTTTGGACAGTGTGTGTGTCAGAAACCCCATTGGACAGTGTTTGTGTGTCACAATACCCAGGGGACAGAGTGTGTCACGAACCCCATTGCACAGCGTGTGTGTCACAAGCGCCATTGGACAGAGTGTGTGCGTCATAAACCCCGTTGGAACGTGTATGCGTTACAAAACCCATTGTATAGTGTGTGTGTGTCACAAACCCTCCTGGTAAAGTGTGTGTGTCACAAAACCAATTGGACAGCATGCGTGTCACACACACCATTGGACAGTGTGTGTGTAACAAACCCAATTTGTCAGCATGTGTTTCTCAAACCCCATGGGACAGCAACTGGGTGTCACAAACCCCATTGGATAGCGTGCGTCACAAACCACATTGGATAGCGCGTGTGTGTCTAAAACCCCATTAGAAGGTATGATTGTCACAAACCCCATTGGATAGCATGTGTGTGTCACAAACCCTATTGGACAGTGTGTATTTCACAATCCCCATTAGACAGCGTCTGTTTCACAAACCCCATTGGACAGCGTGTGTGTCACAAACAACCATTGGACAGCGTGTGTAGTGTCACAATCCCCACTGGGCAGCGTGTGTGTCATAAACCCCATTGGATAGCGTGCGTGTGTCACAAACCCCATTATAAAGTGTGAGTGTCACAAACCCCTTTGGACAGTGTGTCTGTTTCACAAACCCGATTGGACAGTGTGTGTTTCACAAGCCCCATTGGACAGCGTGTGTGTCACAAACACCATTGGACAGCGTGTGTGTCACAAACCCCTTTAGAAAGAGTGTGTGTCACAAACCCCATTGGTAGCGTGTGTGATGTCACAAACCCTATTGGACAATGTGTGTGTCAAAAACCCCACTGGACAGCGTGTGTGTCACGAATCCCATTGGACAGGTGTGTGTCACAAACACCATTGGACTGCGTGTGTGTGTGTCACAAACCCTATTGGATAGTGTGTGTGTGTCATAAACCCCATTGGAGAGCGTGTGTGTTTCATGATCCCCATTGGACAGAGTGTATGTGTCACAAACCCCATTGGACAGCGTGTGTGACACAATCCTCATTGGACAGCGTGTGTGTCACAAACCTCATTGGACAGCGTGTGTGTGTCACAATACCCATTGGACAGTGTGTGTGTCACAAACACAATTGGACCGAGTTTGTGTCACCAACCTCCGTGGACACTGTGTGTGTCACATACAACATTGGACAGTGTGTGTGTCGCAAACCCCATTGGACACCGTGTGTGTCACAAACTCCCATGGACAGTGTGCCTGTCACAAACCCCATTGGACAGCGTGTGTGTCACAAACACCCATGGACAGTGTGCCTGTCACAAACCCCATTGGACTTCGTGTGTGTCACAAACCCCTTTGGACAGTGTGTGTGTCACAAACCCCATTGGACAGTGTGTGTGTGTCCCAATCCCCATTGGACAGAGTGTGTGTCACAAACCCCATTGGAAAGTGTATGTGTCACAATCACCGTTGGATAGAGTGTGTGTGTCACAAACCCTCCTGGTCAGTGTGTGTGACACAAAACCCATTGGACAGCATGCGTGTCACAAACATCATTGGACAGCGTGTGTGTCACAAAACCCATTGGGAATTTTCTGTCACAAACCCCATTGGATAGCATGTGTGTGTCACAAAACCTATTGGACAGTAAGGATGTCACAATCCCCGTTGGATAGCGTGTGTGTGTCACAAACCCTATTGGATAGCGTGTAGGTCACAATCCCCATTGGACAGCGTCTGTGTCACAAACCCCATTGGACAGCGTGTGAGTCACAAACAACATTGGACAGCGTGTGTGGTTCACAATCCCCATTGGACACTGTGTGTGTGTGTCACAAAACCCATTGGATAGCGTGTGTGCCAGAAACGCCCGTGGACACTGTGTGTGTCACGAACGCCATTGGACAATGTGTGTGTCACAAACCGCCCTGGACAGTGTGTGTGTCACAATTCCCAGTGGACAGTGTGTGTGTCAAATCCCCATTGGACATTGTGTGTGTGACAAAACCCACTGGACAGCCTGTGTGTCACAAACACCCATGGACAGTGTGAGTGTCACAAACCCCATTGGATAGCGTGTGTGTCACAAACCCCTTTGCACAGTGTGTGTGTCACAAACCCCATTGGACAGCGTGTGTGTGTCACAGTCCCCATTGGACAGTGTGTGTGTCACAAACACCATTGGAAAGTGTATGTGTAACAAAACCCATTCGATAGCGTGTGTGTGTAACAAACCCTACTGGATAGTATGTGTGTCACAAAACTCACTGGACAGCGTGTGTTCACAAACACCATTGGATAGCGAATTTTTAACAAGACCCATTGTACGGAGTGTGTGTGTCACAAACCCCACTGGACGGCGTGTGTGTCACAAACACCCATGGACAGTGTGCGTGTCACAAAACCCATTGTACATCATGTGTGTCACAAACCCTTATGGACAGTGTGTGTGTCACAAACCCCAGTGGACAGTGTGTGTGTCAAAAACACCCATGGACAGTTAGCGTGTCACAAACCCCATTGGATAGCGTGTGTGTGGCACAAACCCTAATGGACAGTGTGTGTGTCACAATACCCATTGGACAGCGTCTGTGTCACAATCCCCATTGGACAGCGTGTGTGTCACAAACCCCCGTGGACACTGTGTGTGTCACAAACACTATTGGACAGTGTGTGTGTAACAAACCCATTTGGTCAGCGTGTGTGTCACAAACCCCATGGGACAGCATGTGTGTGTCACAATCATCATTGGACAGTGTGTGTGTCACAAACCCCAAGGGACAGATTGTGTGTCACGAACCCTATGGACAGCGTGTGTGTCACAAGCCCCATTGGACAGCGTGTGTGTCACAAACACCATTAGAAAGTGTGCGTGTCACAAACCACATTAGAAAGTGTGTGTGTCACAAACACCATTGGACAGCGTGTGTGTCACAATCAACATTGGACAGTGTGTGTGTCACAAACCCCGTTGGATAGCGTGTGTGTGTCACAAACCCCATTGGACAGCTTGTGTGTGTCACAAAGCCCGTTTGACAGAGTGTGTGTCACAAACCCCGTTGGACAGCGAGTGTGTTTCACAATCCCCATTGGACAGTGTGTGTGTCACTAAACCCATTGGATAGCGTGTCTGTGTCACAAACCATATTTAACAGTGTGTGTGTCACAAAACCCATTGAACAGTGTATGAGTCACAAAAACCCATGCACAGTATGCGTGTCACAAACCCCATTGCACATCGTGTGTGTCACAAACCCTTTTGGACAGTGTGCGTGTCACAAACCCCAATGGATACCGTGTGTGTCACAAACCACTTCGGACAATGTGTGTGTCACAAACACCATTGGACAGTGTGTGCGTCACAAAACCCATTGGACAAGGGTGTATCACGAACCATATTGGACAGCCTGTGTGTCACAAGCGCCATTGGACAGAGTGTGTGTGTCACAAACCCCATTGGACAGCGTGTGTGTCACAAACACCCATGGATAGTGTGCGTGTCACAAACCCCATTGGACATCGTGTGTGTCACAAACCCTTTTGGACAGTGTGTGTGTCACAAACCCCATTGGACAGCGTGTGTGTGTCAAAAACCCCATTAGAAAGTATGTTTGTCACAAACCCTATTGGATAGCATGTGTGTGTCACAAACACCACTGGACAGCGTGTGCATTCACAAACACCCATGGACACTGTGCGTGTCACAAAACCTATTGGACAGAGTTTGTGTCACAAACCGCATTGGAAAGTGTGTGTGTCACAAACCGCATTGGACAGCGTGTGTGTGTCACAATACCCATTGGACAGTGTGTGTTTCAGTATCCCCATTGGACAGAGTTTGTGTCACAAACCCAATTGGACTGCGTGTGTGTGTCACAGTCCCCATTGGACAGTGTGCGTGTCACAAACCCCATTGGACATCGTGTGTGTCACAAACCCATTTGGAAAGTGTGTGTGTCACAAAACCCATTGGACAGGGTTTGTGTCACAAACCCCATGGGACAGAGTGTGTGTCACGAACCCCATTAGAAAGTGTGTGTCACAAAACCCATTATAAAGTGTGCGTGTCACAAATCCCATTGGACAGCGTGTGTCTCACAAACGCCATTGAACAGTGTGTGTGTCACAAACCCCATTGGACAGAGTTTGTGTTTAACAATACCCATTGGACAGTGTGTGTGTCACAAACCCCATTGGAGAGAGTGTGAGTGTCACAATCCCCATTGGAGAGTGTGTGTGTCACAAACATCATTGGACAGCATGTGTGTCACAAGCCCATTGGACAGAGTGTGTGTGTCACAAGCACCATTGGACAGAGTGTGTGTGTCACAATCCCCATTGGAAAGTGTATGTGTCACAAACCCCATTGGATTGCGTGTGTGTGTCACAAACCCAATTGGACAGTGTGTGTGTCACAAACCCTCTTGGACACTGTGTATGTCACAAACCCCATTGGACAGTGTGTGTGTCAGAAACTCCACTGAACAGCATGTGTTTCACAAACCTCATTGGACAGCGTGTGTGTGTCACAATACCCTTTGGAAAGCGTGTGTGTCACAAACTGGATTGGACAGAGTTTGTGTCACAAACATCATTGGACAGCGTGTGTGTCACAAGCCCATTGGTCAGAGTGTGTGTGTTACAAAATACATTGGACAGTGTGTGTGTCACAAACCCCATTGTACAGCGTGTGTGTGTCACAATCCCCACTGTACAGTGTGTGTGTCACAAACACCATTGGACAGTGTGTGTGTCACAGACCCCTCAGTACAGGGTGTGTGTCACAATCCCCATAGGACAGTGTGCATGTCACAATCATCATTGGACAGCGTGTGTGTCACAATACCATTGAAGAGACTGTGTGTGTCACAAAACCCACTGGACGGCGTGTGTGACACGAACGCCTTTGTACAGCGTGTGTGTCACAAGCACCATTGGACAGAGTGTGTGTGTCACAAACCCCATTGGAAAGTGTATGTGTCACAAACCCCATCGGATAGTGTGAGTGTGTCACAAACCCTCCTAGTCAGTGTGTGTGTCAGAAAACCAATTGGACAGCATGCGTGTCACTAACACCATTGGGCAGTGTGTGTGTAACAAACACAATTGGTCTGCGTGTGTGTCTCAAACCCCATGGGACAGCGTGTCTGTGACGAACCCCATTGGACACCGCGTGTGTCACAATCCCCATTGGACAGCGTGTGTGTTACAAACCCCATTGGACAGAGTGTGTGTGTCACAAACACCATTGGACAGCGTGTGTGTTTCACAATCCCCATTGCACACTGTATGTGTGTCACAAACCCGATTAGACAGTGTGTGTGTCACGAGCCTCATTGGACAGCGTGTGTGTCACAATCCCCACTGGACAGCGTGTGTGTCACAAACCCCATTGGACAGCATGTGTGTCACAAACACCATTGGACACTGTGTGTGTCACAAACCCCATTGGATATCGTGTGTGTCACAAGCCCATTGGACAAAGTGTGTGTGTCACAAGCACCATTGGACAGAGTGTGTGTGTCACAAACCCCATGGGACAGTGTGTGTGACCAACCCCATTGGACAGCGCGTGTGTCACAATCCCCATTTTACAGCGTGTGTGTGACGAACCAGATTGGACAGCGCGTGTGTCACAATCCCCATTGGACAGCGTGTGTGTCACAATCCCCATTGTACAACGTGTGTGTAAAAAACTCCATTGGACAGCGTGTGTGTTTCACAAACCCCATTGGACAGCGTGTATGTGTCACAAGCCCTTTGGAAAGACTGTGTGTGTGTCACAAAACCTATTGTACAGCGTGTGTGTCACGAACCCCATTGAACAGCGTGTGTGTCACGAGCACCATTGGACAGATTGTATGTGTCACAAACCCCATTGGACAGCCTGTGTGTCACAAGCCCCATTGGACAGAGTGTATGTGTCACAAACCCCATTGGATAGCATGTGTGTGTCATAAACCCTATTGGACAGTGTGTATGTCACAATCCCCATTGGACAGCGTCTGTGTCACAAACCCAATTGGACAGCGTGTGTGTCACAAACACCTTTGGACAGCGTATGTGTGTCACAATCCCCATTGGAGAGCGTGTGTGTCAAAACCCAACTGGACAGTGTGTGTGTCAAAAAACACATTGGAGAGCGTGTGTGTAACAAACACCCATGGACAGTTTGTGTGTCACAAAACCCCATTGGAAACCGTGTGTGTCACAAACCCCAATGGACAGCGTCTGTGTGTCACAATCCCCATTAGACAGCGTGTGTCTCACAAACCCCACTGGACAGTGTGCCTGTCACAAACCCCATTGGACATCGTGTGTATCACAAACTCCTTTGGACAGTTTGTGTGTCACAAACCCCATTGGACAGCGTGTGTGTGTCACAATCCCCATTGGACAGTGTGTATGTGTCACAAACCCCTTTGGACAGTGTGTGTGTAACAAACCCCATTGGACAGCGTTTGTGTGTCACAAACCCCATTGGACAGTGTGTGTGTCACAAAACCCACTGGATAGCCTGTGTGTCACAAACCCCATTGGAAAGTGTGTGTGTCACAAACACTTTTCCAAGTGTGTGTGTCACAAACCCCACTCTAAAGCATGTATTCAACGAACCCCATTGGACAGAGTGTGTGTCACAAGACCCATTGGAGAGAGTGTGTGTGTAACAAAACCCATTGGACAGTGTGTGTGTCACAAAGCCCATTGTACAGCGTGTGTGTCATAAACCCCCGTGGACACTGTGTGTGTCACGAATGCCATTCGACAGTGTTTGTGTCACAAACCCCTCTGGACAGTGTGTGTGCCACAATCCCCAGTGGACAGTGTGTGTGTCAATACCCCATTGGACAGTGTGTGTTTCACAAAACCCACTGGACAGTATGTGTGTCACAAACACCCATGGAGAGTGTGAGTGTCACAAACACCATTGGACAACTTGTGTGTCACAAACCCCATTGGACAGAGTTTGTTTTTAACAATACCCATTGGACAACATGTGTGTCATAAACCCATTTGGACAGTGTGTGTTCCACAAACCCCACGTGACAGCGTGTGTGCCACAAACCCATGGAGAGTGTGCGTGTCACAAACCCCATTGGACATCGTGTGTGTCACAAACCCCTTTGGACAGTGTGTGTGTCAGAAACCCCATTGGACAGTGTTTGTGTGTCACAATACCCAGGGGACAGAGTGTGTCACGAACCCCATTGCACAGCGTGTGTGTCACAAGCGCCATTGGACAGAGTGTGTGCGTCATAAACCCCGTTGGAACGTGTATGCGTTACAAAACCCATTGTATAGTGTGTGTGTGTCACAAACCCTCCTGGTAAAGTGTGTGTGTCACAAAACCAATTGGACAGCATGCGTGTCACACACACCATTGGACAGTGTGTGTGTAACAAACCCAATTTGTCAGCATGTGTTTCTCAAACCCCATGGGACAGCAACTGGGTGTCACAAACCCCATTGGATAGCGTGCGTCACAAACCACATTGGATAGCGCGTGTGTGTCTAAAACCCCATTAGAAGGTATGATTGTCACAAACCCCATTGGATAGCATGTGTGTGTCACAAACCCTATTGGACAGTGTGTATTTCACAATCCCCATTAGACAGCGTCTGTTTCACAAACCCCATTGGACAGCGTGTGTGTCACAAACAACCATTGGACAGCGTGTGTAGTGTCACAATCCCCACTGGGCAGCGTGTGTGTCATAAACCCCATTGGATAGCGTGCGTGTGTCACAAACCCCATTATAAAGTGTGAGTGTCACAAACCCCATTGGACAGAGTTTGTGTCACCAACCACCGTGGACACTGTGTGTGTCACAAACCCCATTGGACAGTGTGTGTGTCACAAACACCCATGGAAAGTGTGCGTGTCAGAAACCCCATTGGATATCGTGTGTGTCACAAACCCCTTTGGACAGTGTGTCTGTGTCACAAACCCGATTGGACAGTGTGTGTTTCACAAGCCCCATTGGACAGCGTGTGTGTCACAAACACCATTGGACAGCGTGTGTGTCACAAACCCCATTAGAAAGAGTGTGTGTCACAAACCCCATTGGTAGCGTGTGTGATGTCACAAATCCTATTGGACAATGTGTGTGTCAAAAACCCCACTGGACAGCGTGTGTGTCACGAATCCCATTGGACAGGTGTGTGTCACAAACACCATTGGACTGCGTGTGTGTGTGTCACAAACCCTATTGGATAGTGTGTGTGTGTCATAAACCCCATTGGAGAGCGTGTGTGTTTCATGATCCCCATTGGACAGAGTGTATGTGTCACAAACCCCATTGGACAGCGTGTGTGACACAATCCTCATTGGACAGCGTGTGTGTCACAAACCTCATTGGACAGCGTGTGTGTGTCACAATACCCATTGGACAGTGTGTGTGTCACAAACACAATTGGACCGAGTTTGTGTCACCAACCTCCGTGGACACTGTGTGTGTCACATACAACATTGGACAGTGTGTGTGTCGCAAACCCCATTGGACACCGTGTGTGTCACAAACTCCCATGGACAGTGTGCCTGTCACAAACCCCATTGGACAGCGTGTGTGTCACAAACACCCATGGACAGTGTGCCTGTCACAAACCCCATTGGACTTCGTGTGTGTCACAAACCCCTTTGGACAGTGTGTGTGTCACAAACCCCATTGGACAGTGTGTGTGTGTCCCAATCCCCATTGGACAGAGTGTGTGTCACAAACCCCGTTGGAAAGTGTATGTGTCACAATCACCGTTGGATAGAGTGTGTGTGTCACAAACCCTCCTGGTCAGTGTGTGTGACACAAAACCCATTGGACAGCATGCGTGTCACAAACATCATTGGACAGCGTGTGTGTCACAAAACCCATTGGGAATTTTCTGTCACAAACCCCATTGGATAGCATGTGTGTGTCACAAAACCTATTGGACAGTAAGGATGTCACAATCCCCGTTGGATAGCGTGTGTGTGTCACAAACCCTATTGGATAGCGTGTAGGTCACAATCCCCATTGGACAGCGTCTGTGTCACAAACCCCATTGGACAGCGTGTGAGTCACAAACAACATTGGACAGCGTGTGTGGTTCACAATCCCCATTGGACACTGTGTGTGTGTGTCACAAAACCCATTGGATAGCGTGTGTGCCAGAAACGCCCGTGGACACTGTGTGTGTCACGAACGCCATTGGACAATGTGTGTGTCACAAACCGCCCTGGACAGTGTGTGTGTCACAATTCCCAGTGGACAGTGTGTGTGTCAAATCCCCATTGGACATTGTGTGTGTGACAAAACCCACTGGACAGCCTGTGTGTCACAAACACCCATGGACAGTGTGAGTGTCACAAACCCCATTGGATAGCGTGTGTGTCACAAACCCCTTTGCACAGTGTGTGTGTCACAAACCCCATTGGACAGCGTGTGTGTGTCACAGTCCCCATTGGACAGTGTGTGTGTCACAAACACCATTGGAAAGTGTATGTGTAACAAAACCCATTCGATAGCGTGTGTGTGTAACAAACCCTACTGGATAGTATGTGTGTCACAAAACTCACTGGACAGCGTGTGTTCACAAACACCATTGGATAGCGAATTTTTAACAAGACCCATTGTACGGAGTGTGTGTGTCACAAACCCCACTGGACGGCGTGTGTGTCACAAACACCCATGGATAGTGTGCGTGTCACAAACCCCATTGGACATCGTGTGTGTCACAAACCCTTTTGGACAGTGTGTGTGTCACAAACACCACTGGACAGCGTGTGCATTCACAAACACCCATGGACACTGTGCGTGTCACAAAACCTATTGGACAGAGTTTGTGTCACAAACCGCATTGGAAAGTGTGTGTGTCACAAACCGCATTGGACAGCGTGTGTGTGTCACAATACCCATTGGACAGTGTGTGTTTCAGTATCCCCATTGGACAGAGTTTGTGTCACAAACCCAATTGGACTGCGTGTGTGTGTCACAGTCCCCATTGGACAGTGTGCGTGTCACAAACCCCATTGGACATCGTGTGTGTCACAAACCCATTTGGAAAGTGTGTGTGTCACAAAACCCATTGGACAGGGTTTGTGTCACAAACCCCATGGGACAGAGTGTGTGTCACGAACCCCATTAGAAAGTGTGTGTCACAAAACCCATTATAAAGTGTGCGTGTCACAAATCCCATTGGACAGCGTGTGTCTCACAAACGCCATTGAACAGTGTGTGTGTCACAAACCCCATTGGACAGAGTTTGTGTTTAACAATACCCATTGGACAGTGTGTGTGTCACAAACCCCATTGGAGAGAGTGTGAGTGTCACAATCCCCATTGGAGAGTGTGTGTGTCACAAACATCATTGGACAGCATGTGTGTCACAAGCCCATTGGACAGAGTGTGTGTGTCACAATCCCCATTGGAAAGTGTATGTGTCACAAACCCCATTGGATTGCGTGTGTGTGTCACAAACCCAATTGGACAGTGTGTGTGTCACAAACCCTCTTGGACACTGTGTATGTCACAAACCCCATTGGACAGTGTGTGTGTCAGAAACTCCACTGAACAGCATGTGTTTCACAAACCTCATTGGACAGCGTGTGTGTGTCACAATACCCTTTGGAAAGCGTGTGTGTCACAAACTGGATTGGACAGAGTTTGTGTCACAAACATCATTGGACAGCGTGTGTGTCACAAGCCCATTGGTCAGAGTGTGTGTGTTACAAAATACATTGGACAGTGTGTGTGTCACAAACCCCATTGTACAGCGTGTGTGTGTCACAATCCCCACTGTACAGTGTGTGTGTCACAAACACCATTGGACAGTGTGTGTGTCACAGACCCCTCAGTACAGGGTGTGTGTCACAATCCCCATAGGACAGTGTGCATGTCACAATCATCATTGGACAGCGTGTGTGTCACAATACCATTGAAGAGACTGTGTGTGTCACAAAACCCACTGGACGGCGTGTGTGACACGAACGCCTTTGTACAGCGTGTGTGTCACAAGCACCATTGGACAGAGTGTGTGTGTCACAAACCCCATTGGAAAGTGTATGTGTCACAAACCCCATCGGATAGTGTGAGTGTGTCACAAACCCTCCTAGTCAGTGTGTGTGTCAGAAAACCAATTGGACAGCATGCGTGTCACTAACACCATTGGGCAGTGTGTGTGTAACAAACACAATTGGTCTGCGTGTGTGTCTCAAACCCCATGGGACAGCGTGTCTGTGACGAACCCCATTGGACACCGCGTGTGTCACAATCCCCATTGGACAGCGTGTGTGTTACAAACCCCATTGGACAGAGTGTGTGTGTCACAAACACCATTGGACAGCGTGTGTGTTTCACAATCCCCATTGCACACTGTATGTGTGTCACAAACCCGATTAGACAGTGTGTGTGTCACGAGCCTCATTGGACAGCGTGTGTGTCACAATCCCCACTGGACAGCGTGTGTGTCACAAACCCCATTGGACAGCATGTGTGTCACAAACACCATTGGACACTGTGTGTGTCACAAACCCCATTGGATATCGTGTGTGTCACAAGCCCATTGGACAAAGTGTGTGTGTCACAAGCACCATTGGACAGAGTGTGTGTGTCACAAACCCCATGGGACAGTGTGTGTGACCAACCCCATTGGACAGCGCGTGTGTCACAATCCCCATTTTACAGCGTGTGTGTGACGAACCAGATTGGACAGCGCGTGTGTCACAATCCCCATTGGACAGCGTGTGTGTCACAATCCCCATTGTACAACGTGTGTGTAAAAAACTCCATTGGACAGCGTGTGTGTTTCACAAACCCCATTGGACAGCGTGTATGTGTCACAAGCCCTTTGGAAAGACTGTGTGTGTGTCACAAAACCTATTGTACAGCGTGTGTGTCACGAACCCCATTGAACAGCGTGTGTGTCACGAGCACCATTGGACAGATTGTATGTGTCACAAACCCCATTGGACAGCCTGTGTGTCACAAGCCCCATTGGACAGAGTGTATGTGTCACAAACCCCATTGGATAGCATGTGTGTGTCATAAACCCTATTGGACAGTGTGTATGTCACAATCCCCATTGGACAGCGTCTGTGTCACAAACCCAATTGGACAGCGTGTGTGTCACAAACACCTTTGGACAGCGTATGTGTGTCACAATCCCCATTGGAGAGCGTGTGTGTCAAAACCCAACTGGACAGTGTGTGTGTCAAAAAACACATTGGAGAGCGTGTGTGTAACAAACACCCATGGACAGTTTGTGTGTCACAAAACCCCATTGGAAACCGTGTGTGTCACAAACCCCAATGGACAGCGTCTGTGTGTCACAATCCCCATTAGACAGCGTGTGTGTCACAAACCCCATTGGACAGCATTTGTGTTTCACAATTCCCATTTGACAGCGTGTGTGTCAGAATCCCCTTTGGACAGTGTGTGTGTCACAAACCCCGTTGGACAGCGTGTGTGTCACAAACCCCATTGGACAGATTGTGTGTCATAAACCCCATTGAACACAGTGTGTGTGTCACAAAGCCGATTTGACAGCGTGTGTGTCACAATCCCCATTGGACAAGGTGTGTGTCACAAACACCATTGGACGTCGTGCGTGTCACAAACCCTTTTGGACAGTGTGTGTCTCACAAACCCCACTGGACAGTGTGCCTGTCACAAACCCCATTGGACATCGTGTGTATCACAAACTCCTTTGGACAGTGTGTGTGTAACAAACCCCATTGGACAGCGTTTGTGTGTCACAAACCCCATTGGACAGTGTGTGTGTCACAAAACCCACTGGATAGCCTGTGTGTCACAAACCCCATTGGAAAGTGTGTGTGTCACAAACACTTTTCCAAGTGTGTGTGTCACAAACCCCACTCTAAAGCATGTATTCAACGAACCCCATTGGACAGAGTGTGTGTCACAAGACCCATTGGAGAGAGTGTGTGTGTAACAAAACCCATTGGACAGTGTGTGTGTCACAAAGCCCATTGTACAGCGTGTGTGTCATAAACCCCCGTGGACACTGTGTGTGTCACGAATGCCATTCGACAGTGTTTGTGTCACAAACCCCTCTGGACAGTGTGTGTGCCACAATCCCCAGTGGACAGTGTGTGTGTCAATACCCAATTGGACAGTGTGTGTTTCACAAAACCCACTGGACAGTATGTGTGTCACAAACACCCATGGAGAGTGTGAGTGTCACAAACACCATTGGACAACTTGTGTGTCACAAACCCCATTGGACAGAGTTTGTTTTTAACAATACCCATTGGACAACATGTGTGTCATAAACCCATTTGGACAGTGTGTGTTCCACAAACCCCACGTGACAGCGTGTGTGCCACAAACCCATGGAGAGTGTGCGTGTCACAAACCCCATTGGACCTCGTGTGTGTCACAAACCCCTTTGGACAGTGTGTGTGTCAGAAACCCCATTGGACAGTGTTTGTGTGTCACAATACCCAGGGGACAGAGTGTGTCACGAACCCCATTGCACAGCGTGTGTGTCACAAGCGCCATTGGACAGAGTGTGTGCGTCATAAACCCCGTTGGAACGTGTATGCGTTACAAAACCCATTGTATAGTGTGTGTGTGTCACAAACCCTCCTGGTAAAGTGTGTGTGTCACAAAACCAATTGGACAGCATGCGTGTCACACACACCATTGGACAGTGTGTGTGTAACAAACCCAATTTGTCAGCATGTGTTTCTCAAACCCCATGGGACAGCAACTGGGTGTCACAAACCCCATTGGATAGCGTGCGTCACAAACCACATTGGATAGCGCGTGTGTGTCTAAAACCCCATTAGAAGGTATGATTGTCACAAACCCCATTGGATAGCATGTGTGTGTCACAAACCCTATTGGACAGTGTGTATTTCACAATCCCCATTAGACAGCGTCTGTTTCACAAACCCCATTGGACAGCGTGTGTGTCACAAACAACCATTGGACAGCGTGTGTAGTGTCACAATCCCCATTGGGCAGCGTGTGTGTCATAAACCCCATTGGATAGCGTGCGTGTGTCACAAACCCCATTATAAAGTGTGAGTGTCACAAACCCCATTGGACAGAGTTTGTGTCACCAACCACCGTGGACACTGTGTGTGTCACAAACCCCATTGGACAGTGTGTGTGTCACAAACACCCATGGAAAGTGTGCGTGTCAGAAACCCCATTGGATATCGTGTGTGTCACAAACCCCTTTGGACAGTGTGTCTGTTTCACAAACCCGATTGGACAGTGTGTGTTTCACAAGCCCCATTGGACAGCGTGTGTGTCACAAACACCATTGGACAGCGTGTGTGTCACAAACCCCTTTAGAAAGAGTGTGTGTCACAAACCCCATTGGTAGCGTGTGTGATGTCACAAACCCTATTGGACAATGTGTGTGTCAAAAACCCCACTGGACAGCGTGTGTGTCACGAATCCCATTGGACAGGTGTGTGTCACAAACACCATTGGACTGCGTGTGTGTGTGTCACAAACCCTATTGGATAGTGTGTGTGTGTCATAAACCCCATTGGAGAGCGTGTGTGTTTCATGATCCCCATTGGACAGAGTGTATGTGTCACAAACCCCATTGGACAGCGTGTGTGACACAATCCTCATTGGACAGCGTGTGTGTCACAAACCTCATTGGACAGCGTGTGTGTGTCACAATACCCATTGGACAGTGTGTGTGTCACAAACACAATTGGACCGAGTTTGTGTCACCAACCTCCGTGGACACTGTGTGTGTCACAAACAACATTGGACAGTGTGTGTGTCGCAAACCCCATTGGACACCGTGTGTGTCACAAACTCCCATGGACAGTGTGCCTGTCACAAACCCCATTGGACAGCGTGTGTGTCACAAACACCCATGGACAGTGTGCCTGTCACAAACCCCATTGGACTTCGTGTGTGTCACAAACCCCTTTGGACAGTGTGTGTGTCACAAACCCCATTGGACAGTGTGTGTGTGTCCCAATCCCCATTGGACAGAGTGTGTGTCACAAACCCCATTGGAAAGTGTATGTGTCACAATCACCGTTGGATAGAGTGTGTGTGTCACAAACCCTCCTGGTCAGTGTGTGTGACACAAAACCCATTGGACAGCATGCGTGTCACAAACATCATTGGACAGCGTGTGTGTCACAAAACCCATTGGGAATTTTCTGTCACAAACCCCATTGGATAGCATGTGTGTGTCACAAAACCTATTGGACAGTAAGGATGTCACAATCCCCGTTGGATAGCGTGTGTGTGTCACAAACCCTATTGGATAGCGTGTAGGTCACAATCCCCATTGGACAGCGTCTGTGTCACAAACCCCATTGGACAGCGTGTGAGTCACAAACAACATTGGACAGCGTGTGTGGTTCACAATCCCCATTGGACACTGTGTGTGTGTGTCACAAAACCCATTGGATAGCGTGTGTGCCAGAAACGCCCGTGGACACTGTGTGTGTCACGAACGCCATTGGACAATGTGTGTGTCACAAACCGCCCTGGACAGTGTGTGTGTCACAATTCCCAGTGGACAGTGTGTGTGTCAAATCCCCATTGGACATTGTGTGTGTGACAAAACCCACTGGACAGCCTGTGTGTCACAAACACCCATGGACAGTGTGAGTGTCACAAACCCCATTGGATAGCGTGTGTGTCACAAACCCCTTTGCACAGTGTGTGTGTCACAAACCCCATTGGACAGCGTGTGTGTGTCACAGTCCCCATTGGACAGTGTGTGTGTCACAAACACCATTGGAAAGTGTATGTGTAACAAAACCCATTCGATAGCGTGTGTGTGTAACAAACCCTACTGGATAGTATGTGTGTCACAAAACTCACTGGACAGCGTGTGTTCACAAACACCATTGGATAGCGAATTTTTAACAAGACCCATTGTACGGAGTGTGTGTGTCACAAACCCCACTGGACGGCGTGTGTGTCACAAACACCCATGGACAGTGTGCGTGTCACAAAACCCATTGTACATCATGTGTGTCACAAACCCTTATGGACAGTGTGTGTGTCACAAACCCCAGTGGACAGTGTGTGTGTCAAAAACACCCATGGACAGTTAGCGTGTCACAAACCCCATTGGATAGCGTGTGTGTGGCACAAACCCTAATGGACAGTGTGTGTGTCACAATACCCATTGGACAGCGTCTGTGTCACAATCCCCATTGGACAGCGTGTGTGTCACAAACCCCCGTGGACACTGTGTGTGTCACAAACACTATTGGACAGTGTGTGTGTAACAAACCCATTTGGTCAGCGTGTGTGTCACAAAGCCCATGGGACAGCATGTGTGTGTCACAATCATCATTGGACAGTGTGTGTGTCACAAACCCCAAGGGACAGATTGTGTGTCACGAACCCTATGGACAGCGTGTGTGTCACAAGCCCCATTGGACAGCGTGTGTGTCACAAACACCATTAGAAAGTGTGCGTGTCACAAACCACATTAGAAAGTGTGTGTGTCACAAACACCATTGGACAGCGTGTGTGTCACAATCAACATTGGACAGTGTGTGTGTCACAAACCCCGTTGGATAGCGTGTGTGTGTCACAAACCCCATTGGACAGCTTGTGTGTGTCACAAAGCCCGTTTGACAGAGTGTGTGTCACAAACCCCGTTGGACAGCGAGTGTGTTTCACAATCCCCATTGGACAGTGTGTGTGTCACTAAACCCATTGGATAGCGTGTCTGTGTCACAAACCATATTTAACAGTGTGTGTGTCACAAAACCCATTGAACAGTGTATGAGTCACAAAAACCCATGCACAGTATGCGTGTCACAAACCCCATTGCACATCGTGTGTGTCACAAACCCTTTTGGACAGTGTGCGTGTCACAAACCCCAATGGATACCGTGTGTGTCACAAACCACTTCGGACAATGTGTGTGTCACAAACACCATTGGACAGTGTGTGCGTCACAAAACCCATTGGACAAGGGTGTATCACGAACCATATTGGACAGCCTGTGTGTCACAAGCGCCATTGGACAGAGTGTGTGTGTCACAAACCCCATTGGACAGCGTGTGTGTCACAAACACCCATGGATAGTGTGCGTGTCACAAACCCCATTGGACATCGTGTGTGTCACAAACCCTTTTGGACAGTGTGTGTGTCACAAACCCCATTGGACAGCGTGTGTGTGTCAAAAACCCCATTAGAAAGTATGTTTGTCACAAACCCTATTGGATAGCATGTGTGTGTCACAAACACCACTGGACAGCGTGTGCATTCACAAACACCCATGGACACTGTGCGTGTCACAAAACCTATTGGACAGAGTTTGTGTCACAAACCGCATTGGAAAGTGTGTGTGTCACAAACCGCATTGGACAGCGTGTGTGTGTCACAATACCCATTGGACAGTGTGTGTTTCAGTATCCCCATTGGACAGAGTTTGTGTCACAAACCCAATTGGACTGCGTGTGTGTGTCACAGTCCCCATTGGACAGTGTGCGTGTCACAAACCCCATTGGACATCGTGTGTGTCACAAACCCATTTGGAAAGTGTGTGTGTCACAAAACCCATTGGACAGGGTTTGTGTCACAAACCCCATGGGACAGAGTGTGTGTCACGAACCCCATTAGAAAGTGTGTGTCACAAAACCCATTATAAAGTGTGCGTGTCACAAATCCCATTGGACAGCGTGTGTCTCACAAACGCCATTGAACAGTGTGTGTGTCACAAACCCCATTGGGCAGAGTTTGTGTTTAACAATACCCATTGAACAGTGTGTGTGTCACAAACCCCATTGGAGAGAGTGTGAGTGTCACAATCCCCATTGGAGAGTGTGTGTGTCACAAACATCATTGGACAGCATGTGTGTCACAAGCCCATTGGACAGAGTGTGTGTGTCACAAGCACCATTGGACAGAGTGTGTGTGTCACAATCCCCATTGGAAAGTGTATGTGTCACAAACCCCATTGGATTGCGTGTGTGTGTCACAAACCCAATTTGACAGTGTGTGTTTCACAAACCCTCTTGGACACTGTGTATGTCACAAACCCCATTGGACAGTGTGTGTGTCAGAAACTCCACTGAACAGCATGTGTTTCACAAACCCCATTGGACAGCGTGTGTGTGTCACAATACCCTTTGGAAAGCGTGTGTGTCACAAACTGGATTGGACAGAGTTTGTGTCACAAACATCATTGGACAGCGTGTGTGTCACAAGCCCATTGGTCAGAGTGTGTGTGTTACAAAATACATTGGACAGTGTGTGTGTCTAAAACCCCATTGTACAGCGTGTGTGTGTCACAATCCCCACTGTACAGTGTGTGTGTCACAAACACCATTGGACAGTGTGTGTGTCACAGACCCCTCAGTACAGGGTGTGTATCACAATCCCCATAGGACAGTGTGCATGTCACAATCATCATTGGACAGCGTGTGTGTCACAATACCATTGAAGAGACTGTGTGTGTCACAAAACCCACTGGACGGCGTGTGTGACACGAACGCCTTTGTACAGCGTGTGTGTCACAAGCACCATTGGACAGAGTGTGTGTGTCACAAACCCCACTGTACAGTGTGTGTGTCACAAACACCATCGGATAGTGTGAGTGTGTCACAAACCCTCCTAGTCAGTGTGTGTGTCAGAAAACCAATTGGACAGCATGCGTGTCACTAACACCATTGGGCAGTGTGTGTGTAACAAACACAATTGGTCTGCGTGTGTGTCTCAAACCCCATGGGACAGCGTGTCTGTGACGAACCCCATTGGACACCGCGTGTGTCACAATCCCCATTGGACAGCGTGTGTGTTACAAACCCCATTGGACAGAGTGTGTGTGTCACAAACACCATTGGACAGCGTGTGTGTTTCACAATCCCCATTGCACACTGTATGTGTGTCACAAACCCGATTAGACAGTGTGTGTGTCACGAGCCTCATTGGACAGCGTGTGTGTCACAATCCCCACTGGACAGCGTGTGTGTCACAAACCCCATTGGACAGCATGTGTGTCACAAACACCATTGGACACTGTGTGTGTCACAAACCCCATTGGATATCGTGTGTGTCACAAGCCCATTGGACAAAGTGTGTGTGTCACAAGCACCATTGGACAGAGTGTGTGTGTCACAAACCCCATGGGACAGTGTGTGTGACCAACCCCATTGGACAGCGCGTGTGTCACAATCCCCATTTTACAGCGTGTGTGTCACAAACCCCATTGGACAGTGTATGTGTCACAAACCCCATTGGATAGCATGTGTGTCACAATCCCCATTGTACAGCGTGTGTGTAAAAAACTCCATTGGACAGCGTGTGTTTTTCACAAACCCCATTGGATAGCGTGTGTGTCACGAACCCCATTAGAAAGTGTGTGTGTCACAAACCCTATTGGATAGCGTATGTGTGTCACAAACCCCATTGGACAGCGTGTGTGTCACAATCCCCATTGTACAGCGTGTGTGTGACGAACCAGATTGGACAGCGCGTGTGTCACAATCCCCATTGGACAGCGTGTGTGTCACAATCCCCATTGTACAACGTGTGTGTAAAAAACTCCATTGGACAGCGTGTGTGTTTCACAAACCCCATTGGACAGCGTGTATGTGTCACAAGCCCTTTGGAAAGACTGTGTGTGTGTCACAAAACCTATTGTACAGCGTGTGTGTCACGAACCCCATTGAACAGCGTGTGTGTCACGAGCACCATTGGACAGATTGTATGTGTCACAAACCCCATTGGACAGCCTGTGTGTCACAAGCCCCATTGGACAGAGTGTATGTGTCACAAACCCCATTGGATAGCATGTGTGTGTCATAAACCCTATTGGACAGTGTGTATGTCACAATCCCCATTGGACAGCGTCTGTGTCACAAACCCAATTGGACAGCGTGTGTGTCACAAACACCTTTGGACAGCGTATGTGTGTCACAATCCCCATTGGAGAGCGTGTGTGTCAAAACCCAACTGGACAGTGTGTGTGTCAAAAAACACATTGGAGAGCGTGTGTGTAACAAACACCCATGGACAGTTTGTGTGTCACAAAACCCCATTGGAAACCGTGTGTGTCACAAACCCCAATGGACAGCGTCTGTGTGTCACAATCCCCATTAGACAGCGTGTGTGTCACAAACCCCATTGGACAGCATTTGTGTTTCACAATTCCCATTTGACAGCGTGTGTGTCAGAATCCCCTTTGGACAGTGTGTGTGTCACAAACCCCGTTGGACAGCGTGTGTGTCACAAACCCCATTGGACAGATTGTGTGTCATAAACCCCATTGAACACAGTGTGTGTGTCACAAAGCCGATTTGACAGCGTGTGTGTCACAATCCCCATTGGACAAGGTGTGTGTCACAAACACCATTGGACAGCGTGTGTGTCACAAACACCATTGGACAGCGTGTGTGTCACAAGCCCATTTTACAGAGTGTGTGTGTCACAAACCCCATTGGAAAGTGTATGTGTCACAAAGCCCAGTGGATAGCGTGTGTGTGTCACAAACCCTATTGGACAGTGTGTGTGTCACAAAACGCACTGGACACCGTGTGTGTCACAATCCCCATTGGACAGCGTGTGTGTGTCGCAAACCCCATTGGACAGCGTGTGTGTCACAAGCCCCATTGGACAGAGTGTATGTGTCACAAACCCCATAGGACAGTGTGTGTGTCACAAACCCCATTGGACAGTGTGTATGTCTCATAAGCTCCATTGCACAGAGTGTGTGTTTCACAAAACCCATTGGACGGAGTTTGTGTCACAAACCCCATTGGGCAGTGTGTGTGTCAGAAACACCATTGGACAGCGTGTTTGTCACAAACCCCTTTGGACAGCGTGTGTGTGTCACAAAGCCCATTTGACAGAGTGTGTGTCACAAACAGCATTGGACAGTGTGTGTGTCAAAAACCCCAAAGGACAGCGTGTGTGTGTCACAAAACCTCCTCGTCAGTGTGTGTGTCACAAGCCCTACTGGACAGCGTGTGTGTCGCAAACCACATTGGAAAGTGTGTGCGTCACAAACCCCATTGGATAGCGTGTGTGTGTCACAAGCCCTATTGGACTGTGTATAGTTCACAATCCCCATTGGACAGCATCTGTGTCAGAAACCCCACTAGACAGCGTCTGTGGTCACAAACACCCATGGATAGTGTGCCTGTCACAAACCCCATTGGACAGCGTGTGTGTGTCACAATCCCCATTGGTCAGTGTGTGTGTCACAAACCCCATTGGAAAGTCTGTGCGTCACAAACCCCATTGGACAGCGTGTGTGTGTCACAAGCCCTATTGGACAGTGTATAGTTCACAATCCCCATTGGACAGCGTCTGTGTCACAAACCCCATTGGACAGCGTGTGAGTCACATACACCATTAGACAGCGTGTGTGTGTCACAATCCGCATTGGATTGCGTGTGTGTGACACAAAACCTCCTGGTCAGCGTGTGTGTCAGAAAACCCATTGGACAGCATGCGTGTCACAAACATCATGAGACAGTGTGTGTGTAAGAAACCTAATTGGTCAGCGTGTGTGTCACAAACCCCATGGGACAGAGTGTGTGTCACAAACACTATTGGACAGAGTGTGTGTGTCACAATCTGCATTGGACAGTGTGTGTGTCACAAAACCCATTGGATACCGTATATGTCACCAACCCCATTTCAAAGTGTGTGTGTCACAAACCCCATTGGATAGCGTGTGTGTCACAAACCCTATTGGACAGTGTGTGTGTCATATACCCCATTGGACAGCGTGTGTGTTTCAGAGTCCCCATTAAACAGTGTGTGTGTGTCACAAGCCCCATTGCACAGATTGTATGTTTCACAAACCCCATTGGACAGCATGTGTGTCACAATCCCCATTGGACAGCGTGTGTGTCACAAACCCCATTGCACAGTGTGTGTGTCACAAACTCCACTGGACAGCGTGTGTGTCACAAACACCCATGGACAGCGTGTGTGTGTAACAATCCCCATTGGACAGTGTGAGTGTCACAAAACCCATTGGACAGTGTGTGTGTCACCAACCGCACTGGACAGCGTGTGTGTCACAAACACCCATGGGCAGTGTGCATGTCACAAACCCCATTGGACATCGTGTGTGTCACAAACCCTTTTGGACAGTGTGTGTCTCACAAACCCCACTGGAGAGCGTGTCTGTCAGAAACACACATTTACAGTGTGCGTATCACAAACCCCATTGGACTGCGTGTGTGTGTCACAAACCCCATTGGAAAGTGTACGGGTCACAAACCCCATTGGATAGCGTGTGTGTGTCACAAACCCTATAGGACAGTGTGTGTGTCACAAAACCCACTTGACAGCGTGTGTGTAACAATCCCCTTTGGACAGCGTGTATGTAACAAATCCCATTGGACAGAGTTTGTGTTACAAACCCTATTGGACAGCGTGTGTGTCACAAACACCATTGGACAGTGTGTGTTTCACAAACCCCATTGCACAGAGTGTGTGTCACAAATCCCATTGGAGAGCGTGTGTGTCACAATCCCTATTGGACAGTGTGTGTGTCACAAAGCCCACTGGACATTGTGTGTGTCAGAAACCCCATTGGACAGCGTGTGTGTCTCAAGTCCCATTGGACAGAGTGTATGTGTCACAAATCCTATTAGACAGTGTGTGGGTCACAAAACCCACTGGTGAGAGTGTGTGTCACAAACACCATTGGACAGCGTGTGTGTCACAAACACCATGGGACTGAGTGTGTGTCACGAACTCCATTGGACAGTGTGTGTCACAAGCGCCATTGGACAGCGTGTTTGTGTCACAAACCCTCCTGGACAGTGTGTGTGTCACAAAACCCATTGGACAGCATGTGTGTCACAAACATAGTTTGACAGTGTGTGTGTAAGAAACCCAATTGGTCAGCGTGTGTGTCACAAACCCCATTGGACACCGTGTGTGTGTCACAAACTCCATTAGAAAGTATGCGTGTTCACAAACGCCATTGGATAGCGTGTGTGTGTCACAAAACCCACTGGACAGCGTGTGTGTCACAATACACATTGGACAGCGTGTGTGTCACAAGCTCCATTGGACAGAGTGTGGTGTCACAAACCCCATTGGAAAGTGTATGTGTCACAAACCCATTGGACAGCGTGTGTGTCACAAGCCCCTTTGGACAGAGAGTATGTGTCACAAAGCCCATTGGACAAGGTGTGTGTCACAAACCCCTTTGGACAGTGTGTGTGTGTCACAATACCCATTGGACAGTGTGTGTGTCGCAAACCTCATTGGACAGAGTTTTCGTCACAAAACCCCGTGGACACTGTGTGTGTCACAAACCCCATAGGACGGTTTCTGTGTCACAAACTCCACTGGACAGCGTGTGTGTTCACAAATACCCATGGACTTTGTGCGTGTCACAAACCCCATTAGAAAACGTGTGTGTCACAAACCCCTTTGGACAGTGTGTGTGTCACAAACCCTCCTGGTCAGTGTGTGTTTAGAAAAATATTGGACAGCATGCGTGTCACAAACACCATTTTACAGCGTGTGTGTGTCACAAACCCCATTGGAGAGTGTGTGTCACAAACCACATTAGATAGCGTGTGTGTGTCAAAAACCCAATTAGAAAGTATGTGTGTCACAAACCAAATTGGATAGCATGTGTGTGTCACAAACCCCATTGGACAGCGTGTGTGTAATAAACCCCATTGGACAGCGTGTGTGTGTCACAATCCCCATTGGACAGTGTGAGTGTGACACAAACCCCAATAGACAGCGTGTGTGTCACAAACCCCTTTGGACAGTGGGTGTCTCACAAACCCCATTAGACAACGTGTGTGTCACAAACCCCTTTGGACAGTGCATGTGTCACAAACCCCATTGGATAGCGTGTGTGTGTCATAAACCCTATTCGGCAGTGTGTGTGTCACAAAAACCAATGGCCAGCGTGTGTGTCATAAACCCAATTGTACAGCGTGTGTGTCTCTAGCCCCTTTGGACAGAATGTATGTGTCACAAACCCTATTGGACAGTGTGTGTGTCACAAAACCCACTGGCGAGAGTGTATGTCACAAACACCATTGGACAGCGTGTGTGTCACAAGCCCCATTGGACAGAGTGTATGTGTCACAAACCCCATTGGACAGCTTGTGTGTGTCACAATCCCCATTGGACAGTGTGTGTGTCACAAGCCCCACTGGACAGAGTGTGTGTGTCACAAACCCCATTGGAAAGTGTTTGTGTCACAAACCCCCTTGGATAGTGTCTGTGTGTCACAAACCCTCCTGGTCAGTGTGTGTGTCAAAAAACCCATTGGACAGCATGTGTGTCACAAGCACCGTTGGACAGAGTGTGGTGTCACAATCCCCATTGGACAGCGTGTGTGTCACAAACACCATTGGACAGCGTGTGTTTCACAAGCCCATTGGACAGAGTGTGTGTGTCACAAAACCCACTGGGCAGCGTGTGTGTCGCGAACCCCATTTTACAGCGTGTGTGTCACAAGCACCATTGGACAGAGTGTGAATGTCACAAACCCCCTTAGATAGTGTGTGTATCACAAAACCCATTAGAAAGTGTGTGTATCACAAACCCCATTGGATAGCGTGTGTGTGTCACAAACCCCATTGGACATCGTGTGTGTCACAAACCCAATTGGACAGTGTGTGTGTCACGAACACCATTGGACGGCGTGTGTGTGTCACAATCCCCATTAGACAGCGTGTGTGTCAAAACGCAATTGGACAGTCTGTGTGTGGCAAAACCCACTGGACCGCGTGTGTGTCACAAACACCCATAGACTGTGTGGGTGTCACAAACCCCATTGTACAGCGTGTGTTTCTCACAATTCCATTGGACAGTGTGTGTGTCACAAAAACCATTGGACAACGTGTGTGTCACAATACCCATTGGACAGCGTGTGTTTGTCACAATTCCCATTGGACAGAGTGTGTGTATCACAAACCCTTTGGAAAGTGTATGTGTCACAAACCATATTCGATAGCGTCTGTCACAAATCCAATTGGAAAGTGTGTGTGTCACAAACCTCACTGGACAGTGTGTGTGTCACAAAGCCCATTGGACAGCGTGTGTGTCACAAACCCCATTGCACAGCTTGTGTGTCACAAACACCATTGGACAGCGTGTGTGTGTAACAATACCCATTGGACAGTGTTTGTGTGTCACAAACCCCATTAAACAGCCTGTGTGTCACAAGCCCCATTGGCCAGTGTGTGTGTGTCACAAGCCCATTGGACAGAGTGTGTGTGTCACAAAACCCATTGGACAGCCTGCGTGTCACGAAACCCATTGGACAGCGTGTGTGTCACAAGCATCATTGGACAGAGTGTGAATGTCACAAACCACATCGGATAGTGTGTGTGTCACAAACCCCATTAGAAAGTGTGTGTGTCACAAACACCGTTGGGTAGAGTGTGTGTGTCACAAACCCTATTGGACAGTGTGTGTGTCACAAACCCCATTGAACAGCATGTGTGTCACGGACCCCATTGGACAGCGTGTGTGTCACAAGACCCATTGGACAGAGTGTGTGTGTCAAAAACCCCATTGGACAGCGTGTGTGTCACAAACCCCACTGAACAGATTGTGTGTCATAAACACCATTGGACTTACTGTGTGTGTCACAATCCCCATTGGACAGCGTGTTTGTCAAAACCAATCTGGACAGTGTGTGTGTCAGAAAACCCACTGGACAGCTTGTGTGTCACAAAACACCATTGGACAGTGTGTGTGTCACAAGCCCATTGGACAGAGTGTGTGTGTCACAAAAACCACTGGATAGCGTGTGTGTCATGAACGCCATTGGACAGCACGTGTGTCACAAGCACCATTGGACAGAGTGTGAGTGTCACAAACCCCATTGGATAGTGTGTGTGTCACAAACACCATTAGAAAGTGTGTGTGTCACAAACACCATTGGATAGCGTATGTGTGTCACAAACCCTATTGGACAGTGTGTGTTTGTCACAAGCCCCGTTGGACAGAGTGTGTGTCATAAACCCCTTTTTTATAGTGTGTGTGTATCACAAACCCCTTTGGACAGAGTGTGTGTCACTAACCCCATTGGACAGCGTGTGTATGACACAATCCCCATTGGACAGTGCGTGTTTCACAAAACCGATTGGATACCGTGTGTGTCGCAAACCCTATTGGACAGCGTGTGTGTCACAGTCCCCATTGGAGATCCTCTGTGTCACAAACCCCTTTGGACAGAGTGTGTATCGCAAACCCCACTGAACAGACTCTGTGTCATAAACACCATTGGACAGCGTGTGTGTGTCACAATCCCCATTGGACAGCGTGTGTGTCAAAACCCAATTGGACAGTGTGTGTGTCAGAAAACCCACTGGACAACGTGTGTGTCACAAACACCCATGGACAGTGTGAGTGTCACAAACTCCATTGTAGAGCGTGTGTGTGTCACAATTCCCATTGGACAGTGTATGTGTCACAAACACCATTGGACAGCGTGTGTGTCACAATCCCCTTTGGACATCGTGTGTGTAACAAACACCATTGGACAGCGTGTATGTGTAACAATACCCTTTGGATAGTGTGTGTGTCACAAACCCCTTTGGACAGCTTGTGTGTCACAAACCCTGGCAGACACTGTATGTGTCACAAACCCCATTGGACAGTGTGCGTGTCACAAACCCCTCTGGACAGCGTGTGTGTCACAATCCCCATTGGAAAGCGTGTGTGTCACTATCCCCATTGGACAGCGTGTGTGTCAGAGACCCCATTGGACAGAGTGTGTGTTTCACAAACCCCATTAGACACTGTTTGCATCACAAACCCCACTGGACAGTGTGCGTGTCACATAACCCATTGGTCATTGTGTGTGTCACAAACCCCTTTGGACAGTGTGTGTGCCACAAAGCCCACTGGACAGCGTGTGTGTCACAATCCCAATTGTACAGTGTGTATGTGTCACAAACCCTATTGGACATCGTGTGTGTCACAAACCCCTTTGGACATCGTGTGTGTCGCAAACCCTTTTGGACAGTGTGTGTCTCACAAACCCCACTGGACAGTGTGTGTGTCACAAGCCCCGTTGGACACAGTGTATGTGTCACAACCCCCATTGGACAGTTTGTGTGTCACAATCCCCATTGGACAGCGTGTGTGTCACAAACCCATCGACAGTGTGCGTGTGTCACAATACCCATTAGATAGTGTGTGTGTCACAAGACCCATTGGACAGAGTGTGTGAGTCAGAAACCCCATTGGACAGCGTGTGTGTCACAGTCCCCATTGGACAGCGTGTGTGTCACAAACCCCATTGAACAGATTGTGTGTCGTAAACACCATTGGACAGACTGTGTGTGTCACAATCCCCATTGGACAGCGTGTGTGTCAAAACCAATCTGGACAGTGTGTGTGTCAGAAAACCCACTGGGCAGCGTGTGTGTCACAAACACCCATGGGCAGTTTGTGTGTCACAAAACACCATTGGACAGTGTGTGTCACAAACACAATTGGACAGTGTGTGTGTCACAAGCCCATTGGACAGAGTGTGTGTGTCACAAAACCCACTGGACAGCGTGTGTGTCATGAACGCCATTGGACAGCATGTGTGTCACAAGCACCATTGGACAGAGTGTGAGTGTCACAAACCCCAATGGATAGTGTGTGTGTCACAATCCGCATTAGAAATTGTGTGTGTTTTTCAAACCCCATTGGACTGCGTGTGTGACATAAACCCTATTGGATAGCGGGTGTGTGTCACAAACCCCATGGGACAGAGTGTGTGTCACAAGCACCATTGGACAGAGCGTGAGTGTCACAAACCCCATTGGATAGTGTGTGTGTCACAATCCCCATTAGAAAGTGTGTATGTTTTTCAAACCCCATTGGACTGCGTGTGTGTCATAAACCCCATTGGATAGCGTGTGTGTCAGAAAACCCATGGGACAGAGTGTGTGTCACAAGCACCATTAGACAGATTGTGAGTGTCACAAACCCCTTTGCATAGTGTGTGTGTCACAAACACCATTAGAAAGTGTGTGTGTCACAAACACCATTGGATAGCGTATGTGTGTCACAAACCCTATTGGACAGTGTGTGTTTGTCACAAACCCCGTTGGACAGCGTGTGTGTCATAAACCCCTTTGGATAGTGTGTGTGTATCACAAACCCCTTTGGACAGAGTGTGTGTCACTTTACCCCATTGGACAGCGTGTGTATGACACAATCCCCATTGGACAGTGCGTGTTTCACAAAACCGATTGGATACCGTGTGTGTCGCAAACCCTATTGGACAGCGTGTGTGTCACAGTCCCCATTGGAGATCCTCTGTGTCACAAACCCCATTGGACAGAGTGTGTGTCACAAACCCCACTGAACAGACTCTGTGTCATAAACACCATTGGACAGCGTGTGTGTGTCACAATCCCCATTGGACAGCGTGTGTGTCAAAACCCCATTTAACAGAGTGTGTGTGTCACAAACCCCATTGGACAGCGTGTGTGTGTCACAATCCCCATTGTACAGTGTTTGTGTGTCACAAACCCCTTTAAACAGTGTGTGTGTCACAAAACCCATTGGACAGCGTGTGTGTCACAAACACCATTGGACAGAGTATGGTGTCACAAACCCTACTGGACAGTGTGTTTGTCACAAACCCCATTGGACAGCGGGTGTGTAACAAACACTCATTGGACAGTGTGTGTGTCTCCCAATCTCCTTTGGACAGAGTGTGTGTCACAAATCCAATTGGACAGTTTGTGTGTCACAACCACAATTGGACAGAGTGTGTGTGTCAAAAACCCCTTTGGAAAGTGTATGTGTCACAAACCCCATTGGACAGCGTGTGTCTCACAAGCCCCATCGGACAGCGTGTGTGTCACAAACACCATTGGACATCGTGTGTCTCACAAGCCCCATTGGACAGTGTGTGTGTCACAAAACCCATGGGACAGAGTGTTTGTCACAAACACTATTGGACAGCATGTGTGTCACAAGCCCATTGGACATAGTGTGTGTGTCACAAACCACACTGGACAGCGTGTAGTGTCAGAAACCCCATTGGACAGTGTGTGTGTGTAACAAACCTCTTTGGACAGTGTGTGTCTCAAATCCCATTTGACAACGTGTGTGTCACAAACCCCATTTGAGAGAGTGTGTGTCACAAACACCATTGGACAGTGTGTGTGTCACAAACCCCATTGGACAGCGTGTGTGTGTCACAAACCCTCCTGGTTAGTGTGTGTGTCACAAAGCCCACTAGACAGTGTGTGTGTAACAATCCCGATTGGAAAGTGTGTGTGTCACAAACCCCATTGGAAAGTTTGCGTGTCACAAACCCCATTGGATAGTGTGTGTGTGTCACAAACCTTATTTGACAGTGTGTGTCACAAACCCCACTGTACAGCGTGTGTGCAACGAATCCCATTGGACAGCATGTGTGTCACAAGACCCATTGGACAGAGTGTGTGTGTAAGAATACCCATAGGACAGTGTGTGTGTTACAAATCCTATTGGATAGTGTGTGTGTGTCACAAACCCTCCTGGTCAGTGTGCGTGTCTCAAAACCCATTGGACAGCATGCGTGTCGCAAACACCATTGGACAGTGTGTGTGTAAGAAACCCAATTGGTCAGCGTGTTTGTCACAAACCCCATTGGAAAGTGTGTGTGTCACAATCCCCATTGGACAACGTGTGTGTCAGACACCGCTTTGGACAGAGTGTGGTGTCAAAAACCCCATTAAAAAGAGTACGTGTCACAAACCCCATTGGAAAGTGTACGTGTCACAAACCCCATTGGATAGCGTGTGTGTGTCACAAACCCTATTGGACAGTGTGTGTGTCACAAAAGCCACTGGACAGCGTGTGTGTCACAATCCCCATTGGACAGCGTGTGTGTCACAAACCCCATTGGACAGAGTTTGTGTCACAAATCCTATTGGAGAGCGTGTGTGTCACGAACCCCATTAGACAGCGCGTGTGTCTCAAGCACCATTGGAGAGAGTGTGGTGTCACAAACCCTATTGGAAAGTGTACGTGTCACAAACCCCATTGGACAGCGTGTGTGTCACAAACACCATTGGACAGTGTGTGTGTCACAAACCCCATTGGACAGCGTGTGTGTGTCACAATCTCCTTTGAACATTGTGTGTGTGTCACAAAACCCATTGGACAGCGTGTAGTGTCAGAAACCCCATTGGACCGTGTGTATCATAAAACCCATTGGACAGCGTATGTGTCACAAATCCCATTTGAGAGCGTGTGTGTGTCACAAACCCCATTTGACAGAGTGTGTGTCACAAGCACCATTGGACAGTGTGTGTTTCACAAACCCCATTGGACAGCGTGGGTGTGTCACAAACCCTCCTGGTCAGAGTGTGTGTCACAAACCACATTGGACAGTGTATGTGTGTAAAAATCGCCATTGGACAGTGTGTGTGTCTCAAACCCCAGGGCACAGAGTATTTGTCACAAACACTGTTGGACAGCCTGTGTGTCACAAGCCCATTGGACAGAGTGTGCGTGTCACAAAACCCACTGGACAGCGAGTTTGTCACAAACCCCATTGGACAGCGTGTGTGTGTCACAAACCCTCTTGGTCAGTGTGTGTGTCGCAATACCCATTCGACAGTGTGTGTGTCACAAAACCCACTGGACAGCGTGTGTGTCACAATCCCCATTGGACAGCGTGTGTGTCACAAACCCCATTTAACAGAGTTTTTGTCAGAAACCCTATTGGAGAGCGTGTGTGTCACAAACACCATTGGACAGTGTGTGTTTCACAAACCCCATTGGACAGCGTGTGTGTGTGTCACAAACCCTCCTGGTCAGAGTGTGTGTCACAAACCCCATTGGACAGCGTATAGTGTCAGAAACCCCATTGGATAGCGTGTGTGTGTCACAAACCCAAATGGACAGTGTGTGTGTCACAAAACCCACTGGACAGCGTGTGTGTCACGAACCTCATTGGACAGCATGTGTGTCATAAGCCCCATTGGACAGAGTGTATGCGTCACAAACCGCATTGGATAGCGTGTGTGTCACAAACCCCATTGGACAGCGTGTGTGTGTAACAATACCCATTGGACTGTGTGTGTGTCACAAAATCCATTGGACAGGGTGTGTGTGTCACAAACCACATTGGAAAGTCTGTGTGTCACAATCCCCATTGGAAAGTGTGTGTGTCACATACCCCATTGGATAGCGTGTGTGTGTCACAATCCCTTTGGAAAGTGTGTGTGTCACAAACCCCATTGGAAATTGTGTGTGTCACAAACCCCATTGGATATCATGGGTGTGTCACAAACCCTATTGGACAGTGTGTGTGTCACAAACCCCACTGTACAGCGTGTGAGCAAGAAACCCCATTGGACAGCGTGTGTGTCACAAGACCCTTTGGACAGAGTGTGAGTGTCAGAAACCCCATTGGACAGCGTGTGTGTCACAAACCCCATTGGACAGCATGTGTTATGTAACAATACCCATTGGAGAGTGTGTGTGTCACAATCCCCAGTGGACAGCGTGTGTGTGTCACAATCCCCAATGGACAGCGTGTGTGTCACCAGCCCATTGGACAGAGTGTGTGTGTCACAAAACCCACTGGACAGCGTGTGTGTCACGAACCCCATAGGACAGCGTGTCTGTCACAAGCACCATTGGACAGAGTGTGTGTGTCACAAACCCCATTGGAAAGTGTATGTGTCACAAACCCAATTGGATAGCGTGTAGTGTGTCACAAACCCTATTGGACAGTGTGTAGGTTACAATCCCCATTGGACAGCATCTGTGTCACAAACCCCATTGGACAGCCTGTGTGTCAGAAAAGCCACTGGAAAGAGTGTGTGTCACAAACACCAATGGAGAGTGTGAGTGTCACAAACCCCTCTGGATAGCGTGTGTGTCACAATCCCCATTGGACATCGTGTGTTTCACAAAACCCCATTGGACAGCGTGGGTGTGTCACAAACCCTCCTGCTCAGTGTGTGTGTCACAAACCCTATTGGACAGCGTGTGTGTGTAACAATACGCAATGGACAGTGTGTGTGTCACAAACCGCTTTGGACAGTGTGTGTGTCACAAACCCCAGTTGACAGCGTGTGTGTTAAAACCCCATTGGACAGTGTGTGTGTCAAAAGAACCCTATTACAGTGTGTGTGTGTCACAAACCCCATTGGAAAGTGTATGTGTCACAAACCCCATTAGATAGCATGTGTGTGTCGCAAACCCTATTGGACAGTGTGTAGGTCACAATCCCCATTGGACAGCGTGTGTGTCACAATCCCCATTGGACAGCGTGTGTTTTTCACAAACACCATTCGACAGTGTGTGTGTCACAAACCGCATTGGACAGCGTTTGTGTGTAACAATACCCATTGGACAGTGTGTGTGTCACAAAACCCATTGGAGAGCGTGTGTGTGTAACAATACGCATTGCACAGTGAGTGTGTCACAAACCCCATTGGACAACGTGTGTGTCACAAACCCCCGTGGACACTGTGTGTGTCACGAACGCCATTGGACAGTGTGTGTGTCACAATCCCCAGTGGACAGCGTGTGTGTCAAAACCCCTGTGGACAGTGTGTGTGTCACAAAACCAACTAGACAGCGTGTGTGTCAAAAAAAACAAAGGAAAGTGTGAGTGTCACAAACCGTATTGGACAGAGTGTGTGTCACAAACCCTTTTGGACAGTGTGTGTGTCACAAAACCCACTGGACAGCGTGTGTGTCACGAACCCCATTGGACAGCGTGTGTGTCACAAGCACCATTGGACAGAGTGTGTGTGTCACAAACCCCATTGGAAAGTGTATGTGTCACAAAACACATTGGATAGCGTGTGTGTCACAAGACCTATTGGACAGACTGTGTGTGTCACAAAACCCACTGGACAGAGTGTTTGTTCACAAACCCCATTGGACATCGTGTGTGTCACAAGACCAATTGGACAGACTGTGTGTGTCACAAAACCCACTGGACAGAGTGTTTGTTCACAAACCCCATTGGACAACTTGTGTGTCACAAACCCCTTTGGACAGTGTGTGTGTCAAAAGAGTCATTGGACAGCGTGTGTGTGTCACAATCCCCATTGGACAGTGTGTGTGTCACAAACCCCATGGGACAGCGTGTGTGTCATGAACCCCATTGGACAGCGTGCGTGTCACAAGCCCCACTGGACAGAGTGTGTGATTCACAAACCCCATTAGAAAGTGTGTGTGTCACAAACCCCATTGGAAAGAGTGTGTGTCACAAACCCCATTGGATAGCGTGTGTGTGTCACAAACCCCATTGGAGAGCGTCTGTGTGTCACAAACCCCTTTGGATAGCATGCGTGTGTCACAAACCCTATTGGACAGTGTGTATGACACAATCCCCATTGGACAGCGTCTTTGTCATAAACCCCATGGTACAGAATGTGTGTCACAAACACATTGGAAAGAGTGTGTATGTCACAAAACCCACTGGACAGCGTGTGTGTCACGAACACCATTGGACAGCGTGTGTGTGTCACAAACCCATTGGCCAGAGTGTGGTGTCACAATCCCCATTGGACAGCGTGTGTGTCACAAGCCCCATTGGACAGAGTGTGTGTGTCACAAACCCCTTTAGACAGCGTGTGTGTCACAAACCCCATTGTATAGCGTGTCTGTCACAAACCCCATTGGATAGCGAGTGTGTGTAACAATACCTATTGGACAGTGTATGTGACACAAACACCATTGGACTGAGTTTGTGTCACAAACCCCATTGGACAGCGTGTATGTCAGAAACAGCATTGGACAGCGTGTGTGTCACAAACCCCATTGGACATTGTGTGTCACAAACCGTCGTGGACACTGTGTGTGTCACGAACGCCATTGGACAGCGTGTGTGTCACAAACCCCCATGGACACTGTGTGTGTCACAATCCCCAGTGGACAGCGTGTGTGTCACAAACACCCATGGACAATGTGAGTGTCACAAGCCCCATTGCATAGCGTGTGTGTCTCAAACCGCTTTGGACAGTGTGTGTGTCACAATTCCCATTGGACAGTGTGTGTGTCACAAACACCATTGGACAGCGTGTGTGTCACAAGCCTATTGGACAGAGTGCGTGTGTCACGAAACCCACTGGACAGCGTGTGTTTTCACAAACCCGATTGGACAGCGTGTTTTTCACAAGACCCATTGGACAGCGTGTGTGTCACAAATCCCATTGGACAGAGTTTGTGTCACCAACCACCGTGGACACTGTGTATGTCACAAACCCATTGGACAGTGTGTGTGTCACAAACACCCATGGAAAGTGTACGTGTCAGAAACCCCATTAGATATCGTGTGTGTCACAAACCCCTTTGGACATTGTGTGTGTCACAAACCCGATTGGACAGTGTGTGTGTCACAAGCCCCATTGGACAGCGTGTGTGTCACAAACCCCCCTGGACACTGTGTGTGTCACAATCCCCAGTGGACAGCGTGTGTGTCACAAACACCCATGGATAATGTGAGTGTCACAAGCCCCATTGCATAGCGTGTGTGTCTCAAACCGCTTTGGACAGTGTGTGTGTCACAATTCCCATTGGACAGTGTGTGTGTCACAAACACCATTGGACAGCGTGTGTGTCACAAGCCTATTGGACAGAGTGCGTGTGTCACGAAACCCACTGGACAGCGTGTGTGTTCACAAACCCGATGGGACAGCGTGTTTTTCACAAGACCCATTGGACAGCGTGTGTGTCACAAATCCCATTGGACAGAGTTTGTGTCACCAACCACCGTGGACACTGTGTATGTCACAAACCCATTGGACAGTGTGTGTGTCACAAACACCCATGGAAAGTGTACGTGTCAGAAACCCCATTAGATATCGTGTGTGTCACAAACCCCTTTGGACATTGTGTGTGTCACAAACCCGATTGGACAGTGTGTGTGTCACAAGCCCCATTGGACAGCGTGTGTGTCACAAACACCATTAGACAACGTGTGTGTTACAAACCCCGTTAGAAAGAGTGTGTGTCACAAACCCCATTGGATAGCGTGTGTGAAGTCACAAACCCTATTGGACACTGTGTGTGTCACAAACCCCACTGGACAGCGTATGTGTCACGAACCCCATTGGACAGGTGTGTGTCACAATCTCCATTGGACTGGATGTGTGTGTCACAAACCCTATTGGACAGTCTGTGTGTCATAAACCCCATTGGAGAGCGTGTGTGTTTCACGATCACCATTGGACAGAGTGTATGTGTCACAAACCCCATTGGACAGCGTGTGTCTCACAATTCTCATTGTACAGTGTGTGTGTGTCACAATACCCATTGGACAGAGTGTGTGTCACAAACCCAATTGGACAGAGTTTGTGTCACCAACCCCCGTGGACACTGTGTGTGTCAGAAACAAGATTGGACAGTGTGTGTGTCACAAACCCTCCTGGTCAGTGTGTGTGACACAAAACCCATTGGACAGCATGCTTGTCACAAACACAATTGGACAGCGTGTGTGTAACAAACCCCATTGCACAGCGTGTGTGTGTCACAAAACCCATTGGAAGGTTTGTGTCACAAACACTTTGCATAGCGTGTGTGTGTCAAGAACCCCATTAGAAAGTATATGTGTCACAAACGCCATTGGATAGCATGTGTGTGTCACAAACCATATTGGACAGTAAGTATGTCACAATCCCCGTTGGATAGCGTGTGTGTGTCACAAACCCTATTGGATAGCGTGTAGGTCACAATCCCCATTGGAGAGCGTCTGTGTCACAAACCCCATTGGACAGTGTGTGTGTCTCAAACACCATTGGACAGCGTGTGTGGTTCACAATCCCCATTGGACACTGTGTGTGTGTGTGACAAAGCCCACTGGACAGCGTCTGTGTCACTAACACCCATGGACAGTGTGTGTGTCACAAAACCCACTGGACAGCGTGTGTATCAAAAACAGTCATGGACCGTGTGAATGTCACAAACCCCACTGGATAACGTGTGTGTCACAAACCCTTTGGACAGTGTGTGTGTCACAAGCACCATTGGACTGAGTGGGTGTGTCACAAAACCCATTGAAAAGTGTATGTGTCACAAAACACATTGGATAGCGTGTGTGTGTCACAAAACCCATTGGACAGCATGTGTGTCACAAATCCCATGGGACAGCGTGTGTGTGTCACAAACCCCATTAGAAGTTTTGCGTGTCACAAACCCCATTGGAAAGTGTGTTTGTCACAAACACCATTGGACAGCGTGTGTGTCACAATCCCCATTGGACAGTGTGTGTGTCACAAACCCCATTGGACAGAGTGTGTGTGTCACAAACCCCTTTGGACAGTGTGTGTGTCATAAACCACATTGGACAGCGTGTGTGTTTCACAATCCACATTGGAAAGTGTGTGTGTTTCACAAACCCCTTTGGACAGCGTGTGTGTCACAATCCCCATTGGACACGTGTGTGTCACAAACCCCATTGAACAGAGTGTGTGGGTCACAAAACCCATTGGACAGTGTGTGTGTTATAAACCCCATTGGACAGCGTGTGTTTTTACAAACCCCATTGGACAGTTTGTGTGTGTTACAATACCTATAGGACACTGTGTGTGTCACAAACTCCATTGGATAAAGTGTGTGTCACAAACCTCATTGGACAGACTCTGTGTCACAAACACCCATGGACAGTGTGCGTGTCAGAAACCCCATTGGACATCGTCTGTGTCACAAACCCCTTTGGACAGTGTATTGTCACAGACCCCATTGGAAAGCATGTGTGTGTCACAATCCCCATTGGATAGTGTGTGTGTCACAAACCCCATGGGACAGAGTGTGTGTCAGAAACCCCATTGGACAGCGTGTGTGTCAAAAGCGCCATTGGAGAGTGTGTGTGTGTCACAAACCCCATTGGGTAGCGTGTGTGTGTAACAAACCCTCTTGGTCAGTGTGTGTGTCACAAAAACCATTGGAAAGCATGCGTGTCACACACAGCATTGCACAGTGTGTGTGTAACAAACCCAATTGGTCAGCGTGTGTGTCACAAACCCCATGGGACAGCGTGCGTGTGTGTTACCAACCCCATTGGAAAGTGTGTTTCACAAACCCCATTGGATAGCGTGTGTGTGTCACAAACCCTATTGGACAGTTTGTATTTCACAGTCCCCATTGTACAGCGTCTGTGTCACAAACCCCATTGGACAGCGTGTGTGTTCACAAACACCATTGGACAGAGTGTGAAGTGTCACAATCCTCATTGGACAGTGTGTGTGTCACAAAACCCATTGGACAGCGCGTGTGTCACAAAACCCATTAGAAAGTGCGTGTGTCCCAAACACCATTGGATAGCGTATGTGTTTTCACAAACACTATTGGACAGAGTGTGTGTGTCACACACCAAGTTGGACAGCGTTTGTGACATAAATGCCATTGGATAGCATGTGTGTGTCACAAACCCCATTATAAAGTGTGCGTGTCACAAACCCCATTGGACATTGTGTGTGTCACAAACCCCATTGGACAGTGTGTGTGTCACAAACCACATTCGACAGAGATTGTGTTTAACAATACCCATTGGACAGTGTGTGTATCACAATCCCCATTGGACAGTGTGTGTGTCACAAACATCATTGGACAGCGTGTGTGTCACAAGCACCATTGGACAGAGTGTGTGTGTCACAATCCCCATTGGAAAGTGTATGTGTCACAAACCCCATTGGATTGCGTGTGTGTTCACAAACCCCATTGGACAGCGTGTTTTTTACACGACCCTTTGGACAGAGTGTGTGTGTAACAATAACCATTGGACAGTATGTGCGTCAGAAACCCTCTTGGACACTGTGTATGTCACAAACACCATTGGGCAGTGTGTGTGTAACAAACCCAATTGGTCTGCGTGTGTGTCTCAAACCCCATGGGACAGCGTGTCTGTGACGAACCCCATTGGACACCGCGTATGCCACAATCCCCATTGGACAGCTTGTGTGTCACAAACCCCATTGGACAGAGTGTGTGTGTCACAAACCCCATTGGACAGTGTGTGTGTCACAATCCCCTCTGGACAGCGTGTGTGTCACAAACCCCATTGGACAGCGTGTGTGTCACAATACCCTTTGGACAGTGTGCGTGTCACAAACCCCATTGGATATCGTGTGTGTCACAAGCACCATTGGACAGATTGTGTGTGTCACAAACCCCATGGGACAGCGTGTGTGTGACGAATCCCATTGGACAGCGCGTGTGTCACGATCCCCATTGTACACCGTGTGTGTAAAAAACTCCATTTCACAGCGTGTGTGTCACAAACCCCATTGGATAACGTGTGTGTGTCAAAAACCCCGTTAGAAAGTATTTGTGTCACAAACCCCATTGGATAGCCTGTGTGTGTCATAAACCCTCTTGGACACTGTGTGTGTCACGAACGCCATTGGACAGTTTGTGTGTCACAAACCCCATTGGACAGCGTGTGTGTCACAATCCCCATTGTACAGCGTGTGTGTAAAAAACTCCATTGGACAGCGTGTGTGTCACAAACCCCATTGGATAGCGTGTGTGTGTCAAAAGCCCTCTTGGACAGTGTGTTTGTCACAATCCCCATTGGACAGCGTCTGTGTCACAAACCCCATTGGACAGGGTGTGTGTCACAAACCCCACTGGACAGCGTGTGTGTGTCACAATCCCCATTAGACAGTGTGTGTGTCAGAAACCCCTTTAGAGAGTGTGTGTGTCACAAACCCCATTGAAGAGCATGTGTGTCACGAACCCCATTGGACAGCGTGTGTGTCACAAGACCAATTGGGCAGAGTTTGTGTGTCACAAACCCCATTGGACAGCTTGTGTGTCACATTCCCCATTGGACAGGGTGTGTGTCACAAACCCCATAGTACAGCGTGTGTGTGTAACAATCCCCATTCGACAATTTGTGTGTCACAAACCCCATAGTACAGCGTGTGTGTGTAACAATCCCCATTCGACAATTTGTGTGTCACAAACCACTTGGGACAGAGTGTGTGTGACACAAAAACCACTGGACAGCGTATGTGTCACGAACCCCATTGAACAGCGTGTGTGTCACAAGCACCATTGGACAGAGTGCGGTGTCACAAACCCCTTTGAACAGCGTGTGTGCCACAAGCCCCATTGGACAGAGTGTATGTGTCACAAACCACATTGGACAGCATGTGTGTCACAATCCTAATTGGACAGCGTGTGTGTCACAAACCCCATTGGACAGTGTGTGTGTCACCATTTCCATTGGATAGCGTGTGTGTCACAAACCCCATTGGACAGCGTTTGTGTCACAAACCCCCGTAGACACTGTGTGTGTCACAAACCCCATTGGACAGTGTGTGTGTCACCAAACCCTTTGGACAGTGTGTGTGTCACAAAACCCACTGGACAGCGTGTGTGTCACAAACCCCATTGGACAGCGTGTGTGTCAAATGCCCCATTGGACAGAGTGTGTGTGTCACAAACCCCATTGGACAGTGTGTGTGTCACAATCCCCATTAGCCAGCGTGTGTGTCACAAACCCCATTGGACAGAGTTTGTGTCACAAACCCCATTGGACAGCGTGTGTGTGTCACAATCCCAATTGTACAGTGTGTGTGTCACAAACACCATTGGACAGCGTGTGTGTCACAAACACCATGGGACAGATTGTGAGTGTCACAAACCCCATTGGATATTGTGTGTGTCACAAACCATGTTAGAAAGTGTGTGTGTCACAAACCCCATTGGATAGCGTGTGTGTCACAAACCCATTGAACAGTGTTTGTGTCACGAACCCCATTGGACAGAGACTGTAGTCACAGTCCCCATTGGACAGCGTGTGTGTCACAAACCCCATTGGACAGATTGTTTGTCATAAACCCCATTGGACAGCGTGTGTGTCAGAAACACCATTGGACAGTGTGTGTGTCACAAACCCGAATTGGACAGCGTTTGTGTCACAATCCCCAGTGGACAGCGTGTGTGTCAAAACCCAAATGGACAGTGCGTGTGTCACAAAACCCACTGGACAGTGTGTGTGTCACAATCCCCAGGGGACAGTGTGTATGTCAAAATCCCATTGGACAGTGTGTGTGTCACAAAACCCACTGGACAGCGTGTGTGTCACAAACAACAATAGACAGTGTGAGTGTCACAATACCCATTGGACAGTGTGTGTGTCACAAACCCCTTTGGACAGCATGTGCGTGTCACAATCCTATTGGACAGTGTGTGTGTCACAAACACCATGGGACAGATTGTGAGTGTCACAAACCCCATTGGATATTGTGTGTGTCACAAACCCCATTAGAAAGTGAGTGTGTCACAAACCCCATTGGATAGCGTGTGTGTGTCAGAAACCCATTGAACAGCGTGTGTGTCACGAACCCCATTGGACAGAGTCTGTAGACACAATCCCCATTGGACAGCGTGCGTGTCACACACCATTGGACAGATTGTGTGTCATAAACCCCATTGGACAGCGTGTGTGTGTCACAATCCACATTGGACAGCGTGTGTGTCACAAACACCCCTGGTCAGTGTGTGTGTCACAATCCCCAGGGGACAACGTGTGTGTCAAAAACCCATTGGACAGTGTGTGTGTCACAAAACCCACTGGACAGCGTGTGTGTCACAAACAACAATATACAGTGTGAGTGTCACAAACCCCTTTGGATACCGTGTGTGTCACAAACCCCTTTGGGCAGTCTGTGTGTCACAAACCTCGTTGGACAGAGTGTGTATGTAACAATCCTTATTGGACAGCGTGTGTGCCACAAGCACCATTGAACAGCGTGTGAGTCACAAGCCCATTGGACAGAGTGTGAGTGTCAAAAAACCCACTGGACAGCGTGTGTGTCACGAACCCCATTGGACAGCGTGTGTGTCACAAAAAACATTTGATAGTGTGTGTGTGTCACAAACCCTATTGAACAGCGTATGTGTCACGAACACCATTAGACACCGTTTGTGTCACAAACCCCATTGGATAGTGTGTGTGTGTCACAAACCCTATTGGACAGTGTAAATGTCACAATAGCCATTGGACAGCGTCTGTGTCACAAACACCAGTGGACAGCGTTTTTGTCACAAACAGCATTGGACAGCGTGTGTGTGTCACAATCCCCATTGGACAGTGTGTGTGTCACAAAACCTATTGGATAGCGTGTGTGTCACAAACCCCATTAGAAAGTGCGCGTGTCACAAACCCCATTGGATAATGTGTGTGTGTCACAAACCCTATTGGACAGAGTGTGTGTGTGACACACCCCATTGGACACCATGTGTGTCACAAGCCACATTGGACAGTGTGTGTGTCACAAACACCATTAGACAGTGTGTGTGTGTATCAATACCCATTGGACAGTATGTGTGTCACAAACCCCATTGGACAGCGAGTGTGTCACTAACCCCCGTGGACACTGTGTGTGTCACAAACCCCATTGATCAGTGTGTGTGTCACAAACCCCATGGGACACCGTGTGTGTGTCACAAAGCCCATTGGAAAGTGCGTGTGTCACAATCCCCTTTGGACAGTGTGTGTGTCACAAAACCCATTGGATAGCGTGTGTGTCACAAAACCTTTTGGGCAGTGTGTGTGTCACAAACACCCATGGACAGTGTGCGTGCCACAAACAAAATTGGATAGCGTGTGTGTGTCACAAACCCCATGACAAAGTGTGAGTGTCAGAAACTCCATTTGAAAGTGTGTGTGTCACAATCCCACTGGACAGAGTGTGTGTGTCACAAAACCCACTGGACAGCGTGTGTGTCACACACCCCATTGGACAGCGTGTGTGTCACAAGTACCATTGGAAAGTGTGTGTGTCACAAAACCAATTGGATAGCGTGTGTGTGTCACAAACCCCATTAGAAAGTGTGCATGTTTCAAACACCTTTGGAAAGTTTGTGTGTCACAAACCCCATTGGATAGCATGTGTGTGTCACAAATCCCATTAGAAAGTATGTGTGTCACAAACCCCATTGGATAGCATGTGCGTGTCACAAACCCCATTAGAAAGTGTGCGTGTCACAAACCCCATTTGAAAGTGTGTGTGTCACAAACCCCATTGGATAGCGTGTGTGTGTCACAAACCCCATTAGAAAGTGTGTGTGTCACAAACCCCATTGGATAGAATGTGTGTGTCACAAAACAGACTGGACAGCGTGTGTGTCACGGACACCATTGGACAGCGTGTGTGTCACAAGCGCCATTGGAAAGTGTGTGTGTCACAAACCCCTTTAGGAAGTGTGGGTGTCTCAAACACCTTTGGAAAGTGTGTGTGTCACAAACCCCATTGGATAGCGTGTGTGTGTCACAAACCCCATTAGAAAGTGTGTGTGTCACAAACCCCATTGGATAGAATGTGCGTGTCACAAACCGTATTGGGCAGTGTGTATGTCACAATCCCCATTGGACAGCGTCTGTGTCACAAACCCCATTGGACAGCGTGTGTGTCAAAAACATCATTGGACAGCGTGTGTGTGTCACAATCCCCATTAGAAAGCGTGCGTGTCACAAACCCCGTTGGAAAGTGTATGTGTCACAAACCCCATTGGATAGCGTGTGTGTGTCACAAACCCTTTTGGACATTGTGTGTGTCAGAAACCCCACTGGACAGCGTGTGTGTCACAAACACCGATGGACAGAGTGTGTGTCACAAACCCCAAGGGACAGAGTGTGTGTCGCCAACCCCAGTGGACAGCATCTGTGTCACAAGCGCCATTAAACAAGCGTGTGTGTCACAAAACCCATTGGAAAGTGTATGTGTCACAAACCCCATTGGATAGCGTGTGTGTGTCACAAACCCTCCTGGTCAGTGTGTGTGTCACAAAACGCAATGGAGTGTGTGTGTCATAAGACCCATTAAAGAGCATGCGTGTCACAAAACCCATTGGATTCCGTGTGTGTGTCACAAACCCCATAAGAAAGAGTGTGTCACAGACCCCATTAGAAAGTGTGCCTGTGACAAACCCCATTGGATAGAAAGTGCGTGTCACAAACCCTATTGGACAGTGTGTATGTCGCAATCCCCATTGGACAGCGTCTGTGTCACAAACCCTATTGGACAGCGAGTGTGTCACAAACACCATTGGACAGCATGTGTGTGTCACAATCCCCATTGGACAGTGTGGGTGTCACAAAACTTATTGAATAGAGTGTGTGTCACAAACCCCATTAGGAAGTGTGCGTGTCACAAACCCCATTAGATGGTGTGTGTTTCACAAAACCCATTAAATAGTATGCGTGTCACAAACCCCATTGGATAGCGTGTGTGTGTCACAAACCCCATTAGAAATTGTGCGTGTTACAAACCCCATCGGATATCGTGTGTGTGTCAAAAACCCTATTGGACAGTGTGTGTGTCACAAACCCCACTGGACAGCGTGTGTGTCACAAGACCCATTGGACAGAGTGTGTGTGTCACAAACCCCATTGGACAGAGTTTGTGTGTGACAAACCCCATTGGACAGCGTGTGTGTCATAACCCCCACTTTACAGCATGTGTGTTTCACAATCCCCACTGGACAGCGTGTGTGTCACGAATCCTATTGGACAGCGAGTGTGTCAAAAGCACCATTGTTCAGAGTGTGTGTGTCACAAACGCCATTGGAAAATGTGTGTGTCACAAACCCCATTGGACAGCGTGTGTGTCACAATCCCCATTGGACAGCGTGTGTGTCTCAAACACCACTGGACAACGTGTGTGTCACAAACCCCTTTGGACAGAGTGTGTGTGTCACAAAACCCACTGGACAGCGTGTGTGTCACAAACACCCATGGACAGTGTGCATGTAAAAACCTCATTGGAATTCGTGTGTGTCCCAAACCCCGTTGGACAGTGTGTGTGTCACAATCCCCATTGGACAGAGTGTGTGTCACGAACCCCATTGGACAGCGTGTGTGTCTACAAGCGCCATTGGACAGAGCGTGTGTGTCACAAACCCCATTAGAATGTGTATGTGTCACAAACCCCATTCGATAGTGTGTTTGTGTCACAAACCCTCCTCGTCAGTGTGTGTGTCACAAAACCCATTGGATAGCATGTGTGTCACAAACACCATGGGACAGTGTGTGTGTGTCACAAACACCATTGGACAGTGTGTGTGTAATAAACCCCTTTGGACAGTGTGTGTGTCACAAACCCCATTGGACAGGCTGTGTGTCACAAACACTATTGGACAGCGTTTGTGTCACAAACCCATTGGACAGAGTGTGTGTGTCACAAAACCCATTGGACAGAGTGTGTGTGACAAACCCCATTGGACACCGTGTGTGTCATAACCCCCATTTTACAGCGTGTGTGCATTACAATCCCCATTGGACGTTGTGTGTGTGTCACAAACCCCACTGGACAGCGTGTGAGTCACAAACCCCTTTAGACAGTGTGTGTGTCACAAACTCCATTGGAGAGCCCGTGTCTGTCACATTCCCCATTGGAAAGTGTATGTGTCACAACCCCATTGGATAGCGTGTGTGTCACATACACCATTGGACAGCGTGTGTGTGTCACAATGCCCATTGAACACTCTGTGTGTCACAAAACGCTTTGGATAGCCTGTGTTTCACAAACCCCACTTGAAAGTGTGTGTGTCACAAACCCCATTTGAAAGTGTGCGTGTCACAAACCCCGTTGGATAGCATGTGTGTGTCACAAACCCTATTGGACAGTGTGTATGACACAATCCCCATTGGACAGCGTCTGTGTCACAAACCCCTTTGGATAGCATGTGTGTGTCACAAACCCTATCGGACAGTGTGTATGACACAATCCCCATTGGACAGTGTGTGTGTCACAAAACGGATTGGACAGCGTGTTTGTCAGAAGCACCATTGGACAGAGTGTGTGTATCACAAAATCCACTGGACAGTGTGTGTGTCACGATCCCCATTGTACAGCGTGTGTGTCACAATCACCACTGGACAGAGTGCGGTGTCACAAACCCCATTGGATAGCGTGTTTGTTTCACAAACCCCATTGGACAGCGTGTGTGTCACATACACCATTGGACAGCGTGTGTGTGTCACAATGCCCATTGAACACTCTGTGTGTCACAAAACGCTTTGGATAGCCTGTGTTTCACAAACCCCACTTGAAAGTGTGTGTGTCACAAACCCCATTTGAAAGTGGCGTGTCACAAACCCCGTTGGATAGCATGTGTGTGTCACAAACCCTATTGGACAGTGTGTATGACACAATCCCCATTGGACAGCGTCTGTGTCACAAACCCCTTTGGACAGCGTGTGTGTCACAAACACCACTGGACAGCGTGTGTGTTTCACAGTCCCCATTGAACAGTGTGTGTGCCACAATACCCATTGGACAGTGTGTCTGTTTCAATCCCCATTGGACAGAGTTTGTGTCACTAACCCCATTGGATAGCATGTGAGTGTGTCACAAATCCCATTGGCCAGCGTTTGTGTCACAAACCCCATTGGACAACGTGTCTGTCACAAACACCATTGGACAATGTGTGTGTCGCAAACCCCATTGGACAGAGTGTGTGTGTCACAAACCCAATTGGATAGCATGTGTGTGTCACAAACCCCATTGGACAGCGTGTAGTGTCAGATACTCCATTGGACAGTGTGAGTCACAAATACCATTGGGCAGCGTGCGTGTGTCACAAAGCCCAGTTGACAGAGTGTGTGTCACAAACCCGATTGGATAGCGTGTGTGTCACAATCACCATGGGACAGCGTGTGTGTGTCACAATCCCCATTGAACAGTGTGTGTGTCACAAAACGCATTGGATAGCGTGTGTGTCACAATACCCATTGGATAGTGTGTGTGTCACAAACCCCATTGGACAGCGTGTGTGTCACAAACACCATTGGACAGTGTGTGTGTCTCAAACCCCATTGGACAGACTGTGTGTGTCACACACCCCATTGGATAGCATGTGAGTGTGTCACAAACCCCATTGGACTGCGTGTAGTGTCAGAAACCCCATTGGACAGTGTGTGTGTCACAAACCCCATTGGACAGAGTGTGCGTGTGACAAACCCCATTGGACAGCGTGTGTGTCATAAGCCCAATTTTACAGCGTGTGTGTGTGTCACAATCCCCATTGGACAGTGTGTGTGTGTCACAAACCCCATTGAACAGCGTGTGTATCACAAACCCCTTTGGACAGTGTGTGTGTCACAAATCCCATTCTACAGTGCGTGTGTGTCACATTCCCCATTACACAGCGTGTGTGTCACGAATCCCATTGGACAGTGTGTGTGTCACAAGCACCTTTGGACAGAGTGTGTGTGTCACAAACCCATTGGACTGCGTGTTTGTCACAAGCCCCTTTGGACAGCATATGTGTCACAAACACCATTGGACAGCGTGTTTGTGTCACGAACCCCATTGGACAGTGTGTGTGTCACAAACCCCCGTGGACATTGTGTGTGTCACAATCCCCATTGGACAGTGTGTGTGTCACAAACCCCATTGGACAGCGAGTGTGTCACTAACCCCCGTGGACACTGTGTGTGTCACAAACCCCATTGATCAGTGTGTGTGTCACAAACCCCATGGGACACCGTGTGTGTGTCACAAAGCCCATTGGAAAGTGCGTGTGTCACAATCCCCTTTGGACAGTGTGTGTGTCACAAAACCCATTGGATAGCGTGTGTGTCACAAAACCTTTTGGGCAGTGTGTGTGTCACAAACACCCATGGACAGTGTGCGTGCCACAAACAACATTGGATAGCGTGTGTGTGTCACAAACCCCATGACAAAGTGTGAGTGTCAGAAACTCCATTTGAAAGTGTGTGTGTCACAATCCCACTGGACAGAGTGTGTGTGTCACAAAACCCACTGGACAGCGTGTGTGTCACACACCCCATTGGACAGCGTGTGTGTCACAAGTACCATTGGAAAGTGTGTGTGTCACAAAACCAATTGGATAGCGTGTGTATGTCACAAACCCCATTAGAAAGTGTGCATGTTTCAAACACCTTTGGAAAGTTTGTGTGTCACAAACCCCATTGGATAGCATGTGTGTGTCACAAATCCCATTAGAAAGTATGTGTGTCACAAACCCCATTGGATAGCATGTGCGTGTCACAAACCCCATTAGAAAGTGTGCGTGTCACAAACCCCATTTGAAAGTGTGTGTGTCACAAACCCCATTGGATAGCGTGTGTGTGTCACAAACCCCATTAGAAAGTGTGTGTGTCACAAACCCCATTGGATAGAATGTGTGTGTCACAAAACCGACTGGACAGCGTGTGTGTCACGGACACCATCGGACAGCGTGTGTGTCACAAGCGCCATTGGAAAGTGTGTGTGTCACAAACCCCTTTAGGAAGTGTGGGTGTCTCAAACACCTTTGGAAAGTGTGTGTGTCACAAACCCCATTGGATAGCGTGTGTGTGTCACAAACCCCATTAGAAAGTGTGTGTGTCACAAACCCCATTGGATAGAATGTGCGTGTCACAAACCGTATTGGGCAGTGTGTATGTCACAATCCCCATTGGACAGCGTCTGTGTCACAAACCCCATTGGACAGCGTGTGTGTCAAAAACATCATTGGACAGCGTGTGTGTGTCACAATCCCCATTAGAAAGCGTGCGTGTCACAAACCCCGTTGGAAAGTGTATGTGTCACAAACCCCATTGGATAGCGTGTGTGTGTCACAAACCCTTTTGGACATTGTGTGTGTCAGAAACCCCACTGGACAGCGTGTGTGTCACAAACACCGATGGACAGAGTGTGTGTCACAAACCCCAAGGGACAGAGTGTGTGTCGCCAACCCCAGTGGACAGCATCTGTGTCACAAGCGCCATTAAACAAGCGTGTGTGTCACAAAACCCATTGGAAAGTGTATGTGTCACAAACCCCATTGGATAGCGTGTGTGTGTCACAAACCCTCCTGGTCAGTGTGTGTGTCACAAAACGCAATGGAGACCGTGTGTGTGTCATAAAACCCATTAAAGAGCATGCGTGTCACAAAACCCATTGGATTCCGTGTTTGTGTCACAAACCCCATAAGAAAGAGTGTGTCACAGACCCCATTAGAAAGTGTGCCTGTGACAAACCCCATTGGATAGAAAGTGCGTGTCACAAACCCTATTGGACAGTGTGTATGTCGCAATCCCCATTGGACAGCGTCTGTGTCACAAACCCTATTGGACAGCGAGTGTGTCACAAACACCATTGGACAGCATGTGTGTGTCACAATCCCCATTGGACAGTGTGGGTGTCACAAAACTTATTGAATAGAGTGTGTGTCACAAACCCCATTAGAAAGTGTGCGTGTCACAAACCCCATTAGATGGTGTGTGTTTCACAAAACCCATTAAATAGTATGCGTGTCACAAACCCCATTGGATAGCGTGTGTGTGTCACAAACCCCATTAGAAATTGTGCGTGTTACAAACCCCATCGGATATCGTGTGTGTGTCAAAAACCCTATTGGACAGTGTGTGTGTCACAAACCCCACTGGACAGCGTGTGAGTCACAAACCCCTTTAGACAGTGTGTGTGTCACAAGCGCCATTGGAAAGCGTGTGTGTCACAAACCCCATTAGAAAGTTTGCGTGTCACAAACCCCATTGGAAAATGTGTGTGTCAAAACCCCATTGGATAGCGTGTGTGTGTCACAAACCGCATTAGAAAGTGTGCGTGTCACAAACCCCATTGGTCATCGTGTGGGTCACAAACTCCATTGGACAGTGTGTGTGTCACAAACCCCATGAGACAGCGTGTGTGTCACGAACCCCATTGGACAGCGTGTGTGTCACAAGCGCCATTGGACAGAGTGTGTCTGTCACAAACCCCATTGGAAAGTGTATGTGTAAACAAACCCCATTTGGTAGCGTGTGTGTGTCACAATCCCCATTGGACAGTGTGTGTATATCACGAACCCCATTGGACACCGTGTGTGTCACAAACACCATTGGAAAGCGTGTGTTTGTCACAATCCCAATTGGAAAGTGTATGTGTCACAAACCCCATTGGATAGCGTCTGTGTGTCACAAACCCTATCGGATAGTGTGTGTGTCACAAACGACATTGAACGGCATGTGTGTCACGAACGTCATTGGACAGCGTGTGTGTCACAACCCCATTGCACAGCGTGTGTGTCACAAACCCCATGGGACAGAGTGTGTGTCATAAAACCCATTGGACAGCGTGTGTGTCACAAGACCCATTGGAGAGAGTGTGTGTGTCCCAAACCCCATTGGACAGAGTGTGTGTCACAATCCCCATTGGACAGCGTGTGTGTCACAAACCCCATTGGACAGATTGTGTTTCATAAACCCCATTGGACAGCGTGTGTGTTTCACAGTCCCCATTGGTCAGCGTGTGTGTCACAAGCGCCGTTGGATAGAGTATGTGTTTCACAAACCCTCCTGGTGAGTGTGTGTGTCACAAAACGCATTGGACAGCATGCGTGTCACAAACACCATTGGACAGCGTGTGTGTGTCACAAACACCTTTGGAAAGTATGTGTCGCAAACCCCATCGGATAGCGTGTGTGTTTCACAAACCCTATTGGACAGTGTGTGTGTCACAAGCCTATTGGACAGAGTGTATGTGTCACAAAACCCATTGGCCAGAGTTTGTGTTACAAACCCCATTGGACAGCGTTTGTGTCACAATCCCCATTGGACAGTGTGTCTGTCACAAAACCCTCTGGACAGCGTGTGTGTCACAAACACCATTGGACAGTGTTTATGTCACAATCCCCAGTGGACAGCGTGTGTGTCAAAACCCCAGTGGACAGTGTGTGTGTCACAAAACCCACTGCACAGCGTGTGTGTCACCAACACCCATGGACAGTGTGAGTGTCACAAACCCCATTGGTTAGCGTGTGTGTCACAAACCCCATGTGACAGAGTGTGTGTCACAAACCCCATTGGACAGCGTCTGTGTCAGAATCACCATTGGACAGTGTGTGTGTCACAAACCCCATTGGACAGCGTCTGTGTCACAATCCCCAGTGGGCAGCGTGTGTGTCAAAACCCAATTGGACAGTGCGTGTGTCACAAAACCCACTGGACGGCGTGTGTGTCACAAACCCCATTGGACAGCGAGTGTGTCACAAACCCCATTGGACAGCGAGTGTGTCACAAACACCATTGAACAGCATGTGCGTGTATCAATACCCATTGAAGAGTGTGTGTGTCAAAAAAAAATTTTACAGAGTGTGGTGTCACAAACCCCATTGGAAAGTGTATGTGTTACAAACCCCATTGGATAGCGTGTGTGTCACATACCCCATTGGATAGAGTGTGTGTGTCATATACCCCATTAGAAAGTGTGTGTGTCAGAAACCCCATTGGATAGAGTTTGTGTGTCACAAGCCCATTGGACAAAGTGTGTGTGTCACAAAACTCAGTGGACAGCGTGTGTGTCACGAAACTCACTGTACAGCGTGTGTGTCACAAGCACCATTGGACAGAGTGTGAGTGTCACAAACCCCATTGGATAGTGTGTGTGTCACAAAACCCATTAGAATTTGTGTGTGTTCCAAAACCCATTGGATAGCGTCTGTGTGTCACAAACCGTATTGGTCAGTGTGTGTGTTACAAACCCCATTCAACAGCATGTGTGTCACGAATCCCATTGGACAGCGTGTGTGTCACAATCCCCATTGGACAGCGTGTGTGCCAAAACGCAATTGGACAGTGTGTGTGTCACAAAACCCACTGGACAGGACAGCGTGTGTGTCACAAACCCCGTTGGACAGTGCGTGTGTCACAAAACCCACTGGACGGCGTGTGTGTCACAAACCCCACTGGACAGCGTGTGTGTTCACAAACCCCATTGGACAGCGAGTGTGTCATAAACACCATTGGGCAGCGTGTATGTCACAAACACCATTGGACAGCGTGTGTGTGTCACAATCCCCATTAGACAGCGTGTGTGTCACAAAACCCATTGGACAGCGTGTGTGTCATAAGCCCAATTTTACAGCGTGTGTGTGTCACAATCCCCATTGGACAGTGTGTGTGTGTCACAATACCCATTAGACATCGTGTATCTCACAAACCCCTTTGGACAGTGTGTCTGTCACAAACCCCATTGGGTGGCGTGTGTGTGTCACAAACCCTATTGGACAGCGTGTGCGTGTCACAAGCCCATTGGACAGCGTGTGTGTCAAAACCCAATTGGACAGTGCGTGTGTCACAAAACCCACTGGACGGCGTGTGTGTCACAAACCCCATTGGACAGCGAGTGTGTCACAAACACCATTGAACAGCATGTGCGTGTATCAATACCCATTGAAGAGTGTGTGTGTCAAAAAAAAATTTTACAGAGTGTGGTGTCACAAATCCCATTGGAAAGTGTATGTGTTACAAACCCCATTGGATAGCGTGTGTGTGTCACATACCCCATTGGATAGAGTGTGTGTGTCATATACCCCATTAGAAAGTGTGTGTGTCAGAAACCCCATTGGATAGAGTTTGTGTGTCACAAGCCCATTGGACAAAGTGTGTGTGTCACAAAACTCAGTGGACAGCGTGTGTGTCACGAAACTCTCTGTACAGCGTGTGTGTCACAAGCACCATTTCACAGAGTGTGAGTGTCACAAACCCCATTGGATAGTGTGTGTGTCACAAAACCCATTAGAATTTGTGCGTGTTCCAAAACCCATTGGATAGCGTCTGTGTGTCACAAACCGTATTGGTCAGTGTGTGTGTTACAAACCCCATTCAACAGCATGTGTGTCACGAATCCCATTGGACAGCGTGTGTGTCACAATCCCCATTGGACAGCGTGTGTGTCAAAACGCAATTGGACAGTGTGTGTGTCACAAAACCCACTGGACAGGACAGCGTGTGTGTCACAAACCCCGTTGGACAGTGCGTGTGTCACAAAACCCACTGGACGGCGTGTGTGTCACAAACCCCACTGGACAGCGTGTGTGTTCACAAACCCCATTGGACAGCGAGTGTGTCATAAACACCATTGGACAGCGTGTGTGTGTCAGAATCCCCATTGGACAGTGTGTGTGTGTCACAATACCCATTAGACATCGTGTATCTCACAAACCCCTTTGGACAGTGTGTCTGTCACAAACCCCATTGGGTGGCGTGTGTGTGTCACAAACCCTATTGGACAGCGTGTGTGTCACAATCCCCATTTGACAGCGTGTTTGTCACAAACACCATTGGACAGCATGTGTGTCACAAACCCCATTGCACAGTTTGTGTGTCATAAACCCCATTGGACAGAGTGTGTGTGTCACAAAGCCGATTGGACAACGTGTGCGTCACAATCCCCATTGGACAGCTTGTGTGTCACAAAAACCATTGGACAGAGTGTGTGTCACAAACCCCATTGGACAGCGTGTGTGTGTCTCAAACCCTATTGGACAGTGAATGTGTCACAAAACCCACTGGACAGTGTGTGTGTCACAAGCCCCATTGGACACAGTGTATGTGTCACAAACCCCATTGGACAGTGTGTGTATCAGAATCCCCACAGGACAGCGTGTGTGTCACAAACCCATCGACGGTGTGCGTGTGTCACAATACCCATTAGATAGTGTGTGTGTCACAAGACCCATTGGACAGAGTGTGTGAGTCACAAACCCCATTGGACAGCGTGTGTGTCACAGTCCCCATTGTACAGAGTGTGTGTCACAAACCCCATTGAACAGATTGTGTGTCATAAACACCATTGGACAGACTGTGTGTGTCACAATCCCCATTGGACAGCATGTGTGTCAAAACCAATCTGTACAGTGTGTGTGTCAGAAAACCCACTGGACAGCGTGTCTTTCACAAACACCCATGGACAGTTTGTGTGTCACAAAACACCATTGGACAGCGTGTGTGTCACAAGCCCATTGGACTGAGTGTGTGTGTCACAAAACCCACTGGACAGCGTGTGTGTCATGAACGCCATTGGACAGCATGTGTGTCACAAGCACCATTGGACAGAGTGTGAGTATCACAAACCCCATTGGATAGTGTGTGTGTCACAATCCCCATTAGAAAGTGTGTGTGTTTTTCAAACCCCATTGGACTGCGTGTGTGTCATAAACCCCATTGGATAGCGTGTGTGTCAGAAACCCCATTGGACTGAGTGTGTGTCACAAGCACCATTGGACAGATTGTGATTGTCACAAACCCCTTTGCATAGTGTGTGTGTCACAAACCCCATTAGAAATTGTGTGTGTCACAAACACCATTGGATAGCGTATGTGTGTCACAAACCCTATTGGACAGTGTGTGTGTGTCACAAACCCCGTTGGACAGCGTGTGTGTCATAAAACCCTTTGGATAGTGTGTGTGTATCACAAACCCCTTTGGACAGAGTGTGTGTCACGAACCCCATTGGATAGCGTGTGTGTGACACAATCCCCATTGGACAGTGTGTGTTTCACAAAACCGATTGGATCGCGTGTGTGTCAGAAACCCTATTGGACAGCGTGTGTGTCACAGTCCCCACTGGACATCCTGTGTGTCACAAACCCCATTGGAGACAGAGTGTGTGTCACAAACCCCACTGAACAGATTCTGTGTCATAAACACCATTGGACAGCGTGTGTGTGTCACAATCCCCATTGCACAGCGTGTGTGTCAAAACCCACTTGGACAGTGTGTGTTTCAGAAAACCCACTGGACAACGTGTGTGTCACAAACACCATTGGACAGCGTGTGTGTCACAAACCCATTGACAGAGTGTATGTGTCACGAAACCATTTGGAAAGTATATGTGTCATAAACACCATTGGACAGCGTGTGTGTGTCACAAACCCCATTGGACAGCGTGTTTTTCACGAGACCCATTAGACAGAGTGTGTGTGTCACAAACCCTATTGGACAGTGTGTGTGTCACAAACCTCGTTGTACAGCGTGTGTGTCGCAATCCGCATTGGACAGCGTGTGTGTCACAAACCCCATTGGACACATTGTGTGTCATAAACCCCATTGGACAGCGTGTGTGTGTCACAATCCCCATTGGACAGCGTGTCTGTCAAAACCCAATTCGACAGTGTGTGTGTCACAAAACCCACTGGACAGCTTGTGTGTCACAAACACCCATCGACATTGTAAGTATCACAAACCCCACTGTACAGCGTATGTGTTTCACAATCCCCATTGGACAGTGTGTGTGTCACAAACACCATAGCACAGCGTGTGTGTCACAATCCCCATTGGACAGAGTGTGTGTGTCACAAACCCCATTGGACAGATTGTGTGTCATTAACAGAATTGGACAGCGTGTGTGTCACAATCCCCATTGGACAGTGCGTGTGTCACAAAACCCACTGGACGGCGTGTGTGTCACAAAATCCCACTGAACAGCGTGTGTGTCAGAAACACCATTGGACAGTGTGTTTGTCACAAATCCCATTGGACAGCGTTTGTGTCACAATCCCCAGTGGACAGTGTGTGTGTCACAAACCCCATTGGACAGCGTGTGTATGAAAAGGCACATTCGACAGAGTGTATGTGCCACAAACCCCATTGGACAGTGTGTGTGTCACAAACCCCATTGGACAGAGTTTGTGTGAAAAACCCCATTGGACAGCGTGTGTGTCATAAACCCCATTGGAAAGTGTAAGTGTCACAAACAGCATTGGATAGAGTGTGTGTGTCACAAACCCCATTGGACAGCGTGTGTGTCACAAGCCCATTGGACAGAGTGTGTGTGTCAAAAAACCCACTAGCATGTGTGTCATGAACCCCACTGGACAACGTGTGTGTCTCAATCACCATTGGACAGAGTGTTTGTCTCACAAACCCCAATGGAAAGTGTATGTATCACAAACCCCATTGGATAGCGTGTCTGTCACAATCCCCATTAGACAGCGTGTGTGTCACAAACCCCATTGTACAGCATGTTTGTCACAAGCCTTTGTACAGAGTGTGTGTGTTACAAAACCCATTGTACAGCGTGTTTGTCATAATCCCCATTGGACAGCGTGTGTGTCACAAACCCCATTGGGCAGAGTGTGTGTGTCAAACCACATTGGACAGAGTGTGTGTCACAAACCCCATTGGACAGAGTGTGTGTGACAAACCCCATTGGACAGTGCATGTTTCACAAACCCCTTTGGACAGAGTGTGTGTGACAAACCCCATTGGACAGTGTATGTGTCACAAACCCCATTGGTCAGAGAGTGTGACACAAGCGCCACTAGACAGAGTGTGTGTGTCACAAACCATATTGTACAGCGTGTTTGTCACAAGCCCTTTGGACAGAGTGTGTGTGTCACAAACCATATTGTACAGCGTGTTTGTCACAAGCCCATTGGACAGAGTGTGTGTGTCACAAACCCCATTGGATAGCGTGTGTGTGCCAAAAACACTATTGGACAGTGTGTGTGTAACAAAACCCACTGGACAGCCTGTGTTTCACAAACAACATTGGACAGCGTGTGTGTCACAAACCCCATTGGACAGCGTGTGTATCAAAATAAACATTGGACAGAGAGTGTGTGTCACAAACCCCATTGGACACTGTGTGTGTCACAAACCCCATTGGACAGAGTTTGTGTGACAAACCCCATTGGGTAGTGTCTGTGTCATAAACCCCATTGGAAAGTGTATGTGTCACAAACCGCATTGGATAGCGTGTGTGTGTCACAAACCCCATTGGACAGCGTGTGGGTGTCACAATCCCTATTGGACAGTGTATGTGTCACAAACACCATTGTACAGCGTGTGTGTCACAAACCTATTGGACAGAGTGCGTGTGTCACAAATCCCACTTGACAGCGTGTGTGTCACGAACCCCATTGGACAGCATGTGTGTCACAAGCACCATTGGAAAAAGTGTGTGTGTCAGAAACCCCTTTGGAAAGTGTATGTGTCACAAACCCCATTGGATAGCGTGTGTGTGTCACAAAGCCTATTGGAGAGTGTGTGTAGTCACAAAACCCACTGGAGAGCGTGTGTGTCACAAACCCCATTGGACAGCGTGTGTGTAACAAACCACTTTGGACAGCGTGTGTGCTTCACAATACCCTTTTGACAGTGTGTGTGTCAGAAACCCCATTGGACAGAGTTTGTTTCACAAACCCCATTGGACAGCGTGTGTGTCACAAACCCCATTGGACAGCGTGTGTGTGTCACAAACCTCCTGGTCAGTGTGTGTGTCACAATCCCAAGTGGACAGCGTGTGTGTCACAATACCCATTGGACAGTGTGTGTGTCAGAAACCCGTTTGGAGAGAGTTTGTCACAAACCTCATTGGACTGCGTGTGTGTCATAAACCCCCGTAGACACTGTGTGTGTCACGAATGCCATTGGACAGTGTGTGTGTCACAAACCCCCCTGGACAGTGTGTGTGTCACAATCCCCAGTGGACAGTGTGTGTGTCAAAAACCCCAATGGACAGCGTGTGTGTGTCACAAAACCTCCTGGTCAGTGTTTGTGTCACAAACTCCCTTCGACAGCGTGAGTGTGTCACAATCCCCATTGGACCGTGTGTTTGTCACAATCCCCATTGGACAGTGTGTGTGTCACAAACCCCATTGGACAGCATCTGTGTGTAAAAATACCCATTGGACAGTGTCTGTGTCACAAACCCCATTGGACAGCGTTTGTGTGCCACAAACCCTCCCGGTCAGTGTGTGTGTCACAAACCCCATTGGACAGCGTGTAGTTTCAGAAACCCCTTTGGAGAGTGTGTATCACAAATCCCATTGGACAGCGTGTGTGTGTCACAAAGCCCATTTGACAGTGTTTTTGTCACAAACCCCATTGAACAGCGTGTGTGTGTAAGAATACCCATTGGACAGCGTGTGTGTCACAAACCCCCGTGGACACTGTGTGTGCCATGAATGCCATTGGACAGTGTGTGTGTCACAATCCACAGTGGACAGTGTGTGTGTCAAAAACCCCAATGGACAGCGTGTGTGTGTCACAAACCATATTGGAAAGTGTATGCGTCACAAACACCATTGGACAGCGTCTGTGTCACAAAACCCATTGGACACCATGAGTGTGTAACAATACCCATTGGACAGTGTGTGTGTCACAAAGCCCATTGGACAGCATGTGTGTCAGAAATCCCATTGGACAGAGTGTGTGTATCACAAACCAAATTGGTAAGTGTATGTGTCACAAACCAATTGGATAGCGTGTGTGTGTCACAAACTCTCCTGGTCAGTGTGTGTGTCACAAACCCCATTGGAAAGCGTGTGTGTGTCACAAACCCCATTGGAATGTGTGTGTGTCACAAACCCCATTGGATAGCGTGTGTGTGTCACAAACCCTATTGGACAGCGTCTGTGTCACAAAACCCACTGGACAGCGTGTGTGTCACAAATCCCGTTGAACAGCGTGTGTGTCACAAGCCCCATTGGACAGCGTGTGTGTCACAAACACCATTGGACAGCGTGTGTGTGTAACAATCCCCATTGGACAGTGTGTGTGTCACAAAAACCATTGGACAGCGTGTGTGTCACAAACCCCCGTAGACACTGTATGTGTCACAAAACCCATTGAAGAGTGTGCGTATCAAAAACCCCTCTGGACAGCGTGTGTGTCACAATCCCTACTGGTCATCGTGTGTGTCACAATCCCCATTGTACAGTGTTGGTGTGACAAACACCATTGGACAGCAAGTGTTTCATAAACCCCATTGGACAGCGTGTGTGTGTCAGAATCCCCTTTGTACAGTGTTTGTGTGTAACAAACCCCTTTGGACAGCCTGTGTGTCATAAACCCCATTGGACAGCGTGTGTGTGTCACAATCCCCATTGTACAGTGTTTGTGTGTCACAAACCCCATTGGACAGAGTGTGTGTCACAAAGCCCTTTGGACAGTGTGTGTGTCACAAACCCCATTGGACAGCGTGTGTGTGTCCCAATCCCCTTTGGACAGTGTGTGTGTCACAAAACGGATTGGACAGCGTGTTTGTCAGAAGCACCATTGGACAGAGTGTGTGTATCACAAGCCCCATTGGAAAGTGTATGTATCACAAACCCCATTGGATAGAGTTTGTGTGTCACAAACCCTATTAGACAGTGTGTGTGTCACAAGCCCCATTGGACAGCCTGTGTGTCACAAACACCATTGGACAGCGTCTGAGTGTAACAAACCCCATTGGACAGCGTGTTTGTCACAAACCGAATTGGACAGTTTGTGTGTCACAAAACCCATTGGACAGCGTGTGTGTGTAACAATACGATTGTACAGTGTGTGTGTCACAAAACCCTTTGTACAGAGTGTGTGTCACAAACCCCATTTGATAGCGTGCGTGTGTCAAAAACCCCATTAGAAAGCATGTGTGTCACAAACCCCTTTGGACAGCATGTGTGTGTCACAAACCCCATTGGGAAGTGTGTTTGTCACAAACCCCATTGGACAGCGTGGGTGTGTCACAAACCCCATTAGAAAGTGTGCATGTCACAAACCCCATTGGACAGTGTGTGTGTGTCTCAAACCCCATTGGACAGCGTATGTGACACAAACCCCATTGGATAGCGTGTATGTGTCAAAAACCCCATTAGAAAGTATGTGTTTCACAAACCCCATTGGAATGCATGTGTGTGTCACAAACCCTATTGGACAGTATGTATGTCACAATCCCCTTTGGGCAGCGTGTGTGTCACAAACCCCCGTATACACTGTGTGTGTCACAAACCCCATTGGACAGTGTGTGTTTCTCAAAACCCACTGGACAGCGTGTGTGTCACAAACCCCATTGGACAGCGTATGTGTCACAAGCCCCTTTGGACAGCGTGTGTGTCACAAACACCATTGGACAGCTTGTGTGTCACAAAAACTCGCAGACACTGTATGTGTCACAAACCCCATTGGACAGTGTGCGTGTCACAAACCCCTCTGGACAGCGTGTCTGTCACAAACTCCATTAGAAAGTGTGTGTGTCACAAAACCCATAGGAAAGTGTGTGTGTAACAAACCCCATTGGACAGTGAGTTTGTGTCACAAACACGAGTGGACAGCGTGGGTGTCTCAAACCCCATTGGACAGAGTGTGTGTGTCACAAACCCGATTGGACAGCGTGTGTGTCTCAAACCCCATTGGACAGAGTGTGTGTTTCACAAACCCCATTGGACAGCGTGTGTGTCACAATCCCTGTTGGACAGCGTGTGTGTCAGAAACCCCATTGCACAGAGTGTGCGTGTCACAAACTCCATTAGAAAGTGTGTGTGTCACAAACCCCATTGGATAGCGTGTGTGTGTCACAAACTCTATTGGTCAGTGTGTGTGTCACAACCCCCATTGGACAGCGTTTGTGTGTAACAATAATTATTGGACTGTGTGTGTGTCACAAACCCCATTTGACAGCGTGTGTGTGTAACAATACCCATTGGACAGTGAGTGTGTCTCAAACCCCATTGGACAGCGTGTGTGTCACAATCCCCATTGGACAGCGTGTGTGTCACGATCCGCATTGCACAGCGTGTGTGTCAGAAACCCCATTGGACAGAGTGTGTGTGTCACAAACCCCATTAGATATCGTGAGTGTCACAAACCGGTTTGGACAATGTGTGTATCACAAACCCCACTGGACAGTGTGCGTGTCACATAACCCATTGGACATCATATGTGTCACAAACCCCTTTGGACAGTGTGTGTGTCACAAACCGCATTGGACAGCGTGTGTGTCACAATCCCAATTGTACAGTGTGTATGTGTCACAAACCCCATTGGACATCGTGTGTGTCACAAACCCCTTTGGACAGTGAGAGTGTCGCAACCCCCATTGGACAGCGTGTGTGTGTCAAAATCCTATTGGACAGTGTGTGTGTCACTAACCCCATGGGACAGCGTGTCTGTCACAAACTACATTAGAAAGTGTGTGTGTCACAAAACCCATAGGAAAGTGTGTGTGTCACAAACCCCATTGGACAGCGTGTGTGTCTCAAACCCCATTGGACAGAGTGTGTGTTTCACAAACCCCATTGGACAGCGTGTGTCTCACAATCCCTGTTGGACAGCGTGTGTGTTCAGAAACCCCATTGCACAGAGTGTGCGTGTCACAAACTCCATTAGAAAGTGTGTGTGTCACAAACCCCATTGGATAGCGTGTGTGTGTCACAAACTCTATTGGTCAGTGTGTGTGTCACAAACCCCATGGGACAGCGTGTGTGTGTCACAAACCCCATTGGAAACTGTGTGTGTCACAAAACCAATTGGACAGCATGTGTGTCACAAACCCCACTGGACAGCGTGTGTGTCGCAAACACCCATGTACAGTGTGGGTGTCACAAACCCCATTGGACATCGTGTATGTCACAAACCGCATTGGACAGTGTGTGTGTTTCACAATCCCCATTGGACAGTGTGTGTGCCACAAACCCCATGGGACAGAGTTTGTGTCACAAACCCTATTGTACAGCGTATGTGTCACAAACACCATTGGACAGTGTGTGTGTCACAAAACCTTCTGGTCAGTGTGTGTGTCACAATCCCCATTGGACAGCATGTGTGTCACAAACCCCATTGGACAGAGTTTTCGTCACAAACCCTATTGGACAGCGTGTGTATCACAAACACCATTGGACAGTGTGTGTGTCACAAAACCTTCTGGTCAGTGTGTGTGTCACAAACCCCATTGGACAGTGTTTGTGTCACAAACCCCATTGGACAGTGTGTGTGTGTCACAAACCCCATTATAAAGTGGGCTTGTCACAAACCGCGTTGGATAGCGTGTGTGTGTCACAAACCCTAATGGAGAGCGTGTGTGTCAAAAACACCATTGGAGAGAGTGTGTGTCACAAACCCCACTGGACAGCGTGTGTGTGTCACAAACCCTCCTGGTCAGTGTGTGTGTCATAAACCCCATTGGGCAACGTGTGTGTCACAAGCCCCTTTTGACAGAGGGTGTGTCACAAACACCTTTGGATAGTGTGTGTGTCACAAACCCCATTGGACAGCGTGTGTGTGTCACAAACTCTCCTGGTCAGTGTGTGTGTCACAAACCCCATTGGACAGCGTGTGTGTCGCAAACCCCATTGGACAGCGTGTGTGTGTCACAAACCCTCCTGGTCAGTGTGTGTGTCACAAACCCCATTGGACAGCGTGTGTGTCACAAACACTATTGGACAGTGTGTGTGTAACAAACCCCATTGGACAGCGTGTGTGTCACAAACCCCATTGGAAAGTGTGTGTGTCACAAACCCCATTGGATAGTGTGTGTGTGTCACAAACCCCATTGGATAGCGTGTGTGGGTCACAAACCCTATTGGACAGTGTTTGTGTAAGAAACCCCACTGTACAGCGTGTGTACAACGATCCCTACTGGACAGAGTGTGTGTACCAAGACCCATTCGACAGCGTGTGTGTCACAAACCCCATTGGACAGTGTGTGTGTCACAAACCCCATTGGACAGCGTGTGTGTGTAACAATACCCATTGGACTGTGTGTGTGTCACAAAACGCATTGGACAGCATGTGTGTGTAACAATACCCATTGGACAGTGTGTGTGTCACAAACCCCATTGGACAGCATGTGTGTCATAAACCCCCGTGGACACTGTGTGTGTCACGAATGCCATTGAACAGTGTGTGTATCTCAAACCCCCCTGGACAGTGTGTGTGTAACAAAACCCACTGGACAGCGTTTTTGTCACAAGCCCATTGGACAACGTGTGTGTCACAAACATCATTGTACAGCGTGTGTGTATAACAATACCCATTTGACAGTGTGTGTGTCACAAACACCCATGTACAGTGTGCGTTTCACAAAGCCCATTGGACAGAGTTTGTGTCACAAACCCTATAGGACAGAATGTGAGTCACAAACACCACTGGACAGTCTGTGTGTCACAAACCCCTTTGGACAGCGTGTGTGGGTCACAAACCCCACTGGACAGCGTGTGTGACACAAACACCCATGTACAGTGTGCGTGTCACAAACCCCATTGGACATCGTGTGCTTCACAAACGCCATTGGACAGCGTGTGTGTTTCAAAATCCCCATTGGACAGTGTCTGTGCCACAAACCCCATGGACAGAGTTTGTGTCAAAAACCATATTGGACAGCGTGTGTGTCACAAACAACATTGGACAGAGTTTGTGTCACAAACCCTATTGCACAGCGTGTGTGTCACAATCCCCATTGGACAGTGTCTGTGTCACAAACCCCATTGTACACTGTGTGTGTCACAAAGCCCATTAGATAGCGTGTGTGTGTCACAAACCCCATTATAAATTGTGCGTGTCACAAACCCCAGTGGATAGCGTGTGTGTCGTAAACCCTATTGGACAGTGTGTAGGTCACAATCCCATTGGACAGCGTCTGTGTCAGAAACCCCATTGGACAGCGTGTGTGTCACTAACCCCATTGGACAGAGTTTGTGTCACAAACGTCATTGGACAGAGTGTGTGTCACAAACCCTTTGACCAGTGTGTGTATCAAAAACCCTTCGGACAGTGTGTGTATCACAAACCACACTGGACAGCGAGTGTGTGTCACAAACCCTCCTGGTCAGTATTTGTGTCACAAACCCCATTGGACAGCGTGTAGTTTCAGAAACCCCATTGGACAGTGTGTGTCACAAATCCCATTGGACAGCATGTGTGTCACAAACCCCATTTGACAGCGTGTGTGTGTCACAATCCCCACTGGTCAGTGTGTGTGTCACAAAACGCATTGGACAGCGTGTGTGTCACAAACCCCATTGGAAAGTGTGTGCGTTACAAACCCCATTGGATAGCGCGTGTGTGTCAGAAACTCTATTGGACAGTGTGTAGGTCACATTCCCCATTGGACAGCGTCTGTGTCACAAACCCCATTGAACAGGGTGCGTGCCACAAACACCATTGGACAGAGTGTGTGTGTCACAATCCCAATTGGAAAGTGTGTGTGTCACAAAACCCATTGGATAGCCTGTGTGTCACAAACACCTTTGGACAGTGTGTGTGTATCAAACCGAACTGGTCAACGTGTGTGTCACAAATCCCATGGGACAGAGTGTGTGTGTCACAAACCACATTTGAAAGTGTGTGTCACGAACCCCATTGGACAGAGTGTGTGTCACAAACCCCATTGGATAGCGTGGGTGTGTCACAAACCCCATTAGAAAGTGTGCGTGTCACAAACCCCTTTGTATAGCATGTGTGTGTCACAAACCCTACTGGACAGTGTGTGTGTCACAATCCCCATTAGACAGCGTGTGTGTCACAAATCCCATTGGACAGCGTGTGTGTCACAAGCCCCATTGGACAGAGTTTGTGTGTAAGAATACCCATAGGACAGTGTGTGTGTCACAATCCCCATTGGACAGCGTGTGTGTCACAAACCCCATTGGACAGTGTGTGTGTCACAATCCCCATTGGACAGCGTGTGTGTCACAAACCCCTTTGGACAGTGTGTGTGTCACAACACCCACTGGACAGCGTGTGTGTCAAAACCCCATTGGACAGTGTGTGTGTCACAAAACCCACTGTACAGCGTGTGTGTCACAAACACCAAAGGAGAGTGTGAGTGTCACAAAGCCCTGTGGACAGGGTGTGTGTTCACAAACCCCTTTGGACAGTGTGTGTCTCGCAAACCCCATTGGACAGCGTGTGTGTGTCACAATGCCCAATGGACAGCGTGTGTGTCACAAGCCCATTGGACAGTGTGTGTGTCACAAAACCCACTGTACAGCGTGTGTGTCACAAACACCAAAGGAGAGTGTGAGTGTCACAAAGCCCTGTGGACAGGGTGTGTGTTCACAAACCCCTTTGGACAGTGTATGTGTCACAAACCCCATTGGACAGCGTGTGTGTGTCACAATCCCCAATGGACAGCGTGTGTGTCACAAGCCCATAGGACAGAGTGTGTGTGTCACAAAACCCACTGGACAGCGTGTGTGTCACGAACCCCATTGGACAGCGTGTGTATCACAAGCACCATTGGACAGAGTGTGTGTGTCACAAACCCTATTGGACAGTGTGTATGGTACACTCCCCATTGGACAGCATCTGTGTCACAAACCCCATTGGACATGGTGTGTGTCAAAACTCCATTGGACAGGATGTGTGTCAGAAAACCCACTGGACAGAGTGTGTGTCACAAACACCATTGGAGAGTGTGTGTGTCACAAACCCCCATGGACAGTGTGTGTGTCACAATCCCATTTGGACAGCGTGGGTGTGTCACAAACCCTCCTGGTCAGTGTGTGTGTCACAAACCCTATTGGACAGCGTGTGTGTGTAACAATACCCAATGGACAGGGTGTGTGTCACAAACCCCATTGTACAGCGTGTGTGTCACAAACCCCCGTGGACACTGTGTGTCACGAACGCCATTGGACAGTGTGTGTGTCACAACCCCCATTGGACAGCGTGTGTTTCACAAACCCCATTGGACAGCGTGGGTGTGTCACAAACCCTCCTGGTCAGTGTGTGTGTCACAAACCCTATTGGACAGCGTGTGTGTCACAAAACCCCGTGGACACTGTGTGTCACGAACGCCATTGGACAGTGTGTGTGTCACAATCCCCCGTGGACAGTGTGTGTGTCACAATCCCCAGTTGACAGCGTGTGTGTCAAAACCCAATTGGACAGCGTGTGTGTCAAAAGAACCCTATGACAGTGTGTGTGTGTCACAAACCCCATTGAAAAGTGTATGTGTCACAAACCCCTTTGGATAGCGTGTGTGTGTCACAAACCCTATTGAACAGTGTGTAGGTCACAATCCCCATTGGACAGCGTGTGTGTCACAATCCCCATTGGACAGCGTTTGTTTTTCACAAACACCATTCGACAGTGTGTGTGTCACAAACCGCATTGGACAGCGTTTGTGTGTAACAATACCCAATGGACAGTGTGTGTGTCACAAACCCCATTGGAGAGCTTGTGTGTGTAACAATACACATTGCACAGTGTGTGTGTCACAAACCCCATTGGACAACGTGTGTGTCACAAATCCCCGTGGACACTGTGTGTGTCACGAACGCCATTGGACACTGTGTGTGTCACAATCCCCAGTGGACATCGTGTATGTCACAAACCCCATTGGACAGTGTGTGTGTTTCACAATCCCCATTGGACAGTGTGTGTGCCACAAACCCCATGGGACAGAGTTTGTGTCACAAACCCTATTGTACAGCGTATGTGTCACAAACACCATTGGACAGTGTGTGTGAAAAGCCCATTGGACAGAGTGTGTGTGTCACAAAACTCACTGGACAGCGTGAGTGTCACAATCCCCATTGGACAGCATGTGTGTCACAAACCCCATTGGACAGAGTTTTCGTCACAAACCCTATTGGACAGCGTGTGTATCACAAACACCATTGGACAGTGTGTGTGTCACAAAACCTTCTGGTCAGTGTGTGTGTCACAAACCCCATTGGACAGTGTTTGTGTCACAAACCCCATTGGACAGTGTGTGTGTGTCACAAACCCCATTATAAAGTGGGCTTGTCACAAACCGCGTTGGATAGCGTGTGTGTGTCACAAACCCTAATGGAGAGCGTGTGTGTCAAAAACACCATTGGAGAGAGTGTGTGTCACAAACCCCACTGGACAGCGTGTGTGTGTCACAAACCCTCCTGGTCAGTGTGTGTGTCATAAACCCCATTGGGCAACGTGTGTGTCACAAGCCCCTTTTGACAGAGGGTGTGTCACAAACACCTTTGGATAGTGTGTGTGTCACAAACCCCATTGGACAGCGTGTGTGTGTCACAAACTCTCCTGGTCAGTGTGTGTGTCACAAACCCCATTGGACAGCGTGTGTGTCACAAACCCCATTGGACAGCGTGTGTGTGTCACAAACCCTCCTGGTCAGTGTGTGTGTCACAAACCCCATTGGACAGCGTGTGTGTCACAAACACCATTGGACAGTGTGTGTGTAACAAACCCCATTGGACAGCGTGTGTGTCACAAACCCCATTGGAAAGTGTGTGTGTCACAAACCCCATTGGATAGTGTGTGTGTGTCACAAACCCCATTGGATAGCGTGTGTGGGTCACAAACCCTATTGGACAGTGTTTGTGTCAGAAACCCCACTGTACAGCGTGTGTACAACGATCCCTACTGGACAGAGTGTGTGTACCAAGACCCATTCGACAGCGTGTGTGTCACAAACCCCATTGGACAGTGTGTGTGTCACAAACCCCATTGGACAGCGTGTGTGTGTAACAATACCCATTGGACTGTGTGTGTGTCACAAAACGCATTGGACAGCATGTGTGTGTAACAATACCCATTGGACAGTGTGTGTGTCACAATCCCCATTGGACAGCGTGTGTGTCACAAACCCCATTGGACAGTGTGTGTGTCACAATCCCCATTGGACAGCGTGTGTGTCACAAACCCCTTTGGACAGTGTGTGTGTCACAACACCCACTGGACAGCGTGTGTGTCAAAACCCCATTGGACAGTGTGTGTGTCACAAAACCCACTGTACAGCGTGTGTGTCACAAACACCAAAGGAGAGTGTGAGTGTCACAAAGCCCTGTGGACAGGGTGTGTGTTCACAAACCCCTTTGGACAGTGTGTGTGTCGCAAACCCCATTGGACAGCGTGTGTGTGTCACAATCCCCAATGGACAGCGTGTGTGTCACAAGCCCATTGGACAGTGTGTGTGTCACAAAACCCACTGTACAGCGTGTGTGTCACAAACACCAAAGGAGAGTGTGAGTGTCACAAAGCCCTGTGGACAGGGTGTGTGTTCACAAACCCCTTTGGACAGTGTATGTGTCACAAACCCCATTGGACAGCGTGTGTGTGTCACAATCCCCAATGGACAGCGTGTGTGTCACAAGCCCATAGGACAGAGTGTGTGTGTCACAAAACCCACTGGACAGCGTGTGTTTCACGAACCCCATTGGACAGCGTGTGTATCACAAGCACCATTGGACAGAGTGTGTGTGTCACAAACCCTATTGGACAGTGTGTATGGTACACTCCCCATTGGACAGCATCTGTGTCACAAACCCCATTGGACAGGGTGTGTGTCAAAACTCCATTGGACAGGATGTGTGTCAGAAAACCCACTGGACAGAGTGTGTGTCACAAACACCATTGGAGAGTGTGTGTGTCACAAACCCCCATGGACAGTGTGTGTGTCACAATCCCATTTGGACAGCGTGGGTGTGTCACAAACCCTCCTGGTCAGTGTGTGTGTCACAAACCCTATTGGACAGCGTGTGTGTGTAACAATACCCAATGGACAGGGTGTGTGTCACAAACCCCATTGTACAGCGTGTGTGTCACAAACCCCCGTGGACACTGTGTGTCACGAACGCCATTGGACAGTGTGTGTGTCACAAACCCCCGTGGACAGTGTGTGTGTCACAATCCCCAGTTGACAGCCTGTGTGTCAAAACCCCATTGGACAGCGTGTGTGTCAAAAGAACCCTATGACAGTGTGTGTGTGTCACAAACCCCATTGGAAAGTGTCTGTGTCACAAACCCCATTGGATAGGGTGTGTGTGTCACAAACCCTATTGGACAGTGTGTAGGTCACAAACACCCATGGACAGTGTGTGTGTCACAACCCCCATTGGACAGCGTGTGTTTCACAAACCCCATTGGACAGCGTGGGTGTGTCACAAACCCTCCTGGTCAGTGTGTGTGTCACAAACCCTATTGGACAGCGTGTGTGTCACAAAACCCCGTGGACACTGTGTGTCACGAACGCCACTGGACAGTGTGTGTGTCACAATCCCCCGTGGACAGTGTGTGTGTCACAACCCCCAGTATACAGCGTGTGTGTCAAAACCCAATTGGACAGCATGTGTGTCAAAAGAACCCTATGACAGTGTGTGTGTGTCACAAACCCCATTGAAAAGTGTATGTGTCACAAACCCCTTTGGATAGCGTGTGTGTGTCACAAACCCTATTGAACAGTGTGTAGGTCACAATCCCTATTGGACAGCGTGTGTGTCACAATCCCCATTGGACAGCGTTTGTTTTTCACAAACACCATTCGACAGTGTGTGTGTCACAAACCGCATTGGACAGCGTTTGTGTGTAACAATACCCAATGGACAGTGTGTGTGTCACAAACCCCATTGGAGAGCTTGTGTGTGTAACAATACACATTGCACAGTGTGTGTGTCACAAACCCCATTGGACAACGTGTGTGTCACAAATCCCCGTGGACACTGTGTGTGTCACGAACGCCATTGGACACTGTGTGTGTCACAATCCCCAGTGGACAGCGTGTGTGTCAAAATCCCTGTGGACAGTGTATGTGTCACAAAACCCACTGGACAGCGTGTGTGTCACAAAAACCAATGGAAAGTATGAGTGTCACAAACCCTATTGGACAGTGTGTGTGACACAAAACACACTGGACAGCGTGTGTGTCACAAACCCCATTGGACAGTGTGTGTGTCACAAACACCATGGGACTGAGTGTGTCTCACGAACCCCATTGGACAGTGTGTGTGTCACAAGTGCCATTGGACAGAAAGTGTGTATCTCACAAACCCCATTGGAAAGTGTACGTGTCACAAACCCCATTGGACAGCGTGTGCGTGTCACAAACCCTTCTGGTCAGCGTATGTGTCACAAACCCCATGGGACTGCGTGTGTGCGTCACAAATATAATTGGACAGCGTGTGGGTCACAATCCCCATTGGATAGCGTGTGTGTGTCACAAACCCCATTAGAAATTGTGCGTGTCACAAAACCCATTGGAAAGTGTGTCTGTCACAAATCTCATTGGACAGCGTCTGTGTCACAAACCCCATTGGACAGCACGTGTGTCACAAGACCTATTGGACAGAGTGTGTGTGTCACAAACTCCATTGGACAGCGTGTGTGTCACAATCCCCATTGGACACCGTGTGGGTGGCAAACCCCATTGGATCTCGTGTGTGTGTCAAAATCTCCATTAAAAAGTATGTGTGTCACAGACCCCATTGGACAGCGTGTGTGTCACAAACACGATTGGACAGTGTGTGTGTGTCACAATCCCCATTGAACAGTGTGTGTGTCACACACCCCATTGGATAGCGTGTGTTTCATAAACCCCATTGGATAACGTGTGTGTGTCACAAACCCCATTATAAAGTGTGCGTGTCACAAACCCCATTGGACAGAGTGTGTGTCACAAACCCCATTGGACAGCATGTGTGTCACAAACCCCATTGGACAGTGTGTGTGTCACAAACCCCATTGGACAGACTTTGTGTGTAACAATACCCATTGGACAGTGTGTGTATCACAAACCCCATTGGACAGTTTGTGTGTCACAAACCATATTAGACAGAGTTTGTGTTTAACAACACCCATTGGACAGCGTTTGTGTCACAAACCCCGTGGACAATGTGTGTGTCGCGAACGCCATTGGACAGTGTGTGTGTCACAAACCCCATTGGACATCGTGTGTGTCACAAACCCTTTTGGACAGTGTGTGTGTCACAAACCCCACTGGGCAGCGTGTGTGTGTCACAATCCACATTGGACTGCGTGTGTGTCACAAACGCAATGGGACAGAGTGTGTGCCACGAACCCCATTGGACAGCGTGTGTGTCACAAGCGCCATTGGAGAGAGTGTGTATGTCACAAACCCCATTGGAAAGTGTATGTGTCACAAACCCCATTGGATAGCGTGTGTGTGTCACAAACCCTCCTGGTCAATGTGTGTGTCACAAAACCCATTGGACAGCATGCGTGTCACAAACATCATTGGACAGTGTGTGTGTAACAAACCCAATGGGACAGCGTGTGTGCGTCACATGCCCCATTGGAAAGTGTGTTTGTCACAAACCCCATTGGACAGAGTTTGTGTTTAACAATACCCATTGGACAGTGTGCGTGTCACAAACCCCATTGCACATCGTGTGTGTCACAAACCCCTTTGGACAGTGTGTGTGTCACAAACCCCATTGCACAGTTTTTGTGTGTCACAATCCCCATTGGTAAGTGTGTGTGTCACAATACCCATGGGACAGAGTGTGTGTCACGAACCCCATTGCACAGCGTGTGTGTCACAAGCGCCATTGGACAGAGTGTGTGCATCACAAACCCCATTGGAACGTGTATGCATTACAAAACCCATTGAATAGTGTGTGTGTGTCACAAACCCTCCTGGTAAAGTGTGTGTGTCACAAAACCCATTGGACAGCATGCGTGTCACACACACCGTTGGACAGTGTGTGTGTAACAAACCCAATTGGTCAGCGTGTGTGTCTCAAACCCCATGGGACAGTGACTGGGTGTCACAAACCCCATTGGATAGTGTGTGTCACAAACCCCATTGGATAGCGTGTGTGTGTCTAAAACCCCATTAGAAGGTATGATTTTCACAAACCCCATTGGATAGCATGTGTGTGTCACAAACCCCATTGGACAGCGTGTGTGTCATAAACCCCATTGGATAACTTGTGTGTGTCACAAACCCCATTATAAAGTGTGCGTGTCACAAACCCCATTGGACATTGTGTGTGTTACAAACCCCCGTGGACACTGTGTGTGTCACAAACACCCATGGACAGTGTACGTGTCTCAAACCCCATTGAACAGCGTGTGTGTCACAAACACCCATGGACAGTGTGTGTGTCACAAACCCCTTTGGACAGTCTGTGTGTCAAAAGAATCATTGGACAGCGTGTGTGTGTCACAAACCCCTTTGGATAGCATGTGTCTGTCACGAACCCCGTTGGACAACGTGCGTGTCACAAGCCCCACTGGACAGAATGTGTGAGTCACAAACCCCATTAGAAAGTGTGCGTGTCACAAACCCCTTTGGATAGCATGTGTGTGTCACAAACCCTATTGGACAGTGTGTATGACACAATCCCCATTGGACAGCGTCTTTGTCATAAACCCCATGGTACAGAATGTGTGTCACAAACACTATTGGACAGCGTGTGTGTGTCACAAACCCATTGGAAAGAGTGTGAGTGTCACAAAACCCACTGGACAGCGTGTGTGTGACGAACCCCATTGGACAGCGTGTGTGTATCACAAACCCTTTGGACAGGGTTCGTGTGTCACAAACCCCATTGGACAGAGTGTGTGTCATAAACCCCATTGGATAGCGTTTGTGTGTCACAAAACCCATTGCACAGCATGCATCTCACAAACCGCATGGGACAGCGTGTGTTTGTCACAAACCCCTTTGGAAAGTGTGTGTGTCACAAACCCTTTAGAAAGTATGCGTGTCACAAACCCCATTGGATAGTGTATGCGTGTCACAAACCCCATTGGACAGAGTGTGTGTGTCACAAACCCCATTGGACAGTGTGTGTGTCATAAACCCCATTGGACAGCGTGTGTGTTTCACAATCCACATTGGAAAGTGTGTGTGTTTCACAATCCCCATTGGACAGTGTGTGTGTGTCACAATACCCTTAGGGCACTGTGGGTGTCACAAACTCCATTGGATATCGTGTGTGTCACAAACCCCTTTGGACAGTGTGTGTGTCACAAACCCCATTGGACAGCTTGTGTGTCACAAACACCCATGGACAGTGTGCGTGTCAGAAACCCCATTGGACATCGTCTGTGTCACAAACCCCTTTGGACAGTGTGTGTGTCACAGACCCCATTGGAAAGCGTGTGTGTGTCACAATCCCCATTGGATAGTGTGTGTGTCACAAACCCCATGGGACAGAGTGTGTGTCAGAAACCCCATTGGACAGCGTGTGTGTCACAAGCGCCATTGGACAGTGTGTGTGTGTCACAAACCCCATTGGGTAGCGTGTGTGTGTCACAAACTCTCCTGGACAGTGTGTGTGTCACAAAAACCATTGGAAAGCATGCGTGTCACACACAGCATTGCACAGTTTGTGTGTAACAAACCCAATTGGTCAGCGTGTGTGTCACAAACCCCTTTGGAAAGTGTGTTTCACAAACCCCATTGGATAGCGTGTGTGTGTCACAAACCCTATTGGACAGTTTGTATTTCACAATCCCCATTGTACAGCGTCTGTGTCACAAACCCCATTGGACAGCGTGTGTGTTCACAAACACCATTGGACAGGGTGTGAATTGTCACAATCCTCATTGGACAGTGCATGTGTCACAAAACCCATTGGAAAGTGCGTGTTTCCCAAACACCATTGGATAGCGTTCGTGTGTCACAAACACTATTGGACAGAGTGTGTGTGTCACACACTAAATTGGACACCGTTTGTGACATAAACGCCATTGGATAGCGTGTGTGTGTCACAAACCCCATTATAAAGTGTGCGTGTCACAAACCCCATTGGACATTGTGTGTGTCACAATAGCCATTGGACAGTGTGTGTATCACAATCCCCATTGGACAGTGTGTGTGTCACAAACCATATTGGACAGAGTTTGTGTTTAACACTACCCATTCGCAGTGAGTGTGTCGCAAACAGCATTTGACAGCGTGTGTGTCAAAAAACCCCGTGGAATATGTGTGTGTCACGAACGCCATTGGACAGTGTGTGTGTCACAAACCCCCCTGGAGAGTGTGTATGTCACAATCCCCAGTGGACAGCGTGTGTGTCAAAACCCCGTTGGACAGTCTGTGTGTCACAAAAACCCGTGGACAGTGTGAGTTTCACAAACCCCTTTGGATAGCGTGTGAGTCAGAAACCCCTTTGGAAACTGTATGTGTCACAAACCCCATTGGATTGCGTTTGTGTGTCACAAACCCTATTGGACAGTGTGTGTGTCATAAAATCCACTGGACATCGTGTCTGTTCACAAACCCCATTGGACAGTGTGTTTTTCACAAGACCCTTTGGACAGAGTCTGTGTGTAACAATAACCATTGGACAGTGTGTGTGTCACAAACCCTCTTGGACACTGTTTATGTCACAAACCCCATTGGACAGTGTGTGTGTCAGAAACTCCACTGAACAGCGTGTGCTTCACAAACCCCGTTGGACAGAGTGTGTGTGTCACAATACCCACTGGAAAGTGTGTGTGTCACAAACTGGATTGGACATGGTTTGTGTCACAAACATCATTGGACAGCGTGTGTGTCACAAGCCCATTGGACAGAGTGTGTGTGTTACAAAACCCTTTGGACAGTGTGTGTGTCACAAACCCCATTGTACAGCGTGTGTGTGTCACAATCCCCACTGTACAGTGTGTGTGTCACAAACCCCTTTGGACAGTGTGTCTGTCACAGACCCCTCAGTACAGGGTGTGTGTCACAAATCCCATGGGACAGTGTGTGTGTCACAATCCCTATTGGACAGTGTGTGTGTGTCACAAACCCTTTTGGACTTTGTGTGTGTCAGAAACCCCACCGGACAGCGTGTGTGTCACAAACACCCATGGAGGGTGCGCGTGTCACAAACCCCATTGGACATTGTGTGTGTCACAAACCCCTTTGGACAGTGTGTGTGTCACAAACCCCACGGGACAGAGTGTGTGTAACGAACCCCATTGGACAGTGTATGTGTAACAAAACCAATTGGTCAGCGTGTGTGTCACAAACCCAATGGGACAGAGTGTGTGTCACAAACCCCGTTGGAAAGTGTGTGTGTCACAAACCCCATTGGATAGCGTGTGTGTTTCACAAAACCAATTAAACAGTATGCGTGTCACAAACCCCATTGGATAGCTTGTGTGTGTCACAAACCCCATTAGAAAGTGTGCGTGTCACAAACCCCATTTGAAAGTGTGTGTGTCACAAACCCCATTGGATAGTGTGTGTGTCACTAGCCCATTGGACAGAGTGTGTGTGTCACAAAACCCACTAGACAGCATGTGTGTCACGGATCCCATTGGACAGCGTGTGTGTCACAAGCGCCATTGGAATGTGTGTGTGTCACAAACACCATTGGATAGCGTGTGTGTGTCACAGACCCTTTTGGACAGTGTGTGTGTCAGAAACCCCACTGGATAGCCTGTGTGTCACAAACACCCATGGACAGTGTGCGTGTGAGAAACCCCATTGGACATCGTGTGTGTTCACAAGCACCATTGGACAGAGTGTGTGTGTCACAAACCCCATTGGAAAGTGTATATGTCACAAACCCCATTGGATAGCGTGTGTGTCACTAGCCCATTGGACAGAGTGTGTGTGTCACAAAACCCACTGGACAGCGTATTTTTCACGAACCCCATTGGACAGCGTGTGTGTCACAAGCACCATTGGACAGAGTGTGTGTGTGACAAACCCCATTGGAAAGTGCATGTGTCACAAAGCCCATTGGATAGCGTGTGTGTCACAAACACCATTGGACATCATGTGTGTGTAACAATACCCATTGCACAGTGTGTGTGTCACAAATCCCATTGGACAGTGTGTGTGTCACAAACACCCATGGACAGTGTGCGTGTCACAAACCCCATTGGACATCATGTGTGTCACAAACCCTTTTGGACAGGGTGTGTGTCACAAACCCCATTGGACATTGTGTGAGTCACAAACCACTTTGGACAGCGTTTGTGTCATAAACCCCATTGGATATTGCAGGTGTGTCACAAACCCCATGGGACAGAGTGCGTGTCACGAACCCCATTGGACAGCGTGTGTGTCACAAGCGCCATTGGACAGAGTGTGTGCGTCACAAACCCTATTGGAAAGTGTATGTGTCACATACCCCATTGGATAGCGTGTGTGTGTCACAAACCCTATTGGACAGTGTGTATGTCACAATCCCCATTGGACAGCGTCTGTGTCACAAACTTCACTGGACAGCGTGTCTGTGTCACAATACCCATTGGACAGCATGTGTGTCACAAGCACCATTGGACAGAGTGTGAGTGTCACAAACCCCATTAGATAGTGTGTGTGTCACAAACCCCTTCAGGCATTGTGTGTGTCACAAAAACCATTTGATAGTGTGTGAGTGTCACAAACCCTATTGGACAGTGTGTGTGTCACAAACCCAATTGAACAGCGTATGTGTCACAAACACCATTAGACACCATGTGTGTCACAAGACCCATTGGAGAGAGTGTGCGTGTCACAAACCCCATTGGACAGCGTGTGTGTCACAATCCCCATTGGACCGATTGTGTGTCATAAACCCCATTGGACAGAGCGCGTGTGTCACAATCCCCATTGGACAGCGTGTGTGTCACAAACATCATTGCACAGCGTGTGTGTCACAAGCCCATTGGACAGAGTGTGTGTGTCACAAACACCATTAGACAGCGTGTGTGTGTCACAAACACAATTGGACAGCGTGTATGTGTCACAATCCTATTGGACAGTGTGTGTGTCACAAACACCATGGGACAGAGTGTGTGTAACAAACACTGTTGGACAGCGTTTGTGTGTCACAAGCCCATTGGACAGCGTGTGTGTCACAAACACCATCGGACAGCGTGTGTGTCTCAAGACCCATTGGACAGAGTGTGTGTGTCACAAACCCCATTGGACAGATTGTGTGTCAGAAAACACCATTGGACAGTGTGTGTGTCACAAACACAATTGGACAGTGTGTGTTTCACAAGCCCATTGGACAGAGTGTGTGTGTCACAAAACCCACTGGACAGCGTGTGTGTCACGAACGCCATTGGACAGCATGTGTGTCACAAGCACCATTGGACAGAGTGTCAGTGTCACAAACCCCATTGGATAGTGTGTGTGTCACAATTCTCATTACAAACTGTGTGTGTTTTTCAAACCCCATTGGACTGCGTGTGTGTCATAAACCCCATTGGATAGCGTGTGTGTCACAAACCCCATGGGACAGAGTGTGTGTCACAAGCACCATTGGACAGATTGTGAGTGTCACAAACCCCTTTGCATAGTGTGTGTGTCACAAAACCCATTAGAAATTGTGTGTGTCACAAACCCTATTGGACAGTGTGTGTGTCACAATCCTCTTTGGACAGCGTGTGTCTCACAAACCCCATTGGACATATTGTGTGTCACAAACACCATTGGATAGCATGTGTGTGTCACAAACTCTATTGGACAGTGTGTGTGTCAAAAACCCCACTGGACAGTGTGCGTGTCACAACTCCCATTGGACAGAGTGTATGTGTCACAAACCCCATTGGAAAGTGTGTGTGTCACAATCCCCATTGTACAGCGTGTGTCACAAACCCCATTGGAAAGAGTTTGTGTCACAAACCCCATTGGACAGAGTGTGTGTCAGAAACACCATTGGACAGTGTGTATGTCATAAAACCCATTGGACAGCGTTTGTGTCACAATCCCCAGTGGACAGCGTGAGTGTCAAAACCCAATTGGACAGTGTGTGTGTCACAAAACCCACGGGGCAGCGTGTGTGTCACAAACACCGATCAACAGTGTGAGTGTCACAAACCCTATTGGACACTGTGTGTGTTATAAACCCCTTTGGACAGTTTGTGTGTCACAAACCCCATTTGACAGCGTGTGTGTGTCACAAACCCCGTTGGACAGAGTTTGTGTCACAAACCCCATTGGACAGCGTGTGTCTCAGAAACACCATTGGACAGCGTGTGTGTATCACAATGCCCTTTGGAGAGTGTGTGTGTCGCAATCCCCATTGTACAGTGTTTGTGTCACAAACAGCATTGGACAGCGTGTGTGTCACAAACCCCATCGGACAGTCTGTATGTCACAAAACCCATTGGATAGCATGTGTGTCACAAACCCAATTAGAAAGTGTGTGAGTCACAAACCCTATTGGACAGAGTGTGTGTGTTACAAACCACATTGGACAGCGTTTGTGTCATAAACCCCATTGGACAGCGTGTGTGTTTCACAATTCCAATTGGACAGTGTCTGTGTGTCACAAACCCCATTAGACATAGTGTGTGTCACAATCCCCATTGGACAGTGTGTGTGTCACAAAGCCCATTGGACAGCGTGTGTGTCACAAACTCCTTTGGGCAGTGTGTGTGTCACAAACCCCATTGGACAGAATATGTGTGTCACAATCCCCACTGCACACTGTGTGTGTCACAAATCCCATTGGACAGCGTGTTTGTCACAAACCCCATTGGACAGTTTGTGTGTCACAAACCCCATTGGACAGCGTGTGTGTTTAACAATACCCATTAATCAGTGTGTGTG